>JALAZF010000261.1:6406563-7008929 GCA_022829125.1 Lathyrus tuberosus | reverse complement strand
CCATTTCCAAAAGTAACATCAATTGAGGAGAAAGAATTGACATCCACCAATTGGTTTTTGAATCCAGTCATGTGCTTTGAACAGCCACTGTCAAAGTACTATCCATCCTTAGCAGAGTGGCTATCTGAAATGTGAGCCAATAGACATGTAACCTCAGCTTTAGGAACCCAATGTTTAACAACCTTGGGCCTGTAATCCTTCTGTCTAGGTTGAGGGATAGACTTGGGATAACCATGAAGCTTGAAGCAAGAAAATTGCATATGGCCAAATCTTCCACAATAGAAGCACCTTACTCTTTCTTCTCTGAAGTTATTAAAGTTCCTGCCATCTTGATGATGAAACTGCTGTGGCTGCCATCCATAGTACTGGTGTTATTTTCTTCCATAGTTTGTATGTCTCCTGTAGTGAGGATTATGTCTCTTAGGTTGTCTTCTATGGTGATGTGGCTTCCTTCTTCCATAATAATGAGGCACAGCATTATTATATTCAAAGCCATACATGTTCCCCTGATGTTGAGACATCTGATGGAACATGTTAAACCTAGGAGCCTGTATACTCCTATGGTATTAAGGAGGCATATACTGCCTAGCTCCATAAGTATGTACCTTCCCTTGATGAGGACCATGAGCATACCTTTTCCCAACATTTTGAGGCTGTTGGTGAGCAACCTGCTTGGGTTTAGGATTATGTCTCTTTTTGTTATGTTGAGACATTGGTTGAGACATGTCCTTTTTGGTTCCTGAAGTACTAGCTTCAGCAGAAACCTTCTCCTCAACAAATCCTAAGCCAGATTTGTCTCCTGCTACTTTTTCTGCCTGAAGGACCTTATCAAGAGTATCAGATCCACTGTTCAACATTCTAACAGATTTTGTCATTTGATCAAGTTGAGATTTAACCAACAAGACTTCATTTTCAAGATCAGCTTTAACAGTCTCAAGCTGAACAATTTGTTTCTTTTGTTTCTCACTTTCTTGACATACCTCTGCACTCTTTAGACATAACTCTTGATAGGGGGCTGCTAACTCCTCAAAAGTCAGTTCCTTATCACTTGATTCTCCATCAGACACACATGTCCCTGTCAAAGCTCTGGCATGCTTGGCTGACTCTTCTTCACTTTCACTGTTAGTATCAGACCAGGAAACTGTCATGCCCTTCTTCTGCTTCTTAAGGAATGTAGGACATTCTTTCTTGACATGCCCATAACCTTCACACTCAAAGCATTGGATCCCTTTGTTTTGAGCAGTCTTCTCTTCATCCTTTTCTTTTGATTTGCTGATGTCAGAGGAGATGTTCTTAACATTGGGTTCGTAGCTCCTATTCATTCTCTTGAACACCTTGTTGAACTGTCTTCCCAGCATAGCAATAGCCTGAGATAGCTCCTCCTGAGATTCAGGACCATTCCCTTTCTTCTCTTCTTGAGTGTTAGATACCAAGGCTATACTCTTGGTTTTCTTTTCAGGTTCCTCTTCATTCAACCCTAACTCAAAAGTTTGAAGAGATCCAATTAGCTCATCAACTCTCATTTTGCTGATGTCTTGAGCTTCTTCAATTGCAGTCACCTTCATCTTATATCTCTTGGGAAGGGACCTAAGGATTTTCCTCACCAGCTTTTCTTCAGTCATCTTTTCTCCAAGAGCACTAGAGGCATTAGACAGCTCAAGAATACTCATATGAAAGTCATGAATAGTTTCATCTTCCTTCATCTTTAGACTTTCAAACTTTGATGTCAGAAGTTGAAGTCTTGACATCTTAACCTTTGAAGTTCCTTCAAGAGTAGTCTTTAAGATATCCCAAGCTTCCTTAGCAACAAGGTAAGGGTGGGATTTCTTTAATCACTCAAGGGTTAGATGATGTAGGTATGTGGGTAGGAATCATTAGGTTGATGTCATGGATTGTTGTTTGTGGATTAATTGGGGTTCTTGGGAAGAATCTATAACTAAAATGTTTGGAATTGACGAAATTGTTGTATTCGAATTGTTGAGATTGTTGTGAATAATGTATATGTGGTATAAATGGGTTTTAATGACTTAAACTGGGGTTATTAGGGTTAAAATGCAATTTAAGGGTGTGAAATCACAGTGGGAGAAGTGTTGTCATCGCAGGCACTTTTGGCTGAATCGCAGAGCGGGCTTAGCCTGGTTTTTGGCGCTTAGCGCGGTCCCCTCGGGCAGCTTATTTTAAAAACTTCGAAAATTCATAACTTTTGACTCGTAAGTCCGTTTGGGTCGCCGTTCGAATCATTGGAAAGCTGACTTTATGTACTTTATGTTAAAATTATTTTCAATGATAGATTTCCAACTATTCGACGTACCATATGAGTTTCCGTGTAGGTTCTGATGTGTTGAAATATGAAATGTGGGAGTTAGTCGTAGGAATGTGTGTTGTGATTGTTGCTTATAATGGTGCGTGATGTTGTTGAGAAGTTGTTGTAGCATACCGTGTGACTATAATCATTGTTGCTTATAATATTGTGTGATGATATTGTTGACTAGTTATGGTATGATGTGTTGTGACTTAACTGATAAATGCAATAGTTGTTGTTTCTGAAGTTGCATGATGTTGTTGTTGAGTTGTTGTGACGTAACTTGTAAATGCGCTAGCTGTTACTTATGTGGTAGTATGATGACGACGTTGAGTTGTTACGGCATGTTATGTGGTAGGCATGTTTTGATGAGCTATATGCATGTTTCGATAAATGCGTGTTGATTGTCAAGTGGTATTGGCATGATGATGAATATGCTATGTGTATGCATGAGGCGTTGTTGCATGTTGTCATTGATGGTGCATGGCATGTGCATAGTTGTGGGATGGCGTGCCCAGGTGGGGTGTTATCGTCCATCTGAATTCCTTGATGGAATCGTTGTTGTTGGCGTGATTGTGTGCCCAGATGGGGCGTAAGCAATCACAGTTGTTGGTGCGATCATGAAATAGGGGTCGTACGTGACCATGAAACAGGGGTCGTTGGTGTGATCATGAAATAGGGGTCATACTTGACCATGAAACAGGGGTCGAGAGTTCCGACGGGAACTGTGAACATGAAACAGGGATCGATTATGGAACCACATGCATTAAGTCTAGTTGGTGTCTCTTTGTATTTCTTTTGATAGTTGTGTTGCATTGTGATTGGATTGATTATCTGTGTTATGTTGAATTGTGCAAATTGTGTTGGAAGTGGTGTTGTGGGTGATATACTTAATAATTCATGCTCTAATATTTATATCATCTTTCTCTTTTGTTTGATTTGAGAATCTCACCCCTTCTGTTTGAATGTTGCCTCTACGTGGGTAACGTGCAGGTAATCAGGAGTAGTGTGGAAGTCGTGGTCGGTGAAGACGAGGTGCTTCACTTTAGTTTGGAGTCTGCTCTGATATGTAACATTTGGAGTCGGGAACACTTTATGCATGATTTTACTTTGTTAAAGAATTACAGTTGCCTTTACATTTTTGAAAACTAATATTTCGATTAATTGAAACCGTTATATTTTGTTGATCACAATGAAGAATTTCTGCTGTGTAATGAAGATGATTTTTGGATTAAAGTTGCATTAATATTTATTATATGTTACATGTCTTATTTTTGAGCAAGTTCTTGTTGAAAGTAATACCCTTTTGTTCCGAATTGTTTCATTTTACTCTGATTTTTTTATTAAATATTACAGCGGAATTTAGGGTGTTACAAAGTGGTATCAGAGCAGGTTGGTCCGTCCGGCCAGGTTATCTAATTATGTTGTTCCCTAGTATGCGACATGTGTGGAATAGAAACTCGGGTTAAAGCAATTCTTGAATTTCTGGAATCTACAGGAAATTCCCTTCATTTTGGCATATAATTTTGTATCAAGAAGGTCTGTATTGAAGGAGATAATTGCATTTGAAGTTAAGTGAGTCTTGCTGAAATTGGGTAAGATGAGGTCAGGTATAAGATATTTGGTAACATGACGGAGGTGAGGACCTCAGAGGAGCACATGGAGATGCGGCGTATGCCAGTTGAGAATGATTAGAGTGGAGAGATTTTGAGGAATGAAGAAGGTTAAATAGTAATGTGGATTGTGTGTCATTGATGACATGGTGTCAACATGTGTCAGGAAGATTTTGGAAAGTTTCTATCACCAACCAGATGATGAGATGGTACGGTTAAGACTGTGATTAGGATGAGACCAAATGTGAAACTATACGGATCATCGAGATTGTGAAATAAAAGAATGGACGCTATTGTAGTTGGATAATGAGGATTTATGCCACTGTTATGGTTGTCGACTACCTATTGACAAATTAAGGAACTGATCACCCTTAATCTCTTGTTCATAGTAGACGGGATCATGTTAGATGGGATAGATGTGTCTTGCCAGCTGGTATAGTATGTACATTGAATTGTTTGAAGTTGAGCCAAGTTCTTGTGGATTGTTTGATTAGTCGATGCAGATTCCTATATCTGAAGATGAGGCAGATTCGAGGCTTTTGTATGTTGATCAGATGATGTTGATAGTTACTTATCAGAAGCAGAGAACAATGTGCTGACTATAGATATGCCAAGGATGTCGTCATGGAGAGCCTTATTATTATTAGTAAAGAAAAGGATGACAGCATGAGGTTACGTGTGGATCGGTGAGTAGTATGGAAACTCACAATTGTGTCCGGGGTAGCTTGAGTTTTGATTTGAGATGAATCGAGAATCCGATAGACATGAGACTTGAAGCATTGGAAAGATTATCCAATGAGGGAATAAATGGAAATGCGAGACCATGATTTAACCAAGGATGTTTGGTAGAGGATAATAGTGACTAGTATGCCTTAAAGTGTGTGTAGGGGGTATGGATCGTATCTTCCATACTTATTTGGATAAGTTAGAACTGGTGTTCATTGTGGATGTTCGGATCTATTATAAAAATCGGAAGAAGAATGTGTAGAGTAATTGAGAATTGAGTTACAAGTATTGAAATAAGTGGAGTCATATGTTAAGTTACCAAAGTGTGATTTTTGGTTAGTAGAGATGAGTTTACTTGGTTGTGTTAATTCAGATGAGGGTATTGTTGTGGATTCATCCGAGTAGATGTAGTTCTACAATGAGGAAGCTCTGCAGTGAATTAAGGGGAGTATAATATTCTTGGACTTAGTTGGTTATTATCACGAAGTTTTGTAGCAGGAATCACGAAGGGCGCTTAGCGCCGTTGAGCGTGCCCAACGCGGTCTGGAAGACTCTCGCCCTCTCGAGGCAGAAGCGAGAGCGCTTAGCGCGAGTCGGATCCCGCTTAGCGCGGTCTGGGTGTAGAAAAGGTGTTTTTTTCTTGTCGGAATTAATTGGAAAAATGTATCCTTATGGGGCTATGGTATTAGGATGCTGTTGTGTGTTTAAGATGAGTTTAGACAGTGTGATAATATAAGATGGTGAAGTTGTAGCATATGTTTTACGATAGTTAGAGATTCATGAAAGTATCTATCCTACTCAAGATTTGGAATTGGCTGAGGTTGTAATTATGTTAAGTATCCGAAGGAATTATTTTTATGAATCTAGGTCCGAAGTGTTTAGTAATCACAAGAGTGTAGAATACCTGTTTGGTCGAAATTCCCGATGAGTTAAGTCGAAAGTCATTTCTTATGTCTGCTTTGATGGTCGGAAGTTGGATGTGAACTTGGTAGATTTGATAGTTGCGAGTAATTCGAGTGCGCAGCGAAAGCAAGGTGTAGTGCAGTTTGTTTGTACGTGTGTAACAACGATGTTGGTAGTTTGGTTACATTGAGGTTGTGTTATGGACTTTTGTGTTTTTATCTTTGTTGTTGCCTCGTTACCTATGGTGATGGTTCGAGTGCGAGTAGCCAATTCCATGATGGGGAATTAGGGGGGTGTTGCCTATGGTGATGGTAACGATCATGTTGTGTTCTGGTTCTTAGTGAACCTGTGTGTTCTTAACTTGGTTATTCTTTGTGTCTTGAGTTGGTCGTTGAGTGCATTGCGTGAGCATTGCATCGTGTTGTTATTGTCATTGATAAGGTGTATTGTTGTCTTGTGTTATCCATGATATTGCCATTCAGGGCATGGGAGTTGATTAGTCGGATGCGAGAACGTATCTGGAGTAGTTTGCATCGAGTAAATTTTCGAGGACGTAAATATTCTAAGTGGGGGAGAGTTGTAACCCTCCATTTTTATTTTAATTATTATTTGTGAAATAACTGTGAATTGATGTAATTGATTGTGTGTTTTTGTGTGTTTTCGTTGTGTTTTGTGTACCCGTAGTGAGGGGTAGTGGCCTTAAGAAGTGAGTCTTAGGGGCAGTAGGGGTGTATGGCTAATAATGTAGAAATTGGTGGTGTGGAGAGTAAAGACTAACTCAATTACTTTAATTTAATATTTGTTAAGCATAGTGTAGAATATATATTTAATTAGAGTTGTGGTGGAAATTATTATTGTTAGAATTATTTCATGAGTGGAAGTGATAATAATAATATAATGAAAATAAAATAAATAGAATAAGTTGGAATATTAGAAGTGTGGAGAGTGGAAGGGTAATGTGGTAAATTCGTAGGAATAAGTAAGGGTAAAAGAGGTGAATCATATTTAGGGGTATGTAAAGAGTGGGGAATGAAAGTTATTCTCATTATACGTAAAAGTGAAAGAAAGTTGAAGAGCTAAAGGGAGAAAGAGGGAGGAGAGGCTAGGGCAAGAAGAAGGAGAGGAACCCATTGAGGAAGAGGGAAACTCATCAATACAAGGTAAGGGTGGGATTTCTTTAATCACTTAAGGGTTAGATTATGTAGGTATGTGGGTAGGAATCATTAGGTTGATGCCATGGATTGTTGTTTGTGGATTAATTGGGGCTCTTGGGAAGAATCTATAACTAAAATGTTTGGAATTGACGAATTTGTTGTATTCGAATTGTTGAGATTGTTGTGAATAATGTATATATATGGTATAAATGGGTTTTAATGACTTAAACTGGGGTTATTGGGGTTAAAAATGCAATTTAAGGGTGTGAAATCGCAGTGGGAGAAATGCTGTCATCGCAGGCACTTTTGGCTGAATCGCAGAGCGGGCTTAGCCCAGTTTTTGGCGCTTAGCGCGGTCCCCTCGGGCAGCTTATTTTAAAAACTTCGAAAATTCATAGCTTTTGACTCGTAAGTCCGTTTGGGTCGTCGTTCGAATCGTTGGAAAGCTGACTTTATGTACTTTATGTTAAAATTATTTCCAGTGATAGATTTCCAACTATTCGACGCACCATATGAGTTTCCGTGTAGGTTCTGATGTGTTGAAATGTGAAATGTGGGAGTTAGTCGTAGGAATGTGTGTTGTGATTGTTGCTTATGATGTTGCGTGATGTTGTTGAGAAGTTGTTGTAGCATACCATGTGACTGTAATCGTTGTTGCTTATAATATTGTGTGATGATATTGTTGACTAGTCATGGTATGATGTGTTGTGACTTAACTGATAAATGCAATAGTTATTGTTTCTGAAGTTGCATGATGTTGTTGTTGAGTTGTTGTGACGTAACTTGTAAATGCGCTAGCTGTTACTTATGTGGTAGTATGATGACGACGTTGAGTTGTTACGGCATGTTATGTGGTAGGCATGTTTTGATGAGCTATATGCATGTTTCGATAAATGCGTGTTGATTGTCAAGTGGTATTGGCATGATGATGAATATGCTATGTGTATGCATGAGGCGTTGTTGCATGTTGTCATTGATGGTGCATGGCATGTGCATAGTTGTGGGATGGCGTGCCCAGGTGGGGTGTTATCGTCCATCCGAATTCCTTGATGGAATCGTTGTTGTTGGCGTGATTGTGTGCCCAGATGGGGCGTAAGCAATCACAGTTGTTGGTGCGATCATGAAATAGGGGTCGTACGTGACCATGAAACAGGGGTCGTTGGTGTGATCATGAAATAGGGGTCATACTTGACCATGAAACAGGGGTCGAGAGTTCCGACGGGAACTGTGAACATGAAACAGGGATCGATTATGGTACCACATGCATTAAGTCTAGTTGGTGTCTCTTTGTATTTCTTTTGATAGTTGTGTTGCATTGTGATTGGATTGATTATCTGTGTTATGTTGAATTGTGCAAATTGTGTTGGAAGTGGTGTTGTGGGTGATATACTTAATAATTCATGCTCTAATATTTATATCATCTTTCTCTTTTGTTTGATTTGAGAATCTCACCCCTTCTGTTTGAATGTTGCCTCTACGTGGGTAACGTGCAGGTAATCAGGAGTAGTGTGGAAGTCGTGGTCGGTGAAGACGAGGTGCTTCACTTTAGTTTGGAGTCTGCTCTGATATGTAACATTTGGAGTCGGGAACACTTTATGCATGATTTTACTTTGTTAAAGAATTACAGTTGCCTTTACATTTTTGAAAACTAATATTTCGATTAATTGAAACCGTTATATTTTGTTGATCACAATGAAGAATTTCTGTTGTGTAATGAAGATGATTTTTGGATTAAAGTTGCATTAATATTTATTATATGTTACATGTCTTATTTTTGAGCAAGTTCTTGTTGAAAGTAATACCCTTTTGTTCCGAATTGTTTCATTTTACTCTGATTTTTTTATTAAATATTACAGCGGAATTTAGGGTGTTACAAAGTGGTATCAGAGCAGGTTGGTCCGTCCGGCCAGGTTATCTAATTATGTTGTTCCCTAGTATGCGACATGTGTGGAATAGAAACTCGGGTTAAAGCAATTCTTGAATTTCTGGAATCTACAGGAAATTCCCTTCATTTTGGCATATAATTTTGTATCAAGAAGGTCTGTATTGAAGGAGATAATTGCATTTGAAGTTAAGTGAGTTTTGCTGAAATTGGGTAAGATGAGGTCAGGTATAAGATATTTGGTAACATGACGGAGGTGAGGACCTCAGAGGAGCACATGGAGATGCGGCGTATGCCAGTTGAGAATGATTAGAGTGGAGAGATTTTGAGGAATGAAGAAGGTTAAATAGTAATGTGGATTGTGTGTCATTGATGACATGGTGTCAACATGTGTCAGGAAGATTTTGGAAAGTTTCTATCACCAACCAGATGATGAGATGGTACGGTTAAGACTGTGATTAGGATGAGACCAAATGTGAAACTATACGGATCATCGAGATTGTGAAATAAAAGAATGGACGCTATTGTAGTTGGATAATGAGGATTTATGCCACTGTTATGGTTGTCGACTACCTATTGACAAATTAAGGAACTGATCACCCTTAATCTCTTGTTGATAGTAGACGGGATCATGTTAGATGGGATAGATGTGTCTTGCCAGCTGGTATAGTATGTACATTGAATTGTTTGAAGTTGAGCCAAGTTCTTGTGGATTGTTTGATTAGTCGATGCAGATTCCTATATCTGAAGATGAGGCATATTCAAGGCTTTTGTATGTTGATCAGATGATGTTGATAGTTACTTATCAGAAGCAGAGAACAATGTGCTGACTATAGATATGCCAAGGATGTCGTCATGGAGAGCCTTATTATTATTAGTAAAGAAAAGGATGACAGCATGAGGTTACGTGTGGATCGGTGAGTAGTATGGAAACTCACAATTGTGTCCGGGGTAGCTTGAGTTTTGATTTGAGATGAATCGAGAATCCGATAGACATGAGACTTGAAGCATTTGAAAGATGATCCAATGAGGGAATAAATGGAAATGTGAGACCATGATTTAACCAAGGATGTTTGGTAGAGGATAATAGTGACTAGTATGCCTTAAAGTGTGTGTAGGGGGTATGGATCCTATCTTCCATACTTATTTGGATAAGTTAGAACTGGTGTTCATTGTGGATGTTCGGATCTATTATAAAAATCGGAAGAAGAACGTGTAGAGTAATTGAGAATTGAGTTACAAGTATTGAAATAAGTGGAGTCATATGTTAAGTTACCAAAGTGTGATTTTTGGTTAGTAGAGATGAGTTTACTTGGTTGTGTTAATTCAGATGAGGGTATTGTTGTGGATCCATCCGAGTAGATGTAGTTCTACAATGAGGAAGCTCTGCAGTGAATTAAGGGGAGTATAATATTCTTGGACTTAGTTGGTTATTATCACGAAGTTTTGTAGCAGGAATCACGAAGGGCGCTTAGCGCCGTTGAGCGTGACCAACGCTGTCTGGAAGACTCTCGCCCTCTCGAGGCAGAAGCGAGAGCGCTTAGCGCGAGTCAGATCCCGCTTAGCGCGGTCTGGGTGTGAAAAAGGTGTTTTTTTCTTGTCGAAATTAATTGGAAAATGTATCCTTATGGGGTTATAGTATTAGGATGTTGTTGTGTGTTTAAGATGAGTTTAGACAGTGTGATAATATAAGATGGTGAAGTTGTAGCATATGTTTTACGATAGTTAGAGATTCATGAAAGTATCTATCCTATTCAAGATTTGGAATTGGCTGAGGTTGTAATTATGTTAAGTATCCGAAGGAATTATTTTTATGAATCTAGGTCCGAAGTGTTTAGTAATCACAAGAGTGTAGAATACCTGTTTGGTCGAAATTCCCGATGAGTTAAGTCGAAATTCGTTTCTTATGTCTGCTTTGATGGTCGGAAGTTGGATGTGAACTTGGTAGATTTGATAGTTGCGAGTAATTCGAGTGCGCAGCGAAAGCAAGGTGTAGTGCAGTTTGTTTGTACGTGTGTAACAACGATGTTGGTAGTTTGGTTACATTGAGGTTGTGTTATGGACTTTTGTGTTTTTATCTTTGTTGTTGCCTCGTTACCTATGGTGATGGTTCGAGTGCGAG
The DNA here is from genome assembly GCA_022829125.1 of Lathyrus tuberosus. Taxonomy (NCBI): domain Eukaryota; kingdom Viridiplantae; phylum Streptophyta; class Magnoliopsida; order Fabales; family Fabaceae; genus Lathyrus; species Lathyrus tuberosus. The sequence continues at coordinate 6,998,227 of JALAZF010000261.1, read as the reverse complement.
TAGCCAATTCCATGATGGGGAATTAGGGGGTGTTGCCTATGGTGATGGTAACGATCATGTTGTGTTCTGGTTCTTAGTGAACCTGTGTGTTCTTAACTTGGTTATTCTTTGTGTCTTGAGTTGGTCGTTGAGTGCATTGCGTGAGCATTGCATCGTGTTGTTATTGTCATTGATAAGGTGTATTGTTGTCTTGTGTTATCCATGATATTGCCATTCAGGGCATGGGAGTTGATTAGTCGGATGCGAGAACGTATCTGGAGTAGTTTGCATCGAGTAAATTTTCGAGGACGTAAATATTCTAAGTGGGGGAGAGTTGTAACCCCCCATTTTTATTTTAATTATTATTTGTGAAATAACTGTGAATTGATGTAATTGATTGTGTGTTTTTGTGTGTTTTCGTTGTGTTTTGTGTACCCGTAGTGAGGGGTAGTGGCCTTAAGAAGTGAGTCTTAGGGGCAGTAGGGGTGTATGGCTAATAATGTAGAAATTGGTGGTGTGGAGAGTAAAGACTAACTCAATTACTTTAATTTAATATTTGTTAAGCATAGTGTAGAATATATATTTAATTAGAGTTGTGGTGGAAATTATTATTGTTAGAATTATTTCATGAGTGGAAGTGATAATAATAATATAATGAAAATAAAATAAATAGAATAAGTTGGAATATTAGAAGTGTGGAGAGTGGAAGGGTAATGTGGTAAATTCGTAGGAATAAGTAAGGGTAAAAGAGGTGAATCATATTTAGGGGTATGTAAAGAGTGGGGAATGAAAGTTATTCTCATTATACGTAAAAGTGAAAGAAAGTTGAAGAGCTAAAGGGAGAAAGAGGGAGGAGAGGCTAGGGCAAGAAGAAGGAGAGGAACCCATTGAGGAAGAGGGAAACTCATCAATACAAGGTAAGGGTGAGATTTTTTTAATCACTTAAGGGTTAGATGATGTAGGTATGTGGGTAGGAATCATTAGGTTGATGCCATGGATTGTTGTTTGTGGATTAATTGGGGCTCTTGGGAAGAATCTATAACTAAAATGTTTGGAATTGACGAATTTGTTGTATTCGAATTGTTGAGATTGTTGTGAATAATGTATATATATGGTATAAATGGGTTTTAATGACTTAAACTGGGGTTATTGGGGTTAAAAATGCAATTTAAGGGTGTGAAATCGCAGTGGGAGAAATGCTGTCATCGCAGGCACTTTTGGCTGAATCGCAGAGCGGGCTTAGCCCAGTTTTTGGCGCTTAGCGCGGTCCCCTCGGGCAGCTTATTTTAAAAACTTCGAAAATTCATAGCTTTTGACTCGTAAGTCCGTTTGGGTCGTCGTTCGAATCGTTGGAAAGCTGACTTTATGTACTTTATGTTAAAATTATTTCCAGTGATAGATTTCCAACTATTCGACGCACCATATGAGTTTCCGTGTAGGTTCTGATGTGTTGAAATGTGAAATGTGGGAGTTAGTCGTAGGAATGTGTGTTGTGATTGTTGCTTATGATGTTGCGTGATGTTGTTGAGAAGTTGTTGTAGCATACCATGTGACTGTAATCGTTGTTGCTTATAATATTGTGTGATGATATTGTTGACTAGTCATGGTATGATGTGTTGTGACTTAACTGATAAATGCAATAGTTATTGTTTCTGAAGTTGCATGATGTTGTTGTTGAGTTGTTGTGACGTAACTTGTAAATGCGCTAGCTGTTACTTATGTGGTAGTATGATGACGACATTGAGTTGTTACGGCATGTTATGTGGTAGGCATGTTTTGATGAGCTATATGCATGTTTCGATAAATGCGTGTTGATTGTCAAGTGGTATTGGCATGATGATGAATATGCTATGTGTATGCATGAGGCGTTGTTGCATGTTGTCATTGATGGTGCATGGCATGTGCATAGTTGTGGGATGGCGTGCCCAGGTGGGGTGTTATCGTCCATCCGAATTCCTTGATGGAATCGTTGTTGTTGGCGTGATTGTGTGCCCAGATGGGGCGTAAGCAATCATAGTTGTTGGTGCGATCATGAAATAGGGGTCGTACGTGACCATGAAACAGGGGTCGTTGGTGTGATCATGAAATAGGGGTCATACTTGACCATGAAACAGGGGTCGAGAGTTCCGACGGGAACTGTGAACATGAAACAGGGATCGATTATGGTACCACATGCATTAAGTCTAGTTGGTGTCTCTTTGTATTTCTTTTGATAGTTGTGTTGCATTGTGATTGGATTGATTATCTGTGTTATGTTGAATTGTGCAAATTGTGTTGGAAGTGGTGTTGTGGGTGATATACTTAATAATTCATGCTCTAATATTTATATCATCTTTCTCTTTTGTTTGATTTGAGAATCTCACCCCTTCTGTTTGAATGTTGCCTCTACGTGGGTAACGTGCAGGTAATCAGGAGTAGAATGGAAGTCGTGGTCGGTGAAGACGAGGTGCTTCACTTTAGTTTGGAGTCTGCTCTGATATGTAACATTTGGAGTCGGGAACACTTTATGCATGATTTTACTTTGTTAAAGAATTACAGTTGCCTTTACATTTTTGAAAACTAATATTTCGATTAATTGAAACCGTTATATTTTGTTGATCACAATGAAGAATTTCTGCTGTGTAATGAAGATGATTTTTGGATTAAAGTTGCATTAATATTTATTATATGTTACATGTCTTATTTTTGAGCAAGTTCTTGTTGAAAGTAATACCCTTTTGTTCTGAATTTTTTCTTTTTACTCTGATCTTTTGATTAAATATTACGGGGGAATTTAGGGTGTTACATTATGCGCCCATTACAGCCTCACTAGCACTATAAATAGGCCTTGTATTTTCACTTTTTGATCATCCAATTCTAGTTTCCAACCTTAGGCATAAAGTTCACTTTGTAAAGCAATAATCTGTCACATCGGGGGTTTATTGCACTATTATTGTTAGTTAGATTGGAGCATTGTAGTTAGGAGCTTTACATTCGAAGTTATTTACGTTCAAGTCAGATTTACATTTCCCGCAATTTACTTTCCAGCTCTGTACCAGATTCAGTCTCCGATTTGGAGCAGGTTTTTATATAATTTGCAATTTACTATTATCTGCATTGCCTTTACATTCATTTACATTATTGCACTGCCTTATATTCATTTATTTTATGTCTCTACCATTACTTTATTACTGCTTAAGTTAGATTTGCACGATTACCGTGTGCTGGTTATTTATTTATTTATGTGATCCGTTTGTCTTTCGAAACTGAACTTAAGCGTGACACTTGTGTTCACTCCTTTGAAATACACTCTCACACTTCGCACGTTTTTATTCTAAAAATGTCTTACTTCGCAAACCAATTTACCGTTATGTTTTCAATTACCATGTCCAGCTAAATCCCTTGTGCTGGGATGTGAGGATCGTCGTTCCGACGGTACTCCACATGTTATCTTTTTAGAAATACTTTAGGGGCTGTTTTTGGTTTTAATTAAACTCTTCTGAACTTCAATTGATCGGTCATTACGTAAATGAGACTGTGTTTTTGTTTGCTTAATGACTGTGACTAGATCGGGTAAGATCGAAAGCCGTCCGACATTTTAGAAAAGAGTTTATTAGTTTATAATTGATAAATACAGCGGAAGCACTTTATTAATTAATTAGGAAAGTTTTATATTATTAGAAAGAGATTTTAAACTATTTTCGGACGTGTTTATAGATTTAGGATCCGGTTGGCCGAGCATATGCCGGAAACCCTTTGGTATTAAATATTTCCAATCGAAAACACTTTTTAACTAAGTCTTAGAGGTAGTTACATAAAAAAGGACTTTATCACTTTAACGCAAGGAGCGACCGGTGCAGCGTGAGCGGCTGGTATAGATTAAAGGTTAGGTCTGTTTTCGATCACGCTAACGCGGCGGATCCTTTTTAATTTAACACTTTTTCAAAGAAGAAAACATTGCCCCGTAACTATTTAGACGATAGGAGTACCGTTTAATTGATGTGAATTATATTCCAGTATAGTCTTTATCTGATTTATTTCTATTTTCGTTCTGTGAAAAACTATTACTCTGATTTTTTATTAGCCTTAGATAAACAACGTAACAATAGTAATCGATAGATTGACATTGGTCTCAGTGGGATCGATAAATCTTTTATATTACTCTGACGTAATCCGTATACTTGCGGATAGCACGCATCATGCTGCAAGGAGACTAAGACACTACTTTCTAGCCCACACAATCGTGGTACGAACAGACAACCCGTGAAACAACTGTTAGGCCGACCAAACATGACCAGCAGAATGCTCAAGTGGTTATTGGAACAGTCTGAACTCGAAATCCAAAAATAGAGCAGAAAATCCCTCAAGGCCCAGGCGCTGGCCGACTTTGTCATGGAGATGACATTCACCGACTCCCTCGCTTACGGGGCGTGCAAGTGGACAATCTTCATCGACGGGGCATCCAGCTCGGCAAGAAGCGGGGCAGGTATCATCTTGGAAAATGAGGAAGGAATCCTTGTCGAACTCTCGCTCACCTTATCTTTCCCCACTTCCAACAATCAGGCTGAATACGAAGCTTTCCTCGCTGGTCTATGCCTCGCCGAAGACCCAGGAGTCGAGGAAGTCGCCATCTGCACCGACTCTCAACTCGTGACCCTCTAGGTTCGAGGAGAATACCAGGTCAAGAACGACAACTTGTCTGAATACTTAACCTTGGTCAAGGAGAAGATGACGAAATTCGCATCGGTGGAAGTAAAGCACGTTTCCCGTGAACATAATGTTAGAGCAGATGTTTTGTCAAGGTTGGCAAGCACGGAGAAAAAGGGCGGAAACAAATCCGTCATCCAAGAAGTACTTCCTTGACCCAGCATCGAGAAAGCTTCCGCGATCCTCGGCGTGCATGTCATCGACGACAGAAACTGCTGGATACCCTCATCTACAACTACCTCGCCAATGACGAACTACCATCCGACCCCAAGGAGGCCAGCGTAGATAGGCGCAGAGCTTGCTCCTACGTCCTAGTCGAAAATAAGCTCTATAGGCAAGGGCTCTCCATCTCTCTGCTGAAATGTGTCGAGGAAGAGATGGTCATCCACGTCCTGCGCGAGATCCACAAAAAGATCAACGCCCAGCACCTCGGGGGAGATCCCTCGCCAGGAAGGCCCTGCGAGCTGGGTATTACAGGCCAACCATGTAGCATGATGCAAAAGAGCATGTGAAGAAATGCGGCAAATGCCAACGGCACGGCGACATGCACTTTGCACTTCCCAATAAACTCAACGCAATGTCCTCCTCGTGGCCCTTCACATGGTGGGGCTTAGATATCCTGGGACCATTCGTCATAGGGTCAAACCAGAATAAGTACCTAATAGTGGATGTTGATTACTTTACCAAATGAATAGAAGCAGAGGCTCTAGCCAAAATAACAGCCCACAACATACTCTGCTTCTACAAGCGGAGCATCCTTGCTCGCTTCGGTATCCCCCAATAAATCTTCACCAACAACGGCACACAGTTCACGGACAGAAGTTTCAGGAGTTCGTCGTCCAACTAGGCACCAAGCAACACTTCGTGTTCGTCGAACATCCCCAGACTAACGTGCAAGCCGAGGCAGCAAACAGGGTAATCCTATGAGGCCTTAAACGAAGGCTGAATGAAACGAAAAATGCTTGGGTCGAGGAGCTGCACGGCGTACTCTGGGCCTACCGTACTATGCCCCACTCTTCGACCGGGGAAACCCCTATCCGTCTAGCATACGGAACTGAGGCAGTGATCCCCATTGAGATACACGTGCCCTCCAGGCGGACTGAATTCCCCCTAGATGAGGAGACAAATGACGAGGCGTTAAGGGAGGAGCTCGATCTCATCAAAGAGGTCCAGTCAGGGGAAGCTCTCTGCAAAGCCTCACTAAAACAAAAAATTGCAATTAGGCACAACACCAAAGTTATACGACGAGAATTTCAGGTAGACAGTCTCGTCTTAAGGAGGAATCACAAAGATTCCCGAGAAGGCAAACTCGCCGCAAACTGGGAGGGATCGTATCGTGTTCGAGCAAAAATAGAGAACGGGGTCTACTACCTAGAACAACTCAACGGGGAAGAGCTTGCTCGACCATGGAACGCCGAAAAGCTGAAACAATATTATAGTTAAGGCCTTAGTTGCCAGCTTATTTCGTCGACACGACGAACATAGTGTACCGACCATGAATGCGCGCCCTGGTACAAGCGCTGCATACATAAATAAATCAAGGTAGGCTTTTGCTCAAAAACGAGCAAAACCCATGCCCGACAGTGGTCTCTCGACCGAGTCCGCTGTCGTCAAAGTACTATGACAGGCAGAACACCCAGCTCATGATGGAAAGTTCACGCTGTGAACTTAGACCTCAAACATGACCTGAGCTCCGCTCTCATGCCCAGAAGCTACCCAGGTCGTTCGACCAGTCCCCCTCACTTCCGAACACATATAAGTCGAGCAAACCCCAAAACAATAAATCATTCAAAGTTACCCTTGTGACGGGCACACGCGCGTATCGAGCAAAATTTCAACACTTAGCAAAAATAAAGAAAAGTAAAGCCATGCGCAAAAGTAAATCATACAAAACCGACAATGTCGGGGAGAGAAACATCTTGGGCTAGCATTGCCCTTTTGCTCGGGCGATCCATCTCCTCGAGCTTCAGGGACTCTGCCCAAGGATTCGCCAAGGAGGAACCTTCGAAGAACCATCTGTTATGGAGGCATGGAGGCAGCTCGAACTTGCTTTTGTCTTCTGCCCTTCTCAGGTCCACCAGCTCGGTCTTCCGTGTGCGCTTGAACCTCGAGTTTACGGGCACATGAGAAATCTGGACGGGTGGGGGAGTTGACGAGGAGGTCCCCGACCCCGTTGCCCCCGTTGGCTGAGCCGAGTCTTTCCGATCGATATTCCACCCTTGCCCTTCGCCTGGGCATTCTTCACCATCCGCTCATGTGCAGAAGTCATTTTACCTGCAAAAACATAACGAGCATATTAGTACAGAGAAAGAATAGCAGTCCAAGTAGGCTAAGAAATAAAAGCTACCGAGCAAGGCTAGAGCATCATCCCGAGTCCGACACTCTTTCTGATGTTCTTCCAGATTGAGTCTTTGTTATATGGAGTTTTTCCAGATATTTCGCTTTGTTTATTCTGATGCTTTTCCGGAATGACATTGTTTTTACCATCTGATGCTCTTCCGGATGTGTCTCTCTTTCTGATGTTCTTCTAGATTGAGTCTTTATTATCAGATGTTTTCCCAGATATTTCACTTTGTTTATTCTAATGCTTTTCCGAAATAACATTGCTTTAGCCATTTGATGTTTTCCCAGATGTGTCTATTCCTGATACTTTTCCAGAGCCCCTTTGTGTCTATCTGATGCTCTTCCGGATATGACCTTGTTTATCTGATGTTCTTCCGGATATAATGTTGCTTATCTAACGTTCTTCCAGATATGTCTTCAAAACATTTTCCCGTACACTTAATGCTATTCTAAATGTTTCAGATGTATCTTCAGAATCGTTGTCTTCATCTAATGCTCTCCTATGTGTTATCAATTTATTTCTGACTATGGTTAACAACTGTTGATCGTCTTCAAGTCTGTTTCCATTCTCCATCCAATGCTTTTCTGGATGTGTTCCGGAGTTTATTCAATGTTTTTCTGAATATCTGATGTTGTTACGGAGTTTATTCGATGCTTTTCCGGACGTCTCTATTTGTGCTCCAAAGTTCATTTAATGCTCTCCTGAATGTCTTTGTTGGTTATTGTTGTACTTTCTCAGAGTTTTGCTCATTGCTTTTCTGACAAAACCTCTGATGATTGTAACAGTTGTCCCCTATGACATCTTTCTCCATAGGATCTTTGTCTTGCATTCATTTTATATCATATCATATCATAAGCATTTTGTGGCATCTTAGGGCCAAAAATTGTGCATGTTTGTATTTAAGTCTCTCCTATTACGTCAAGACGAAGATTTCAATCTCCAGATCTCCAGATAGAAGAAACTTAAATAAGGGCATCTGACATACCCTAATTTTTTACCATAGGATCCCACTTCCTTGTCCATCATCTTGCATCACATCTTTAGGCCATAGAGTCTTGTGTGCGTGTTTATCATGACTAACCAATTTATACAGGTACAATACCATCAAGTGTAAATTATCACAGCCAATCATTTCAGGACGTGGCCAGTTGGTTCTGATTCAGAAGGGTTCTAGGGTCATTTTCCTTGACATTTCTCAGAAGCTTCAGTGTAAGCTCCTGAAGAGGATTAGGGTTTTCTTTTCGTTGAGCATGGTCAGGCTTTTTGTGGTGAGTTGTGTTCCAAGTTGTCTCCTCATTCTCAACAGATTTCGCAGGGCGTGGTTCATGAAAGGCTTTGTTCTTGTCCTTAAGGTTGGATTATTATTTTGTTTCCTCTGTGATCTTAAATAAAAGAATTTGGATTCTCCTGTTAGTAATAAGTTGTGCGCTTCAAAGCGGTAAAGTTTGGATAAGGATTTGAATTGAGTTTTGGCAAGAAATAATTCACTTGAGTTCACTATTCAAAATTCAAGAGCAAGGACGTTTCTGCATAATGTTTTAATTCTAAAATTCAAGAAATGCAGAATTTCAATTTAAGGTGAATACAAGATTAAAAGAATTCTTGTTAAGTCAAAACAATCCAAATTCAAAGATTCAATACTAGTTCAAAGAGGTTACATGCTAAGGGTTCGCGTGATTAAAATCCGAGACAAAATTCATGATCATTTCAATCTTATAGTCAAGGAGATTTCACAAAGGAGGATATTAAGGATTCATTGGTTTATAAGTACAAGAAAAATACTAAATTCAAAATTTTGAGGAATTACAATTTGATTCCAAATTCAAAGATACAAAAGATTTTTTTAAGAGGACGACTTTAGAAACATCAGACTACTACCTCTATAAATTGTAGAGTTGGTGTTGTGAGGTCACACACAAAAAGCCCAAAGATATATTCCTTTGCAATACCACCTTCTAACATTGGTCACTAATTTGGTCAACTGCTGGAAACCAGTATTGGAAGTGATGTGAGTTTTGAAGTGAATGAGGGAGTTTTTTTTACTGCTCATAGATTGGTGCTTGCAGCTCGTTCACCTGTTTACAGAGCCCAACCTTTTGGTCCTATGAAAGATCACACAATACCCGGTGTATCAAAGTTGAATTCTAATGAAAGCTCCAGCCCACAATCGGAGAAATCGCAACCGGTCCTAGAGAATCCTTGAGTTTTTTCCGAGGAAATCTCGTGCTCAATTTTTAGACAGCACACTCCTAGCGATGTTACGCGCGTCACTCTCGTCAACAGTATAATGTATGGACTGCCGTTGAAGAATCATTGTGGATGAGTTTGTGCTTAAAAAGAACATCTGGATTCGATGCTCGAGATTCACTTCGTTTCTTGATCACCTGGCAATGGGGAAACAAACACAGGCTTAACATTGGAAGTTGCATATTGCAATATTAAATTGCTGTTCTAATTACCTGCTAATAAAAACTGGCATTAGAACTTACATGTTGATCTTGTGAAGGCGAGCCTACTGTGAACTCAACCATAGAAATTATACTTGAAGCCTTGATGTCATGATGTACCATGAACTAAAGATTGCCCAATGCCAGATTTTGGAGGAAACGCCCCATGTGTAAAGTCCCTGCCTCTCTAAAATGATACAAAATGTGAGGAAAATTATGCAAAAGAAAAAACCAAAGAAGCAAGTACGGTTTAAATTGCAAAACAAGGCCAGAATCACCCTCGTCAATGAAATAAAAACACAATCAAGTTCATTCATAGCAGCAGAACTCATCCAATGAATTTTAAAAGGTTCAAGATCATGTCCTATACTTTAATAAATGATTCTCAAGGCATGTCTCAAACATGTTCAGACAAAGATGGAAAACACATGAATCGTGTATTCACAACAAGGCAACAAGTTTACACAAATGATTTTCTTTCCGAAACCGTTTCCGACATAATAACTCTCAGTCAAAATTGAGAAATTTTTTAAGCCTATAAAAGGAGAAAGCATTCAGAAGATCAGGGGAGAAGAGGATCACATACATTACACAAAGAAACACGCAGAGGAAAAAGTTAGTGAAGGAATAGCTCACACGATTCAGAAGAGGAATCACAATACACATGCAAGCACAGTCGATGTCACAGCATCAAGGAAATTACTCGCACCGTTCGCAACCACACGTCACAAAACGCTGCCGTTGAATCCAGTTCGGCCTCCGTTCACTGCCAATCATCGCCGCAGGCCTTCCTCCATTTACGTCCTCGATTTTCCGCTCCGGTCGCATCTCCACCACCACCAGAGCTGTCAAAAACAAACCACCGTCCGCCGCGAAAGGGCCTCCGTTGAAGTCCTAGCTGCGTCGAGCCGCCCTAGCCTCAATACTCTTTGATTCTGGTACTTGCACCCTCTTTTGATCTCCTTGGATATTTGTTTGATTTAATTTCATTTTACTTTAAGGATTTGAGAGAGAGAAACATGGCATCGAGAGTGTGAGAGAGATAGCGACCAACATCTTTTTTGTTTGTTGTTGTTCGAACATTATACCCCTACATTTTTAAAAAATGCCAATTTTATCCCTGTTTATTTTTTATTATTTTATTTTTTTATCGTTACTATTTATTGTCAAACCATGTGTCAGAGTTCCGGAAAATTTACCCAATTTTGCGCGTTCCGGAACACTTTGTCCATGATTTCCGGTATGTAAATTTTCATTCCGGAAGACTTTTATTAAGAGATCCGGTTAATTACAAAGTACGTACCGGAAGAGTTGTTAAAAGACTTCCGGTTCTTATACTTATTTTTGCCTCTTCCGGAACACATTCCAACATGTCTTCCGGTTTGTCAACTTTGTTCACCGGAACTCTCTTATTGAGTCTTCCGGTTTGCCAACATTTGTGCACCGGAACTCTATTACTGAGTCTTCCGGTTTGTTTTCATAATTCTAAATTTTTTTTATTTTTTTTATTTTTTTTTATGTAGGTTCAGAAATTCCTATGCAAATAAGCAACAAAGATCAGATATGTGTAGATACGTCTGATGCTTTTTCAACAACTCAAAGATTTGGTACACGAGAAGAGGTGATAAGATGGATCAAAGAGATCGGAATCCAGAATAAAGTAACGGTTATCATCACTCGTTCAGATATTGAAACAGGCAAGAGAGGAAGAAGTAACAAATTAATATTTGGTTGTGATAAAGGTGGAAAACACAAGGATACTGGTAGTGGTACCCAAAGTGCAACGAAAAAATGTGGATGTCCATTTAAAATCAGGTCGACTCCGACGAAAGATGGGTCTGGATGGAAGGTTGATGTAAAATGTGGAGTTCATAACCATGGTCTGCCTGATAGATTAGAAGGTCACTCATTTGTTGGTAGGTTGACAGCGGGTCAGAAGCAACATGTTGTTTATTTGACAAAGAGAAAGGTTCCACCTAGACATATATTGCTTTCCTTGCAAGAGCAAGATCCAGATAATTTCACTCGAATCACACAAATATACAAGCAGAAGAGTATGATAGAAAAATAGATAAGAGGTCCTAGAAGTGAGATACGACATTTGTTTAAGCTTATTGAGGGTGCAGGTTATGTTTATTGGTGTAGAAAAAGAGATGACTATGAAGTTATTAGAGATATATTTTGGGCTCACCCAGATTCAGTTAAGTTGTTAAATATTTTTCCTATTGTGTTAGTTATGGACAGCACTTACAAGACAAACAAATATAGGCAAACTCTGTTTGAAATTATTGGCATGACATCAACCGAGTTGTTGATCAAGCATCTCAATCTTCACAGAAACAATCTCAACCATCACAAACTTCAAAGAAGCTGAAATTATCACAATCTTCAGAGAAGAAATCTCAGGCATCACAGGCTTCGAAGAAGTTGAAAATATCAAAATCTTCACAGTCAACTAAGCAGTTCATCCTTTAGTTTCCTAATCACATCAGGTCGTATATTGATGATGTAGTTAATGTTGTATCAGATGGTAATTGTGGATTTAGAGTCATTGCTTCATTGCATGGATATGGTGAAGATGGTTGGCCAATGGTTCGTCGAGACTTGGGGTTGGAAATAATACATAATGAAAGATCAAGTTTGTATGCCAATTTATTTGGTGAACGGTTAGCAGAAGTGAGAGAATCTTTGATGATAGAGGCATTTAGTCCTCAACCATCACAAAAATGGTTGACTCTACCAGATATGGGTTACTTGATAACGAATCGTTATAATGTTGTACATGTCTGTTTAGGGTTTGAATGCTTGACTTTCTTCCCTATGACAACCTCATTTTCACCAAATGTATCCTTTTATTGCATTGGTTTTGTAAACGGAAATCACTGGGTTCAGGTACTTAGTTTTTTTTACTTAGTTTTTTTTAGTTAATGTGACTAACCAAATTTCTTAGTTATTTTTACTTAACTTTTTGATTTTTTTTGTTCAGGTAAACATGAAAGAAGGGTTTCCATTGCCACCAGTGACAGTAGATTGGAAGAAGTTTCATTCTACAGAAGCAACATCTTGGATAATAGGATTTGCAGCACGTCTACAACATTGGCAACAACTTACACCCATATTACCAACGCATTATGAAATATAAATTATGTTATTCATTTCTTATTTCAAATTACGATTCATGAATTATGTTACTCATTTTTAATTTCAAAACATAAATCAAATATTATGTTATTCATTTTAAAGCTAAACAAAAGTCTACAAGTTAACACATAAACATATCTCAACTATGTCAAGTGAGTCTAAAAGTTAATACATAAACATAAACATAAGTCACAAAGTCTAAATATTAACACATTCAAATAAACATAAAAATAAGTCACTGTGAACGAGCAATCTGTAAAGCTTCGAACAAGTCAGCAAACTCTGGATCATCCTCTTCGGCACCAGCCCGTTGAAGATAACGATGAATCAATGAAGAAACACGAGCCCATCTAGGATCAGATGGTCCTGCTTCGTAAAAGGGAACTGGCACCTCTCTTGGCGCATCACGACGGGGCGGTATGAGACGAGGATGCGAAACATGATAATACCACTGAAGATATCCATCAACTGTCTCAGATGGGGTGGTGGCCAATGTTGTCGGACGAATCACATCTGCAACACTCTGATGGTAACTAATCCATTCAACATCAATATCACCAGCCATCGTATAATCACTAGGTAGAGGTGGAACATACTGCCTGTATTCAAACTGACGCATACATCTGTCAGGCAAGTATGGAACAATAATGTCACCCCACCTCAGACACCTCCTATACAGACACAACTCATCAAACTGACGCCATGCTCTATGGTTCACGAATGGGCGCCATATGACATCGTCAAGTGTCAGCTCGTCCAGAATAGGTCGCAAGTCATCCACCTTCAGGACACCTTGCTTATAGGACCATCTCATCGCTCGAGGGAGACCAAAATTAGTAGCTGGTGTCCAATTCTCTCCTTTTTTTCCAAGTGTCGAAAAATACTCATGAATCCAGCACTGTTACAAAATTAATACTATTAATTAATCTAAAATAATTAATTATAACATAATAAACTAGAAAAATAAAATTAATATACTAAATAAAATTAATTACAAGAAAATCAACTAAATTAAAATAAATACCTGTAGGAGAGTCGGATAACCACCAAGCTGCTTACAACTGAACAAAGAAGCATCTCCGAGATATCTATAAAGGGTAGCCAACGCAACTGTATCTTGATAAGCCCCCTAAGTCCATAAATAGTGCAAGGTATTGTGCCTCCACAAGCGTAAAGGTCTTGTCCGCAAAAATGGTAGAACCCATTAACATCAACAAATAAGCTCTAGTCGCATATGCCTAACTAGAAGCGGCTATGTGCTCGACGAATAGATCGTATAACCACTCCAACTTATAATAACAACCCCTGCAGTCACGGACTTGTTTTTGTGCATCTCTCCGTGAAACTTGAAATTCTAGTATCAGATATGAGATGTCGAAATAGATGTCATGACACTAATATCTGAACAATGATCAATATAAGAATAATATAAAACAGTAAACAATAGCAAAGAGAACCACGCAATTGTTAACCCAGTTCGGTGCAATCACACCTACGTCTGGGGGCTACCAAGCCAGGAAGGAAATCCACTAAACAGAATTAGTTTGAAGACTCTCAGTAAACACACTCCAGTTTATAATCTTCTCACCTAATCTCTACCTGTGAGATTTCTATCTAAGACACTTAGACAAGAGACACCTCTCACTCCCCCTCAATCACATGCAGTGATTACTACAGAACAATACTAAAGAGAAGAACACACTTCAAATACAAAGCTTGATCTTGCTTAAAAGCTTCAAGCAAGAACAAAGCACTCGTACTTAAAAGCTTAGAGTGGACAAATTACAACTCAACTAACCAGTCCAATTCAAGCATCTAACAGATGAATGAATGGCTCACAAAAACAATACAATGCTTAAACCCTAAAACTCGAACACAGCTTTCAATGACTTATTCTCGCTACTCAGCAAATAGGGTTGAACATCTTTAAATAGTAATAAACTCCTTGGGCTTGGGCACTAGCAGATCTTTGATTCAATTAATAATTAAAGCTAATTATTCTCCATATCTTCTTGCAAGAAAATAGCAACAACCTATTTTTCAAAATATCACAGAAATTGCTTGCTTCAATTTAAAGATACTCCAAGATTTTCGCACGCAATTACTGAATAAAAGCACAACAGATTGCAAAAAGAGCGCATCAAATAAATCATAACATTCTCAACAGAATGTTCTGTTAACAGATGTTAGGACATCGTGTTTGACATCATGCACAAAGTCCTGCAATACTAAGAAACACCATCTGCAGAATGTTAGAAACAACATCTCAAGACATCAAGTAAGACATCTTGATGAACCACTTTGTTTTAGAAAAATTGCTGCCAATACAGAACTAACAAACTCCCCCTTTGGCAAATTTTGGCTAAAACACTATAGCACCAACAATGAACAGAGATCCCTGCAGCAGAAGCAACACACAAACACATCTAACATTCCAAGATAACCAAAAACTCCCCCTCAAGCCAAGGAGCAGAGAAAACCAGCAAAGAAAACCAACTGCACTATAGCACCAAAACTACTAAGCTACTCTCCCCCTTTTTAGCCAGAATTAGACAAACATCAGACAGAAAATTCCATAACAAACATCGCTAAAATTATCATATAGAAGTTGTCATCAAAAGAGCAATACAAACATCTTCAAAATTAAGATAATGCACACAAGAGTGCCACCAGAAAACCAGAACAAAATTCAAGCACACAAGGGTGCCAAAAGAAATCTAGAAAAAGAACCAAAATAACAACAAAACAAAAAACTTCATGAACAGATCACTCAAGCATCTCTAGAACCAGCAGAGTCCTCACTCTCAGAATTGTCTTCATCACCCTCTGCATTTCCATCAGACTCACCAGAACCACCCTCCTCAGAACCTTTCTTCTCATTTGCATCCTCAATAGTATCACCTTCAGCCATTCTAAGGGTCATGATCATTCTTTCAAACTTCAGTTTTCTTTTAGTACTGACTCTAATAACCTCAGCCAGTTCCTTGCAGGCTTCTACCAACTCAGAAATTACCCCAGACTTGTTTGTGGACTGGTGTGAAGTAGATGCAGATGTCATGACAATGTCAGGGACATGTTGACCTTCAAACAATTTATAGTGAAGGGACAAGGCATACCCCCTTTTGCAAACAACATCAGAATGAGATAGGATACCAGGGTGCTGATTTAAAATAATGCCACAGATAAGGGAGGGGAAGGCAATGGGCATCTTCACAGCAAAAGTGTCAGCTTGCTTCATAGTCTGATCAAATATAAAGGAACCATAATCAAAACTCTTCTTAGTCCCAACAACATATAGTGGAAGTGTGATTTGTGGGGACCCAGTTAGCAGCATCTATCCTATGCAAAATAGCATATTTAACACTTAGCAGGCCAGCAGATAACTTGTGTTTCATAGGCCAACCTTCAACCTGATTAGCTGTGATAGTTTTGCACACCTGATTATCAGTATCTTCCAGCTCACATTGATCATCTTCATTTCTGCCAAGGTACTTGTTGATTATGGTAGGAGAGAATTCCACACACTTTCCTCTAACATACACCTTTCTGGAATCCTTACTATTCTTATCATTACAATCAACAGGAATGTTGACTATAAATTCCTTCAATAGCACATCATAGCATTTTGAAAACTTGATCACTGTCTTCATCAATCCAGCATGCTCAATCAAAGCCATTACCTCCTTACACTCCAAAGTGTCTTTCCCTAACTCTCTCTCCAGTGTTATCCTTCTTTGATAAACATACTTCCACCTTTGAACATTGTCAGCATAGTGGAAGGAGATGTTATCCAAAGTGAAATTCTGGTACAGATGTGTGATGTCTAGTGTAATGTCATAACATCGTAATCTGCTGTATGAACAAGGCAATAATAGTAACAGTAATTCAACACAAGGATTGTTCACCCAGTTTGGTTCAACAACCTACATCTGGGGGCATACCAAGCCAGGAAGGAAGTCCACTATTAGTAGTATCAAATTACAGACTCAACAAACCAGTTGACAATCTACCTAATTTAATCCCTACCCAATGACCCTTCTATCTAAGTCCTCCCTAGGTAAGAGACTCCATCTCACTCCCAATCATCGCAATGATGTCTAGCAGTCAACATCTCCGTCACTGCATCAACAAATTGATTTCCAAAAACTCTCTAAACACATAGAAGACACACTCTTATGACACATCTTGGAGTTACTTCAAAGCTTCCTCCAAGAACAATACAATACTCATTACCTACAGGTTTCTGAGTAATACCACAATGACCATCTCACAACCCGAGTGGTTCACTAAGACTAAGCCCTAATGATCTACATCTTGGACCCGTACCTAATCTAGTATACAAGCATTCTATTTATAGCTTTTTTCTAACTGGATTTGGGCCTTCAAATCATATCGAATCTTCTGCTCCCAATTTGCAACAGATTCTGCTACTAAATAGATCTTCAATCAAATCTTCAATTAAATCTTCAATAATTAACTCTAAATCTTCTCCATATCTTTATGCATTAAATTCGCAACAAACCAATCTTCTTCACACATGATTGCAACAGAATGTATCTTCCATGATATTCGCCTGTAATCTCTGATTTTCTTCAGCAGAATATTTCATTAACCAAAACCATGTGCAGCCCTAAACATCTCAGACCTAATGTTCACTACTGATGTCACGACATCGGGTGTAACATCAGCACACAGCTGCAACCCTTACATCTTTAACAAACCTGAATGTTACCTAAACATATCAATAATGCTAGAAGCTCATGTTGCAATATCAACCATAACATCAGCATTGCTTTAACAAAATTTCAGCCAATTACAAGAACTTACAATCTCCCCTTTTGGCTAATTTTGGCTAAAACACATATATAAACATTACAGCTCAATTTACAGCAGCAATTATAACCTTATACTACCGTTAGAAGTCATCTGATCCTAACAATAAACATCAATAGCTACTGTGTAGTGTATCCATGGAGAATCATCTTCTTGGCTAATTTTGAATGATGTTAGGACATCATGTTGGACATATTACCATATAACAGCAACTCCAGGCAGCACATCAGGACCTAAGTACAAGACAGTCCTAAAGTCATTTGGTGCACATGAGGAAGAAGATATCTGACACTCCCCCTTAACACAACACATTTCTTTTTCCTTCCAGGACAGATCCAGAACAAATGTAGAAGACTCCTCCAGAAAAGAAATGTTTGTCTATTCATCACAGACCAATGGTGGCATAAGATAATTCTGCACACCTTCATTGATCAAACACTGGGTTCAATTCATAGCATAAGATGAAACTTAAGAAGTGCCATTCTGCCAACCCAGGTAACTCAGAACACAAGTCACAACTGTGTTCATAACTCAGGACACAAGTCACAAAGACTCAATCACCAACAGCAGGATAGGATATCCTCTGCAACATCTGGAACTGCAGAAGCCAGACATAACATCTGCGCAAACCATTTGGCCAAACACTTTCCTTTCTCCCCCTTTTTAGCCACAAATTGGCAAAGGAAGCCCTCACAGAACCAGACCCAAGTAGTGCTCACCCAGACACGAATAAAAGCCATAAGACTTATGAGACAAGAACACTCACTGGCTGAGGGAGAACATAATAACCCCTATAAATAGCTGATCAGATACTTTGGAATTAACGAGCTTTGAATAGTCAAGGTTCTTGGTCATAGAAACGCTATTTAGGAACTAAAAACTCCATCCAAATTCAATGTTTATCATCCAAAACAGTCTTGACCACTTTTATTGTTTCCTAACTGATTTTTACCATAAATTGTGCCAAAACAGTTCCATGCACAGTCGAAGCCATGTGTTCCACCTTATCCTTACACCACCATCCAAAATACTTCCTTGTTTGGCCCAAGAAAAACATGTCCTATACCATGTTCTGACATCGTATCAGACATTGTCTGTTGGCTCACAAAAATTAACAACCCAAGACTTCTCAGAATACAACTTTCAATGATCAGCACAACTCACAATCCCCTCTAGATTCCTTTAGACCAGTAGAGAAAAGATCACCTCTCCCTTTCTAAGATAACCAGTGCACCTTTGCAAGAAGAACACCTTAAATGAATGGAAAACACAAGACTCGTCTTCATGTCTTCAAGAGCGCACTCTCTGTTCAACTCACCTGCTAAACGCATTCACTTAGTGCTTAGTCACATAATTCCCTCTTGATTGGTTATCTTCTCTTGCTCCAAAACTCACATCTTGCCAAGCTGATCAACTTCTCTCAGGAATGAACTTCTTGATCATAACATTCGGAAAATTCATCCACAAGTTCTGAGGCACAAATACACTGCTTTACACTTTAAGTCAAGTCCTCTTTCTTTGAATTAAAACCACACACCTAGACAAGTGTTACATCTCCCATCAACAAAAACCCCTACCGAGTTCTTCCAACAATTACAGAGAAAAACACATTTTCCCAAACACAGACAAAGCTGCCCTTCAGACTCCTCCTCAGAAGCATGTGTGCATATTATTTAACCAATTAGCTTCACATGGCTAGAATCATTCATGTCCACACCAACATATCATTTAACAGCCTGATGTTATAACATGTTATCAGACATTATACCCTCATAAGATTCAACCAATCTTTACCCTCGTGATCAGCCTATAATCTTTACGATGTATGCACCTTTGCAGCAAAATCCATAAACAAGTACTCCCTCAGTCATGGTTAACTAATGCTCTAGATGAAGATGAACATTTGAGCACACTTGCTGAGCACATGCATATTGGTACCATTGTCCCTTTCTCCAAAAGCAGTTATTCCCTATCATACACTTCATCTTCAGACTTCCAATCAATCAATACCTGATCTACTTCAGTCTTCTCTACATTCTCCATCCAAGGCAGACCTTCTACTTCATCATTCTCCCGTATGACTATGTAGACGCTCCTTAGGCATAATGTAGGCACCAAGCTCCTGAACCAGGGCATAATCATCCTTCACCAAGGATATCCAATCTGATAATGTCCTAACATAAGTTAGAACATCTGCCACACCCCAAGATATCATCACCATGATTCTTGATATGCTCCACCAACTGGACTTACTATTGCATAGTAATCCAAGGACCTAGAGACTTAACCTCTCATCCACCTTCAAGAAGAATAATCTCCTTGAGTCACACTTCTGCCCAAGAGTAACTTGTTCCAAGACAATCCTCAATAATAACCAGCTGCCACACTCTGATTATCTTGATTCTTCGAATCCACTTCTGAGATCAACCAACAGCCACAGTTTGGTCACCTCATTCACGAATCCTCATATGAAAGCAGCCAACTGCCACATTTTGACCTTTTTCACGTATGTCAGAACTCTCACAAAGATACCGTGATCCACCAAAGAGCCTTGATCTTCAAGTCACATGTTCCACCTGCTCAAAAGCAAACACACTTAGACTCCTTAAGCCATGGTCATGTAGCATCTTCTCCTTCCTGCAGCTCTCGCAAACTGCTATGAGAATGATCTTTTTGAAGCATCCTTTTGTTCATGCCTGTAGATCACCCTATCATTAGCTGATGTGCCACATCACCAGCTGAGACTCTTGATGTTAAGTTAGATGTCAAAACATTATGATATCTAACTGTTGAATTCAGCTATTCCTTCTGCCACTTAGAAGAACCTCCTCCCTTTGCAGAAACAGATTTCCATGCTCTCATAGACATGATTCAACAATCAAGTTTGAGTAGACAACCTCCATCCTGCTTAGAAATTCCAAAGACTTCAAACCTCCCACATCTGAATCTTTAGAAAATAAGTAGTCCAAGACTACCCCATAGCAATACTAAAGAAAGTCACTTCCCTTAGTAGAGCCGTCAGTAGAAAGCCAGAGATAACTGCCACTTATCCTCGACCTTCACAACCAGGGCAAACACCATTCTTCAACCTGATCCAAGCTGTAACCACCAAGATGTGATGACTTCATATCTTTCAGCCTTAAAGCCAACAACTTGTTTGACTTGAGATGTTGGAAGTCATCAACATTCCACAATCAATCTGCCTCTTATAATCCAAACTCATCCCAGGCAATTTGGATGATACTCCATAGTAACCAATCAACCCCACCAGTTGATTCAACTCCAAAGTGCTTAACCCTTGAAAACACTTCCAAAATAGCCACATAGAGAAATGTAAATTCTCAACACTTCCGCAGTCCTGTACTTTTACCTCAAACATATACATAGTCTCCCGTCAATGTATATTGTCATTAGTTGAATGCACAACATAATCAAAAGCAGACAAATACTAAACTATTGTCACAAAATACAACATTTGATCTGGTCTGACATCCTTTTCCTGCAGACTTGAGGCACTAGTTGATCCTTCTTTGTCTAATCCACACCACTGATCACTCCAGATTAGGCAAGTGGCTTGACCTGATACTTCACCATGAGCACACCTAACTCTCTTTGGCTGAGAAAGCAAAGAACTGAAATGATGTTTTAACATCAGTTCCGACATCACATTAAACAACTGTTATGGCTTTGGAGATTACATCCACACATATCTCTAGTAGGGAACACATGAGAGCAAATCAAGCTCAGCTTCTTTCTTGATGAAACTTCCTTAAGCTTAAGAGATAACTTATCAAGATCTTCACTCCCGCATAAAAGATTTGTCAGTGATACTCTTTTGCTTTGGCTCTACCCTATTCTTTCATCATCTAGAAGGAATCATTGTTCTGAACAGATTAACTTGAAATATATTCTTCTTCTAATCCATCCATGTCAACCAGTCTTTAGAAGATCCATTCACCTTATGAACACTTCTCTCCAAACAAGGATATGAGATAATCCTCATAGAATATCCTGCTGAGGAGATCAAACCCTAATGTCTTTCCAAGAGACTATCTCACCACCAGAGAAATAGGGACCAATCAGGGTTACATCAGATACCATGCAGCGGAACACATACCGACTCCTCAACAACCTTCTTGCAAACTATTAGTATAAACCACGTGCTAACAAATCTTTATCCTGAATAGTCCAATCTTCACTCCAAGGGATCATCCAAACAACTCTCTTCCTTGCTCATGAACCAGGAAGTATCTTCCCATGATCTCATCCAGGAACAGACAGGATGCCTGCTCTGATACCAATTGAAATTCTGGTACAGATGTGTGATGTCTAGTGTAATGTCATAACATTGCAATCTGCTGTATGAACAAGATGATAATAGTAACAGTAATTCAACACAAGGATTGTTCACCCAGTTCAGTTTAACAACCTACATCTGGGGGCATACCAAGCCAGGAAGGAAGTCCACTATTAGTAGTATCAAATTACAGACTCAACAAACCAGTTGACAATCTACCTAATTTAATCCCTACCCAATGACCCTTCTCCCTAGATAAGAGACTCCATCTCACCCCCAATCATCGCAATGATGTCTAGCAGTCAACATCTCCGTCACTGCATCAACAACTTGATTTCCAAAAACTCTCTAAACACATAGAAGACACACTCCTATGACACATCTTGGAGTTGCTTCAAAGCTTCCTCCAAGAACAATACAATACTCATTACCTACAGGTTTCTGAGTAATACCACAGTGACCATCTCACAACCCGAGTGGTTCACTAAGACTAAGCCCTAATGATTTACATCTTGGACCCGTACCTAATCTAGTATACAAGCATTCTATTTATAGCTTTTTCCTAACTGGATTTGAGCCTTCAAATCATATCGAATCTTCTGCTTCCAATTTGCAACAGATTCTGCTACTAAATAGATCTTCAATCAAATCTTCAATTAAATCTTCAATAATTAACTCTAAATCTTCTCCATATCTTTGTGCATTAAATTCACAACAAACTAATCTTCTTCACACATGATTGCAGCAGAATGTATCTTCCATGATATTCGCCTGTAATCTCTGATTTTCTTCAGCAAAATATTTCATTAACCAAAACCATGTGCAGCCCTAAATATCTCAGACCTGATGTTCACTACTGATGTCACGACATCGGGTGTAACATCAGCACACAGTTGTAACCCTTACATCTTTAACAAACCTGAATGTTACCTAAACATATCAATAATTCTAGAAGCTCATGTTGCAACATCAACCATGACATCAGCATTGTTTTAATAAAATTTCAGCCAATTACAAGAACTTACACAAAGGAACATCAGGGACTATTCCAGAAATCCTTTTTAACACAGTCTTTTTCACAGGAGTGATATCTTGGACATCTTCTTCAACATCAAAGTCTGAATCAGTGTCAGACCTAGCCTTCCTTTTCTTGGAGCTGGTAGCCACCTTGCTCCATGATTTTGAAGGGCCAACAACAGGTTTCTTCTTAGTACTCCTAGCAGGAGTTTTCTCAACAGTAGCTATTCCTCTTCTGGTCCTCAATCTTTTGACCATCCCAGGGTTCACACAAGCAATCAGGTCATTGTCTGACAGGTCATCAACATTCACAATATTGTCAGCCTTTACATGCTCCTTTTCCTTAGGGTCAGGATCATTACTTTTAGTAGGAGAGCTTTTCTTTGCCGAAGATGTTTCAACATCTTGTTCAACCACAATTCCAGCATTTACAAACACAGAGCTAACCAGTGTGTGAAGATTTTCTTCTGTGTTATCTTTCTCAGAATTTGAAGCATCATCATCCCTTTCCTCACTTTGATTCTCATTTAAAGTGGGGACAACATTAATTTAAGCAAGTGGGATCAAAATCCCAGGAACCTTACGATCACCATACAACAGTCCAGTGACAATACTTTTAATGGTTCTATCCACATACTTACTACCTTCCCTATGATCATAAAAAGACTCAACAGTGGTTTTAGAGGAGTTACCTTTAGGTGTACGTTTGGAACTTCTTACGTGCAGTTTGCTGGGCCTTATCTTTTCAGTTTCAGAATGGGGAACCATGGATAATGGAGCAACGTCAAGAACAGCTTCAGGAGAGATACCTTCTGAAGAAACCCTAGATTTCGAAGGGGTATGATTTTTAGCAGGAGAGTTCTTGGACGAAGAAGAATATTGTTGAGACATCATAAACTTCTTGCAAATGCTTGAACTTGGAGTAGAAAGACTTCTTTTTCTGAGAGGGAAGGTGAAAGGACTTGGCACGTAAGGAGCAAGGTGGATGTAGCGCGTGGGTACAATGTGATAAAATGATTGCCTATGGTAGGGGGGCTGCTTTTGTTGGAAACTTAAAAGGAAGTAAATGATATTTCCACAAAATAGTAAATGGCTTTTTAAATTTTTAAATTTCAATGAAAGTTGCCCACACGCCATTAATTGCTACATATCTTCATAAATACAAAGGCCTAATTTTCCTCTTAAGATTTCAAATTGACTTGCATCCAAAGCCTTAGTGAAAATGTCAGCTAACTGCTTCTCTGTGGCAACATGTTCTAGAGTAATAACCTTGTCTTCTACAAGTTCCCTTATGAAATGATGACGAATATCAATGTGTTTGGTCCTGCTATGTTGAATATGGTTCTTGGATATGTTTATAGCACTCAAATTGTCACAATACAATGTCATGAAATCCTGTGTGACATTATATTCAGTGAGCATTTGTTTCATCAACACTAGTTGGGAATAACTACTTCAAGCTGCTATATACTCTGCTTTAGCAGTAGATAGAGAGACACAATTTTGCTTCTTGCTAAACCATGATATAAGATTGTTCCCCAAGAAGAAGCAGCCTCCTGAAGTGCTTTTCCTATCATCAGCACTTCCAGCCCAATCAGCATCACAATATCCAGATAAAGTGTAGCCAGATCCATGTGTGTATAGCATACCATAATCACATGTTCCATTTACATATTTCAGAATTCTCTTGACTTGATTGATATGACTCACTTTGGGTTCAGCTTGATATCTAGCACAAACACCTACAACAAAAGCAATGTCAGGCCTGCTAGCTGTAAGATAAAGTAGACTTCCTATCATACTCCTATATAAACTTTGGTCCACATTAACACCATTTTCATCTTTAGACAACTTCAGATGAGTAGGAGCAGGTGTTCTTTTGTGACTGGCATTCTCCATCCCAAACTTCTTAACTATGTTCTTGGCATATTTACTCTGAGATAGAAATATAGAGTCTTCCATCTGCCTGACTTGCAACCCAAGAAAATAAGTTAACTCACTAACAAGACTCATCTCAAATTCAGACTGCATTTGTTGAACAAAATGTTTAACCATCTTTTCTGACATCCCACCAAACACAATATCATTAACATAAATTTGAGCAACCATGAGTTTCCCTCCTTCATCTTTGACAAAAAGAGTCTTATCTATGCCACATTTTCTGTATCCATGCTCAACAAGAAATTCAGTAAGTCTCTCATACCACGCTCTTGGAGCTTGTTTTAAACCATATAGAGCTTTCTTCAACTTATAAACATGTGCAGGATAGGTTGGATCAATGAATCCCTTAGTTTGTTCCACATAAACTTCCTCACTCAGATAACCATTCAAAAAGGTACTCTTGACATCCATCTGAAACAGCTTGAACCTCAAGATGCAAGCAACTCCTAATAGCAATCTGATAGATTCAAGACGAGCAACAGGAGCAAAAGTTTCATCAAAGTTAACCCCTTCAATTTGAGCATATCCCTGAGCAACCAGTCTAGCTTTATTTCTTGTGACCACACCTTTTTCATCTGACTTATTCTTGTAAACCCATTTTGTACCAATCACATTTGTTCCTTCAGGTCTTGGAACCAGCTCCCATACTTCATTTCTTTTGAATTGCCCTAGCTCTTCTTGCATGGCATTAATCTATAATTCATCAGTTAAAGCTTCCTTGATATTTTTGGGTTCAATTTTTGACACAAAACAAGAGCTTGTGATGACTTCTCTTGATCTGGTAGTGACTCCCTCATTTGGATCACCTATGATAAGGTCTCTAGGATGATCCTTCTGAATTCTGATGGAAGGTCCTTTGTTTACTGGGTCAAAATCAGATTCTGCAACAGTAGGATTAGGATCAACATTTTTGTCTGAAATTTCAGCAGATGTATCAAGGAATGTTCCAACATCCTCTAGAACATCAGCCTCCTTATGCAAATCATCAACAACAACATTTATGGACTCCATCACAACCTTAGTTCTAGAGTTGAACAATCTGTAGGCTCTGCTGTTAGTAGAGTAGCCCAAGAATATTCCTTCATCACTTTTTGGATCCATCTTTCTTCTTTGTTCACGATCTGCCAAGATATAGCATTTGCTACCAAACACATGGAAGTATTTAACAGTAGGTTTTCTTCCCTTCCATATCTCATACAGGGTAGTAGTGGTTCCTGTTCTTAGGGTCACTCTGTTATGAACATAACAGAAAGTGTTCATAGCTTCAGCCCATAAATGGTAAGGCAGTTTCTTGGCATGAATCATAGCTCTAGCTGATTCCTGGATAGTTCTATTCTTTCTTTCCACAACTCCATTTTGTTGTGGAGTAATGGGAGAAGAGAATTCATGGTCAATCCCTTCAGAGGAACATAATTCAGCAAATTTATGATTTTCAAATTCCTTCCCATGATCACTTCTGATTCTAACAATATTACTCTCCTTTTCTCTTTGGAGTCTTTGGAAAAGCTCTCTGAACACATCAAACACTTCAGACTTTTCTCTAATAAAACTCACCCAAGTATATATGGAGAAATCATCAACAACCACATAGGCATACTTCTTCCCACCAAGACTTTCCACTTGCATAGGCCCCATCAAATCCATGTGAAGTAGTTCCAACACTTTTGAAGTAGTGAGATGTTTAATCTTCTGATGTGACATCTTGGTTTGCTTTCCAATTTGACATTCACCACATACCCTTCCTTCTTCAATCTTTAGCTTAGGTATTCCTCTGACAGCTTCCATGGAGATGATTCTTTTCATACCTTTTAGATGTAGATGACCAAGTTTTTGGTGCCACAACTTCACTTCATCATCTGTAGCAAGAGCACAAATGGATGAGTAACTAGAATCTAGAGGAACCCATAAGTAGCAGTTATCCTTATATCTGACTCCCTTCATGATCACTTTATTCTTTTCATTTGTAACCAAACATTCAGATTTGGTGAAGTTGACATCGAATCCTTGATCACACAGTTGACTGATGCTGATTAAATTTGCAGTTAACCCTTTTACCAGCAGCACATTATCAAGGTCTTGAACTCCTGAGCAGTTCAACTTTCCAACTCCCTTGATTTCACCCTTGGCTCCATCACCAAAAGTCACATAGCTTGTGGAGTGAGATTTGATGTCAACCAACAAATTCTTAATCCCTGTCATGTGTCTGGAACAACCACTATCAAAATACCAATCCTCCTTAGCTGAGACTCTGAGAGACATGTGAGCTATCAGGCTGGCAGCAGCAGTCTTGGGAACCCATTGTCTTCCATTAGTAGAAATGTTTGTATTTGACCTAGGTTGAGGAGCAGGTTTAGGATATCCATAGAGTCTGAAGCAAAAAGGTTTTATGTGACCAAAACGCCCACAGTAATGGCATCTCCATCTTTGGAATCTTCCTCTTAAGTGGTTGGAATGACCACTCTTATGATGTTGAGGCATATTATGTTTAGGTTCAGATACATGTTTTCTCCCATGATGTTGAGACATCTGATGTGACATGTTACGTTTAGGTCCAGAAGGACTATCATCAGAAGATGATTTCTTCTCTCCCTTAAATCCCAACCCAGTAAGATCACCTGCCATTTTTCCACTCTGAAGGATTTCATCCAATGTGTCAGTTCCACTGTTCAGCATTCTGACAGACTTGGTCATTTGATCAAGTTTGGAGTTCAACAACATGACTTCATTCTCTAGCTCAACTTTTTCATCCTTCAGTTGAATGGTAAGTTTCTTCTGTCTCTCCCCTTCAAGACATACTTCTTCACTTCTGAGACACAACTTTTTGTAGGAAGCTGCAAGTTCTTCAAAGGTCAATTCATCATCACTAGAATCTTCATTAGAGACACATCTTCCAGTCAAGGCAGTTACATGTTTAGCAGATTCTTCTTCAATTTCACTTTCAGAGTCCTCATCAGACCAGGAGACAGCTAGGCTTTTCTTTTGTTTCTTGAGGTAAGTAGGACATTCAGCTCTAATGTGACCAAATCCCTCACAACCATGACACTGAATTCCTTTTCCCTGAGTGGATTTTTCTTCAGACCTTGTTCTCCTTCCACCATCATTGGACCTGCTGATGTCAGATGAGTTGTTCTTGACATTTGATCTTGACTTTATGTCTATTCTCTTCATCACCTTGTTAAACTGTCTTCCTAGCAGAACTATAGCATTAGATAGGCTTTCATCACCATCCAGGGTATTCTCCTCCTCTTCATCTTCAGTATTGGAAACAAATGTTATGCTTTTGGCTTTCTTTTCAGATCTGTCACTTATTCCTAGTTCAAATGTTTGAAGAGATCCAACAAGTTCATCAACCCTCATCTTGCTGATATCTTGAGCTTCTTCTATGGCAGTCACTTTCATGTCAAATCTCTTTGGAAGAGATCTGAGAATTTTTCTTACCAGCTTTTCAATAGACATCCTTTCACCTAGGGCACTTGAAGCATTGGCTATTTCAAGAATATTCATGTGGAAGTCATGTATGCTCTCATCTTCCTTCATCTTTAAGTTTTTAAACTTGGTAGTCAGCAGTTGAAGTCTTGACATCTTTACTTTGGAAGTACCTTCATGAGTAGTTTTGAGTATGTCCCAAGCATCTTTAGTTATCTCACAAGTGTTCACCAATCTAAATATGTTTCTATCAATTCCATTGAACAAAGCATTCAATGCTTTAGAGTTTCCAAGAGCCAGTTCATCCTCCTCCTTAGGCCATTCTTCCTCAGGTTTCAGATCAGATGTTTCTTTTCCATCTTTCCCATTAATGACAGGATGTTTCCATCCTTTTAAGACAGCTTTCCAGGCCTTACTATCCAATGATTTCAAGAAGGTCACGATGCGTGGTTTCCAATAATCATAGTTAGATCCATCCAAGATGGGTGGTCTATTCACAAATCCTCCTTCCTTGTCCATAGTACCAGAAAATGTCGTCCCTAGATCTCACCCAGAAACAGAAAAGGTGCCTGCTCCGATGCCAATTGAAATTCAGGTATCAGATATGAGATGTCGAAATAGATGTCACGACACTAATATCTGAACAATGATCAATATAAGAATAATATAAAACAGTAAACAATAGCAAAGAGACACACGCAATTGTTAACCCAGTTCAGTGCAATCACACCTATGTCTGGGGGCTACCAAGCCAGGAAGGAAATCCACTAAACAGAATTAGTTTGAAGACTCTCAGTAAACACACTCCAGTTTACAATCTTCTCACCTAATCTCTACCTGTGAGATTTCTATCTAAGACACTTAGACAAGAGACACCTCTCACTCCCCTCAATCACATGCAGTGATTACTATAGAACAATACTAAAGAGAAAAACACACTTCAAATACAAAGCTTGATCTTGCTTAAAAGCTTCAATCAAGAAAAAAGCACTCGTACTTAAAAGCTTAGAGTGGACAAATTACAACTCAATTAACCAGTCCAATTCAAGCATCTAACAGATGAATGAATGGCTCACAAAAATAATACAATGCTTAAACCCTAAAACTCGAACGCAACTTTCAATGACTTATTCTCACTACTCAGCAAATAGGGTTGAACATCTTTAAATAGTAATAAACTCCTTGGGCTTGGGCACTAGCAGATCTTTGATTCAATTAATAATTAAAGCTAATTATTCTCCATATCTTTTTGCAAGAAAATAGCAACAACCTATTCTTCAAAATATCACAGAAATTGTTTGCTTCAATTTAAAGATACTTTAAGATTTTCGCACGTAATTACTGAATAAAAGCACAACAGATTGCAAAAAGAGCGTAACAAATAAATCATAACATTCTCAACAGAATGTTCTGTTAACAGATGTTAGGACATTGTGTTTGACATCATGCATAAAGTCCTGCAATACTAAGAAACATCATCGACAGAATGTTAGAAACAACATGTCAAGACATCAAGTAAGACATCTTGATGAACCACTTTGTTTTAGCAAAATTGCTGCCAATATAGAACTAATTAAACTCCTAAGTAATCAATAACCCAGTCAATAGAAAGCCCTTCGCTGATATCTCGAGGGCTCCAGAAGACTCCCCTGATGGGCAAGTGAAGTAGACAAGAGACGTCATCCAGAGTATTCGTCGTCTCACCAAACGGCATGTGAAATGAAGATGTCTCTAGATGCCATCTCTCCACAAATGCAGATACCAGGTTCGTATCTATCTTCGACATACTGGTTCTCTGAAGTGAAGCTAAACCAGAGTGAGTTATCAAATTCTCCATCTCTAAAGGAAGAAGCTGTGGAACCCTCTGAGCCAGCTTCAACCCATGTCCTGCTACCTTCAACTCTTTCTTCGGACCCCTGTCCTGAAAACAATTAAACGTAAATATATTATAAATTACAACCTAACAAATTCAATTTTTATTCAATATCAAATAATTGTAGTTTATTTACCTCACCGAACCATATATGTCTAGCAATATGATATTCGTACTTAACCAAAAGAGAGGTATCGTACGGTCATCCTGGATATCCAACAGGCTGTGCTGCTGAAGCAGATGCACCAATATGCTCTTCCTCAGCCATTCGCGATGATTCTCCCCGTCCTAAACCGCGCTTAGGGATCTTACCGTCCTTGCCTCGTGTGCGTGCCACTGTCAAAATAAAAATATAAAATTAAATATAAAAAAGCGCGTTCCGGAACACTTCATGGAAGAGTTCCGGTTTGGTTTGTTTTGGAAAAGCACCGGAACACTTCATGTAAGAGTTCCGGTACACAAACTCAAAAATTCAAAGTACCGGAAGACTTCTTCCAAGACTTCCGGTACGTACCAACTTTCGGAAGACTTACTTTATGTGTTCCGGTAATGATGTAATGAACCAGATGACTTTATAAATGTGTTCCGGAAGTAACTTTGTGAACTGGATGACTTGCCTTAAGTGTTCCGGTATGGAGTGACCTAAAACTATCTCCCGGAAGACTTCAAAATTTGGAAAACGGAAATGAAAAATTTCTAAGTTTTAACTATTAATACAAGGGTATTTTGGTCATTAAAAATTTACTGTAGGGGTCTGGGTATAATTGTAGGGGTATGGGGTAAAATTTTCTTGTTGTTCTTAATGAGGAGAAATGGGTTTGTAAGCCCATGTTTATTTTTTTAAAAGAAAAAACTCCACTTGCAGTTTAGTTTATTCTTACTTGTATAAGTTGGTTTCCATTTTTTTCACAAAAGATTAATTTAAATTTAAAATTTAGTTGTTAAGTAGTATTTAAATTATTAATTTTGATTAATAGATTTTAATTAATTAATTGGAGTTCTTACAATTCTAATTGATTAATTAAACAAAAGAGTAGTCTTACTTAAGATTTTTAGCTAATTTTGATGTCAACTTCGATCAGTTACTTATCAGTTTTCTTGTGAAGTAATGATATAAACTTTTGATTGCTTGGTTATATGATTGCCATATTCTCCTAGGTTCTGATTCATTTTTATGAATTAGAGTACATCTTGGTTTTCGATCCTTTGTTGTTGCTTACCCCTAATTTCCAAAGGAAAGGGTCCTTCCGTTGACTCCATGTCACTTAGTAAACTTTTAGATCCTTCCCTTAATCCTAGCCTTAAGATTGGAGCCGTCGTGCTCTATGCATTTTGTTCTTCCATGAACACTCCCTTTATCCTAGCCTTAGGATTGGAGTCGCCGCACTCCACCTAAGTTTCCGCCGTGGAAACTTACTCAACCTTCCCTTTAACTTAATCTTAACTTTGGAGTCGCCGCACTCCATATAAGTGTCTTGCCATGGATACTTACCTCCCCCCTGGAATCTTGACCACAATCAAGGGTTCCTCACCTCTTTGAGGGGAACTACGAATGCTCTGATTCTTTTTAGTCAAGATACGTAGGAACGAGATGCGATGTCTTGGCGAGCATACTTAGAAATAAAACCCCTAGATCTTTCCCTTAGCACATTTCCTTAGCTAGCAAAAAATAAATAACACAAATAAAATAAGAGGTTCCTGTAGAGTACTAGAGATACTTAGGATGCTAGCACCTTCCCTAGGTATAACCAACCCTCGAACCTTAGATCTCTTAAATTAGAGTTTTTGACCTTTACCTTTTCCTTTGGATAAATCAAAGTTCGGTGGTGAATTTCAAAGATTTGTGATTCAAGTTAACTAATAGCTTAATATCCGATTCTCACTGCGACATCTTCAAGTAATCTCATGTCAGCTCGAATGCCCGTATGAAGGCAATCGAGTTAGGATGCAGCTGCGAGGGAGCCAGAGCCAGATGAACAAAGACCGACCTCTGGAAATCAGTGAAGGGCAACCTCAACCCAATCTCCATAAAAACATATTCATACATCGGGAACCTCTCCCCGTAGTCCGTGCAGATGCGGTCGTCTTCTCTGAGGAAATGTACCTTTCATTCCCCTTCAGCACCTTGGTCGTGAAAGCGTCTCCAGTATATAAGGCAAAAACGGAGGCATGCTCTGCAGGTTCCGCGGCTGACCACTCTTCCGCAGAAGTCCTCAAGGGAGGGGTCTCGTCAGCATCACAGGGAGTAGCGGTGTCTTCGGTATCATTATCTTCCGAGGAGCTCTCCTCGGACAAGTCTCTAAGAATTTCGTCTTCAGTTTCACGGGCCATTTCCTTTACCTGAAAAGCAGAGGACAAAAGTGAATTCGATGACAAAATCAAATCCACCCTTCCACCGCTAGTCAAGTGAAAGGGCACGCAAAGGGTCGAGGATGATGTCCCCGACTGAAGCCCTACTCAAATGGCACAGCTAATGGCGCAAGGAGATGCCCGGGGCAACCCCTCCAACGCACGCGGGGAGATCCTCCCCGGTTCGCTACCAAGAATACCGTTTGAAGATCTACCAAAAAACTCATGAACCCGTCGGAAAACTCATGAGTACACCAGAAAATTCATGAGCTTCGCCGGCGACAAACGCTCCTGTCGTCGCAACGGCGCCAGAATCAACCTAAAATCCAAGTTCCTAAGGTTTCGGCGACTACAGCAGCGGCGAAAAATGGTCAAACCACCGGCTACCACCAACAGTCACCGAAAACTGCTCCTAAACTACCTAGTTTCACCCTAACATCGTGCATTTAAGAGAACATAAAGAGAAAAAACCTAAAACAGAGATCAAGTCAAGTGACTTACGTGGTCGAGGAAGAAATTAGAGGGTCGAAGAGTCTGGGCGGAGCCTGTACGGCGTCTAGACGGCAGCGAACGGTGGAGGAAAAAGCAGAAAAACAGAGAAGAGAGAGAAGCGAAAAGTGCAAATGAGCAGCTTCTCCCTCTATTTATAGACGATCTGAGGGCATGTGCCTGAGCACGTGCGGCTAGGGGCATCATTATGACCCTAACATAGCCATCATGACGCATTAAATGTAGCACATGGCTCGAGGCACACGTGGTACCTCACCTCTTCAGATCACATCAACCGTTGGGCTCCCCATACGCCGGGCACGCCAAACAACGTTATGTATCTCGCGGGCACTAACTCCCTCGGGCATCATAGAACAACCTTATCTCGTCGACAAGCGACGATCATTTATGGACCTCCCCGGGACTGCAAACTGCCCTTATGTTATCACTCCCATGCTCGGGAGTAACGACTTGGGGGGCTCCTGTTCCGGACTGGCCCATTGACTAGGCATGACCCAATCCACTTTTGCTCCCAGAATGACCCAATTGCCTAAGTCCGGCCAATTTGGGGCATAATTTACCTTTCTGCCCCTCTACCGAGCAAAGATGGTCGGATGACCCCAGGGGTCATCTGCTCCTCCTCGGTAGTTCCTGCCCGTCACGCACGATTCCACCATCCAGAAACAGTCATGACGCTCGTGCCTGCAACTGCGCCTCTGCTCGTGACAACGACTAGTTTCTGGCAGTTACCTATTCTTCAGGAAACAATTATCTCGCCCCGAAAATAAGGAACGTTGGCCAAGCGCTGGGGGAACTATAAAAACCCTCTCATTTGAGAGGGTCGGGTATTCTAAATCATCCTACGAAACACGTACTTTGTACTTGCTATCTCTCTCACTCTCACTCTCTTTCTCTCTCTCTCTCTCTCTCTCTCTCTCTCTCTCTCACTCACTCTCTCTCCCGATTCTTACTTTAGCATCGGAGTGCCTTGCAGGTACACCCCCTCCTCATCTTTCACACCCAGCATCGCAGACGTCATATTTGGCCAACTTTAGGTTCTGACCAGCCGTCAAGATCAATTTCTTTACAAATAATTGTATAGTAAATTTTAAATTAAAAGAAATTACAAGTTATTTATAAATTTTTGAAAATTTTCACAATTTTATGACAAAAAAAAGACTGTTTTTATCTAAGGTTGAGCAGCATATAATTTTCCAATTTTCTTAACGTATAAGAACAAAAAAAAGTATTTTCAAACAGAACAAAAACAATATTTTCAAACAATATTTTTTCTATTTTTTTTTTTTAATTTTAATAGAATTTTTTTCTAAGAGTAAAGTTAAATAATATATATATATATATATATATTTTAAATATTTAAGGTGAAAATAATTAAAAAATATATATATTTTTTAATATTTCTGCAAGAGGCTCAACTTTTAACTGGATTTTATTTAATAAAATCTAAGTTTTTAAAGGGAAATACCCATTTCACCATATGGGTTGTGTCTCACATCTCTGAAAAATCAAAAATATTTTTACTGTGTTCGGAGATGTATGTATATTCGAACACATCTAAAATTATATTAGCCATTCGTAATTCAGTCACACATCCCATTTTTGTCAAAATTTGGTCCAAAGATGCATCTCTGAATATTATTTGGGATGTATCTAGAGATGCATCTCCGTAAAACCCCATGTACTCATTTATGTTGTGTTTTATTCACTGAATTGTTTTTCTCCATCACGATCAAAGGGAGCTTTACCTTCAAAACTCTTAAAAAAAATTCTTCCATTTCCAATTAACTTTTAAACACCAAAACATCATTCTTGTATTTTATCACATCAAAGGGAGCGAAAGAAGTTGGAATTTAAGGTAAAATTCATTTATTATTTGTATTAATGTGGGGTTTGAGCTGAAAATATGAACATTGAATCTGGATATACATCTTTGGACGAAGTTTAATGTATTTCAAAGATGCATATATGGATTTGCCTGATACTTTGAGTTTTGAATATGTTTTTTTTTTGTGTGGTTTATGTTAGATATGGTGCACTCAGATATGACAGAACTACTGTGAGTATGAATGTTAAACTGAAAAAAATGAGGGATGATGTTAAATCGGATGAAGTGAAATATAATGTTAAACCGAGTGATGTTAAACCGAATGCTAGACTGGTTGTTGTCGAGGTAGAGTTTGTGAACAATTTACAAATAAACAAAAGTTTATTGTTTGTGAACATATGTTACAATTAGTTTGTGAACATATGCTACAACGAGTTCGTGAACATATGTTTGAAATACATATCCTCATCTTACTTTTGTGTATTTCAACGGCGCAAACCCTTCACTTCAATTTAGGATCTTCGAGGACATGCCTCTTGTCAAACTGAAATCCAAACTAAATACTCTCCTGTAATATCTAGAAAATCAGAGAGTTGTCAAATTCGAGTATCGTTTACCCTCGATTGACGATGAATGGAATATATAGTTTACCAAGCTTGAACTAAAGACGAACGAGGATTTAAAGGTTACGTGGGTTACATTTTATTGTTACTCAACAAATGGTCTGATTGAAGTGGATACGAAGATTGTAAAATCGACCGAAAATATTCTAAAGATGTTGCAACGTCACGAACCATCCGTTTATAATGAAATGTAATGCTAAATTTATGTTAACGATTATCTATGAAATATTAAGTATTTAAATGTTAAATTTGTGTTGTTTTTCCAATATTCTACAATTGTTTATGGTTTGACCTAACAAAATATAATCCAGAGATCCATCTCTGAAAAAACTTATTGCATATTACATTAAGGATTGTTAGAGAGATGCATTTCCATACTCATCCTAAAATAAGAGTGTCTCATTAATTTGAGCTGGCGAATATCTAACAAAAGTGCGTCACAAATGCATTTCCAAACATTAGAGACACTTATAAATTTTCATGATGGTGAAGAAGCACCCTATAGAATTTAAAGAGTAACCCTCTTTTCAAAAAATAAAAAAAACTACAATTAAACCCGGTTCGATTGTGAAACCACTAGAGAGAGTGTAGACAAGGGACGCAGCATAACTAAGCGCGTGCGTTGAAAGCTAAAAGAACAGAATAGAAAACAGAGAGCGCGATGGAAGGTTGGGACCCGAATACGAAGTCGACGCTAACACAGATCCCATTGTTAACAACAAAGGCCGGTCCCCGCGACGGCGCGGCATGGACGGCGAGGCTGAAGGAAGAGTACAAGTCTCTCATCGCATACACTCAGATGAACAAATCCAACGACAACGATTGGTTTCGGATCTCCGCTGCCAATCCCGAAGGTACTCGCTGGACCGGTAAATGTTGGTATGTTTATAATCTTCTCAAGTATGAATTTGATCTTCAGTTCGATATTCCGGTCACTTACCCTTCCACCGCGCCGGAGCTTGAACTCCCTCAATTGGATGGAAAAACTCAGAAGGTTATTTTCTATTTTTCGATTGGAGTATTGATTAATTGATTAAATAATATTGTTTCAATTTGATAATTTTTGTTGTTGTGATTTTTTTTTTCAGATGTATAGAGGTGGAAAGATTTGTTTGACTGTGCACTTCAAGCCTCTCTGGGCCAAAAATTGGTACTTTTATGTTATTGTTAGATTCTCAGGGGTTATTGTGATATTGTTTGAAATTAGGGTTTGGTTAGGGTTTGGACAATGAAATTGGTTTGAGTTGAATGAGCTGAGGGTTTATATGGATCGGACTTATTTGAACTTATCTAGTGAAATAATCACTTGTGACTTACGAAGCACGGACACCGGAAACATGACACTGAGCCCGACACATTGACACAATAATAATTTGAAAAAAAATGAATAAATTAAACCTGATCACAAGTGTTGGTGTCGGTTACAGACACAGGACACACATTTTTTCAGAGGTGTCGGTGCTACAAAGCATAGAGCATGTGAGAATATGCTAGAGCGCTTATAGAAACATTCTAAGACATGTTCTTAAAGTTGTTTTCAGCTCATTTCAATATGCTCTGTTTTGTAGCTTATATGAAAATATGCTAGAGAACTTATAGAAACATCCTAAGACATGTTCTTAAAGTTGTTTTCAGCTGTCCATAGCTGAGATAAATAGTTTTGTAGCTTATATGAAAATAATTGGACTTTGTTTTAGTTTTATTATGCAACAAATGTATATGTAGTAACTTGTAAGTGATTAATTAAGTTGTTCATCCAAACATGGTCAGTTTTAGGTGATATGTGATGTTAACCTTGTTATGGAAGATTTAGGTGAAGTAACTCTTTCACTGATTTGCTGAATTCTAAGTACTGATATTTTTGTATCGTTGGCTTTCTTTTACAGCCCTAGATTCGGTATAGCACATGCACTTTGCTTGGGTCTTGCACCGTGGCTTGCAGCGGAGATTCCCATTCTTGTGGATTCTGGTATGATCAAGCACAAAGACGATGCAACCACATCAACGGAATCTTAGTTGTGCAATGTTTGATTAAAGCTGTAAAAGTAGAGCTTGTGTTTTATAGTTATCAAATTTGTCAAAAGGGAAATAAAATGAGCTGTTTGACTGCGTTTTTACAGGATTTTTCTTGTAACTTACACATATTTATGTGAAGATGTTGAAGTCTTGAGATCCGGAAGTGCTTTTACAAATTTTTATATATATTATAGACACAACATCATGGATAATTATTAACTGGTGATTTTCATCTAAATCTGATATTCAATCAAGTGATTGACTGAAAAAAGGTTCATAGTTTTTTATTGATAATAACAAGTTTATGTCGAATTATGTTTAAAACTTCACCTGAACTGAAAGTGATGATAACATTTGCATAGATTATAGATATGGTGACAGTTTTACTGAAGTTTGGGTCAATTGTCCAAGTTTCACTTTTCTCATTCCATAACTAATATTTTATGTTCTAATTTTTTTCACCTGGAATGCTCTTCTTGCATATATATTTCTTGGGTAAAATGTATGATATATTTGGCATTCAGCATATACATGTCTTTTTTTTTGTTCACAGAGCAAATTTATGTCTTTTGAAGTTGTAGAGAGATATCTTAAACATGAGTGTAGGATACATTGTTTTTGTAAGTTGACGCCGGACTTTCCTCCAGTTTCTTCAGCCCTCTTCAATTTTCTATTACAGTTATGTGTAACTTTAATTGATGAAAGGGTTTTGAACCTTAGTGTTCTCCTTTTTGTCAAAATGATAATTATATTAGTCTCATTTTGTGATACTCTGTCGCACAGTTGACTCGTACCCTTCATATTGTTCTTCTGATGAAACACGTGCAATTAAAACACCCACAACTCCTGAATATATGTAGTTTGGAGCTTCTAGTTTTTTCCCACACTTCATGATAAATTATTTTGAAGATGCATGAAACTATTATTTCTTTTCTTTTTTCAGGTATAGTCGCTCACTGGACTTTTTATTAGGAACTAGTGGTCTCTCTAGAAGCTCCTCGTAGGCAATATCTTAAATCTCATTTACTACATGTTTTTTAATTGAAATTGGCGTAGTTGTTGGGAATTCTCTGTCGATTTTAACCAATATTATAGTCATAGGAATTGTATTCTCGTGTCCCTTGCGTTCCTGCGTTTCTGGCATTTACGCGATCTAGCGTGAAAAACTCGATTTTTTTAGAAAATCGACTCTATATCGAAATTTTACCGTGTCATTTGATCGGAAAAAATCAAGGGCCAAAGTTCCATATTTAGGTACTAAATACGGGACACTACCTTAAAAACCCTAAATTCCTTGTTTTTCTATTTTATTTGTTTTATTTTCTATTTTTTGTATTTTCAAAAAAATTCTTAATTTGATGTTATTTGATTTTTAGTTGTATTTTTTAGATTTTTATAATTTTATTTTAATCGTTTTCCTATTTTCCAATTGTTTTTTTCAACAAGGGCATTGTTGATATTTATATATTTGTTGCATTGCTGATACATGACTAATATGTCTGTCTATCCGAATACATCTCATACTAACTTAAAAAACACAATAGGGCACTTTACGAATATGCATATCCGAAAACACATTTTTTTTAAAAAAATTGTGTATCCTGAGATGTATCTCCATAATTAAGTATAATAGGGATGAATCAATTGTTTGCGTTCAATTTTGTGGAAAATGAGTGCGTTCGGAGATACATCTCCTAATTTTAGGGGCATTATTTGGTTTTCACCAAGGGTTTGTGAGAAAGTATAAGGGTGGGAAAATAAATCCCCATACTCATACTTAGGGGTGTTCAAATCCAATCCGATTCAAATAAGAACCATAAACCGATAAAAAACCGAAAATTGAAGAAACAAAACCAAATATTATTGAATGTGTTTGGATGTTATTTTGTAAAAACTGCTCGGTTCAAATCGAATTTCGGATTGATTTTTCAAAACCAATTCAAACATAACCGAACCGTGTGTATATATATTTTTATAGTACTTATTTTTTATTTATTAATATAATATTTTATGTTAATTTATTATTCGTTGATGTTTTTTTTTTTAATACTATTACTTAGTTTAGTTTAACCTATTTATTTTAATTATTTCATTTGTTTCAATCATAATCGATCATTCTCATTTTGTAATATTAATTTTTAGTATACTACATATTATATATGATATCAAACTTATTATTTATTAGAATTTTTATAATCTTAATAAAAAAATAACTTGTAATTTGGAAATCCAAAAATCAATCTAAATTAAACAATATGAAATTGGAACGAATCAAATTTTATTATTTTGATCAATCATCCAAAACCGAACCGAACTGCGAGTTAATTTATCTTTGGATCAAATGAGGTTTTGCTTCAAATTCGATCTATACCGCACCGCGAACATCCTTACAATCCTACTTGGCATCCCCCGTGGAGTTGTGCTTTTACCGTTTTCTCCTTGCTCAATTTTTTGATTTTTTTAAAAGTGCGGTGTTTTATCGAATTTTTTCATGTAATATCGAAATTTTTTAGTTTTGTGGGATTTGACATGAATTTTTAACGAACTTTTTCTAAAGCTTACCCGAGTTTATTGATTCTGTGAAGAAATTTCATATTGTTTTTTGAAAAATGTTTGAAAAAATACTGGATTTTTAAAGAAATTCGGTGTAGGCCAATTATTTTTTCCTAAATTGTCTTCGTAATTACCGAATTTTTCAACAATGTCGGTAACCTATACTAGTTATCAGATATCTTGAAAAATCCGAAACATACTAATTTTTCCAAATTTTTTTAAAAAATCCGGTAGGCAGTGGGTTTTTTTTAATGTTTTTTTAAACTAAATTTTTTAGATTTTTAACAAAACAGCAAGACAATATTAAATATTGTATCAAAAGTATATGTACATTCACAATTAACCCGATTAAATACATACATATAATGGATAATGTACTACAATATTAACAACTTGAATACAAACTAAATCATGTTGACTTTTCAACTCGTGCCTAGTGCCTTATACGTCCCGCATATGTTGTTTTCCATGCTCTCGCACCTTCACTACAGTTTTGTCTCCTCCTGTCAGCAACAGAAGGCAATAGACAATCAAGTTTCAACTTCACCTCAACCCAATGACTGTTGTCAACAAAACTGTTATGGACCAGTCATATCGACCCTGGACGAGCACCAGGAAGGGACCACACTTTTCGAGACCTCTCACCATCCGAATTATCATCCTGATGATTACAAAGGATCTCAACTCTAAGTGCATCCAACGACTCACTGCAATTCACTCTTAACAAATAGTGAGTTGGTTATATATATATATATATATATATATATATATATATGCGCAAAATTGATGTAACAAGTTTCAAATTCAATTTCATTTTACTCTTCTTCATCACATACTAATTTGAGCATTGGAGTGTTAACCTTGCAGACCCCCCACTCCACCGCAACTAAAGTCTTGATCCACCATCACCACCGCATCTCAACTCATTTATAGTTCCTGAACGAAACAATGTCGCCGTCTATGAGAATCGACTTTCGACTCCTATGATTTCTACAATTTCACATTCGCTCTCGGACTTATCAGCTCGTAACTTCCTCTAATCACCGAATCAAGAACATTCTAAATTGAATTAGAAGATTCACCGCGTTTAGATTCAATCAAGCATCATCTCAATTCTGATTTCTTGAATTTCCAGATCTCCAATTTCTACGACTTCTAATGATGGTTAGGTCTAGAGCTACTCGATCTGTCGCGGAACACAAAGTTGTCCCTATGCGTGAAGCAGTCGTTACTGCTCTAGCAGCGATCATTCAATAATATCTTCTTCCTCCGTAAGGTGTCACAAATCCTAGAGCTAGATTCCACTGCATCCAAATCTGATCCGAGATTCACATATAACTGGATCCATTCAAGTTACTCCAATCAATCCTCCTGTTCTGCCTCCAGTTTTGCTACCAAAGGCCTTACTTGGCCTTCAAGTGTTGCAAGAAAACCTAGGAGTGTAAGGTGCCCATAGAGACGGACAAATCGTTGGATCCTTAAATTGGATCCTTTTCATCCACATAGGCGATCAAATTGCTGGATCCTTGAATGGAATCCTTGTCACCTATAAAGGTGATCAGTTCACAGGATCCTTAAGTGGGATCCATTCTTCCCAATGAAGCGATTAATTTCTTGGATCCCTAAGTGGGATTCTTCCGCCCAATGAGGCGATCAATTGTTGAACCCTTAAGTGGGATCCTTGTCGGCCATTGAGGCGATTAGAATTGCTAGATCCTTAAATAGGATCCTTGCCGGTACTTGAGAAAATCATATTTGATTTATCCATAAGTGGGATGCTTTCCACCCATTGAGGCGATCATATTTGCTAGATCCTCAAGCGGGATCCTTGCTGCCCATTGTGGTGATCAAGTTTAATGAATCTTTAAGTGGGATCCTTGTTGTCCATAGGGGCGATCGTAATTGTTGGACCTTTAAGTGGATCCTTATTTCTCATAGAGGGATCATAATCGCTATATCCTCAAGGGAACCTTGCAGCCCACTGAGGCAGTCACGACAACAATCGCCCGCAGGCAAGCACTAAAGGGTCAAAATCACGTACAAATACAGGAAAAGATAATAAAAGTAGTTAACGTAAAAGGTGCCTCAAGGGACGATGTTGTTCAAAACAATTACAAAAGTCCCCAAAGGGGCATAGAAGTACAACAAAAAAACTCCAAAGGGGCTTCAAACTCTCCATTTGCCATCTCCCTATCCTAGCCATAAGTGTCCTTGATGGGAGTGGGGCTTTTAGAGGAGGCCACTATCCACTCATCCACCAACTCACCGCTTCAGACAACTTTGAGAAAATTCATTTGACTAAAGTCCAAGTTAGGGTATTAAAGGCTCTAAGATTTGACTAAATTTAGGTAAAATATGATGTTGAACAAGATGTTCTAATATGAAGAAATCTGTAAAGAACAACATGTCAAACAAGATGTCCTATCTTGAGGACTCGACATCTTGGTCTGATACAACAGGTTTGTTGCAAATCTGTTCCAAGATTTAAGGCGGAGTCAGAACATGGATCAAGGAATGATTAGACAGAGATTTCGAAGCCCATGGACAGCTGAAGATTACAAAAGGAAGACCAAGACCTAGGGCAAATTACTACTTCTTGTTAAGACTTTTGTAAAGCAAAAATAAGGGTTTAGGGTTTTGAGAGTCGTGTGCTTTTCTTGTATTGTAAGTCACCCTTTGTATCAGTTTGATACATTGTGGTAGACATAGTTTTTCATATTCAAAAACCTGTAGGTAGTTAATTGTATATCGTTCTTGGATGAAGCTTTTAAGAAAATTCAAGTATTAGTGTTAGTCAAGAGTATTGACTGAATATTGTGTTGAAAGTATTGTCTTTCAATTGAACAGTTTGATTCAGTCACTGAAGGTTGTGATTGTTAGATATCGCTGAGGTGATTTAGGAATTGAGATGGGTTTCTCTTATCTAAATGGGTTTCTAGGTAGAAGTTTCTAGGGCAACTTCTTCTTCCTCCACAACCTTCTCAATTATTATATCATCATTTTTCTCATTTGTTTCTCCTTCTCCCAACTCTCCCCCACTTCTAGTAACAATAGCTTTACAATGCTCCTTTGGGTTGTTTTGAGTATTGGCGGAGAAAGAAGGCCTCGCTTGTTGCTCGGCCACTTGTTTTGCAAGTTGACCAACTTGATTCTCGAGATTTTTTATGGATGCTTCATTTGTCTTTTGATTTGCCATGGACATTTGAATGAATTGGTTAAGAGTTTCTTCAAGCTTGGAACTCCCAACTTGAGGTTGATAAGGATTTTGCCAATTTTGTTGATATCCTTGTTGATTTTGATAATTTTCTCTTGGTTGTTGGTTTTGATACCCTTGTTGATAAGGTTGTTGTTGCCTTTGATAACCTTGTTGTTGATTTGGATTATTCATGTAATTCACTTCTTCTTCGATCGGAGGACAATAGCCGGTTGGGTGATCACCTTTACAAAGCTCACAAACCGCTATTTGCACATTTTTGTTCGGCAACTCATGCATCTTTTTAATCTGTTGAGGTAGCTTCGACATTTGTTGCGTGAGCAACTCAACCTGTTGAGATAACAACTTGTTCTGAGCAAGAATTTCGTCATTTGTACCCAACTCTAGCACTCCCGACTTCCTTTGAGATTGGCCACGGTTATGATTCCCTTGATGGTCGTTTAAGGCCATCCTGTCAATGATAGAAATAGGCTTCGCGACGCTTTTAGCCATTAAAGATCCACCCGCGGTGGCATCCAACAATGTTTTATGAACCAATTGAAGAACATTTTTGAAAATATGAACTTGTGTAAGCTCATCAAAACTGTGCCCTTTGCATTTTCTAAGCATGGACTTAAATCTCTCCCAAGCTTCGTTGAGAGACTCATTTCCACCTTGAGTGAAAACTGCAATTGCCGTTTTAGCCTCCATGAAATGATTGTGAGCAAAAAATCATTCCAAAAACTTTTCCTTTAGCATGTTCCAGTCCTTCATGATAGCCGTAGATTGGTCAAGGTACCATTCCTTCGCCTTCCCAATTAAGGAATGTGGGGATAGTCTCTTAAACAAAGACTCTTCTTCAGCTTCGGGTGCACCAGTCGCGCCCGCAATCTCATA
This sequence comes from Lathyrus tuberosus, assembly GCA_022829125.1. NCBI lineage: Eukaryota > Viridiplantae > Streptophyta > Magnoliopsida > Fabales > Fabaceae > Lathyrus > Lathyrus tuberosus. Next base: position 6,954,277 of record JALAZF010000261.1, on the reverse strand, counting down.
GAACTTAGTCAAGTGAGTAAAGGGATCCTCGTGATCCATACCATTGAATGGATTTTGATATAGAAGAGAGAGAATACCCGTTTTCATTTCAGAATGCCGACCATTATTAGCATTACGTGTGAACTGCACAGTATATCTCGGACTATTAGTACAAGGAACTGAAGTAGGTGGTGGTGGTGGTGGTGGTGGAGCAGCCATGGTTGGCGGTAACTGTGGTATTGGTGTAGAAGTTGAACTTTCGTCTCGTTCTCGTCTTTCCTTAGCAAGTTGCCTCCTCCACCGTGTTCTGCTATTTAACTTACGCGCAGTTCTTTCGATTTCAGGATAAAAAACAAGTTGGTCTGCGGGTAACTTCCCTCGCATAAAACAGAGTCTGAACACTTAGCCAAACAAATTAACAAGCGCAAGAAAAAGTTAAACAAGTTTAAAACTCAATAACTATTGCAATGCTCGCAATATAACAGCAATCCCTGGCAACGACACCATTTTGTTGAAAAGTATTTTGGGGGTGTTTTATCGTATCCACGGGGATTGAATGTATATTGCCGCCGTTCTATAGTCAAAAGCGTTTCAAACTTTATAGTAACAAAGAGTTTGGTTTTTCGTATCGTTTGCATAAACTTTAGTAATTAACGGTAAAGAAATTGATTTTAGGGTTTGGTAAAAACATGCCAAGATTAGTGTCCGATAATCCGTTTCGTACGTATCTACTCGATAAAGCGTGTGAACTTGTTAACAATAAATATAACCACATATCCTCTCAACAAGTTTCTCTAGAACACTTGTTGTGAGATTTATCATATTGATCCTTTGATGATCTCTCACTCAAACTACCAATATGATAACTTTCAAGTTCAATATTTATGAACATCAACTTTTAAAACTATCTCTAGCCTTATGATTATTGATGGATTGAAACTTAGGTCAAGTTTTAATATATATATCTCTCGATCATGAACTAAAACACAATATAAACCATGTAAACAAAGTTTCTCTTCTATATTTATCATCAACAAAGTTCACAAACTTACAATCAAGATCAATACATACAAAATGATGGATTACCTACCACTAATCTTGACACAAGATGTGTTTAGCTACACATATTCATGGTAGCTTGCTTCACAAGTTTCGTGAGGAGATGAAAAAACATCCGCGTCGAAGAATCGAGATCGAATGCAAATCCAGCTTCTCTATGTGAAAAATCTCTCTTAGATGAAGAAAACTCAGAAAAATATGTTTTGGTGTGAAAAGGTGAAGTTATGATCCCAATAAAGTACAAAAATCTATTTATAGTACACTTGGAATCTGACGCATTTGCACTGCGAATGAAGAAAATGGCACCTGAAGTGCCTTCTGATAAGTTAAACCGTCCTTATTTGTCTGCATAATTTTGCAATGCGAACTTTCATTCGCAAAGCGAACTACTCGCCAAAACATTTGCAAAGCAAATTTAGGCTCCTTTTCTTACTGCCTCAGCCAAGGGTTCTTCGCCAGGTCCTTCGCAAAGCGAGTTAACCAGCGGACATTCGCTGGAGTTCGCAAAGCGAACTTTGGTCCCTTTTCCTACTGTCCAATTCTGGGACCATTCCCTGGAGACTTCGCTAGTGTTCGCAAAGAGAACGTTCGCTGGCAAGTTCGCAAAGCAAACTTTCTGATGTTTTCCTCTATTCTTTGGCAGCTTGCATCAATTCTTTTGTGTCTTCTTTCTTTGATCAATTAGTGCACTTTCCTGCACAATAGCACACATATTACAAGCACCAAAGGTATATAAACAATGTTTGAAGAACAACAGTAATTCACTACTAAAATCCACAATTAAAACATGAAAGTGTTGAAAAATGCCAAGTATCAAATACAAATATATAGCATGTTTGACATCTAACAAACTCTTTGTTTGTCCTCAAGCAAAGTATGCCTTTCATTGAAAACAAGAGGATTTGCTTGAGCCTTTGATTCAACCAAGAAAAGATAGACGGCTCAAATAAACAACAATTGTAACAAAGCAACAATTACACAATCCTAGAATCGACAATGCAAAAGAACTTGATTCTTAAACAAATCTCAGACAATGTTTCAAGAGACAACTAAACCATCATGCCCATGTCACTCTAACACTCCTCTTCGAAAAAGGATTGAAGGAAATAAACGCGTTTGCAACCGCGGGGCAATTTCGCTCAAATGACAAATGATGCAAATACAAAGCAATTCATACAACATCTAATCGATCACTTAAGAAATCATGGAAGCAAAAGATCACTAAGGGCTTTTAAGGTTGTAGCTTAGTCGGGTTAACAACATAGGGATATTTCTAAAGGCCATTGAATCGAAGTTTCCGATGCAAAAGAACATTCACTATACAAGGTATTCACACACATCTTAACTTCATTCACCAATTTTACACCTTTATCACAAACCTTCTCAAACTTCCTCATGCACAATTATTGGTTTCTATTTTTCTCATTCAATCAAGCATCCTTTTCTATTTTTTTTCACATTCAAATTCACCTCTTTTTCTTTTCATGCTTGCTTGAAATTTTTCAAAAGTTTGAGCAATTTACCAATCTTCTTTTTCATTCTCCCCAACTTATTTTCAACTAAACCTTAAGTGAATGCTCCTTTCTTTTTAAGGCAAGGAAATCAATAAAACAAAGTTCCAAGGTTCAAGAAGAAAAAATTGTTAGAAACTCTCAAAAATTCAATGATGAACTTGATTTTCAAATTATGTACAACACAAAGTTCATCACTAAACGAGATCTAAACTATTTAGGCTCAAGGGGGCAAACAAATACTCACTACTCACGGGTAAATCACTGTTTGGAAATGGTTGTGCTCAATATCAACAAGTGCCTTGATCATGTCTAATGCTTCCATAATATCACACAAATCACAAGATAAAGCATGAATTAAAAGTATACAACAAAATTCATCATCAATCCTATGCATTTAGTATAACATGGAGGTTTCTCACTTTTGTAGTTTTTGGACCTAAATGACATAAGCAATCAATAGAGTTGTAACACAACATTTCATTTGTACAAAGACAAAAAGTTCTAACACATTCTAAATTCTAGAACTAGGTAACTATGTACCTTGCCAACAAAATCGTGCTTAAAATTACTATCATAGCCATTCAACTTGGAAGAATCTTCTTTGATGCACAACAACACCAACCTAAAAGTTTCTTCCACAAAATCACATTCAAAAATTGGAAATATTAAACTTCCACAAGCATACCAACATAAAACGATAAAAAGCATACCAACAATTTAAGAGTTGAACATTTGTAAACTGAAGAATTCAACTCTTAATAACAACAATGAAAAACGAAATATTAGTAAAATTGAAAACAAAATAATTTACTGAAAAACAAAATATTACTAATAATATCATAATAATGTAATGGTGTGAAAACACCTACAAAATCATAAGTACCTCATACGGGTACAAGTACATCAAAATATCTAACAAAAAATAAAAATAAAATCCACCTAGTGGATACAGTACATCACTAAAAACTGATACAAAAAGCATAATAACAGAAAATTTAAGAAAACTTTACTTTGACGTGCAAAGGAAGTACAAAATCATAACAGCAAAATCAGTCCTCCTCGGACTCGGATCCAGACACCTCTATCTTTTCCTCCTCTGAACTAGATACATAACCAGAAACCTCAACACCATCACCATCACCATCCTCCTCCTCCGCATCAGCATCATCAGGACCCGCCGCATCTGCCCCCCTCCGAAAACTGGCCTGGCCTCAGGCCAACCAGCATGAGCAAGGAATTGCTCCCTTGTCATCATCGAGTGATCCACGGCGGGTTCACGGATTTGCAGCTGCAAAACCTGCATGGAGTCATGTAAGTCCATCATAGCGTGCTGAGAAGCTACCATCCAATCCCAATTATACTGGTAAATCTCCTGCTGATAAGGATAACAACCTTGCGAACCAGAACCAGACCCATCGCCAGCCCTTGTGCGACATCAGCACCAGCACCAGAAGTCTCACCCCTCGCCCCCTTAGGCTTACGGAACTTATCCACATAACGATCATCGATGGCACACGGGATAGTCACCTGACGGCGCGTGGGGAGATCAACCCCAGCACTCGCACACAAAGTCATAATGAGACAAGAAAAAGCAAGCGAAGCGTTCTTCTGAGAAGCGGAACCAAGACCACTCTCATCAATAGCCCTTATCTCATCTGCGATAATCCGAGCTACATCAATCTGTACATTGGTCAAAATGCTGTGGACAAGATGGGCAAGGGGAATAGGGATGGTCGATGTATGTGACTTTGGCTTAATGTTGGTTACAACCAAAAGCAAAATAAGTTGTGCCAAAGGTCGCATGTCTTCACGACGGTATCTAACGGCAAACCCAGATGAGTTGAGCTCTACAGTTTTACCGTCTCGTAAAAGGTCTCTAGTAATGGCCGCAATGTCTCTGTGGAGGTGGAAGTCTCTATGGAAGTCATCAATCTGACTTGCTCTCAAAGGTAAAGGATTTCTAAGAACGGTATTACTTGTTCCACGATCAAATTGCACCACTTTTCCCCCAATGAAAGTTGTCCAACCAAAATTCTCCCCATCATCTGGGAGGGCATTAACATAAAACTCGCGGACGATCTCAACATTGTAACTATCCACAGGAGTTATCAATCGCCCCCACTTTTTCTCTTCTAGGAGTGCAGCCACCGACCGGTAACTCCCATGTTCACTCTGGTTAAATCTCTTTTCAGGTAAAATGGTTCTCTTCTCAAAGGTTAGGTACCTTGTTGTCTGCTTGGCTCCTCTAAAGCGATCGCTGTCAAACTGAATCGATACTTGTCGTGAAGTGCTGACCTTTCATTTCTTTACCGGATTGATTTTAGGAGCCATCTGCACAAATCATCAGATAAAACAACAACAAGCAGCAACACAGTCCATTAGAAATGGGAGCCAAAACAAAATCACAAACTGAGACATAAAAAAAATTTCAGAATTCTGATGCATTCGCAGCAAAGTTCGCAAAGCGAAGGCTGGCGAACATTCGCCCCAGATTCGCAAAGCGAGTTTTCAGCGAATGCTCACCCAGGTTCGCAAAGCGAACTGGACAACTAACCTGCATTTTTTTTTTCAAAAATTAATAGCATCCAACACTTCCAGCATCAGATTTCCTTTCACAAAACCACCTCTATTCTAAAATTTACATAAAATTCAACATGCAACAGCAAAGAAACCTTAAAACAGAGGTGAAAACCTAGAATCAACAATGTCTCTAATGTTCAATCCATAACCCTAACCACATTGCTTAATCAGAAATTAACAGAAAGAAAGAAAGATTCAAACCTGAACTTGTAGGTACTTGGGGAAAAACTTAGTGAAAAAAAATGAGATGAACAGAGCACGTGATAAATTGTTCTTGTGAGTGTGTTTGTGAGAGAGTCAAGAGTGAGAATGACAAAGGGACTAGGGTTTCCCTTCAAAAGTTCAGAAAAAAGGGTGGGTCATGGGCCCAAATGTTTGGCCCACACCAAAATTAATTCCCTTTTAATGAGGTGGCTGCAGTAAAACATACGCCTGTCTCGCTGAGTTCGCAATGTGAACAAGGCAGCGAATGCTCGTCCCAAGTTCGCAAAGCGAACGTGCCAGCGAACATGACAGGTTTTTGAAATTTTTTCTGCATCTGCTGCCACTTCCTAAACCAATTCTAAATAACTAAAGTCATCAAAACAGTAAATAAAACAGAAATACTTACAATGTTGGGGTGCCTCTCAACAAGCGCTTGTTTAACGTCGGCTAAGCCTGACGGTCCAAGATGATTCAAAGATCATCAAGAAACACACTGCAATTCTCTCAGTCAAATTCTCCTCCAAGATATAATTTCAACCGTTGGCCATTTACTGTCCAACTTTCTTTCTTTTTCAAGTCCTCAATGACTATTGCACCATAGTGCTTGACATCCTTTACAAAAAATGGTCCAGACCATTTGGACTTTAATTTTCCCGAAAACAATTTCAAATGGGAATTGAATAAAAGCACCATCTGGCTAACCCGGAATTCCTTCTGCGAAACCTTTTTATCATGATATCCTTTCATTTTTTCTTATAGATCTTACTTGAGTGGTACGCATTATTGCGCATTTCTTCCAATTCATGCAACTGAACTTTCCTTTTTTCACCGGTCAAACTCGGATCAAAATTCAACATTTTCAAAGCCCAAAGAGCCTTGTGCTCCAATTCAACGGGTAAATGGCATGCCTTGCCATAAACTATTTGAAAAGGAGTTAGACCGATTGGCGCTTTGTAAGCGGTACGATACGCCCACAAAGCCTCATCTAATTTTTGTGACCAATCTTTCCGCGAGCTCGACACGGTTTTCTCTAATATTCTTTTGACCTCTCTATTAGACACTTCTGCTTGACCATTGGTCTGTGGGTGGTACAGAGTTGCAACTTTGTGCTTTACACCGTAATGCTCTAAGACCTTTTCGAGCGGTGCATTGCAAAAATGCAAACCTCCATCACTGATTAACACACGAGGGGTGCCAAAATGGGAGAATATGTTTTTCTTTAAAAAATTTATCACCGTCTTGCCATCGGCCCTCGGTGACATAACTGCTTCCACCCACTTGGAAACATAGTCAACCGCAACTGAGATATACTCGTTTGAAAAATATGGTGGGAATGGTCCGACAAAATCAATACCCCAACAATCGAACACCTCGACTTCCAAAATTGTTTGCAAGGGCATTTCATTTCTTTTTCCAATCCTGCCACTTCTTTGGCATGTGTCCCAACTTTTTGCATGAAGGTTGGCATCTTTAAACAATGTTGGCCAATAAAAGCCCGCTTGGAGGACTTTAGTTACCGTTCTTAAACCATTGTAATGCCCTCCATAAGGCGAGTTGTGACAATGCCAAAGGATACTTTTTACTTCATCAAGAGTAAAACACCTCCTTAACAAATTGTCACCTCCTAACTTAAACAAGTATGGCTCATCCCAAACATAGAAATTAGCATCCGAGAGGAATTTCCATCTTTGATTCCAAGTTAGGTCCTCCGGTATAAAACCGGTTGCTTTGTGGTTAGCAAAATCTACAAACCACGTCCTAACTTGTACTCGAAAAAGTTTTTCATCTGGAAATTCTTCACGGACCTCATTCTCACGGAGAGTTACCTCTACATTGACCAACCTAGACAAATGATGTGCTACCATGTTTTCTGACCCTTTCTTGTCACGGATTTCCAAATCAAACTCTTGTAACAAGAGGATCCACCGGATTAGCCTTTGCTTCGAATCCGGCTTGGTAAATAGATATTTAATGGCCGAGTGGTCAGTGTAGACTACCACCTTTAAACCAATCAGATAAGACCGAAATTTCTCAAAAGCGTATACAATAGCGAGTAATTATTTTTCTGTGGTGGCATAGTTAACTTGTGCCTCATTAAGAACTTTACCCGCGTAATGTATAGCATGAAAAATTTTGGCCTTTCTTTGCCCAAGCACCGCACCAACAGCATAATTGCTAGCATCGTATATCAATTCAAAATTTAAAGTCCAATTTGGAGCAACGATTATGGGTGCGGTGATGAGTTTCTCTTTTAAAATTTTAAAGGCATTTAAACATTCATCATCAAAGGAGAAGGACTTATCTTTGTTGAGTAGATTACTCAATGGCCTTGCAACTTTGGAGAAGTCTTTGATAAACCGCCTATAAAAGCCAGCATGGCCAAGAAAACTCTGGATGCCTTTGACGTTGGTTAGAGGAGGCAACTTCTCGATCACTTAAATTTTAGCTTGATCCACTTCAAGGCCTTTAGAGGAGACTTTGTGGCCAAGCACAATCCCCTCTGTTACCATGAAGTTGCACTTCTCCTAGTTCAATACCAAGTTTGTTTCAACACACCGTTCCAGAACGACCTCCAAATTTCTCAAACAAAGATCAAAAGACACTCCGAAAATGGAGAAGTCTTCCATGAATACCTCGATTATTTTTTCAATAAGGTCGGAGAAAATTGCTTGCACACATCGTTGAAATGTTGCTGGTGCGTTGCACAAGCCAAACGACATCTTTCGGTAAGCAAAAATTCCAAAGGGACGTGTGAATGTCGTCTTCTCACGGTCTTTTGGGTCAACCGAAATTTGGTTATAACTGGAATACCCATCCAAGAAGCAATAAAATTCTTGTCTCGACAATCTCTCAAGCATTTGATTCATAAACAGAAGTGGAAAATGGTCTTTTCTAGTAGCGGTGTTTAGCCTCCTATAATCTATGCACATTCTCCAACCCGTCACAGTTCTCATCAGGATCAATTCATTTTTTTCATTTCGTATAATGGTCATTCCTCCCTTCTTAGGTACAACTTGAACAGGACTCACCCACAGACTATCGGATATCGGGTAAATCATACCGGTATCCAATAGCTTAACAACCTTTTTTCTCACCACTTCCTTCATAGTCGGATTCAAACGGCGTTGTGGTTGAGCTACCGCTTCGAAGTCATCTTCCATCAAGATTTTGTGCATGCAATAGGCCGGACTAATTCCCTTTAAATCGGAAAGAACCCAACCTATAGCTTCTTGATTCTTTTTCAAAACTTGAATCAAACGGTCCTCCTCTTTGTCGGTCAAGATGTTGCTAATGATAACCGGTTTGTTACAACCGTCATCAAGAAACACATATTTTAAATTAGAAGGCAACACCTTCAATTCAAGTTGAGACTTCTCATCACTCACCTCTTTCTTTAACTCTTCCGCTTCATATTCCCATGGTTATAACTCCTTAAAAGATTCAAGTTCCTTCAAACACTCTTCAAGTGCCCTTTCTTCTTCATTGGAAAATATTTCAAATGAGTCATCAAGAGCTCTTTCGAACGGAGATACTATATGAACTTGCTTTGAAACTTCCACTATGGCTTCTTCCGTTGCATCAATATGGAAACTATCATATTTATCTTGAGAACGCTTCATTGCTTCAAAGAGATTAAAACTCACTTCTTCATTTTGAACTCTTACTTTCATAAGACCGTCATCAACATCAATCATCATTCGGGCGGTCTTCATAAAAGGGCGTCCAAGAATTAATGGAGCATCCTCGTCTTCCTCCATATTAATAACAACAAAGTCAACCAGAAAGAAAAACTTATCAACTTTAACCAAGACATCTTGATCCATTCCATGAGGATGAGTTGTGGATTTGTCAGCCAATTGTAACGTCATCCGAATTGCCTTCATTTCAATGTTCCCAGGCCTCTTCACAATGGACAATGGAATTAAGTTTATGCTTGAGCCCAAATCAATTAAGCCCTTTCCAACATAGACATCACCAATGGTTACCGGCAAAGTAACACGCCCCAGATCGACTTCTTTCCTTGGTAGAGTTCTTTGGATTATAACACTACAACTTGCATCAAGGACAACTGTTTCCGGCTCTGAATATCTTCGCTTCTTTGTAAGAATATATTTCATGAACTTAGCATATTTCGGCATTTGTTCAAGCCCTTCGACAAACGGAATGTTGATTTGCAATTGTTTGAAAATGTCCATGAAACGAGCGTAATGTCGTTCATTGTCTTTCTTTGTGGGCACATGAGGGTAAGGTAAGTTTTGGATTGGAATTGGATTCACTATCTTCTTCCCTTTTTTCACTCTTCTTTTCTTTTCTTCTATCTTTTCTTTTTCAAGGTTATCTTTTTCAACTAACTTCTCATTTTCTTTTTCAACTTCTTCCTTATCATTATTTTCAACTACAACATCATCAACTTCTTCTTCCTCTACAACCTTCTCAATTATTACATCATCATTTTTCTCTTTTTTTCTCCTTCTCCCAACTCTCTCCCACTTCTAGTAACAATAGCTTTACAATGCTCCTTTGGGTTGTTTTGAGTATTGGCGGAGAAAGAAGGCCCCGCTTGTTGCTCGGCCACTTGTTTTGCAAGTTGGCCAACTTGATTCTCGAGATTTTTGATGGATGCTTCATTTGTCTTTTGTTTTGCCATGGACATTTGAATGAATTGGTTAAGAGTTTCTTCAAGCTTGGAACTCCCACCTTGAGGTTGATAAGGATTTTTCCGATTTTGTTGATATCCTTGTTGATTTTGATAATTTTCTCTTGGTTGTTGGTTTTGATACCCTTGTTGATAAGGTTGTTGTTGCCTTTGATAACCTTGTTGTTGATTTGGAATATTCATGTAATTCGCTTCTTCTTCGACCGGAGGACAAGGAGGACAATAGCCGGTTGGGTGATCACCTTTACAAAGCTCACAAACCGTTATTTGCACATTTTTGTTCAGCAACTCATGCATCTCTTTAATCTGTTGAGGTAGCTTCGCCATTTGTTGCGTGAGCAACTCAACCTGTTGAGATAGTAACTTGTTCTGAGCAAGAATTGCGTCATTTGTACCCAACTCTAGCACTCCCGACTTCCTTTGAGATTGGCCACTGTTATGATTCCCTTGATGGTCGTTTAAGGCCATCCTGTCAATGATAGAAATAGCCTCCTCGGCGCTTTTAGCCATTAAAGATCCACCCGCGGTGGCATCCAACAATGTTTTATGAACCAATTGAAGACCTTTCTGAAAATATGAACTTGTGTAAGCTCATCAAAACCGTGCTCTTTGCATTTTCTAAGCATGGACTTGAATCTCTCCCAAGCTTCGTTGAGAGACTCATTTACACCTTGAGTGAAAACTGCAATTGCCGTTTTAGCCTCCATGAAATGACTGTGAGGAAAAAATCGTTCAAAAAACTTTTCCTCTAGCATGTTCCAGTCCTTCATGATAGTCGTAGATTGGTTAAGGTACCATTTCTTAGCCTTCCCAATTAGGGAATGTGGGAATAGTCTCTTAAACAAAGACTCTTCTTCAGCTTCGGGTGCACTAGTCGCGCCCGCAATCTCATAGAACTTAGTCAAGTGAGTAATGGGATCCTCGTGATCCATACCAGTGAATGGATTCTGATATAGAAGAGAGAGAATACCCGTTTTCATTTCAGAATGCCGACCATTATTAGCATTACGTGTGAATTGCACAGTATGTCTCAGACTATTAGTACAAGGAACTGAAGCAGGTGGTGGTGGTGGTGGTGGAGCAGCCATGGTTGGCGGTAACTGTGGTATTGGTGTCGAAGTTGAACTTTCGTCTCGTTCTCGTCTTTCATTAGCAAGTTGCCTCCTCCATCGTGTTCTGCTATTTAACTTACGCACAGTTCTTTCGATTTCAGGATCAAAAAGAAGTTGGTATGCGGGTAACTTCCCTCGCATAAAACGGAGTCTGCACACTTAACCAAACAAATTAACAAGCACAAGAAAAAGTTAAACAAGTTTAAAACTCAATAACTATTGCAATGCTCGCAATATAACAATAATCCCTAGCAACGACACCATTTTGTTGAAAAGTATTTCGGGGGTGTTTTATCGTATCCACGGGGATTGAATGTATATTTCCGACGTTCTATATTCAAAAGCGTTTCAAACTTTATAGTAACAAAGAGTTTGGTTTTTCGTATCGTTTGCATAAACTTTAGTAATTAAGGATAAAGAAATTGGTTTTAGGGTTTGGTAAAAACATGCCAAGATTAGTGTCCGATAATCCGTTTCGTATGTATCTACTCGGTAAAGCGTGTGAACTCGTTAACAGTAAATATAACCACATATCCTCTCAACAAGTTTCTCTCGAACACTTGTTGTGAGATTTATCATATTGATTCTTTGATGATCTCTCACTCAAACTACCAATATGATAACTTTCAAGTTCAATATTTATGAACATCAACTTTCAAAACTATCTCTAGCCTTATGATTATTGATGGATTGAAACTTAGGTCAAGTTTTAATACATATCTCTCGATCATGAACTAAAACACAATATAAATCATGTAAACAAAGTTTTTCTTCTATATTTATGATCAACAAAGTTCACAAACTTACAATCAAGATCAATACATACAAAATGATGGATTACCTACCACTAATCTTGATACAAGATGTGTTTAGCTACACATATTTATGGTAGCTTGCTTCACAAGTTTCGTGAGGAGATGAAAAAGCATCTGCGTCGAAGAATCGAGATCGGATGCAAATCCAGCTTCCCTATGTGAAAAATATCTCTTAGATGAAGAAAACTCAGAAAAATATGTTTTGGTGTGAAAAGGTGAAGTTATGATCCCAATAAAGTACAAAAATCTATTTATAGTACACTTGGAATTTGACGCATTCGCACTGCGAATGAAGAAAATGGCACCTGAAGTGCCTTCTGATAAGTTAAACCGCCCTTGTTTGTCTGCATAAGGTCGCAATGCGAACTTTCATTCGCAAAGCGATCTACTCACCAAAACGTTCACAAAGCAAATTTAGGCTCCTTTTCTTACTGCCTCAGCCAAGGGTTCTTCGCCAAGTCCTTCGCAAAGCGAGTTAAGCAGCGGACATTCGCTGGAGTTCGCAAAGCGAACTTTGGTCCCTTTTCCTACTGTCCAATTCTGGGACCATTCGCTGGAGACTTCGCCAGTGTTCGCAAAGCGAACGTTCGCTGGCAAGTTCGCAAAGCGAACTTGCTGATGTTTTTTTCTATTCTTGGGCAGCTTGCATCAATTCTTTTGTGTCTTCTTTCTTTGATCAATTAGTGTACTTTCCTGCACAATAACACACATATTACAAGCACCAAAGGTATATAAACAATGTTTGATGAACAACAACAATTCACTACTAAAATCCACAATTAAAACATGAAAGTGTTGAAAAATGCCAAGTATCAAATACAAATATATAGCATGTTTGACATCTAACAGTTATGCATGGTGCCTTATAAGATGTTCTGACATCTTACCTGGAGCTTATTGAAGATGGTGTCACCCTCTATAGATGTTCAAGCCATCACTAGCTGGGAGTAATATAAAGGAGAGAGCATTGTGATCTGGCTTCCACTGAAGGATCTTCCTATATTGCTTGGGAGATAGTTTCAACCAGGTACCATGAAGGATAATAGGAGGAAAAAGGTTGAGTTGAGGTCTTGTTTATCAAATTCATGATCCATGGATTTGGTAAACACTCTATGTCACGTTTAAAGTAGCCTAAGAACTTGAGTTCTCTCTCAAGTCCACTCATAAAGGCACTTCTGAATGTGTTTGATAAATAGAGTTCAGAAGAGAAGATGGTCAAGAAGAAGATCCACAGGCACTTATTTAAGAAGTGTGACATGAGAATGTCATACCATTGAAGAAAGACATGAGCAATTTATTTTTTCTCCCAACCCTATAAGAGACTTTCTATGTTTGAGGATTCCCTATCAGACTTCTTGGAAGGCAGTCTATTCTGGAATAGAAAAGAAGGAACGATATGGTTATTCAAATGTCAGCATAATTGTACTAACATTCAACTAGGCTGGAACTGGAGTAAAAGCTGATCAATGTCAAAGCATTCTTATGTGTGAAGACATTGGATCTTTATGGAGAAATTTTTCCTACTGATCTCAAGAAACTACATGAGGTTTCTAACTCTTGGAAAGTGATCCTGATTATCCAAGGATATTACTGGTTTGTCTGAAGATGGTCTTCTAAGGAAGATTTATGCTTTGAAGATTTCTTCCTAGGTTGTGATGGATGTCTTATTCCTGATCTTGTAGCTAGAGTAAGGAGGGGTGTCAACTTGGAGAAATAGGAGTCTGTAAGGACTGAACAATTATAGAGGGCTCATCTAGTAAAGAGGTTCTTGGAAGATTCAGGAGGATATGGTTTTCCTAGTCTGAACACCAAAGAGAACACTGAACTGTCAAGAGGTTGTGTATCAAGAAGCAAGTTAAGTCATGGATGTTAATCCTAATGTCTCAACATTGTAATCATCATCAGGATTCTCTAGCTAAAAGGGAGTCTAATGACATTTGGTGACTGAAGAATACAAAATTAGGATTTAAAATCAATTGTTATTTGTGGCCTTAGCAAGTATTTAATTGATTATCCTTTTTTCTTGGTGTTCAAGAAATATGATGTCAAAATGTCACACCAGAAGGTGCAACTTCAGACACTTGCAAGAACTCAATAACCTATTCTTTGTATCTGATTTGTCTTGAAGAATGGATATAGTCGGTATCATCAGTGAAATTCTCAAAAGGTCCTTATCTTGTCCTTAAATGTAATCAAGGTGTGTAATTCTAGTAATGGCTTCAGAATCAATTTCAATGATCTGTTCATTGGAAAAGGAACTGATGTTCAACCAGATGTTGAAACAACATTCCAGAAGAGTGTGTGCAGAATCCTATTTATCCAAGGAGTGAACTTCTTAGACAAAGGATTGATCTAGCATATGCTCTGGATGCTAAACAAATGTGTGTTGATCAAAAGTATTGGGAATCTTCTTCAGATTAGACTTGAAGAGACATTTGGTTTGCAGTCTGGGAAGCCTCTATCCAAGAAACTTGTTACGGATAGGTGTGCTGGTGGAAGTGAAGATCAACACATGATCATCTTGATGAACATTCCTTGGATCAGTTTATTTCTGATCTAAGCGCATAGGGGTGCAGAAGCTATGTTCCAGTATCTCCTTTAGGAGTATATGCTCTAATTCCTACTGAATGACTGTTAAAGGCATCTCAACCAGACTATATGGAGGTCAAAATCAAATATCTAGGACTTTTTCTCAGATATCTTGAAGATTCTTCTGCTCATAAGAAGCCAGATTCGTGTGAACCTGCTTGTGGATACTCTTTTCAAATAGAAAAGTCTGTGGTATGGATGATTATGTTGGAGAAGGGAACTTAAAGAAGCAATTGATCAAGATGATTTTTCAGAAGACTGGTTTTTGTTTTTCTTAAAACAGGATGGAGGTTGTTTACTCAAACTTGAATATAAGTTTCAAGTCTGTGAGAACATGGAACTCTTGTTCTGTTGAGGTAGAGAAATCCTTCAAGGTGGGTGAACTTTTCAAGAATTATGTCTGGAGCAAGGTGGAGTTAGAATTGGAAGATCTAGTTTCTCTGGTGGATCAAAAGACCACTCTTCTGGAACTCTGATTGATCATCCTTGTAGGGAGCTGTGTCAAATAACCATAGTTATTTGTATGCTTAAGGGAGTTTTTTTTGCTTAGGGTCCAAGAAATGTGTGTCATCACATGTTTGTAACATTTGATCTTGCAAGTGATGGAGTTCTTGACTTTATGAAGGTCTGTGCAAAAGGGTAGTAGATAGAAATTTAAAGGAGAAACTGTTTCTGTCCATGCCTTGATGCGTGTAGAAGAAATTCCAAGGTGCTTAAGGATGATTGATGTCTCTAAAACATCAGATAGATTGTTTACACATTCTGTTTCTGGTAGAAGCTTCATGAGATGCATGAGAGTTTATTTCCCTCAGTGGTTTTCTGATTCGTGTGAAGATTAAGCCGATACAAGTGTGTATCATATTAAGATCTTCATGTGTACCTTAATGAGGTGTAAGAATTACTATGCAAATGGTAAGTCTTGTGATTGGTGTTTCAAGAATAAAAGTACACGGCTCCTCTGATTGAGACTGATGTCCTAAATGATGTTGAAACATCATTCCTGCAATTGGTTATTCTTGGAGGATGATTGAGTTTGATTTTCATCTTTAGAGCTATATTTATTCATTGTGGAGTATAGTGTAGAGCTACTGGTCAAGACTGTATGGATTATGATTATCTATGAGTAGATGGTAGGCTCTGTTGGAAGTATCTCTAGAAAGGATTGTATCAGGCTGAATCTTGAGAAGGAAGCAGACTGAGGATGTATCTCTCTTCATACGGAGAAGGGGTTTGATGTCTTCCAAGTGTGGATGACATCTTAGCTAACCAAGGAGTTAAGAGAATTTGTATGTCTCTTTCGGGGATGTGAGCATTCCAGGTTTGATTGGATTTATTCTCAAAGGATAAGGTTGTCTATGGCTATAAGATTCAAGATGGATTTTTAAAGTGTATGGATGTGTTCAGGGGGAGAGTGATCAATGGTGTTATTTGGTATCAATCCAAGAGTGTATTGGTTATGGTACAAGGACTTTGATCCTAGTATTTTCTCACTTATGAGCATGAAGATGTTCATGTGATTCATGTGAGGTTGTGATGTCAGACAAGATGTCTTGACATCGTGGTGTGTTGATCCTTTAGCTTAGTAAGTTCTGCTTGTGACTTTGAATTATTAAGGCTATTGAATTATTTCAACTATGCTCATGATTCTTAGGAGAGACCTGAGAAATAGGATAGGATATTCTCTGGGAGAATTTATTTTCTCTGAAGATTGGGATAAGGTTCATGGGAGCTTTTGTTGATAAATGGGAGATGTCACACATAATGTCTTGACATCATGGTCAGGTTTTTCTAATTCAGGCTGAAAGGAGTATGCTTGGAGTTCATTGGAAGACACTATGACTATGCTTAAAAGTTTACAAGAGAGAGTAGACAAGGTCTGACTGGGTGTCAGGACATTGTTTAGAACTCGTATTTGTTTACAAGTGGCTCTACGTGGACGATGTTCCTTAGACGATGGAAAACGTGCCTTAAAGAGGGTGTGCAAAACATGTTTCTTTGGTACATGCATATTCTTTGGACGATTCTCATTAAAGAAGAAATAATCAAAACTGAGTTGGCCGGTACACATTCATTTTTGCTGAAGTTATCTTCCTCAATTTACGTTCTCATTAAATTGATCTTCGGTAATATCAATGACTCGTTAATTCCTAAGGAAACTGCTCTGGTATTTAAAGGGGGTCTTTGCTTCTTTTGTCTCAGGTTGTGTTTGTGTTGTGTCGTGACTTTATGCCATTTTTCCGGGTTTGGGTGAGTACTGTTTGGGTATGGAATTGTGTTGGATACTTTTGTCAATTTTTGGCTAAAAAGGGGGAGATAGGTTGTGTGTCAATCTCAGTTGTGTGTTGTTCCTTGCAACACATGACTGGCCTTCATTTGTGTATTGAGTCCGTTCTTGCAGTTGTTTTGCAAGGATGTTGGATATGATGTTCTAACATTCTGTCTGTGTCTCAGTTCTTTTTGTTCTGAGTCTTCTTTTTGTGTATTGTGATCTGAGTTATGAACACAATTGTGTCTTGTGTTCAGAGTTATCCAGAGTTGGGGTTTAGTCAACTGAGCCTTGATCTGGATAATGGAGGATGGTAAATTGGGACTGGTTTTGAGGTGGAATGTCTTGTATCTTCCTCCTCATGTACACCAGGGAAAAAGGTACACATCATACAACAGGTGGTGTGTGATGTGTAAATCATCCGAATAGTTGTATAGGAAGAATGAAAGCTTCCAGGAGTCACATTATTTTCTTCTAAACTCGTCATATGCCGGCTGAAATGACTTCAGGACTTTCTACTCTTTCTACTCCTTGATTTCATGGGTTTATTGTACAAAAGGAGTTTTAGCCCAAATTTGTCAAAAGGGGGAGATTGAAGGCTCTAAGATTTGGCTAAATTTTGGTAAAACATGATGTTGAACAAGATGTTCTAATATGAAGAAATCTATAAAGAATAACATGTCAGACAAGATGTCTTATCTTGAGGACTCGACATCTTGGTCTGATACAGTAGGTTTGTTGCAGATCTGTTTTAAGATTTAAGGTGCAATCAGAACATGGATCAAGGAATGATTGGACAGCGATTTCGAAGCCCATGGACAGCTGAAGATTATAAAAGGAAGACCAAGACCTAAGGCAAATTACTAGTCCTTGTTAAGACTTTTGTAAAGAAAAAATAAGGGTTTAGGGTTTTGAGAGTCGTGTGCTTTTCTTGTATTGTAAGTCACCCTTTGTATCGGTTTGATACATTGTGGTAGACATAATTTTTCATATTCAGAAACCTGTAGGTAATGAATTGTATATTGTTCTTGGATGAAGCTTTTAAGAAAATTCAAGTATTAGTGTTAGTCAAGAGTATTGACTGAATATTGTGTTGAAAGGGTTGTCTTTCAATTGAACTATTTGATACAGTCACCGGAGGTTGTGATTGTTAGATATCGCTGAGGTGATTTAGGAATTGAGATGGGTGTCTCTTATCTAAATGAGTTTCTAGGTAGAAGTTGCATTGGGTAGGGAATTAAGTGATAAGTTACTGAAGGTTGTATACTTATAATTAATTCTACTGATAGTGAATTCATTCCTGGCTTAGAAGCCTCCAGATGTAGGTGTTGTTGTACACCAAACTGGGTTATCATATCTTGGTGTTATTTATCATTCTGCTATGTATAATTCAGTCTATTCTTATGCTCTAAAATATATGTCTTAACAGATGTTGAAACATCTGTCATGACACTGTTATGACTTTGAGATATTAGAATGTTCTTGTTATGTCCTTGTTTAGTAAATCAGAGATCAATGTCTCAACATTTCTTGGGACATATGTTATCTGTATACCAGAATTTCAGGTATAAAAAAAGGACATGTTCCTTGGCGCAAATGAATTAGACACCAAAAGTAGACACCAACTTGTCGGTGAGATCCGCCACCACCTTCTCCAAGTCCTTCTGACGAAGAAGGGCGACGTCTAGAGACGCATGCAAAGACTCTTTCTCAGTAGATATTTCATTGACCTTGGCTTCCACGTCATTTTTATTCTTCTCCCACTTCTCATTGCCCCTTTTTAAGGGCACATAACATCCTTTAACTTTCTTTATAAGCGTCCACATGCCCCAAGACCTTTCTCTCTAACTCTTTCTCAGCATTGTTGTTATACCCCAAATTTTACCCCTTAAATGTCATAACATCTTGCACTTACATTTAGGTTCCAATCATCTGTGCATTATTAACTAACCATCATATCTTGCTAGTTTGTTCTTTTGTGTAAAAGCTAGGGTTTTGCACAAGAAAAAGGACAAGATCACTAGGCCAAGTTCTCACATGTTTCAAAGTCTCCTAAGACACTCCTTGGTTCCATACATCCATCACCAGTGTTCACTAGGTGATTGAGTCTGTTAGTTTGAAGTCATCTGTTCAAGAAAGCCAACTGAGGCTTCAAAGTTCAACCACTTGGTCTTAAAAGCTAATAATGAGGTTCTCAAATCATATTTCATGATCTCATATGTTTGGATCAAGAGAAATAAAAAAGAGACCATCAGATCAAGAGTTGTGGAATTAGGGTTTTAACCTGAAGAATCACCAGGAATCTTGGTGTGATCAATTAATGCCTTGATTGGTTCATCAACCAATTGAGCTTACCTACACCCAAGAGATCTTATTCAATAAGAAATCAAGAGTGTTTGACTCCCATCACAAGTGCAATGAACCTCAAAGTTCATCTGACCCCAGATTAGGGTTTTCTTCAGTGGAAAGTCGATTGTGCCCTAATTCATGGTCAAAGCATGATCCCAAACCATGGGACATGATCCATTATGTTCATATACATCCTTGGAACTCACCTAAAGTATTGGAGAAGTGCAAAGTTACAAATTCATTGAGGATCGCACTGTGGAATTCATCTGACCTAATTTGCACCTGACAAAGTCAAGCCTTTGACTTTTGTTACCTTGACCCAAGATGAAGCATTCAAGCTATATTCCATCAAGACATGCTTGATTCTTTAGTTAGAGAATGAGAAATCACCATTTGAAAGGTTTCTTGCAAAAAGAGCAAGGTTGGGTTCCTAAATTTTTCTAAGTGTGGAAGAATTCACTCCTTGTGCAAAATTGGAAAAGTCATAACTTTCAAACCACGCATCCAATTTTTGTGACTCAAAGCTCAAATTGAAGCTCTCATAATGAACTTCAAAATAGATTAAAGGGTCCTTATCCAAAAGAGGCTTGGTTTTTTAAGTTAGGAGGCTTGAAAGTTCAAGACACTTAAAGACTTAGTGAAATTTCACTACATTTTGCCCTAAAAATCAGCCAACTTCATCTCCATTTTTTATCAAGATCCCTTTGGATCTAGAACTTGGAGTGAACATGAAAGTTATAAAGGAAATTTTGGGCTTTCCAAAAAGTACTAGAACTCCCCAATCCATGGAGGGAGCTGAGAGTTTCGAAGAGGAGAAGTTTGAGGTCTATTTCTTGAATTCCAAGTTACCAACATATGCATAATGATGCATAACCATTCATAATCACCAAAACTCTCACCTTTTTGATGTTTAGAGGCAATATTAGAGTGTTTAAGACCTCTGCCACGAAAAATACAAGTTGCAACATTAAAATGCATTAGTTTATGTCAAGTGGATGCAAGTTGAGGCAAAGAGAGATAAACTTTTCCAAGACACATGGTCACTTATTTGTTCTTACAGCTTGGAGCCTTGGTCCAATCCCATCAGCACACCTCAACAATGCAAACCCTATTCCTGACCATTTGCTAGAGTGTTGGAGTGCCCATGACTCAGCATCACAGCTTGCACGAAGGAAATTTGGAGGAAGGGCATGTTTGGTAAAATGTGAAATTTGTCCATACCTCAAGTCCTTCACTTCTCCTATAAATAGAGGATCAATCCTCATTCCAAAACACACCAGGATCACCCTAAACAAAGGCTGATACTCTCTGCAATTCATCACTCTCTCATTTCTTGCATTTTTGCAAAATCTCTGCACCAAGAGTTTTTGCTCGTGCACTTTTCAAATGAACTCCACAAACCACCCATATACATCCATTAGAACTCATTCCAACACCTGGAAAAGTTCTGTAACTCCTCAAACCTCATCTTCCATTTTCAACCTCCATTGTTACAAGAAGGATCGGGTTCCATTTTTTAGGTATTTTCCAAAGCCGCTGACCATCTGTATTTCCTCTCCTAGCATCAATAAAGCAAGGCAAGCCATTATTTCTATTCTATAAGCACCATAGAAGAAGCCTTGGACTTTCTCCAAGAGGTAAGATTCTTGCTCCCTTGAAACTCAGTTTTCATGCATTGTCTTATTCTCATTTGATTGGCAAAATGTAGTATGTTTGGTGTTTTGTGTTTCTGAATGATTGCTTGTTCTGTTTGGCTTAAATATTTCATGTTATAGCATGCTGAAATTTTTGGATGTTGCAATGTTGTGTGATGTTTTGTGAATCATATGGTTGCTTTTAGTTGAAACTATTGTGACATTCTTGTTCCTCGTGAAAACTACTCCAACTTTGATCTTTACTTCATGAGAAATGGTGGGGAAATGAGTGAGATACAAGAGATGGAAGTTCTGGCCATTGTTGTTGTTGCTAGGGCACGAGCGAGAGAGAGGTGAGGAAGAAGATGATGGTGATATGGCACCCAGTCAGCCCAACGTGGCGCTGAGGTGGCCATTTTGGTTGGTCTTTAAAATAAAAACAAATTAAAGCGTATAATGTTTAGATGTAATAGCCACCCCAGTGGTAAAAACCTTACCATGCCTTTCCCTTTCGACTGCCTTGCCTGGGTTCGATCCTGCGGATCAACCCTTTTACATTTTTTCTGATTTTTTGCTTGCCTTGTTATATTATTGTGTGTTAGCATCACTTGTTCACACTGCGCGCATAGCACAGATGGTGGATGTTTTGTGGCTGAGTCTCCAAGGGGGTGGGTTCAACACCCACATGAGACATTCCCCTTTATTTTTAATACTTGTTTCATTTTAGTTTTTATGGTTTGTGCCTTGATTCTAATTGATCATAACTTGTTCATTTTTTATCCTTTTTTACCCATTCTTTTTGCAAATTGTTCTTTGAAATGTCTATTTTTTGATG
Source organism: Lathyrus tuberosus (assembly GCA_022829125.1). NCBI lineage: Eukaryota > Viridiplantae > Streptophyta > Magnoliopsida > Fabales > Fabaceae > Lathyrus > Lathyrus tuberosus. Next base: position 6,932,684 of record JALAZF010000261.1, on the reverse strand, counting down.
GTGAAAAGAATTTGTCCTAAATGTTTATTTATGAGGCATTTGTAAGTGTTGAAAGTGAGGGATCTTTTTAGGGTTTTTAGGAAAACTTCTTTGTTCTTTTGGTTCTTTTGCCATGTTTCCTTGGTTTACCTTGATTGTTTGAAACCTAATGCATGTTGTTTGAACCAAGAGGATGTGGTAACATTGTATGTCGTTGATTCACTTTGATACCATGATGTTTAATGTGTTGTTTACATGTCAAATGCCTTTTCAAAATACCTTGTTCATATCATGAGATCTTGTTAGATCACATGCCTCTTTTACTTGAAATTATTTGACCAAGCATGTGCACATGTATGCCTTGAATCATTGATACCATGTTTGAGTTGTTCTTAAGTGTTTATATGTCTTGGATTGTAATCTTTGGATGCATGAACCTTATGATGTTGTCTCCTCTCTCAAATGCATGTCTAAACCCCAATACTCTTGTATGGTTTTTACCTACTTGTCCACATATTCAAACTTGTTCACATATTGCCTTTGATACATGTTTGTTTATGTTTACATGATTGTTATTACACATGTATGCTTATGAGCTTGTTGTTTATTACCTCTTCCTTGTTGAACTTTATCCATGTTTGAATGTATACCATGAGAACTTAGTTCAGTGTTTGCTTAGATGTTGTAACATCTTTTCATATATACTTTGGTTGTCACCATAATATGTTCATCCCCATGTAAAGATTTTGGTTGTTACCTTAAAATATTTTGAATTAGACCTTGATCTTGAGTGTTGTTACATTCATATGCTTTGCTTTGGTTTTTACCATGCTCATGTTTTTCATCTTGTTTCATATGTTTGTTACCTTGAACTTCTTTAAGTTATCCCCCAAGTGAGGCTAGCTCTTTAGCTCTCCTCCTTAACCCTCTTTGTTCCCCTCCTTCCAAAGGAAAGACTCTCTATTAACCTCAAAGTCATAGATAGCTCATTTTACCATCTTGGCCTTATTAGAGCCATCTTTCCCCCTTTGGCTTCATTAGAGCCATCCCCTATCCTCATAAGGATCTTCCCTTTTGGCCTCATTAGAGCCCCTCCTCCCCTTAACCTATTTAGGTACCCCTCTTGGGAGCACTATCATCATCGTTGCTCACTCCCCTCATTGGCCTCATTAGAGCCACTTACCTCATGACTTAGGATTTCACCTAGAGTTCTTCAAATCTAAGTGAGCATCATCATTATGATGTTCCTTTCCCCTTTGGCCTTGTTAGAGCCATTCACCTTTAAATTTAGAACTAGGATAGAGTTCTTAAACTCTCTGTGATTCTCATCATCATGAGTATTCACTTGCCCTTTACAACTTAGACTTAGAGAGTTCTTTAAACTCCATATGAGTACCACACTCATTCCCCTTTGGAACTTTGACCATAGTCAATAGTTCCTCACCCTTAGTTAGGTGAACTACGGTTGCTCTGATTCATTAGTCAGGATATGTAGGCACAAGATGCGACGTCTTAGCGAGCATACTTAGTGTATATACTCCTAGGTCTTTACATTTAGCATTTTGGTCTTTACCATAGGTCTTTACCTTACCCTTAGCAGATTCCCTTAGCAAGCAAACATAGCATAACACAAACACAAACAAGAGGTTCCTGTAGAGTACTACAGATACTTAGGGTGCTAATACCTTCCCTTAGTATAACCAACCCCCGATCTCTTAGTCGTGTCTTCACATGGCGCACTAGGGTTTTCTTCGATCTTTACCCTTTCCTTTGGATAAATCAAAGCTCGGTGGTGAATTTCAAAGATGTGTGATTCAAGTTAATTAATAGCTTGATATTCGATTCTCACCGCAACAATTGTCGTGCCTTTCTCGGTCGATATCCTGCAACATGAGTGCTCTCATCAAAAGGTTGCCCCTCATGTTTACAATAGCCGAGGTTGGTTTGGAATAAAGGGCCTGGTAATTAGCATGGAATTCCTTGGAGAAAGGGAGATGAGAGCTCTTGAATGGGAGAATGTCGAAACCTACATCGCTCTAAAAAGTTGCAAGAGGTAGAGGAACCTCACCTGTAGTAGGAACCTGGGCACTCACATTCCCAACAGCGGGGGAAGAACCCTCCTTCAGTCCTTGAACCTTTATGTTGGGCGATTCTGGGGCCGAATCCTCGGCTTGTCTTTTCTACCCCTTGATAATGAAACCCTCTGGCTGACTATGGGGATTTCCAGTACCCGATCTAGCAGATTTAAGTTTCTCCCACCTTTATCTCCTGTCTTCAGCAAAGATCCTCGACATTTGATCTGCAAAGCAATACATAAAAGTCACAAATACTATTTGGAAAGCATACAAAGAAAGAGAAGTGGGCGACTTACCTATGTAGGAGGCAAAATGTTTTCCACCCTCAGCCAAAGTCTAATCACCTTGCGACAGTCCAAAACATCGAAATGTCGCAAATAGAGGACAATCCTCCTCTCCTATGTGGTTAGGAACCCCCATTCATATCTTGTGATCACCACGAGATTGCTCCTCCAAGACAATGGTGAAAAATGGGGTGCCATCAATTCCTAGCACCCTGAGACAATTATCTCGCCCCCTCACATGAGCAAACTCATCCTTCTAATATTTTTAATGATTGGAATGGGATGAGAAAAGGCTTTTCCCAAGCTGGCTACTCAAGGTAACCCAACTACCTTTCACCAGTTTTATGGTGTAGAAGGATAAAAAGACTTCCCCGGTTGGTGTGATGAATAGGTCCTCATAGACCATCTCTAAAGCCTTGATGTAGACCCAACTATTAGGGAAAAAATGGGAAGGATCCACATTAAGGACTCTAAGAATCTCCATGGAAAATGGTGGAAGAGGGAAAATAATTTCCATATCCTTGAAAACAGGGAAGTAAAAATAGAAATACAAAGAAGGATGATCCGAGGGGATATGCACAATCACCCCCTCCGACGACGAGCAAGCCTCAATTATAAATCCGCCTTCATCCTTTGAAGAAGAAACCTAACATCCCAATCACAAAATAAGGATCTATTTAAGAGTGTAACTAGATTCAAAATCTCCTACACCCTTGGACACGACGGAGGAGTTAGACATTCTATCTTTTGTTCATGGGAAAGTAAAAGAGCAAAAATAATCACCACCACTATTGTAATCGTCAAAAAGGGGGAAGTTAACCTAGAAACCCACAATTAGGCTAAATCCCATCTCGAATACATCTTCTCAAAACCTATCCACTACAAAAAAAACAAGAAAAGAAAAGCTCATACCTAGAGTAAAGTTGCAAACGTAAGGATATGGAGTTGGGAAAACTTGCAAGAGCAGAAGACGAAAGGAAATGAACCAAATGAAAGAGAAAATATCTTACAGAGGAACCGTAAGGGATCCTTTGGACTCCCCATGGTTTTTGAAAAAATTTAGCACGTTTCCAACAAGTACCCTTAGAGTTCAGGGTCTCAAAAAAAGCCATCATTGCTCACATTAAATGAATGTAAGCATGACTAGTTAAGTGATTGATTGACATTCCCAACTGACATTTTAGCTAATCGGGAGACACATGACAGATGACAAATCCCTCAATTAAGGGCTTAAACAATAAATATAGTTGTTTTTATCTAAGGGACTCTCCCCAGGATAAGGGACTCTCCTTCAACTGAGGGACTCGCCTCGGGCTGAAGGACTTCTTGCCTCTAGCTTGAGGAACTCGTCCATTTTTTAAGAGTGTTGTCAGGCCAGAGATTACTATTGAGGCGATGGGCATATATTGAATAGGAATAATGTCTTAAAAACACTTTGTTCTTAACTAAACCCTCGTGGTTGAGAGACTATGTAGTATTATACTTGTTAAGGTCCTAAACTAGGGCGCCCTCGCCCAGAGGTACTAGTGATATGTAAAGATGTTAGTCAAAGGAGAGGGAATCCTTTACTATTTCTGGAAGATTGGTGGTCAATAATTTCTGCCGATTAGGGGGAGTGTGTTCTTGCTAAAAAACACCAAAAGGTTGGCTTCCCTGTTATCAGTCAGGGAGAGCCTAAAATGACTGGTTTAAGTGTCTCTTTATGTGTTTCTCAGGTGATTCATGACTGCCTTCTTCATCCAAGAAGTCTCCTATTTATATGACTCAACTCACCCTCTTCATTAATATTTTTCCTTTATTATCCTTCAAAAAGGCAGCCTTAGATAACATATGCTGCCCTCATAATTTCCAAGCAGCGTCTCTCTCATCAATAATTATAACTCTCACGCTATCATGGAGCATTGTGTAAGTGTTTTTGCGACTCTTCAGATGATATCCTAGCATGGACATCAAATCCGACTTGTAGGTATGAAGTCGGCCTCGACTTACTTGTTTTAGTGATCCTAACTGGATCCGACTTATATGCATGATTATGTTCATCCAACCTACTTGCCTCTTCATGCTCGAATTCTTCACCAACTCGACCTTAGGGAATTCTAGGATGTACATAACGGTTGTCACCGTCCGGAGTTACCCAAACCCTAGGCTCAAAAGGCCTCTATAATAGTCCTTCCTTTCAGGGGAGAATGAAAGATCTTAAGCCCTACACACAATTACACCCTAAATCATAACGTTTATCAAAGATCATCTCTCATATGATCACACCCCTTAGAAGCTTGTACTTAAGCACATTGTCCATTAACAAGAACTCTCACCTCACGTGAGCAGAACCCCTAAACCATCATAAAACACAACCACACATGGCTTCTCGCCATAGTGGGCAAGCCATAACCTCTTACGATTACTATAAACCCACTAATGCCTTTAAGTCCCCCACTTTTGTAGGAGGAACACACACACTGGTACTTTTTGACCAGTACACATAACATCTACCTCTGGCATGTCTGGGGGGGAAGGGTCTAGGCGAACATATATATGTTTTGTTAGATAAGAGTAACGAGCTATTTTTATTCATATTTTAATAGGGATGTCCCCAAATTTTTGATATGGATGTCTTGTGGTACGATATGGACCTTTTTTAAGTCTTTAGAGGATATCAACCACTCCTTCATGTATTCCTCCTCATGGTCTAGGTAGACAAAGTTTACTATGAGCGTCAGGCCTCAACATTAGGTAGGATATTATTGATGCATTCTTTATCCCGAGGTTATCTTGATAACACTTTATAGTTGTATCCTAGTCTTATTTTATGATGCATATTCGTTCCTCATCTAAGAGGTACTTCATATATAGATAGAGAGTGGATATCACAACTTCTAAAATGTTAAAGCTGAGGCCCTCAATGATGCTATATGATTGATGATACTCTATCATTGCATGTTTTCGATCGAATAAACAGATCAAAACGAGTCAAAGAGGAACAAAAATGAAGAATAAATAATAAAGAAAGATGCAAAAATGACCAAGTATGAAGAAATAAGGACTTAGTGAAAATTTGGTGGAAAAAGAAGCAAAAAATGTGCAGCTACAGGAATAATCTCGCGCGTGATTAATTTGTTTTGTCAGCATCGTGCGCATGATGAAGGAGATCACACGCGCGATAGGTTCTTTTCTGGGCCTATTCTGACGCGTTCTGAACTGATTTGACAACTATAAAAGAGAGTTTTTGGCATCTTTTCAAGGGTTCAACGAATTTTGACTGAAAGTGATGGTAAAGAGCACCAAAAGGGAGATTATGAGAGCATTTGAAGCCATTGAAGGGCAATTCTTCAAGGATTTTCAGATGTATCTTCATCTTATTGCTTGGTATTTGATAATATCATTATGAGTAGCTAAACATATCTAAGTTAGGCTTTGATTAATGAACTTATTTTGAACCTATTGGACATATGTTTAATTTGTCATTGCATGAATAATTAGAGTTATATTTCTATTCAATTGCTTATTTTGCTTAATGCTTTTTATGTGGGATACTCTTTTAATCTGATCTTGTACGCACATGGAATACTGGCTATTAGTCTATGCGTTGGAACTAGGGCAATTGTTGTACTTACCCCGATTGAATATGGATATGACACCTCTAGTAGCGGCCTTTGAATTAACGTCCTATTGCATTGCCTAATTTCACTTACAATGGTTGAATAGGGATAAGAGACCAAAAGTAGCAATTAGTGAGCTATACACCAAAAGACTGTGTATATTAGTTTTGTTAATTCACTATGGAAATATAATGACTTTCTCATTCATGTAATGCATTAAACATCAACAAGGAATTGAAAGCTCAAATGTTTTGGACAAAATTTTGGTAAAACTCAGCGCTGAAGAAGATGTTTTAACATGAAGACCAAAGCTGAAGATTTATGCCTAAGAACAAAGATGTTGAAGAAGATGTCTCAACTTGAAGACTCGACACTCTGGACTGTTATAACATATTGTTTTAAATCTATTTCAAATTTGTTCAACGATCCTAGGCGTGCTCAGGAGTGGATCAAGGAAAGATTTGAAGCCCAACTGAACCTATTGTAACACTTTTGTAAAGTAGAAAATAGAGTTTAGGGTTTTGAGAGACGTAGGCTTTCTTGTGAGTCTCCCTCTGTGTCGATTTGATGCAGTGGGGTAGACATAGGTACTTGTATAGATTCATAAACCTGTAGGTAATGAATCTCGTATTGTTCTTGGATGAAGATGTTAAGCAAATCCAAGTTAACTTGTTAGTCAAGGATGCTTGACTAAACTTTGTATTGGAAGGGGTGACTTTTAATAGGGATGATACAGTTATGAGGTATTAACTGTTAGATAATCACAGGTTATGATTTAGGGAGTGAGATGGGGTTCTCTTATCAATTAGATGTGACTTCTAAAGATAAAGTCTTCATTGGGTAGTGATAGGTTAGCGTGGGTGCTTTCTGTAAACCTGAGGTTATTTACATAAAACTATACTATTGATAGTGAATTCTTCTTCCTGGATTGGTATCCCTCAGATGTAGGTGAGTTGCACCGAATTGGGTCATCATATTCTGTGTTATTTATCATTCTGCAATTTACAGTTCAGTTTTGATTAACATGTTGGGTTAGATGTCGTAACATCTGTGTTGCTGCAGTTCTGATATTCAAGCTATCAGTTTGTTGTTTCTGTTCCTTATTTAAATGTTATGCAGAACAATGTCTTGACATTTATTATGACATATGCTGTCTGCAATGCCAGAATTTCAATTGGTATCAGGGCAAGCATCCTGTCTGTTTCTGGATGAGATTTTTGGGAGATACTTTCTGGAGTTTAAACAAGGAGGAGTGTTGAAGAATAGATCAATCAACTCAGACATACTCAAGGGTATTAATGGATGTGATGGATGTTCTGGATCGAAGGTAACAACCCGGTGGTTGTTCATGTTGCTGAGGAGGTTCTATAACAACTGCAGTAGAAGTGGTTAGTTCTCTTGTTGAGGTGTCTTATAAGATGTTCTGACATCTTATTAGGGCAAGTAAGATCTATTCCTTGGTGGTTCCACTGCATATGTTTCTGATGGAAGAGCTCTAGAATTATGTGATTCTGGAGTTGTTGCTGAAGACAGATGGTGGAAGATCTCAATCGCCGGCCTCTATAGTTGAAGATATCTACATCTTTTTATTCCAAAGTCGGGAGCAATGGAATGGAAAGAGTTGTTGAAAGATGTTTGTTATGGTGACTTGGTACTTGGAAGCTTAGTTCCATGGTGCAGTTATAAGTCGGTTGGAGAGGAGAGGAGTTGAGTTTAGGTTTATCAAGTTCTTGCTCTGGGATTTTGATAAAATATTGATCGGCTAGGGTGTCAAAGATACTTGAAAATTCTCTCAAGTCCACTCATAGAGGCGTCTCAGTCGTGCATCTGGAGTCTTCTAGTTATTCTTCTGACTAGAAGGTGTTTCTATGAAACACAACCTGAAGAAAGTGGAAGTGATTTATTTTCACTATCCAAAACAGCAAGGAAGGATTCATCTCTCTTAACCCTAAGGGTGGATCCAATCTGATTAGGAGTTCTCAGGACTGTTGAGGTAAATAAGGTTTGTTCAGAGAGAATCTTAGTTACTTGAGTCAAGGGTAGCAACCTTGGTATCTCAACACCGTTTGTCAAAGAAGATATTTACAAAAGATTGAATGCTTGATAAGTGTTCATGAAGTGATCTGGTGGAGCTTAGCTATAACAGTGAAGAAGGGTTATTGGACAAGGATTTAAGATCAATTGCTATTTGTGGAATTCACAAGTATTTAATTGATTATCCTTGAAAGTCAAGATTGCTAATGTTTAACAAGACGTTGGAACATCTCATCATCAGAGTTTGTGCAGAATCATGAGAGGGGTAATGCACGAGCTTTAGCATTTGTTTTGGTCTTGGGTGTTGACCTAAGAATCTGCTTCAGTCTGGTGTGACAGAAGCATGTGATCTCTGGAGAGTTTCCTGGAAAGAAACTAATCTAGACATTGGTGTTGTTGAAGATGAAGATGAAGACATCATAATCTTGATGGATTGTTCTTGGATCAATTTATTTCGGATCTAAGAGTTTTGGAGTGCAGTAGGCGTGTTCAAGTTATTACAAGAAGCATCTGATGTTTATCTGGAAGGTGTCCTGGCAAGAGGCTTGTCCAGAATGGAGTGTTGGTGTTGGCACAACTTGGATCAGTTTATTTCTGATCTAGGTACTTAGGAGCATGAGATCTTGCTCATTTTGAAAGTCAGGGTTAAGTGGCAGTTATCTCTGACTTTCTACAGACTGCTTTACTCAAGAAAAATGGCATTCTTTTGTATGGCTATGGTGTAGTCTATGACTACTTATCTTCTGAAGATTTAGACGTGGCATGTGTGAAGTCTTTGGAGTTTCAAAGCAGTTATTCATCAAGGTGTGAGATTGAAGGGAATATTTGTGATAAGCAGGATGAAGGTTGTTTACTTAAACTTGGTTGTTGAATCAAGTCTATGAGAGCATGGAACTCTTGTTCTGTTAAAGGGAGGAGGTTCTTCTAAGTGGCAGAAGGAGGAGCTGAACTCAGCAGTTGGATGTCGTATCAGAATGTTCTGACATCTAGCTTAACATCAGAATCTTAGCTGGTGATGTGGCACATCAGCTTAAGATAAAGTGATCTACATGAGAATGGAAGTTATGGATGCTTCAAAAAGGTCTATCTCATGCAGTTTGCAGGAGATGTGATTTGAGAAGATGTTAGATGTCTAGAGGCTTGGTGGATCCAAGATGTCTTGCTATGGAGCAAGTAGTTCATGTGACTTGAAGATTAGATTTCATTGGTGGATCAGTGTATCTTGTGGGAGTTCTGAAGAAGAGTGAGATCAATCAAAAGATGGCATTTGGTTGGTTTCATAGTGTGCATTCAAGCAGGGTGCTTGGAACTAATTACTCTTGGGCAGAAGGGTAGTTGGTTGAAAACGTCAGGAGGCAATGATTCTTGGAGCTTGTGGCAGAAGTTCACAGTTTATGAAAGATTACTTTCTTTTGGTGGATGAGAGTTTATTTCTCTCTTTGGTTATCTAGAGTTCTTGTTGATCAAGCTGGTGGCGTAGTGTTGTTTGAAGATCTTCAGTTGGATTACTATGCAGATAGTAAGTCCAGTGGTGGAGCATATCAAGAACCATGGTATGTGGTGTCTGTGATGTGTGAAGAATGTCCTAACAGATGTTAGAACATTTTCTAGGTTGGTTATCCTTGGAGTAGGATACTAAGTTCTGAGTGTAGAACTTGACACTCACATCTTGTCTAAGAGGTGTTTATCTTATCATACGGGAGAATGATGGATAAAGGATTGTCATGGAAGTCTGATGTGAATGGGACATGCTAGAAGTGGATTAATTTGGTGCTTGTGGAGCAAATAGGCTGAAGATTTCTGGAGCATGCATATGATATCTGACATCGTTGAGAAGATAGCAAACTAAGGGGGTCCTGTGTGTCTCTTTGAGGAATGTGAAGCATTCCAGATCAATTGGATTTTATCTCAAGGAACATGGAGGTCTGTACATGAGAATTCAAGAGGAATTCATGTGGTGTATAGATGGGTTTAAGAAGAGAGGGATTAATGGAGCTTTGATCTCAATCCAAGAGTTTGTTAATTTAGGATAGTGATCCTAATGTGGCCTCACGGGAAGCATGATGGTGTTCATGTGTGAGTGATTATTGATTCTTGTCAGAAGAAGCAATAAGTGCAGTTGATGATTGTGTTCAGCAGGTAGGTTGGACAGAGGGTGCGCTCTTGAAGACATGAAGATGCGTCTTATGTTTTCCATTCATCTATAAAGTGTTCATTGGAGGAGCACTAATTATCTTAGATAGGGGGGTTGCTCCTTGATCTAAAATGTATTACTGCAGGGGTGCAGCTATGAATCCAGGTTGTTTGGAGGTCAAGCAAACTGTGAGTATCTTGAAGATGAGATGTCAAGAAGGATGTCTCGACATTCCCCTGCTGCCACAGACTGTGGGAGTATTAATCAATATAGAAGTTTTTGATAAACAATGTCTGACCTGATGTCAGGACATTGTTAAGAACAATTTTTTTAAACTGGGTCATTATGGATGGTGTACCTTGGACAGTGAAAATATGCTTTTCGGGTTTTGCAAATTCTTTGGACGGTGTTCTTTATAGGAGAAACATTCATAGCTTTCTTGGCCGGTGCACTCTCATTGTTAGAGAAGTCTTATTTGTTATTAATGATCGTGTTGAATTGACCCTTGGTTCGTTAATTCCTATGAAGACCGCTTGGGTATTAATAGAAAATACTTGGTCACTTTTGGCTTAAGATATGGATCCAATTTGTGTTCTATTGGCATTATTCAGAACTGTTCCTTGAGTGTGGTATGTCTGGGCTGGCTTGGGACATTTTTTTGTCAATTTTTGGCAAAAAAAGGGGAGAAAGTCTCAGTTCTTGTGTGTCTTGTGTCCTGAGTTAAGAATTATACCCAAGAATTTCAGGAGTCTCCAATCTCTTGAGTGTGTATGTGGATGTGTACTTCTAGATACCTCATTGCTTTAGGGGGAGTCACATCAGTATTCTAATCGTAGCCGACACTCAAGGTAAAGAAGCGTTAGGAACATTCTGGTCTTATGGTACAAAGAGTTTTAGCCAAAATTTTCTAAAAAGGGGGAGATTGAAAGCTCAAATGTTTTGGACAAAATTTTGGTAAAACTCAACGCTGAAGAAGATGTTTTAACATGAAGACCAAAGCTGAAGATTTATGCCTAAGAACAAAGATGTCGAAGAAGATGTCTCAACTTGAAGACTCGACATTCTGGACTGTTATAACAGATTGTTTTAAAGCTATTTCAAATCTATTCAAAGATCCTAGGCGCGCTCAGGAGTGGATCAAGGAAAAATTTGAAGCCCAACTGAACCTATTGTAACACTTTTGTAAAGTAGAAAATAGGGTTTAGGGTTTTGAGAGTCGTAGGTTTTTTTGTGAGTCTCCATCTGTATCGATTTGATGTAGTGTGGTAGACATAGGTACTTGTATAGATTCAGAAACCCGTAGGTAATGAATATGGTATTATTCTTGGATGAAGCTGTTAAGAAAATCTAAGTTAACTTGTTAGTCAAGGATGCTTGATTGAACTTTGTATTGGAAGGGGTGTCTTTAAATAGGGATGATACAGTTATGAGGTATTAACTGTTAGATAATCACAGGTTGTGATTTAGGGAGTGAGATGGGGTTCTCTTATTAATTAGATGTGACTTCTAATGATAAAGTATTCATTGGGTAGTGATAGGTTAGTGTGGGTGCTTTCTGTAAACTTGAGGTTGTTTACATAAAACTATACTACTGATAGTGAATTCTTCTTCCTGGATTGGTATCCCCCAGATGTAGGTGAGTTACACCGAACTGGGTCATCATATTCTGTGTTGTTTATCATTCTGTAATTTACAGTTCAGTTTTGATTAACATGTTGGGTCAGATGTCGTAACATCTGTGTTGTTGCAGTTCTGATATTCAAGCTATCAGTCTGTTGTTTCTGTTCCTTGTTTAAATGTTATGCAGAATAATGTCTTGACATGTGTTAGGACATCTGCTGTCTGCAATGTCAGAATTTCAGGAATAAATAAGGGATTCTATACAATACATGAATACTTTCATATTATTTCAAAAAAAAATTTATTTTTCGCATTCAAACTCGACCCTCCCCCCATTTTTTACTTTTTATACTTGCACAACTATTGTTTTGTTAAATAGCAGTCCATGTGGAATCGATATCTTTTTATTACTACGACATTATCGCTACACTTTCCGAGAAGTCATAAATGATGAGGAGGAGTCCATGACAAGGTATCCGACCTTTATTTGCTTGTCATGCTTGCGTGCTCCGAAAATAATTATGATAAAGATGTAGATTTTGAACTGAGCTTGCTCACCCGAGAAGCCCACCAGTGAGCCTTTAAATGGTTGTAGGTGATCTAAATCCAAATGTAATATTTCAAAGGCATCCCAATAAAGGGAGTTAACCTAGGTTTTGGGGTCTACTAGAATGTGTCTGACATCTCAATGGAATAGTTGTACCCAGATGACCATGGGATCAACTTCATGGGGGCAGGATTCCCGCTGCGTCACAACACAAGAAGGTAACTTCGGGAACATGGATAAATATTGGCTTTGGTGGAGCGCCTAAAACTTGGATCACTTGGCATGCATATCTTTTAGAAGAGGAACTTGACTCCCCTTCTTCAGCGAAGGTATTGAACGTATGACAAGCAAACTCTTTTTTCTTCTTTCTTCTAGATTTCTTTCTCTCCTTGGACGAGGGATTATGAGTCAATCTCATTATGATGGGTGTGTCCTTCCTCCGAGAGTGTATGGAACTCATAAACATGCTTTCTCAAATGGCCATTCTGGATGATGCGTTATATCTCATTCCTTAGTTGATATAATTCATTTGTGTGATGACCATTTAGTTTGTGGTATTTACACCACTTATTCGGTTCATTTCCAATCACCTCCAACTTGGGAGATGGAGGATCAAGAATGGCCTTAGTGTAGAATACCTCCCGCCATAGCTGTTCCACCCGGGTGTTGAGAGGCGTGTAATTCTCCATAGGATTCCTGGTGGGTTTGAAGGTTTCCTTTTCTCAGATAGGTTGTGGGAAATGCTTCTTGTGCTGGTGGGAGGACCCATGTCCCTCGCTACTATGATCCTTCGCATCCATGGCCTTCTTCTCGACATTTCTTTCCTCGCCTTTGATTTTAAATCCAACCCTCTCCATAATCTCTTGCACAAAATCCGCAGTTATCTAGGCGAGAAACTCGTTGAATTTCTCATCTTTGAGTCTGTTTTGGAAGTCCTCCACAAACATCTCTTGGTTGGAGTTGATTACCTTAATGGTGGTCTCGTTTAATCTCGCAAGGTATTCATACAATGATTTGAATTATCCCTTGTGCACATAAAACAAAGTGGTCAAGAACTCTTTCGATGCTTGTTCGTCGAGAATTGATGGATTAACTTTATCTAGAGATCTTGGTAGCTGGTCACAGAGAACTTAGGTAGGTTCATGTACCAATGTTGAGGTGTCTCCTACAGTATCCTCGAAAGAAGCTTGCATTTTAGGGAATCTGCTGCGCCAACTATCGCCAAATGGATGTTGATGGAGATAACATGCTATTGTAATTCAGTCTTTCTGTTGAAGGTCATTGTACTCACTAAAAAGTACAATAAGGTATAAAATCTGCTTGCTAGAGTTGCAAGAGACTTTGTATAAGTGATTTTTTTTTGGAATTTCGTCATTATCTTTCAATTATGGGATTAAGGTATTTATATAAGACCCATTGGGTTTGAGCTAGAAAGCCAAGATGTGGTTTCCTCCATTCCTTAATCAGAAGCATGAGACTAGTGGAAGACTCATTCTCCATTAATTTGTGGGGAATAAGGTCTTCCTTTGACAGATATTACTTGGACATCTCATAGTCCACATTTTATTAGCAAAATGAATCATGTATATTAGATCGAGCGTTCAAGCCCAAATTTAGGCGACCAAGCCCAATCAGATAACGAGGCTCGATTAAGAGACCAAGCCCAATCGGGAGACCAGGCCCAATTGGGCGACCAACATTGCTGCGCTTAGCTCAATTTTTTTAACCATGAGCTATCTTTTATGGCCCGATAAAATTATCCCAATACAATCAACCAACAAGGCATCTTAAAGTAATCTAGAACTGACGCGTCTCAAATCTTGGTGGAGAAGGGATGATGATCCAAAGTTTATATTCTCTCTTGTTCGTCAATCTCTAATTGTTGTTGTTGTTAAAGGTATAGACGCTATCCTACAAGGTTTCATTTTTGCGACGTAATTCTTACACAGCGACCTGGATCCCCGCATAAACGTCTTAATTGCGTTGATATTGCTGGCGACATACTTTAACATTGTGAAATGGTAGTTAAACCAACATAAATTTCAAGTGAGAGTATGGTCCAGGTAATTTTTACAAGGTCCCATGATGGGGCCAACTATACTTGTTATGAGTATAATAGATACTACACTGCTTGCGTTATTCAGCACAAAAGAGTTTTAGGTTCTGATACGTGATAAATGAGTCAACCTTACCTAGTTGTCTGACTACGTATTTATGGACACCGTCGTGTGATTGAGGAACCGATCGAGAGACTGATTCTAACATCTACAAACTTGACTACATGCCTCTGGGTTTTGACTCACTAGTGTAGTGACTGGGGTACGTCATCCCTTTAATGTAGAAGACACAATCAACCAATAAAACCATGAATACTTCAATTATTGGCTGAGAGAGTCTTGTTGGACTTACTTAAAACGTGGATTAACACGTTCTCCTACAAGATACAATATAAATACAAATGAAGCATATGTTTGGAAGAGCTTTTCAACCACTATTTTCACATGCCAATGCAAATTTTAATGTGATTTTGTGAAGTTAAGACAATCAGCATTTTGTTTAACGTGAATTTGATAAAGTAAATGCTCAACCATTCATATACAAAGTGGGTGACTTAACGTGAATTTGATAAAGTAAATGCTCAACCATTCATATACAAAGTCGGTGAGCTTGATCACATGTTCACCACGTGATCTCGCCCTTTCTTATTAAAATATTCTCTGTATCATTTACAAGTTAGATAGTTGATATGTCAAGTTTTTTAGCTTTCAATGGACTTGCTATATGATAGTTGAGTCTGATCAAAGATATTTTAATCCACAGTACAAGATCTTTTAGAGCGAAGTGATTAAACAAGGACATTCCATTTTAAAAAATATTTTTGATAATTAAAAAGTATTATAAAAGCAAATTTAAAATTCTCACGGAAGAAAATAATAAATATAAAATCTAAATTCTAAACTTTTACGTAGTATTGGAAATCAATGAAATTTAGCCTAGATAAAATATTTCATCAAAATTTATTTATTTGAAAAAAGGAAAAAAAAAAACAATTGAATTAATATAGAAGATTTTAAATTATCCATTCCCTTGAAAATTTTCATCATCACACTCTATATTTGGATCGGTGCTACGAGTTAAAATTGGATGAAATGAAATGGTAAAGAATGAGATTTCATTATTTGAATTTGCAAATAATGGATGAGGCAGATGAAATTTGATGAAATCCATCCATCATATTTCATCAAAATATTCAAATTTCATTCCATCCAATTTAGAATGTTTATAATGGAATGACCTAATTTGTTCTGTTCCCTTCCTTTAAATTATAAAAAATACTCAAACAATAAAAAAAACTATGTTCTATTCCGTTCCACCTCATTCAATTCCATTATATTCCATTCTATTTCGCTTCATTGCATTCTCTCTATCCAAACATAGTTAAAATGTAGTTTTGGAAATGAAAGAAAATATTTGACATATGATCCATATGTTGCAATCAATTAGCTGCTCTGATATTTGATGCTTTTTAAATTTTTTTTTTTATAGAAAATCAACTAGCACAAGGCAAATGTGAAAACCAGGTACGGATAGTTGGAAAGCACCCGCAGAACAAGCACATCTAAAAGCTGGAGAATTATCTTTGAACTCACCCTATGTCAAAACCATAAATGGAAAGGACATAATCTCAAGTCAAAGACTACTAAATAAAAACCATAATTTCAAAGCAACTAGTTGAATATAAAAAACTGAGCAGCACATAGTATTAGTCAGTTTCTCAGAGAAACATCTGTTTAATAGTAGTATTTGCTTAAGTTATAAGATTTAGTGCATCAATCAAGGCAAGACTGTCTCTACTATGTACAGATGTTAGAAATGGATAACAGTGGTTGGACTGGATCAATATTCTTGAAACTCTTACACTCCAAAATTGGAAAATGATTCTTGATTTTGATAAGTTTATGATGATTATATCTTACCAACTTGTGATATTGATTGTTTGTTTTTAGGGGCCACAAGGTAACAATAACAGCAGAATCTTTAAGAATTTTGTGTATGGCTATTATGTTTTAAACTTTATAAGTGAAATTGTGGCAAAATGTGACCTTGAATGAAATCTATAAGATTAATATGGATCACATATTCTTGTACTGTACCCCACCTCTCATTGCCTTATCTTTTTCTCTTAATAACTGTAAAGAATTTTTTCTTTCTATTTTTGTTGATATTTGATAAGTATATGCCTTGGAGATTCAATGACTTTGTGAGTACCACGTTGTTAAATATACACCATAATAACTGGATTAATTTAGTTAAATTTCACATTTGATGAAAAGGGTAATGTTTTGTAAGAGTAAAATTGAACACTTTATTGATTCAAGGTCTCTTATATTTATATGACTAGATATAGTAGTATTAAAATGAGTAAGATTTTGGAAAAAAAATTTGTTGCATTTCTTTTTTTTACGATTTTTGTAAAGATTTCTTTGGATTTTGTTAGTCGACACAAAATTACCGCTGATAAATTGGAAACAAATATATGCACATTAATTATATTCATTTTGATAACAGGTGGAAAAACCAAGAAAAAACAAGAAAATAAGTAAATGCGAGTTAATTATATATATATATATATATAATTAAAATTGCGAGTTATCGGGTTAGGGATATCATCTCCATTTGAACTTTAACAATGTAAAT
Source organism: Lathyrus tuberosus (assembly GCA_022829125.1). NCBI lineage: Eukaryota > Viridiplantae > Streptophyta > Magnoliopsida > Fabales > Fabaceae > Lathyrus > Lathyrus tuberosus. The sequence continues at coordinate 6,915,714 of JALAZF010000261.1, read as the reverse complement.
TTTTTTCCATGAGGACAAAGATGAAAAACGAAGTCCTTTCCAAAGAATATTGGAGACGAAGATGCCAAATATATTTCAATTCCGTTTAGAATATTATTATATATTTAATTAATATATAATTTAAAATTTATAAAGATATTTACTTGTTATTTCATTTAATTTATTTTATATATATATTTTAAATATCGTTAATGTTAATAAAAAAAGAGAAATTTAAATGATTTTTTTGTAAGTTTGGAAATTTGGTTGTCATGACTCTCATGAGCATTGATTAAATGTTATTAAAATAATAGATTTATTGCACACAATTAATTTTTTAATTTCGTGTAATTAGTTTTAAATTTTGTTTACTATTAATTTGATAAATAATAACATTTTTTTGTCTAAGAATTTTCAAAGGAACCTAGGGATTCATGGGGATCAACGGGACTCTGCGAGAATATGGATGGGGGAGAAAATTCCTTTGTGGTGGATCAGAGACGGAGATGAAGAGTAGATTCAAGGTCCATTGACATCCCTATATCATGTCCGATCATACTAACATAGCAACCGTATTTACTCAATTTTTTTATAGTTAAAATGTACCTAAATAGGGCATCATAATTTTTTTTATTATTAAAAATTGGTTAAATAGGACCTCTAATTATTTTCTTATGGTTAAACAGTAATTAACCTACACAAAATTTTTAAAAATTTGAAATGACTCTACTAACACTAATGTAACGTGCTTAAGAAAAAGTAGTCCTAGAAGGAGAAATTTCTTAAAAAATCCTATAAGTCTCTTTTTTTTTTTTTCATTATTCAAAAGTTTTTTAATAAATTTGTTAACTGCCTAAAAAAAATAATGCTAATAAGTAGAAATTAAAAGTCTCTTCATATCTAATGTCAAAGTGACAACTCCTTGGCTATCTTTTTCACGACTTGATAAATTCATCTATTTATAACTTTGTGATTCTATCTTTATTGGAATTTTACCCAAAAATTTGGAAAATTCTGAATCAATCTTGATGAATAAGAATCAATTCTTCCGATTGACTTCTTCTATTGTTCTCCACTTTTCATTTGAGTGAATCAACCACACATTTATTTTAATATTTTAATTAAAAATTATTCGTTTGTTATATGTGGTGTGATTTATTTTGATTAATTATGTTATTTTTTTAATGATTTGGGTGTTATAAGAGTATTTTGGTAATTTAATAATTATCGAAATAGTTGCGTTTGTTGGAATCAACCAAAAAAACTATGGGAATTCCTTCTATCACGCAGCAATTATACAGAAAAGTAGAAAGAAAATAGGGAAGAAGAAGATGAATAGTGTTCTTGCTGCCCACAAACTGTGGGACTTTCTCTCTTCTTATTACTCACTCTGCAACTGCAGAATTCTGTGAGAAATTACAAAGTGTTGTAATTGATACAAAATAATGAGGGAAACTCCCTATTTATAGAATTAGGTTTGCTTGCATCTCAAGACAAAGCCCAAACTATAAAAGCCCAAATCAAATCTATTTAGATCTAAACAAATCTAACTAAATCTAAACAAATCTAATCTAATCAAATCCAATCTAAATGAATCTGTCGAAACACTTTCGACAGTTCAGCACAGCAATTCGACTACTTCCTTCTGCTTCGACTTCGACACTAAACAATAACCTGTTGTCTTCGACTTCGACACTGAACAACAACCTGTTGTTTTCGACAACAATGGATTACATTCAACACACCACCTAATACATTGTGTCTAAACTATATATGTTCATCATAGACCTTAGCCTTTTGAATCCTTCGACTTGCACTCCCTTCGTCATGATATCTGCAATCTGATTCTCAGTTCTGCAGTGTTCCAAGTTCATCTTCCCTTCTGCTACCTGCTCTCGAAGATAATGGAACCTCATCTCGATGTGCTTGCTTCGACCATGAGCTATTGGATTCTTCGCCAAGTTGATAGCTGACATACTGTCGATCTTCATGGTAATTGCTCCATGACTCATTGATGTAATTTCTTCGACCAGATTCACCATCCATGTTGCTTGACATGCACAAAGAGAAGCAACTATGTATTCTGCTTCGCATGATGACAATGCCACTACTGGCTCTTTCCTCGAACTCCAAGCAACTAGTGCACCACCTAACATAAACACATATCCAGCTGTGGATTTTCTATCCTCTGCATCACTACACCAACTAGAGTTTGTGTATCCCACTAACTTGCATTATTTTCCTTCATCAGCTGCTGGAAACAAAATGCCATAGTCGAGAGTTCCTTTCAGATACCTTAGTATCCTCTTCACCGCTGCTAGGTGTGATACCTTTGGCTTCTGCATAAATCTACTTACCATACCAACACTGTATGCTAAGTCAGGCCTTGTGTGACAAAGGTATCGAAGTGACCCAATAAGTCTTCTGTATTGGGTTGGGTCGACATCATCTTCACCTGAATTTTTCGATAGTTGCTGTCTGGGCTCAGCTGGAGTCGAAGTTGGGTTGCAATCTTGGATCTCAAATCTCTTCAATATTTTGCCTGCATATCTTCTTTGATGCATCATCAAACCTCTACTACTCTTGTAGAATTCGATGCCAAGGAAATATGAGAGATTTCCCAAGTCTGACATTTCAAACTCTTCACTCAGGTTACGTTTGAAATCTTCGATCTCCTTCTTGCAACTTCCTGTTATCAACAGATCATCGACATAGAGACATAGTATAAGCAATTCGCCATTGCTTCTTCTTACATATACTCCATGCTCAGTTGTGCACTTCACAAATTCCTTCTCCCTTAAGAAGCTGTCGATTTTCTTATTCCAAGCTCTTGGAGCTTGCTTAAGTCCATACAGGGCTTTATGCAGCTTGTACACCTTTCTCTCTTTGCCTTGCTTCACAAACCCAACTGGTTGTGCAACATAAACTTCTTCATCTAAGGGGCCATTCAGAAATGCACACTTCACGTCCATCTGACATGTGTGCCAATTATTCATATTTGCTAGACCAACAACCAACCTGATTGTTTCGATCCTAGCAACTGGTGCAAAGATTTCGTCATAATCAATTCCTTCCTTCTGAAGAAATCTTTTCGCTACGAGTCTTGCTTTGTGTCGAACTACTTCACCTTTTGGATTCAACTTTACTTTGTAAACCCACTTCACATCAATTGCCTTATTGCCTTCAGGCAATTCGACAAGTGACCAGGTGTTGTTGACTTCGATGGATTCTATTCTTCATTCATTGCTTTCACCCACTTCGAATCTTTCAATGCCTCAGCTGTATTGACGGGTTCGACATCTGCATAGAAAGCATAGTGTACCAGTTCACCTTCTTCATCGACAACATCATCTGATGTAATCACACATTCCTGCAACCTTGCTGGCATTTGTCTTGTTCGACGAGGTCTACTTGGTCCTGCTTGGTCTTCGACACTTTCTTGTCGAACTTCTCTCTCAGCTTCTCTAGCTGGTTCTTCACAACTGATTCTTACTGAATCTTTGTTGACATTTTCTGTCCAGTCCCACTCCTTAAGCTCATCAATGATCACGTCTCTGCTGATCACAATCTGCTTGTTCACTGGGTCGAACAGCTTGTATCCACCTGTCGAATGATATCCCACCAGGATCATTTGACTTGACTTGTCATCTAACTTTCGTCTCAACTAATCTGGCACATGCCTATGTGCAATCGATCCAAAGACCTTAAGATGACTTAAGCTTGGCTTCACACTAGACCAACATTCTTCTGACGTAATCCCCTTTAGCTTCTTCGTCGGACACCTGTTCAGAAGATATGTCGAAGTCGAAACAACTTCTCCCCATAATTCTTTAGGAAGATGTTTGCCCTTCAACATACTTTGAACCATGTTCATGATGGTTCGATTCTTCCTTTCTGCAATTCCATTCTGCTGTGGAGTGTAGGGTGGCACCACCTCATGCACAATCCCTTCTTTCTCACATAGTCTGTCGAAATCTTTTGACACATATTCTCCACCACCATCAGTTCTCAAAACCTTGAGCTTACGACCACTTTGTCTTTCGACCATAGATTTGAACTTGACAAATACCTCAATCACTTCACTTTTCTTCTTGATCAGGTAAGTCCACAGTTTTCGACTGAAATCATCTATGAATGTGACAAAGTATTTGTTACCTCTCATAGAATCGACCTGGATTGGACCACATACATCAGAGTACACAACATCAAGAATTCCCTTCGACCTGCTTCCTGCATCCTTACTGAAGCAATTTTTGTGTTGCTTTGCCTGCACACATTCCTCACAAACTTCATCTGGAATGTTAATTTCTGGCAAACCTGAAACCATGTTCTTTCTCTTCAGATCTCTGATGTCTTTGAAGTTGAGATGCCCAAGCCTATAATGCCATATCCACTAATCTCTGCTAGCTGCAGTTGCAAGACACTTGTGCTCCATCACATTTAGTTCAATCTTGAAGGTTCTATTCTGAGACATTGGAGCCTTCAAGATCAACCTACCACTTGCGTCGACAACTCTCATCACCTTGTCTTCCACCAACACCTTGTAGTTCTTTTCGACCAACTGCCCTATGCTAAGCAAATTGCTCTTCATGCCTGGTATGTACAAAACATTTGAAATTACTGACCTCTTGCCATCCTTCCTCTTAATCAGAACATCACCAATACCTTCAGCTGCTAGAGTATTGTCATTTGCAAACTTCACTGTGTTCTTCATTGAGGGCTTCATGTTGACAAACCAGTCTTTCCTTCCAGTCATGTGTGATGAGCATCCTGAGTCCAAGTACCACTGGTCCTTGAAACTCTCATTATCTCTGGTTGTAACCATCAGCATCATACCTTCTTCTTCTTCATGCTTCGCCAGCTTTGCATCATCTTCTTGATTCTTCCTTTCAGGACATTTTGTCGAATAGTGACCATACTGGTGACAATTATAACACTGAATGTGGCTTTTGTCAGGCTTTCGACCACCACCTCTTCCTCTACCTGCAGCACCACCTCTTTGGTTGCCTTGGTTCTGGGTCCTTCTATGGTTCGACCAATTCGCCTCTTGCTGATTTCCTCTGCCTGTCGAATTGTTGTAGTTTCCTCTACCCTTGTCGACCATCTTTTCTTTACCCTTCTTATCTTTCGCTGATTGAGCTTGCAAGGCCACATCATTCTTCGACTTGCCTGCAGCTCTTTCAGCCATTCTTTGTTCATGAGATTCAAGCATCCCTTGAAGCTCTTCTTTCGTCACCTTCGACAAATCTTTTGATTCTTCTATGGCTACTACCACGTGATCAAACTTTGGAGCCAACGATCTCAAAATCTTTGAGACAACTGCTTTCGTCGCCAACACTTCTCCACACACCTTGATTTGATTCACAAGTTTCGTAACTCTTGTGAAGAAATCTGCAATACTTTCGTTGTCTTCCATCTGAAGCAACTCATAGGCCCTTTTGTGAGTTTGTAACCTCACCTCTTTCACCTTCTCTGCGCCTCCAAACGATTTTTCCAGAATCTCCCATGCGTCCTTCGCTGTTTCTGCATCACTAACTTTCTCAAAGTTATCTGAATCAACACATTGATGGATTATAAAGAGAGCTTTATAATCTTTCTTCTTCAATTCTTTGAATGCAGCTTTTTCTTGATCCGTCGCACATTCTTCAAGAGTTGTTATTCCTTCCTTCACAAGATCCCACAAATCTTGATAACAGAAAACAACCTTGAGTTGCTTGCACCAATTCTCATAATTATCTTTCTTGAGAATTGGAAGGTTTGCTGGAAAATGGCCGTTTGGATGATTCGTAGCCATCGCGTTCTTGTGATTTCTTGCCCTTGAATCTCTTAAACCGGAGCTCTAGATACCAGATGTTAGAATTAACCAAAAAAACTATGGGAATTCCTTCTATCACGCAGCAATTATACAGAAAAGTAGAAAGAAAATAGGGAAGAAGAAGATGAATAGTGTTCTTGCTGCCCACAAACTGTGGGACTTTCTCTCTTCTTATTACTCACTCTGCAACTGCAGAATTCTGTGAGAAATTACAAAGTGTTGTAATTGATACAAAATAATGAGGGAAACTCCCTATTTATAGAATTAGGTTTGCTTGCATCTCAAGACAAAGCCCAAACTATAAAAGCCCAAATCAAATCTATTTAGATCTAAACAAATCTAACTAAATCTAAACAAATCTAATCTAATCAAATCCAATCTAAATGAATCTGTCGAAACACTTTCGACAGTTCAGCACAACAATTCGACTACTTCCTTCTGCTTCGACTTCGACACTAAACAACAACCTGTTGTCTTCGACTTCGACACTGAACAACAACCTGTTGTTTTCGACAACAATGGATTACATTCAACAGCGTTGAGAGTGTGGGATTTAGAAATTAAGATTTATTAAATTATTAATTAATTTAAAAATATTTAGTCATTATTAAAATAATTAGAGTTTTTGAATTTAATTATAGATTTTAAATAAATAATTATACAATTGAAATACTTAGAATAATCACTTACGGTAATATTATAATTATTATTTTACTTTTAAAGTTGAAATAATTATTTAATTAAGTTAATTTTTAATTAAAAAAACAGGTTATTTTAACTTAACAGTAATATGGAGTGTGAGAGTACATAGCAGGCGAAATATCCAAATGGGATTTGAGATTATAAATTTTAAAGAAAGCGTGTTAGTTATGGCAAAACAGTAAAAATTCTAAAATTAGTCAAGCGGCACATCTGAGAGGGAGAAAGAGAGATTTAAGAAGGGAGCAGTAAGAACTAAAAGACTTGTGAGAAAAATCTTCCATTAAGGTAAGGGGGATAATTGCTTACAGTTAGGTGCCTTTTAGGCTGCAGGATGATGAGGGTTCCTTTCCCCTCTCATCAGCGCCAAGGGATTTTCTGCCTAATAATCCTGTTTTCTTTATCGAGAATATGTTGTTGTGTTTTTACATTTTGTTATGCATATTTTGTATTTTAGCCAAATGAAGTTTCTCTTAACCCTTTGGTTTTAACCTATAGTAATATTTCAATAGTGTTTATATATATATATATATATATATATATATATATATATATACGATTAAAATTTTGGTAACAAAATGGAGTTTGGAAAAAATCTATTTGGTTACTCTTTGTTAAACCGTTCAATTCATCGATTGAAAATTGAGTGACCGAATGAAATTTGGGAAAAAACCCTTTTGGTTACAGTATGATGAAATCCCCTTTTTGAAAAAATATCAAAAATTGATCGTGTATAATTATTTTTCTATAAATAATCATTTTTTTCGTAAGAAAATTTACTTTTTCCTAAAAATCATTTTTTATATATATATAAAATTATTTTAAAAATTAATATTTTTAATATTGAGTTAATAATTATTTTGATAATGTTGAGTTAATAATTAAAAATTATTATTGAGTTAAAAATTATTATTAATATTGAGTTAATAATTATTTAGATGAATTAAGATAAAAAATTAATATTATTAGTATTAAGTTAAACCACCAACCCCTATAATAGAGTTATCACTCGTGAAGGTTACCGTTTCAGATCCTTTCGAATTTTTTAGAGTAATTTTGGCAATTTTGGTGTTTTAGTGTTGTTTTAGGCTATAGAATAATATAACAACTTTGTTGAGATGTGTTAAAATTTTGGATGATTATAAGTATTAAAAGTAATTATTTTATTGTGATTATTCCAATGAGACTATATTTGTGGCTTTTATTGGCAATGTGTGGTTCGTATATGGAACTACTTTTTGGTGGATAATATTATAACTAATTTTTTGTGGATTATGTTAAAACTTTTCTTTGGGTGAAATGCATGTTTTGCTTGTTCATGCTATCATGCATGCATATACATTGGAGTTAGGTGAGACTTCGGTCATTTTGGTGGTCTCATATCTATTTGGTGGGATCATTGGTCTAGTTGAGAGACTAGATGCGGGTCTCGGATCTATTTGGCGGGGTTCGTCGGTTAAGGTGAGGGACCGGAGACTGTGGAAGAAATCAGTAACATACCTCTGATATCCACAAAAACTTGGTACCACATGCATATAGGTGATGAAGTTGGTGCATGATAGCATTGCATATGTTGAGAATGATTTTTTGTGTTTGTATTGGTGTATGTGTTGTCTATTAATCTTATTGTTGTATTCGTTTATTATTCTGTTGCTAAATTTCAACGTTATTACTTACTTGTAAGTGTATTCTCACCCCTGGTTTGTTTTTGTTAGTTTCGCTTTGTCTAAATTTTGTACAGGTAATCAACAGGAGCGATAGATTGTGATGGCCGTGAGATGGCTTCGACGCCCTCTCAATATTTACTTTTTTTATTTAGTTGAATAAATGCTCTGGTCTGTAACATCGGGGATTTGGGCGCTTGTAATTTCATGTTTTGAGTCGTGACTCTTATTTATTGAGTTTTAAGAAATGTTTTTATTCAGACTCATGATGTGTTTTCGTTTATCTTCTGATGTGAAATTTTTATTTGCATGTTTATGTATGAGAGTATTTGGGTGAAGTAACATCCTACTTATGATTTTATCTTTAAAATTTGAGTTTGGGGCTTAGGGTGTTACATAGTGGTATCAGAGCAGGTCGGTCCGTCCGACCTGGTTTTATAATGTTGTTTGTTCCCTAGTACGCGACATGTGTGTGAAACACTATCGATATTTGTTTGTTTTCCTAACCGCTTGTCTGCAGGATCGAGATTGAAATAAGTGGGGGAGAAGCTTCTGCTTCTCAGAGATACTTCAGGTGTGGAAGATTGGTTCGGCGTGCTGCTGATTGCAAGAGTGAAAATTGTTGGATGAATCAGTGTTATTTCCCGAGTTGTTGAGGATGAAGATTCGAAGCTCATATCAACGGTTTTGACAAATCAGTGTCATTTCTAGACTTGGATGCCAGTGATGAATGGTTTGTGTCTGTTAAGCAAATGAATGAGCTCGTAAAAGATGAGGCTTTAGTATTTATGATATGATCACACACATTAGAGTATATGATTTCAAAAAATGCCTTCGACCTGTTTCCTGCATCCTTGTTGAAGTTGTTCTTGTGCTGTTTTGCCTGCACACACTCCTCACACACTTTATTTGGAATATAGATTTCTGGTAACCTTGAAATCATATTTCTTTTTTTTTTAAATCTCTGATGTCTTTGAAGTTGAGATGACCAAGTCTATAGTTCTATATCCATTAATCCCTACTAGCTGCATCTGCAAGGCACTTGTGCTCCATCACATTAAGTTCAATCTTGAAGGTTTTATTCTAAGACATGGGAGCTTTCAAGATTAACCTTCCACATGAGGCGAGAACTCTCATCATGGTATCTTCAATCGAAAATTTTTAATTCTTTTCGACCAACTACCATATACTGAGCAAATTATTTTTCATGACTTGTATATACAATACATTGAAAATTACTAACCTTTTGCCATCTTTCCTCATAATCAGAACGTCATCAGTACCTTCAGCTACTAGAGTATTATTATTTGCAAATTTCACCATGTTCTTTATCAAGAATTTTATGCTGACAAACCAATCTTTCCTACCAGTCATGTGTGATGAGCATCCTGAGTCCAAGTATCATTGGTCCTTGAATCTTTCTCCATCTCTTGTTATGACCATTAACAACATCTCTTCTTCTTCATGTTTTGCAAACTTTGCATCATTTTCTTGATTCTTTTGTTTTTCAGGATAATCACTAGAATAATGGCCATACCTCTGACAATTAAAATATTGAATGTGACTTTTGTCAGGTTTTCTACCACTACCTCTTACTCTACCAATATCACCAACTCTTTGGTTACTTTGGTATAAGGGTATTCTCTGATTCGACACATTTCCTTCTTAGTGGGTTCCTCTACCAGTTGAATTGTTGTAGCCTCCTTGGCCTTTGTTGTCGACCATTTCCATTTGTCTTTCTTTTCTTTTGTTGATTGCGCCTGCAAAGCTACATCGTTCTTCGACTATCTTTTAGCTCTTTTAGCCATTCTTTGTTCATGAGATTCAAGCGTTCCTTGAAGATCTTCTTTTGTCATTATTGACAAATATTTCGACTCTTCTATGGCTACTACCACGTGGTCGAACTTTGGAGCCAATGATCTCAAGATCTTTCTAACAACTGATCTTGATGTCAATGCTTCTCCATATATCTTGATTTGATTCACTAGTTTCATAACCCTATTGAAGAAATCAGTTTTGCTTTATCTTTCTTCCATCTGAAGTAATTCATTCATTCTTTTGTGATTTTGTAACCTCACATTTTTCTCCTTTTTAGCGCCTCCAAATGATTTCTCCAAGATTTCTCATGCTTCTTTCGCTGATTCTACATCACTGAACTTTTTAAAGTTATCTGGATCAACGCATTGATAAATCATAAAGAGAGTTTTATAATCTTTCTTCTTCAATTATTTGTGTACAACATTTTCTTCATCCGTCGCGTTTTCTACAAGCGGCGTCACTCCCTCGTTCACAAGATCCCAAAGATCTTGATAGCAAAAAATAATATTCTTCTACTTGCACTAATTCTTGTAATTACGATTCTTCCGAATTGGGAGACTCGTCAAAAAATGCCCATTCAGATAACTCATTGTGCCATGCTTCCCAAAAATCACACAACCAGTGCTCTAGATAGCAAATGTTAGAATTTCACCTAAAAACTTGAAGAATTCCGAATCAATCTTGATGAACAAGAATCAATTCTTTTGATTGATTTCTCCTCTTGTTCTTCACTCTTCACTCGAATCAATCAACCACACCTTGGTTGAAAGATGATTCCACTGCACAGAAATTTGAGAAGAAAAGAAAAGATGAATTGGAGAAGAAAGGGAAATTAGGGTTTAGGAGAAAAGGGGAAGAAAGAGAATATTTCTTCAGAGTTTCTCTCTGCCTTCAAACTGAAATTTTTATTCAATCTTTTCTCTATGCAACTGCACATTACAATAATAGGGTACTTTCCTATTTGTAGGCTGAGATTTCTTGCACACTAAGCAATCTTTAATTAACCTAAATCAATTAAAAACACAAAATAAAGTTAAGTCTTAAATTCATTCGAAGATACACTTCTTCGACATTTCGACATCTATACAATTTATGCGCAGAGCATTTCGACAACAACAAACTCTGTCGAAATGATGCTTTAACACAAACAATTATATTCTCAACAATCTTAGGGTTTTAGTTTTATCATTATTTAAATTTTTAATCTCAAATTCATAGTATTTCACTAATTAAATGATAGAAGATCAAAGTAAGTAAGCGAGCCCTGTCTTATTATGTGGGGTGTGAATTCTAAGCTAAAGTGTAGTTTGAGACTGTGTTCGAATTCATGTGTAAAATGAGTGAGATGAATGAAAAAAATGTATTTCTCACCATTCATCTAGGCTCGATATATATATATATATATATATATATATATATATATATATTTTTTTTTTTTTTGTAGCCCTTCGGGTAATAACAAAATTAATGTGGAAATTTTGAAGTGTGAGGTTAAAAGATGAATTAGAAATATGATTAAAGTTTCAATCGATTTAAACAATGTTGAATGCATGATAATTACTGTGTATTTGATGTTGCATGAATGCGTGAATATACATAAAGAGGATATGATAAATGTAGTTAGCATTGCATTAGTAACTTAATAAATTAGTTGGCAATGTTTGTGAGAAATTACATAAGTCTTATATTGATTTTTGTTAGGTTTGATATAAACTAGAGGAGTAAGACAAAGATGAGGATGTTAAAATCATTTTTTTAAGCTTTGAAAATTTTAGAAAAATTAGTATTTTTGATTAAATTTTGCAAGATGATTCGAATTATCATGTTTTTTGATTCGAATTATAATTTGTTAAAGAATATTGATTCAATTCACATTGGTGTTTGAAATCATCCACATTATCATTTAGATGTTGGGTCATCAATTCATGGGGCTTACAATGAGAGAGCAACTATCCTGAAAACTTTTTTTTAAGAGAATTACACTAAGTGAGAGACACCACATATCTAAAAACCTTAAGATCTGTTTGGTTAATTTAAAACTAACGGAGCTCAGGTTAATTTAAAACTAACGGAGCTGAGCTGAACGAAATAGAATGAAGCAGAATGGAACGAAACATAACATATACTCCGTTCTATTGTTTGAATAGGTTACGACAAAGTGCAATTAATGTCCCATTCAGCTGTTTGAAAATTGGATGGAGTGGAAAACATTATAATTTTATTTTTATTTTTACCTTTTACTTAAAAAAACATTAACATGGTTAATGAAAATGAAAATTTGGAGTACAAAATTGTAATTGTGTTAGTAATTTATTCTATTCCATTTGATACACTCCAATTTGGATGAAATGAAAAATCGACTAATATAGAGCCCATTTGTTTTATTTTTTCCTTTTAAAAATGATTTTTATAGAGTAATATAATTTTGTGTAAAAAAAAATTACAAAGAAATTTTTTATAAAAGTTTTAAATGGGTTGAATAGTTATTCTTAAAATGTTACTTTGGATATTTCATAATTTTATTGAAATTTTTTTGAATATCAAAATTTTAAAAATCACTTAATTTTAAAGTTATTTCAAATATTTTTTTAGAAAAATTATTCTTGAGGTACAATATTTTTTTAAAAAATTGCAATTTTAACTATATTTTAATTTTATACAATGTATGTTTTTATGTTAAAGGATATCAAAATTAGTCTTTTAATTAAAAAAAACGAGTATAAAAAACTTTTAATATTTTTAAAAACAATTTTATAAAAACAATTTATTGTCATTTAAAATTTTCCAAGATATTAATATTTTATATGTAACTAACTTAAAATATTTAAAATAATTCTAAAAATAATTAATTGCAAAAAACATTACATTAAATAATAATAATTTTGTCAACACAATTTTAAATTAAATATATATGTATATATTGTTATTTTATTTAAATTAGATAAAAGTATCATGAGTATTGAGTATCACAAAAGAGAGATTCGCGCAGATATACTGGTTTTATAAAATAAAAAAAAAAGGAAAACTCAAATCTGGAGTAGGGTCCATAGATGAAAGAGTGTGGATAAAACGCGCGCTACACAGGCCAATCAAAACTCACAGAAACACATCCCAAACAATTTTTTTCTCTCTAAAACCCATCATCTTCACCGAGTGTGTGTCTCTGTGTGGAAGGAAGGGTCAATTTTATTACACCGTTTTTCTCTTTTCCCCTTCCTCCTCCTCTTTCAAATCCAATTCTAGGGTTAGGGTTCTTATACAATGGCCGTTTCAACCACTTTCTCCGCTCCCAAATTCGACTCTCTTTTCCTCAAATCTTCTTCGAGGCCATCACCGTCCACTCAATCCCATTTATCACTTCTCGGAAAACCTAGAACCACCTTCATTCATAAAGGAATTATTCGTTGTGATGCTCAAAATTCTGTTCAAAATAATGGTGGCAGCAGTAGCTCCCTCTCTCCTCTTGAGCTGCTCAAAACTTCTTCAGCTGATAGTAAGTCGATGCTTCACTGCGAATAATTGCATTCATCTTCCGTATCTTGTGTTAATTTCTAAGCCTATGAATTATGTTAGACATAATAATAGCTAATGCAAATGCAGGGAATTGCATTATTGATGAAAATGTTGATTTTTGTGGTGGATTTTTTTTACCTGCTATTAACCTTTAGCATTGAATTTTAACGTTTTATCTCTCTTTTTTCACTAGTTATTTTGAGTCTATTTACTTCATAGAGGAGACCTGCATGTTGTACGAAACAGAATGTTGGACAATGTTGCGTTGGATGTGTGGTAAGAATAGACAAAATAAGGTTAGAAATGAAAATATTAGAGTGTTGTGGTAGCGTCTATACTAGAGAAGATGGTGGAAAATAGACTTAGATGGTTTGAGCATGTAGAGAGAAAACCTGGAGATTCTGTGGTATGGAGAGTAGATCAGATGGAGAGAAGTTGAACAACTAGAGAAAGAGGAAGACCTTGAAAGACTATAAGAGAAGTTATTAAAAAAAAATTGAGATTAACGATTTGGGTAGAAGTATGGTTCTAAATAGAACATTATGGCTAAAGTTGATTCATGTTGCCAACCCCACTTAGTAGAATAAAGTTTTTGTTGTTGTTACTTCATAGAGGAGATCTGTTTCTGTTTGTTAGATTTTTTTTACTGGTTGGGCTTTTATGTTGCATCACTGATTACACATCAATGTTTCCAAGACTTGTAGCTTTTGTGATATGTGTGGCGATGTCTAGAGGGTTATTTACAGAAGGAAAGAAAGAAAGATGAGATTACATGTTTTTCATTGGTTGATGATTTGTAATGGTTAATTTTCTGAAACTTGCAAGTTGAGACTTTTTAGTAATTTATATACAATTAATTTTAACAGGGTATACAAAGGAAAGGAGCAGCATTGTTGTCATTGGGCTCAGTGTGCACACTGCTCCGGTGGAAATGCGTGAAAAGCTTGCCATACCGGAAGCAGAATGGCCTAGAGCTATTGCAGAGCTGTGCAATCTCAATCATATTGAAGAAGCAGCTGTTCTGAGTACCTGTAACCGAATGGAGATATATGTTGTTGCTCTATCCCAACACCGTGGTGTCAAAGAGGTCATGGAATGGATGTCAAAAGTAAGTAGCAAGTTTATCTCCTAAATGGTATTTGTAGTGCATTGCAAATATTAATGAATCCATGTTTTTTGTTTGCAGACAAGTTCCGTTCCTGTTTCAGAGCTTTGTGAGCACCGGTTTTTACTTTACAACAGAGATGCCACACAACATATTTTTCAAGTATCAGCGGGTCTTGAGTCTCTTGTTTTGGGAGAAGGTCAAATCCTTGCTCAGGTTAAGCAAGTTGTCAAAGTTGGGCAAGGAGTTAATGGATTTGGAAGAAACATTAGTGGTCTGTTCAAGCATGCAATAACTGTCGGAAAAAGGGTTAGGGCCGAGACTAATATTGCTGCCGGGGCAGTTTCTGTGAGCTCAGCTGCCGTTGAGTTGGCCTATATGAAGCTACCTGGATCCTCTCATGATAATGCAAGAATGCTGGTTATTGGTGCTGGCAAGATGGGAAAGCTAGTGATCAAACATTTGGCTTCAAAAGGTTGCCCAAGTGTGGTGGTTGTCAATAGAACTGAGGAAAGAGTTGCAGCAATACGCGAAGAACTGAAGGATATTGAAATAATCTACAAACCTCTTTCAGAAATGCTCTCCTGTGCCGGTGAAGCAGATGTAGTATACACCAGTACAGCATCAGAAACTCCATTATTCGTGAAAGACGACGTCAAGGACCTTCCTCCAGCAAGTGAAAATGTTGGAGGCCGTCGCCTTTTCATTGACATTTCTGTTCCTCGGAATGTTGGTTCATGTGTCTCGGAGGTTGAATCTGTGCGACTTTACAATGTTGACGACCTTAAAGAGGTAGTGGCTGCAAACAAAGAGGATCGGCTAAGAAAAGCAATGGAAGCACAGGTGATCATTACTGAAGAGTTAAACCAATTTGAAGCTTGGAGGGACTCTCTTGAAACTGTTCCTACCATTAAAAAATTGAGGGCCTATGCTGAAAGGATCAGGGTTGCAGAGTTTGAAAAATGCTTGGGTAAGATGGGCGATGATATCTCAAAGAAGACACGGAAAGCTGTGGATGATCTCAGTCGGGGTATTGTGAATAGAATGCTTCATGGTCCAATGCAACATTTAAGGTGTGATGGGAGTGACGATCGGACTCTAACTGAGACCCTTGAGAACATGCATGCTTTGAACAGAATGTTCAGCCTTGAGACTGAAATATCTGTTTTGGAGCAAAAGGTTCGAGCAAAGGTGGAACAAAACCAGAAATGAGATGGATCCAACACCAATTTCTTTGACGACACACAATTGTTTTTTCATTAGAATAAGAGGAAACAACACCCTCGCCATTTTAGGATTTAAAATGGTTGTATATTTAGTTGCATAGTTGAAACAGTAGAAGTCTCCTCAGTGGAGCTTCAATTGATTGTTGTGTCTGCATCTGCTAAACCAAACTTGTTTGGGCTTTTAGCTTATGTGTTTACACATCCATCTGGTTTTGTATTATACCGAAATGAACATGTTTTTATGAGCTTTGTATTTACCACAAACAATATTTGCATAAAATGTATCCAGTTATTATTGTAATAAATTGCGTAAACTAACAGCATTACTCCTTTATCCAGGAATCACAAAGCTAATGTATAGTTTGTTACTTTTCCGTCATCAAATTTATTGCTAATGGCAGATGCTAAAGTGATTAGCAGAATGAAAATTATAAGGTTTAATTAGATTTTTTTCCTAGTCAGATCAAATGTGATTGAATTTGATTTAACTATTATATCAGATTTTAAAAAGGTGAAAAATAAAGAAAGTGAACATGGAAAAAGAGATAACATGTTTTTAATATTGTTAACAAGAATAATGTTTCAAATGAATGTATATGTTGGAGTCTACTTCATTGAAGTTCAATTTTTGGGCTTTACACCACCAACGCTGTATTTATACTTTTGTTTCAGCAGTGATGATAAAAGATGAAAAAACTAGGATTTTGGCTTCGCCCGGACTCGAACCGGAGACCTTCAGTGTGTTAGACTGACGTGATAACCAACTACACCACGAAACCTGTTGTGAGACGTCTTCAAATTTTGTTTTGAACAATAGATCCTTTAGACTGGTGAACAAGCATTTCATTACTATCTTTCAGAAATTCATGAGGAAAAAAATCTGTCGAGTAGGTGTAACAGTAGAAACTGATTAATACTTGTTTGTCATCTGACTGTAAACTCAACCATAATATATCAAATAAATCATCAAAAGTATCATGTATATTAGAAAACAACTTTCATCATAAAAAGCTATGTATCTTTGTGCACACAAAGATCAATCATGTTAAAATTACATTATTTGGAAGAGTCAGTTCTGTCGTAAGTTTATTCAATCAAAGGTCAATTAGAAGTTACTTAAGTTGATGGCTAGATATTACAACTAACTTTGTGAATGGTTACTAGCTATAAAACCTAGTTAATTAGTTTTGAGAGATAGTCTATAAATAATGTATGATAACTCAATCGCATTGACAAAATCTACTATTTTCTCTCATTTTTAATCTCATACTTTCATCAACCTTTCTTTCCTTATAGTGCAAGCAAACACTTGCTCTAACAAATTGGTATCACAAACACTAATTCGAGGTGTGGAATACGCATATTTGGATTTATATTCGTTATCAATCAAATAAAAAGAATGGCCATAAGCACATTCAATGCTACAACGGTGTGAAATGGGGTTATTATGCCTCAAATTGTTGGTACAACAAAGGAAAAGAAAAGGTTCAAGACACTGATTATGAATCCAAAATAGTACAAGATGACTCTAATGATTGAACTATAGTTTTCATGGCTGTGTTGGATGCAGAATAGGGCAAGCAAGCAAAAATATTTATTTTCGGAAGAATTCCCTCCGGGATTTATGTCTGTCCACAGAGATCGGTTCGAGGGAAAGAATGTCGTTCGACAGTCTCTCGCGTTAATGAGTTTGGGTTTAAATGGTTTAAACATAGAAACAGAAAAGTAAATATTAAAACAAAAAGAAATCATTCTTCAGAGAGAAAAACTCGTCCGACAATGCATACAAATCACTCCTCACAAACTTAAACTTACCGACCAGTTATACTCCACCTACAATACTCCTCAATATCACCCAGCATCGCTCACAACACAGGTTATGTCTAACGCAAAGTTGAAAAAACAACCGTGTTACTCTCTTCGTCACTCTCGCGAGCGAAGCCTCGAAACACGGAAGACATTAAGCTTCGATGCCTATTGAAGATTGTTAGCCCTAAATCTATCTCTAGAATCCAGAAACTAACAGACAATCATCCCTAATCGAAGTTTGCGACGGTTATCTCTAACGCACCCCAAACCCCGCGCATAAAGCAAAAATCAGAGACAATCACCAATAAAGATTTGTAAAGCAAGTTTTATACAATGCCATGGGCGACAAATATACATGAGATCATAGTCAATACATATACAACCCCAACAAAGAAGAAAGACATAAAGAAAATCAGAAATGAACCAAACATCTCGCGGTTTGTCGGCGCCGATCGACGATCAATCCATCCCGGATCATCCACATGCAAGCTTCCATGATGTTTTCTAAGCTAATCTACAAGAAAAATGAAGTTTGATGGAGTTGGATCAAGAATCCCCAAAACCATCCTCTAAAAAATGCTGAAAAATGAAGTTTATAGGTGGTTTTTGCTGCCCAAGTTCGCATTGCGAACCCCCGTTCGCACTGCGAACATATGCCGCCTTAACTTCCTTCAGAATGGTGTTTTTCATGCTTCCAGGCACTTTTTATTTGCCCCGGGTTTGCAGTGCGAACTCGCTAGCGAGTGCTCGCCACGGGGGTTCGCAATGTGAACATGACAGTAAACCATAACTTGTTTTGATCATAACTCATGAACCGTAACTCCGATTGACGCACGGTTTGAAGCGTTGGAAAGCTTATTCAATGCTCTTTATGAATATGGAAAAATCCCATTGCTGGAACACATGTAAAAATAAATGAAAATCAATTAAACTCAATGATATTTACACGATACGCAATATATACACTAAAACCTAAAGTAAACGTATTTACGAACAAAGCGGGGTTTATTCAACCAATTTTAACACAAAGTAATGATAAGTGCAACAAAAATTATATACAAAAATAGGTACATTTTGCACTTATCAAACTCTCCCCAACTTACATAATTGTTTGTCCACAAACAAGAATCAAACAAACTTGAACATGCACAAGCAATATCCAAAGAATGACGAATCAACAGGTTTTGAAAAACGGAAACGAATGAATGGTTCAAATGAAAATGGTACACAGAAAAAGTAAATACTAATTCGAGGTGTGGAATACGCATATTTGGATTTATATTCGTTATCAATCAAATAAAAAGAATGGCCATAAGCACATTCAATGCTACAACGGTGTGAAATGGGGTCATTATGCCTCAAATTGTTGGTACAACAAAGGAAAGGAAAAGGTTCAAGACACTGATTATGAATCCAAAATGGTACAGGATGACTCTAATGATTGAACTATAGTTTTCATGGCTGCAATTTCTGAATATCAACAATAAGCTGGACCATAGTTTCTAGATACAGGTTGTTCAAACCATATAACAAATCATAAGAACTGATTAGTCAAATTCGACAACACAATAAAAAGTAAGGAGGGGCTAACCGATAGTAGATCATTACAAGTTGAAGGCATCAGAAACATGTTGATTGAGAGGAATGATGGAAGATCAACAATAATTAAGGGTATGCTGTTTGTACCAAGTATGAATCACAATTTATTGAGTGTTATCCAACTCATAGATAATGAGTTCTCAATAATTATGAAGAATGATGCTTTTGAACTATATTATCTTGCAAATGACTGAATTTTGAGGTTGGTGTTAGAACATAGAAAACAAAAAATATTCTAAGAGGCTACAAGATTAAGAACAGGTAAATGACAATGAGGTGACAAAAGAAGGTGACTTAGTGCAATTGAATTGTTATCAAATTCTGAACCTATCAATCATCATGAAGTCTTAACGAATGAAGCATGAAAAATAACTATGAAAGAAGAGTTGGATGTCATTAAAAGAAACAATACACGGGAGCTAGTTACGTTACTATACAATAAGAAAGTTATTGAAGTAATGTGGTGTTCAATTGTAAAACAAAAAACAAAGTTAGTTGATAAAGGATTTCTTCAAAAAGATAGTCTTGACTATTAAGCATGCAAGGATTGATTCGATGGGCTTGTCTGGATATCTGAATGGCATCGAAGATGCCAGCGATTCGCCATTGCTCTTGACGTTTGTTTTGGACCCTGTCGAGCCATGCCAAATAATATTTGTTGCCAGGGGTAGGCATCGACCGAAAAACCCTAGCATTTGGATCCATGAATTTCAAGTCGATGAAACCGTATTTCTCTAAGGAAGGTGGAATGGTGGGAGTGAAGCAAGAGAAATATTCTTGTACTCTCTTGGGGTGTGTTTTTGCATCTGGATATGGCCCATGGAAGGCCAAAAGTTTGTCAGCCACCACAAAAGGGATTACAATTTGTTGCTTCCAGTTTTCCACCATGGATTTATCAATTGACGGTGGCTAAGGTATAGTTTGTAAACCTTGAAGGTTCCATGGTTTTAAGACTGGCGACAATTTTGGTAAAACAGGGTTAATTTGGAAAACATATACCACAACCAGAAGTTAAGCAAGATGTCATGATATCTTGACCAACTGGTACAACAGAGTCTACTGTTATGTTTCCTGACAGATGTTATGACAGATGTTGTGACATGTTATACCAGAACTTCAGAATAGTTCTGCATTTTAAATCCTTGAAGATTTAACATTGAAATATGATATTCTGGATGTTTTGAGTTCTAATTCAGGTGCAGCTAAGCAAGGATATTTTAGGAACAATGCAGTTTTGGTTTGGTTTCATAAAATGGAGCTTGGAGATTTTTTAGAAAACTTTGAAGATTTGTTCCTATTTTTGTGGAGAAGATCTTGCAGGTGGTTTACAACTGAAAGAGTGGATTTGATTGAAGAGTCCAAGCCCATACTGCTAGAGTCTATATAAAGAAACTCACTAAACCTAAAAAGGCGTGAAGCATTATTGAAGAAACTGTGTGTGCACAAATAAGGGTTTAGGGGTTGAGAGTTCTTTTAGTGTGTTGCTGTATTGTGTGTCACTCATGTATCTTCTGATACATTAAGATAAACTGGTTGTTAATTGTCAATTGTTCACTCTGAAGCCTTTAAGAGTGTATTGTTCTTAGTTGAAGCTTTTAAGCAAAACTAAGTATTTAACTTGGAAGTGTATTTACTTCTATTTTTGGTGTTGTTAAATTGTCACTGGTTGTGACTGGTAGGAAGTGAGAGGGGATTCTCATATCTAGGAGTGTCCTAGGTAGAAGTTGCACTAGATAGGGATTAAATGTAAAATTGTAAACTGGGATTGTTTAGCTTTGAATTGATATTACTAATAGTGAATTTCCTTCCTGGCTTGGTAGCCCCCAGATATAGGTGAGTTACACCGAACTGGGTTAAGAATTGCTTGTGTTTTTACTGTCTTCTCACTGTGTGTTATTTAAATTCCTATATACCTTGTCCTTACGTGTATAACAGTTCAGATATTAGTGTCGTAACATCTCCTTCAACATCTCATTTTGATACCAGAAATTGGTACCAGAGCAGGCATCCTGCTCTGTACCTGGGTGAGATCTAGAGAAGATACTTTCTGGTATAATAGACAAGGAGGGTAGTTTTGTTAACAGACCACCCATCCTGGATGGAACTAATTATGACTATTGGAAAGCACACATGGTGGCCTTTCTGAAGTCTATGGATAGCAAGTCTTGGAAAGCTGTCATAAGAGGATGAGAACATCATGTTGTTCTGGACAAAGATGGAAAAAAGACTTCTGAGTTGAAACCTGGAGAATAATGGTCTAAAGAAGAGGATAAACTGGCTATTGGAAATTCTAAAGCCTTGAATGCTCTATTCAATGGAGTTGATAGGAACATTTTCTGATTGATTAACACCTGTGTTGTGGCTAAAGATGCTTGGGAAATATTGAAAACTACACATGAAGGCACATTTAAGGTGAAGATGTCAAGACTTCAGCTGCTCACTACAAAATTTGAAAACTTGAGAATGAAAGAGGATGAAAGTATTCATGACTTTCATATGAATATCCTTGAGATAGCCAACTCATCCAGTGCTTTAAGAGAAAGGTTGTTAGAGGAAAAACTGGTAAGGAAGATCCTCAGGTCTCTTCCCAAAAGATTTGACATGAAGGTTACTGCCATAGAAGAGGCTCATGACACCAGCACCATGGGAGTGGATGAACTTGTTGGATCCCTTCAAACCTTTGAAATAGGTATTAGTGACGTATTTGAAAAGCAGAACAAGAGCATAACCCTTGTGTCCAATACTGAAGTTGGAGAGGATGAATGTGATTTGGATACTGAAGAAGGAATATCAAATGCCATTGTGCTTCTTAGGAGGCAATTCAACAAGGTTCTGAAAAGGATGGACAGAAGAGGAAGATCAGGTGTCAAGAACATCACATCTGACATCAGAAATAACAATGACTCTCAAAAGAATTCCAGGACTGAAGAGAAGTCAAATTAAAGCAAACACATACAATGTTACGAGTGTGAGGGTTTTGGTAACATCAAGTCAGAATGTCCCACCTTTCTCAAGAAACAGAAAAAGGGGTTATCTATATCTTGGTATGATGATGATGAGTCTGAAGATGAATTTAACTCTGAGACTGTCAATCTTGTGACTGCTCTCTCTGGTAGATGGGCTAATGAAGAAGAATCTTGTGTAGAAAATGTCCTCTATGAAGATCTAGATGTGTTTTACAAGGAAACTTGTGACAAGTGTGATGAAAGTCTTAAGACAGAGGAAAATCAGAGGAAGATCATAGCTGAGCTGGAGAATGAGATAAAGGAACTTTTATGTACTATTTATCATCTGCAAGATGAGGTAACTCTCTTGAACTCTAAGCTTAATAACATGACAGACTCATTAAGAATGATGAAAAATGAATATGATATGATGAAAGAATATGGAGATACAAGAGGTAACTATCCATCTGATGATCAACAAAAAAAAAGGTCTGTAGAAAGGTTCTTTCCTTCTGAAAAGAAAAAGATGATTACCATATTTAACCATATGTTACAACATCCTGGCAGGCTTGATGTAACTTCAACAAAATCTTAATCATCAACTTGGAGGTGTCATTACTGTGGTGAGTATGGTCATATAAGGCCTTTTTGTTATAAATTGTATGGAGTTTGTTGCGGTGAGAATCAGATATTAAGCTATTAATTAACTTGAATCACACATCTTTGAAATTCACCACGGAGCTTTGATTTATCCAAAGGAAAGGGTAAAGATCGAAAAAACCCTAATTGCGCTATGTGAAGACACAGCTAAGAGATCGGGGATCGGGGGTTGGTTATACTAAGGGAAGGTATTAGTACCCTAAGTATTTGTAGTACTCTACAGGAACCTCTTGTTTGTATTTATGTTATGTTATGTTTGCTTGCTAAGGGATCTGCTAAGGATAAAGACCTAGGGGTATATACACTAAGTATGCTCGCCAAGACGTTGCATCTTGTGCCTACGTATCTGACCAAAGAATCAGAGCAATCGTAGTTCACCTAACTAAGGGTGAGAGAAACCATTGACTATGGCCAAAGTTCCAAGGGGAATGAGTATGACACTCATATAGAGTTTAAAAAACTCTCTAACTCTAAGTTGTAAGATTGAATGAAGTGAATACTCAAAATGATGAATATCACATAGAGTTTAGAAACTCTAACCTAATTCTAAGTTATAAGATGAATGGCTCTTAGGAGGCCAAGGATGAAGACAATGACCACCTTTGACTATGAGGTCAAAGGGATGATGGCTCTTAGGAGGCCTAGGGAATCCTATGACTATGAGGTCAAGGAGAGATAATGAGCTATCTATGACAGTGAAGTCAATAGAGAGGCTTTCCTTTGGAAGGAGGGGAGGATAACAACTTCTTATGAACAAGAAAGTTACAAGGGAATTAAGATTCAAAGGAACAACATAAGTTCAAGAATTCAAAGAGGATGTTCAACAATTAAACATGATCAAACTCAAAAGCATGATTCGACATTCATGTATGGTAAGAGATAGTTATATAACTCATAACAATCAAGCACATGAGAACACCTACATATCATTTTCAAGCTTGAAATCAAAGGCAAAGTATTCAAGACAAGGGACTTAGTAACAAAGCCAAACAAAACTCTAGTAGAATGAACCTCTCCAAGGTTAATGAATTCTCTCAAAATATACCTTTCAAGTACCAAGAACTAACACCAAGAAATCTCTCAACGAAAAAGAAATTTTCAAAGAAGAACCAAAATTAAATGATAAAGTTTATACATGTTTTAGTAAATTTTTAATTTGATACAAAAATAAAAGTAAAGAAATAAATTATGAAAAATTAACTTAAGCAAATAAAAAAAGTATTTATGGATTTTTGGAGTTTTTAAAATAAAAGAACAATATTTTAATTAGAATTTAAATGAAAAGAATAAAATAAAATGTTGTTTTTTTAACTAAAATAAGGGAGGGTGTATAAGAGAAACTTGGATGAACTAGAGCACAAGTTGGCACGTATGGGCCTGTTTCTGGGAGGTGGTTTTAGCATTATGGCCCAATTCCAATTTGTATAGAAGCAGAAAAAGGAAATAAAATACCAAAAGGGTGTCTGGGGCGAGGTAAATGAAGATTTTAAGAACTTATGCACATGCTAGCAGACCAAAGTCAAAAAGTCATTTGAAACCCTCTCACAACATGACAACATCTTTACTGACCAATCACATAACACCCTTCTTTGTGTACTCATGCAAACATGCAACTCCAACATGAAAACAAAAAGAATGGAACAGCAGCAATATGGCTAATACATCCATCAAAACTTAACCAAAATTGGTGTGACAAAATACTAAATTATACTACTCAAAGCAAGGAAGATTCATGGACCTCAAATGGCCTAAATCAAGAATGTGATCAAAGTGAAAACAAATTGGAATAGGCTGTACAGAAATGAAGCCACACTTCTACTATACCAAACAAAACTCTCACATATTAAATCCAAACTGATGTATATCAAGCATTTTGAGAGTAAACTCTAACTTCAAACTTTCAACATGAAAAAAACTCGCATGCCTAACAATTAAACATGGCATGTTCAGAAGATAAAAGAACAAACTTTCATCGTACCCTTATCAATGCAGGTTCAAACAAAGATTCTTATACCATGCTATTAACTATCCAAACTATTAGCATGAAGGCAAAGAACTTGTAACACAAACAATGTAGAAGAGAACATTACAAACTCGTATATCAATGTCCATGGTACCAAATGAATTAAGTGCATAGTAGCAGCATGATACCAACAAGTTCCAGTCATTTTAAAGTATGGCATTATGAGTTAGCAGTATGAGAGAATGAAAACAAAATCCGTCGCAACATCATGACCTTAACCAAAACCTTCTATGTTGTTCAAACTATCTTAGCATAATATGACTAGCTTAAGCAACTCTGAATATTCAGACTACATCATAAAGATATAAACAAACTATCATCCAAAACTGGTAGTTCAAGAAACATCATGTAGACTCAACCTTGCCCTTCATGAGGTCATTAAAATACAAGACGCCAATAACAAAAACAATAAGGAGCTCACTTGAACTTAAAGGTTGTGATCAAGTCATTTTAGACATGGTGTTTATGAATTAAGAGACAATGAGAATAAATATGGATCATGTTAACACATCTTCAAGTAAAACTCTCAACAGTTAAAGATACGATCATTAGAATGCCAAGAATTGACAGTGCCAAAGGTTATTACATGAACTTAATACTCTTATTCATATGGTCATTCATCTTAAGTGCAAAATAAGACAAAATGGTAGCATGATCATGGCATATGGGACATGGACTAATAAAAAAAAAAGAAAGAAGAATACCTAGTGGAGAGGATCCACTGCCTCTTCAAAGGTATGAGTCTTTAAAGCTTAAAGAACTGAGTTCCTTTATCTTCAGATTGCAGCTGCTGCAAGTATCCCTCTCATTCTCTTCACTTGCCAAAATAATGCACAAAGTTAGGGGCTCTTAAGATTCTGGTATCATGTGGATTGTTGGTGTTGTGTTGCTACTGAACAAAGGGGAAAGGTTCTCCTTTTATAGCCAAAGAAATTTGGTCCGAATCTTGGAGACACAGTGGACAAATGTTTTGTCCATAGGAGAAAAGATTAAGGTATGCATGGACCACATTTCAGTCTTCAAACTTGATAAACATTGGAGAATGTAACACTTCATTTGCTGAATAAGAGCAGTGGAAAAGATGGTGCAAGTCTGTTTATTCACAAATCACTATATGTCCAAAAACTTCTTTTTGTTGTGTCATGAGAGAGAGGGTTAAAAGAGGTAAAGCTTGGGATTGAGGAATATGGATTTATGCGCATCAAGCTGACAACCCTTATTCTGTATCATTTTGTTTCATGAACCAATGTATTGTTCCAAAACACCTTTTGGTAAGTCATAGGAGAGTGAGCTTAAAGAGGAAATGTTTGGGATTACACATGGAGAGACAACATGCCAAGCATAAGGGAAAAGATATCGTGAACTAATGGCAAGAAAGGAATCAGGTTAGTGGTACTTGTATTTGGCTAGGATTTAGTTCAAAATTAAGCTTGGTTTGTGTAGTGGAAATACAAAATCATGGACATCTCTTTTCTACACAATATTTTGTGACTTAGTGAACCAAATGAAATGGTCATTTCCTCTTTTGAGAGATGGCATGGAGTAGAATGGCTTTGGTGTTTGGAAAAGCTTAAAATTCAGCCCACAAATGTGTGAAAAATCGTGGACAAAATTGATATACCAAAGAGTTTAAAAAAACTGAATTTTCCTAAGTGTGTACACATTTCATCATGCCAACTTTGGGATGTCATAACTTGATGATCAATGCTCTAATTTGTGAGTCCTTTGGCTCTTTGAAAAATAGGCATTTGATGGAGTTGCGGTGAGAATCGGATATCAAGCTATTAATTAACTTGAATCACAAATCATGAAGTTCACCACCGAGCTTTGATTTATCCAAAGGAAAGGGTAAAGATCAAAGAAAACCCTAATTGCGCTATGTAAAGACACAGCTAAGAGATCTAAGGTTCGGGGGTTGGTTATACTTAGGGAAGGTGTTAGCATCCTAAGTATCTGTAGTACTCTACAGGAACCTCTTGTTAGTATTTGTGTTATGTTATGTTTGCTTGCTAAGGGAATTGTGCTAAGGTAAAGACCTATGGTATATACACTAAGTATGCTCGCCAAGACATCGTATCTCGTGCCTACGTATCCTGACGGGAATGGAATCAGAGCATTCGTAGTTCCCCTTACTACGGGGTAAAAGGGTGAGAAATAGAAAGGTGGAAAAAATAAAAAGGTAGCTCGCTAGGATCTCACAATCCTATGCCTACGTATTCTCAATATGAACTTGGGAAATTAGAGCGTCCGTAGTTCCCCTCACTGGGGGTAAAAAACTCTTGACTGTGGTCAAGGTTCCAAGGGAAAGTAGGGTCTGACAGCAAGATACCTATGTGGAGTGCGACGACTCCTAAGGCTAGGTTAAAAAGGGAATGAATTGTACACGGGACGTGGAGTGCGGCGAATCCTAAGGCTATGAGGTCAACATAGGGTAATGAGCTATCTATGACTTTGAGGTCAATAGAGAGACTTTCCTTTGGAAGGAGCGGGGAGGTAACATCTTATGAACAAG
This sequence comes from Lathyrus tuberosus, assembly GCA_022829125.1. Lineage (NCBI taxonomy): Eukaryota > Viridiplantae > Streptophyta > Magnoliopsida > Fabales > Fabaceae > Lathyrus > Lathyrus tuberosus. Next base: position 6,888,347 of record JALAZF010000261.1, on the reverse strand, counting down.
AGTTAAATTGGGATTGAAATTAAAGTGAATCAATATGAGCTCAAGGACTCAAGGGGATAACATTACCCAAGTGAGGATCAAAGTATGGTATATACATTCATTTATGAGCATGGCAAAAGATGATGAGATAATTCACAATAAACATGAATAAATGAGCACACATACATATCATTTTCAAGTTTGAAATCAAAGGCAAAGTATCCAAGTTAAGAGACTTAGCAACAAAGTACAAACAAAACCCTAATGGAATGATCTTATCCAAGGTCAAGGAACCTTCTCAAACAACCCTCTCAAACCAAAGGAAAATCTCACAAAGATCTCAAGAAACAAGGTTGATTTTCAAGAGAAATACAAAACTAAATATAAGGTTATGCACATTTTTGGAATTTTAGAAATAAATATGAGAATAAAATAAAAATGAAAAATAAATTTAGAGAAAATTAAATTAAGCATAAAAATGTATTTGTGAATTTTTTGGAAATTTTTATGGATAAGAAACTATTTTTAGTAAGATAAAATTGAAATGGAAACAAAATAAAAATATTTGAAAAAAGGATAAAACAGGGGGGTGTGTTAGTAAACTGAAAATGAACTTGGGGATAGTTGCTACGAACATGGGCCTTTTTGGGCAGGGGTGAAATTAGCAAAAGAAGATAGGCCCAAGTCACAAAGTTCCTAAATCATAAAATAAAAAAACAGCTAAAAGGGCGTCTGGGGCGAGGGGGATTCGAACCCCAGACCCCTTGGTTACATCGTGCATTGTTTACCACTGGGGTGGCTATACATCCGGTGTATAAGCCACCCATAATAATATATAAGCTAACAGACGTTCAGAAAAAATGGATTTTGGAGCCACATGAAAACGGTAACGATATGCCTTAACAGACCCACATCAATTGGTCATCAACTATCAAGTTACAAAATTCCAAAAACACCTTGGGCCAATCACATGACGCCCTTCCTCTAGTGCCCATGCAAACATGCAATGAAATTTAAAAGCTTATCGTGAAACAAAAAGAATAGAAGCAATGAGACCATTTTGTTCAGCCATTGTCACCATCAAACCTCAATCAATTTTAACGAACCAACACATTATTTTATGCTACTCACATGATAGAACATAGATGAATCCTCAGCAACACATATAAACATTGGGGTTTAAAGAAAATAACACGACAACCTGCATCCTCAACAGACGTGCCTTTTGGAAAGGCTATCTAGGAAAGAAATCCAAATATACCACTCCTTCTTCTCGTGTTATCATTTTGCTAACAGAACTCAATCACAAATCTCACAAAGCAATACTCACAACAATAGGGAGAACACTTCCACACCTAAACAAAATTCACCCCATAGCTTTCAACAAAAACAAAATACCATGGAACTGTTGTGTTCAGAGCTGGATCTAAACTTCATGAGGTATTATCAAAATCACTTCCATTACCAACCTAAACTAGTGTAGATGCAACCAATAACTTAGCCGTGGTAAGGGATCCTCTAAAGCTTGTTCATGGCATAGAGTCATGAGTTTAACAGTATTAGAAAATGAGAACAAAGGTTTGTCACACTAGCATGACCTTAAACTAACTCTCATGCTATACAAACTATACTTAGCATACTATGGACAGCTCCAAACAATCAAACTAAATCAAGAACATGATCATTATACCATCCAAAACTGGCAGTTTCAAAAACAGCCATATAGACTCAGCCCTATCTTTCACAGGGGCATTAACATGCAAGGTTTTAACAACACAAACACCATGGAACTCATTTGAACTTGGCCATGTGATCATGATATCTTAGACATGGTGTCATGGTGTTAAGAGATAGTGAGGGAAAATACCAGCAAACAAAATTGCATGTTATTGACCAACACAATAAGAAAAGTTCACTCACACAACTTATAGCATGAAGACATTAACATAAAGTGTTCCAAACAATCAAACTGACATTGCATCATATGGATTCATTTATCTCATCAATATGTGGCTTCAATGCAAGTAAATACACGATGGCAGTGTGGAAATGCTCATGCTATTTTAATCATGGAATGAAAGAGAGAAGGTTACCTAGTGGAATAAGTCCACTGCACCTTCTTGAGTGTAGACTGAGTTCTTTTCTCCTCAAGCTATCACGGCTGCAATGTTCATCCCCTTATCCTTACTTGCCAAAAGAATGCACCAGGTCACAAGTTCTCAATATGCTGATGTTATGTAGATCGTTGGTGTCTTCACAAAGAAGAATAATCATCCTTTTATAACCAAGGCCGGTTGAATCCTCTCTCTCAAAACTCAATGAACAAAGACTTTATTTAAGGGAGAAAAATCCCAAGTCCCCTCTTTTACGCATGGTATGATCTGAGATCTGTCTTGAGCCACGTGAGAGTGTTTTGTTGCTTGTTTCAACCTTGTGTCAGAAAAAGAAAGAGCTTAAAACCAACATGTTATGGTGTGACATGATGGTTTTTGTTTATTGCTTGTGGTTGTTAGTTTGCAAGTACAAAAAGGTGATGTACTTGGATACTTTGCACGGGTTTTGTGGTATCAGTGGGACATTAGAACTGATAGTGAAAAGTCAGTAAGGCTGGTACTTGTGATGTATGGTTCAGAATTTGGTTAAAAATGAAGCATGGTTTGCAATGAAACTAAATCATGTTCCTCTCTTGATAGTACGATAGCTTCCCAACCAATGGATCAAATGATACAATTTTTTATCCTCTTGAAAAATGGCATGGAGAGGAGTAACTTTGATGTTGTTGAAAAGTTGGAATAAAGGCCAGAGACATGTAAGAATTCATGACAAACTTTGGTGCAACAAAAGATTAGAAACCAGAATTTTTCTAAGTGTTTGGCAATATCCATCGTGACAACTTTATGGCATCATAACTTAATCACTACTCCACCAATTCTTGAAATTTTTGATCCTATGTAACATGAACATTTGATAGAGCATTTTTCATGTGGAAGACATCTTGAGATGAAGCTTGTAACATTGGTAAAAGATGCCATGAACTCGTGTCCATCAAGCTGTCCCAAAGAACTTAGAAAAATTTCTAAGTCATGGAACTTTCACAATTTGAAACATCTAACTTTAAAACACCATAACTTGAGATTGGTTTATCCAAATGAGGAGTTCTACACATGCTCGGAAAGCTCGAAGAACAAGGAACAACTTTCATGTCCAAAGATTTTCGATTTGAAGCTTGGAACTAGCTGAAAGATTGAGTCAAAGTTGGATGAAAATTAGGGTGAAAATGACCAAAATTTCACTAAGTTAAAAATGTATCTTATCTTCCAAGTTTCACATCTCAAAAACCATGCATTTTTTAAAGAGGGGCCCTCTAATGCACTTTGAAGATCATGGAAAGAGCTTCCATTTGAGCTTTGAGTCACTCAATTTGGATGTGTGGTTTGAAAGTTATGGCTCTCTGAAGTTGGCACAAGGAGTGAATTTTCCACACTTAGAAAGTTTCATGGACCAAACATTACCCTTCTTGCAAGAAACCTCTCAAAAGTTGACTTCTCATGCTCTAACTCAAGAATCAAGCAGGTACTGATGAGATATGGCTTGAATGCTTCACCTTGGATCAAAGTATCAAAAGTCAAAGGCTTGATTTGTCTGTCAAAACCCTAAATCTTCTTCAGGAATTCCACTGAATGATTTCAGATGATCTTGCCCTTCTTCTTGTGCCAAACCTAACTTTTACACAAAAGGAACAAACTCACAAGATATGGTGGTTAGTTAATGATGCATAGATGATTGAAACCTACATGCAAGTGCAAGATGTTATGACATCTAAGGGGTAAAAATTTGGGGTACAACAGATAGAGCAATGTTCATGTGGAAAGTGCCTTGAGACGAGGTTTGTAACATTGAGAAAAATTGCTCTAAATTAGTGCGCATGAGTTAACAAAAAGACTTAGAAAATTTTCTAAGTTATTGAATTTTGACTATTTGAAGCACCCAACTTTATAGCATCATAACTTGAGATTGGTTTATCCAAATGAGGAGTTCTACACATGCTTGGAAAGCTTGAAGAACAAGCAACAACTTTCATGTCCAAAGATTTTTTATTAGAGGCTTGGAACTATGTGAAAAATTGAGTCAAAGTTGGATGAAAATTAGGGTGAAAATGACTAAAATTTCACCGTCCCAAAGGCAACTTATCTTCCAAGTCTCATAACTTAAGAATCATGCACTTTTTGAAGAAAAGTCCTCTAATACACTTTGAAGTTCATGGAAGGAGATTTCCTTTGAGCTTTGAGTCACTTAATTTGGATGTGTGGTTTGAAAGTTATGACCTTCCCAATTTTGCACAAGAAGTGAATTTTCCACACTTAGAAAGTTTCAAGGACCAAACATTGCTTTCTTTGCAAGAAACCTCTCAAAACTTGATCTCTCATGTCCAATTAGACATGTCATGATGGATTTGGGACTTGAATGCTTCATCTTGGATCAAAATTTCAAAAGTCAAAGCCTCAGCCAGACCCTAATCTTTCTCAGGATACAACTGGATGATGTCTGATGATCTTGCTTCTTCAATCTCTTCCAAGGTCCATAGATGACCTCTAAGGATGTCTATTACCACATGGAATCATGTCACAGGGCTTGGGAACATATCTTGATCAACATCAAAGGCAATGGCTAACTTGTCTTGCCAAAACCCTAGTTTAAGGTATGGTGAACTTGTGACTCAAAGCACTTGGTGATGGGAACCAAACACACTTGAATCCTTGTTGAATAAGACTTCTAGGATGTAAGTGAACTCCAATAGTTGCATTTGGGAGCCTCAGTCATCTTTCTTGAACAGATGACATTCACACATTACTTCAAACAGCTAGTGAACACTTGTGAGAATTGTATGGAGCCAAAGAGTGTCTTAGGAGACCTTGAATTATGTGAGAGCTTGGCTTAGAAGACTCTACCCTCTTTCTGGTGTAGATCCTAGCTTTCACAAAAAGAACAAACTTGCAAGATGAAGTGGTTAGTTAACAATGCATAGATGATTGAATCTAAATGCAAGTGCAAGATGTTATGACATCTAAGGGGTAAAATTTTGGGTACAACAATTGCCCCTATTTGAATGGCTTTACCGGATGGCACGAGGAAAGGAGATCCTCGGGACATCAAGGTGAAAGGTATTTAAATATAGCAAACTGAAACTTTTTTCCCTTAGATGGAATGCATATGCTAAGGACAGGCAACAGACGTGCAGATGCTGACATGCCATGAACTTCTAGTATGATGATATGATGCCATGATAGTGAAAAAATGCAGACAAACAATACACCAAAGGATAAAGAGCAAACAACCACAGGTGAGCATCACTGGGGAAGGATGAAGGTTAATATCCACAAGGAAGACTCGCTGGGGATGCAGGCTAACCAACAAAGAAGACTCACTAGGGAGACTCCAAGGAAACACTGGGGATAGAAAGAAATAAAGAGGGAAATGCTACAGGTCCTCACTGGGGGTAGGAGCCAGAGAGGTATTCTCCACTGGGAAAAGATCCAGGGAGATGGACGACAGGTTCATAGGTGATCGGACAACACTGGGGAAATAAAACATATTCTTTACTGGGCACGAAACCAGAAAGAAGACATGATCTCCACTGGGGGATCAACTTGAAATAAAAGGATAGACACCCGACAAAAGATTTTCTGGGGATTTCTTATACTGAAGAGTTCAAACGGGATCTCTAAGAAAAGCCAGAAAAGACAGAGACAAACTCTGCGCGCGCCAAATGATGATTAATCACAAGGACTCTCAAAGAGATGTTGATAATTCCCGAACCTCTATTGGGAACAAGATTAAAGCGTCAACATTGATTGGATTTGGGCACCAATATGGATTGGATAGGATACCAATTTGAGTTGGTTTTCCAGCAAAGACTGGACTTAAGACACCAATCTGAGTTGGTTTGCCAGCAATGACTGGACTTAAGACACCAATCTGAGTTGGTTCTAGATTGAGATTCATAGTTGGCCTGATGTTTAGGTTCACAGTTGACCTGAATTGATGTTTAGGTTCACAGTTGACCTGAAACAAATAATGCCAACAATTACTGGATTTTAGGTTCATAGGTGACCTGAATTTTAGGTTTATATCTGACCAAGGTTCACAGTTGACCTGAAATAAGCAATGCCAGCAATTACTGGACTTTAGGTTCATAGGTGACCGAATTTAAGGTTCATAGTTGACCTGAATGAAACAATGCCAGTAATTACTAGACTTAAGGTTCATAGGTGACCTGAGGTAAACAATTCCAGTAATTAATGGACTTAAGGTTCATAGGTGACCTTACGTAAACAATGCCAGCAATTACTGGACTTTAGGTTCATAGGTGACCCGAGTTTAGGTTCATAGCTGACCTGGAGTTTTGGTTCATATCTGACCAAAGTTTAGGTTCATAGGTGACCTGGGTTTAGGTTCATAAGTGACCAAAGTTTAGGTTCATAGCTGACCAAGGTTCATAGTTGACCGGCGTTTAGGTACATAGGTGACCAAGGTTCATAGTTGACCTGGGGTTTTAGGTTCATAGGTGACCAAAGTTTAGGTTCATAGGTGACCAAGGTTCATAGTTGACCTGAGGTTTTAGGTTCATAGGTGACCAAAGTTTAGGTTCATAGCTGACCAAGGTTCATAGTTGACCTGAGGTTTGGATTCATAGTTGACCAAGGTTAAGGTTCATAGCTGACCAAGGTTCATAGTTGACCTGAGGTTTTGGTTCATAGTTAACCAAGGTTAAGGTTCATAGTTGACCTGAAATTATGGTTCATAGCTGACCATGAAATAAATAATGCCAGCGATTACTGGACTTTGAGTTCATATGGAGAGGTTTAGTATCTGATGGGTTAGTACTGGGGTTGCATAAATGAAGATTAGACTTCCTGGGGAATATGAATAATGAGTAAAATCTGGTGCACGCGGGTGAAGGCCGGACACAAGCTAGACACAGATAAAGATCCAAAGATCAACAAATTATGGTAAAGGGAGGTGAAGACCCACAAGCAAAAGCACACATAGTTGCAAAGATGCAAGATGATATGGTATCACCCGAATGCTCAAAGATATGCAAGAGACGACTCTAACGAGGGACGATAGCTTGGGAAATAGGGTAGATGGATGACACATCCACTGCAAGAAGTCACACTAAATCTGAAAGGAATCAGCAACTTGGAATCAATCTGGGAATATCTTTCCTTCTTTTAAGGAAATGACATTTTTCACGTTCAACAAACATTTGTGAAGATACTGGGGCGAAGTCCTTTGTATTATAGTAGTCAGTCATTACTGAGATGTCCGATCCGGGAAGTATTGTTGTTAGTTCTTGGATTGGCTGGAATTTTGGTAAAACAAAGTATATGCAATGTTGATGTCAAGGTACTGATGTTGCAACATTGAGATTTAACACTAGGCTGTGTTAAGTATGTATTTGCTGAAGTTGGATGTCTGATGTAACATTGGTGATGTTGTAACATCAGATCTGCAGAATTAACAACAACATGCTATGATGTTGTTAGGGTTTGCGTGTTAGCTGGAATTGTGGAGAGCAAGCTGTCTCATTGGATGCGAATATCTTGGGATAGATATTTTCTGCTGCATAGAAGATCTGGTGCAGATTTGTAGGAGATTTAAAAGGTTGAAGATTTAAAAAGATTTTAGGAGAAAATCTGTTTTAAATAATCAGTTTTAAATAACAAATCTGGTCAGATATTGTAGCAAGTCCAAGACTAATTCAAGGGGCTATATAAAGCGCACAAGACCAAAGGAAAAAGTACAGAAATACAGAGAGAAGATCAAGAGCAGAGGCTGAGTGTCTTGAGTATTTTGGTACGAAGTTGTATATCCAGAATTCTAGGGTGAATTGCCGAGTCGTATTCTGTCCTCTCTAAAGCTGTTAAGCAAAGAGAGTTGTGTAACTTGATCAAAGCTGTGAAGTAAGATCAAGGTTTCTCAAAGAGGTTGTTCTTTGAGTGTTTTAGGGATTGAGTAGTGTTCTCATATCTAAGTGGTTTCTTAGGTAGAAAGTCACTAGTAGGAATTAAGTTTAGGAGATTGTCAACTGGGTTGTTGAGTCTGTAAATTAATTCTACAAGTAGTGAATTTCATCCCTGGCTTGGTAGCCCCCAGACGTAGGTAGTTAGACCGAACTGGGTGAACAATTCTTGGTGTTATTTTGCTGTTTATTTTGTCCATTGTGCAGAGTGTGTTGTTGTGACATCACACCTTAACATCACATGTCTGATACCAGAATTTCAATTGGTATCAGAGCAGGCATCCTGTCTGTCTCTGGGTGAGATCTAGGGAAGTTACTTTCTGGTGTAAAGATGGACAAAGAAGTTGGAGGATTCGTCAACAGACCCCCTATTTTGGATGGATCCAATTATGACTATTGGAAACCAAGGATGACCACCTTCTTAAAATCCTTGGACAGCAGGGCTTGGAAGGCTGTTATTAAAGAGTGGAAAGCACCTGTTGTGTGTGAAAAAGATGATGTTGGTAAAGATAAAGAAGGCACCTCAAATCCAAAGCCTGAAGAAGAATGGACCAAGGAAGAAGATGAGCTTGCCCTTGGAAATTCCAAAGCTCTAAATGCAATCTTTAATGGAGTGGATAAGAATATCTTCAGGTTAATCAATACCTGTGAAGTTGCTAAGGAAGCATGGGATATTTTGCAGGCTACACATGAAGGAACATCTAGAGTTAAGATGTCAAGACTTTAGCTGTTAACATCAAAATTTGAAAGCTTGAAGATGAAGGAAGATGAAACTATTCATGACTTCCACATGAGTGTTCTTGAGCTGGCCAATGCATCTAGTGCTCTTGGAGAGAAAATGTCTGAAGAAAAGCTTGTAAGGAAGATTCTTAGGTCCCTTCCTAAGAGGTACAAGATGAAGGTGACTGCTATTGAAGAAGCTCAAGACATCAGCAAGATGAGAGTAGATGAGCTCATTGGATCTCTTCAAACTTTTGAGCTTGGTTTGAATGAAGAAGAATCAGAAAAGAAGCCCAAGGGTATTGCTTTGGTCTCCACTCCTGCAGAAGATAAGGAAGTCAAAGATTCTCAGGAAGATTTGTCTCAAGCCATTGCAATGTTGGGAAGGCAGTTCAACAAAGTGTTAAAAAGATGGAACAATAACTACAAGCCTAGTGTCAAGAACAATTCTTCTAACATCAACAAGCCAAAAGAGAAAGATGAAGAGAAGACTGCCCAGGATAGAGGTGTTCAGTGCTTTGAATGTGAAGGGTATGGACATGTCAAGAAAGAATGTCCCACATTCTTGAAGAAGCAGAAGAAGGGCATGTCAGTTTCCTGGTCTGAATCTGATAGTGAAAGTGAAGGTGAGTCAGCAAGGCATGCTAGAGCCTTAACAGGAACTGTTGTGTCTGATGATGATAGTGATGAAGAAATAACTTATGAGGAGCTAGCTTCTACTTATCAAGAGCTGTGTTTGAAAAGTCCTGAGATTTGTCAAGAAAACAAGTGTCACAAGCAACAAATTGCTCAGCTTGAAAATGAAAAAGCTGATCGGGAAAACGAAGTTGTACTAGTTAAGTCTTAACTGGATCAGATGACAAAATTTGTTAGGATGATGAACAGTGGTACTGCTAATCTTGATAAGATTCTTCAGTCAGAGAAAGCTGCTGGAGATAAATCAGGCATAGGATATGTGGCCAGCACTTCAGGAACAAAAAGGGAGATGTCTCAACCTTTGTCTCAACATCAACCTAAGAGACGGGGTCCTACCCCAAAGAAGGCTGTTCAGCCCCAGAATATTGAGAAGAAGAATGATCCTCATCAGAGGAAGATGCAGCCCCAAGGAATTAGTCAGCATATGCCTCCCCAATATCACAAGAGCTTGGAGGCTGTTGGGTCCAATCAAAACAGGTTTCATCATCAGGGTAACTGGGATGGAAATGAATTCAACAAAGCTGTTCCTTATTACTATGGAAGAAGGAAGTCTCATCACCATAGAAGATAGCCTAAGAGACAGCATCATCAGTACAGGAGGAGACAATTCAACTATGGAATAAGGAGACAACATTATGGGTGGCAGCCACATCATTATCAAAGTGGAAGAAGATTTAACCACTTTAGAAACGACAGAGTCAGATGCTTCTATTGTGGCAGGATTGGACATATGCAGTCCTCGTGCTTCAAGCTTCACGGTTATCCTAATTCTGCTCCTCAACCCAAACAGAAAAAGGTAAGGCCTAAGGTGATGAAGCAATGGATACCTAAAGTTACCAGCTTGATAGCTCACACTTCCTTAAGGGTTTCTACCAAAGATGACTGGTATTTTGACAGTGGGTGTTCAAGACACATGACTGGAGTAAAGAATCTGCTTGTTGATGTGAAACCTCAGTCTTCTGGCTATGTTACATTTGGTGATGGGATCAAAGGAGAGATAAAAGGGATTGGTAAACTAAACTGTGCTAGTGCTCCCAGACTGGAGAATGTTCTTCTTGTTAAAGGACTAACAGCAAATTTGATTAGTATTAGTCAACTTTGTGATCAAGGATTTAAAGTAGACTTCACAAAGTCCGAATGTATGGTCAAAGATGACAAAGGAGAAGTCATTATGAAGGGATCCAGGTCTAAGGACAATTGTTATCTTTGGGTGCCGCAAAACTCAAATTCCTCCACGTGTGTGCTTGCTAAAGAAGATGATGTCAAAATCTGGCATCAGAAGTTGGGACATCTTCACCTAAAGGGAATGAAGAGAATTATCTCCTCAGAAGCAGTCAGAGGGATTCCCAAACTTAGTATTGAGGAAGGAAAGGTGTGTGGAGACTGTAAAAAAGGAAAGCAGACAAATATGTCTCATCCGAAGCTTCAACATGACACCACCTCCAAGGTATTGGAACTCCTTCATATGGATTTGATGGGACCTATGCAGGTTGAAAGTCTGGGTGGAAAGAAATATGCTTATGTAGTTGTGGATGACTATTCAAGATACACCTGGGTGAATTTCATCAAAGACAAATCTGAGGTGTTTGATGTCTTTAAAGAGCTCTGTCAAAGACTCCAAAGAGAAAATGAGAGTAAGGTCATCAGAATAAGAAGTGATCATGGAAGAGAGTTTGAGAATAACAAGTTTGAAGAATTTTGCTCGGCTGAAGGTATAAGTCATGAGTTTTCATCGCCTATCACCCGTCAGCAAAATGGAGTTGTTGAGAGGAAGAACAGAACTATACAAGAGTCGACTAGAGCAATGATTCATGCCAAGAAACTTCCTTATCACTTCTGGGCTGAAGCCATGAACACTGCCTGCTACATTCACAACAGGGTTACCCTAAGAAGAGGCACGTCATCCACTCTATATGAGCTATGGAAGGGAAGAAAACCTACTGTTAAGTACTTCCATGTTTTTGGTAGTAAATGTTACATCCTGGAAGATAGAGAGCAGAGAAGGAAATTGGATTCCAAAAGTGATGAAGGAATATTTTTGGGGTACTCCATCAATAGCAGAGCATATAGAGTCTTCAACTCCAGGACCAAAGTAATGATGGAGTCAATCAATGTTGTGATTGATGATGAAGATAAGCAGGAAGTTGAGGATGTCATAGAAGATGTTGGAACATCAGCTGATGAAGTTTCTATAGAAGTTGAAGAAAGAAATCCATATCCTGGTGCTGCTGATATTGAGCCTGAGCAACCTCAGAAAGATCCTTCAAGAATTCAGAAGGATCATCCAAAGGAGCTAATTATAGGTGATCCAAATTCTGGAGTAAGGACTAGGTCAAGAGAAATCATAGCTAGCTCGTGCTTTGTATCCAAAATAGAGCCAAAGAATGTCAAGGAAGCTCTGATAGATGAGTTTTGGATAAATACTATGCAAGAAGAACTGGAGCAGTTCAGAAGAAATGATGTCTGGGATCTTGTGCCAAGACCAGAAGGGGTGAATGTTATTGGAACAAAGTGGATCTACAAAAACAAGTCTGACGAGCTTGGAGTGGTTACAAGAAACAAAGCGAGACTTGTTGCACAAGGTTATACTCAAGTTGAGGGAGTTGACTTTGATGAGACGTTTGCTCCAGTGGCTAGATTAGAATCCATCAGACTACTCTTGGGTATGGCTTGTAACCTAAGATTCAAGCTGTTCCAAATGGAGGTGAAGAGTGCTTTTCTGAATGGCTATCTGAATGAAGAAGTCTATGTAGATCAACCTAAAGGATTCACTAATCCAAACTTCCCCAATCATGTGTTCAAACTGAGGAAAGCGCTGTATGGCTTGAAACAAGCTCCAAGGGCCTGGTATGAGAGGCTGACAAAATTCGTAGTAGCAAATGGTTATAGAAAAGGAGGGATTGACAAAACTTTGTTTGTCAAGGAAGAAGGAGGAAAATTAATGGTAGCCCAAATTTATGTTGATGACATTGTATTTGGGGGGATGTCAGATGATATGGTGAAACAGTTTGTTCAACAAATGCAATCAGAATTTGAAATGAGTTTGGTTGGAGAACTTAGCTACTTTCATGGATTACAAGTCAGACAAATGGAAGATTCTATCTTTATTTCTCAAAGCAAATATGCTAAGAGCATAGTAAAGAAATTTGGCCTGGATAATGCCAATCACAAAAGGACACCTGCTCCCACCCATTTGAAGCTATCCAAGGATGAGAATGGAGTGAGTGTGGACCACAGCTTGTACAAAAGTATGATTGGGAGTCTACTGTATCTCACAGCAAGCAGACCTGACATTTCCTTTGCTGTTGGAGTGTGTGCCAGATATCAATCTAATCCTAAGGTGAGTCACTTGAATCAAGTGAAAAGGATTCTGAAATATGTGAATGGCACAAGTGACTATGGGATGCTATATAGCCATGATTCTGGTACTGATTTAAGAGGATACTGTGATGCTGATTGGGCTGGAAGTGTAGATGATAGGAAAAGCACTTCAGGAGGCTATTTCTTTCTAGGGAACAATCTGATTTCCTGGTTCAGCAAGAAGCAGAATTGTGTATCTCTCTCAACTGCTGAAGCGGAGTATATAGCAGCAGGAAGTAGTTGCTCTCAGCTGGTTTGGATGAAGCAGATATTGAGTGATTACAATGTCAAACAAGATGTTATGACACTATACTGTGATAATCTGAGTGCCATTAATATATCTAAAAATCCTGTACAGCATAGTAGGACAAAGCACATAGACATAAGGCATCACTTCATAAGGGATCTGGTTGAAGACAAAATTGTTACCTTGGAGCATGTAGCCACAGATAACCAGCTGGCTGACATATTCACTAAAGCCTTAGATGCAAACCAATTTGAAAGGTTAAGAATCAAATTGGGAATCTGCATTTATGAAGACTAAATGTGCTAGAAAGGGGTTGTGGGCAGTTGGAGTTATTTTTGAAAATGTTTAGTCAACTGCCAGGTGAAGGTTGTCAAATTATGGCTAAAAAGGGGGAGAAGTAGCCTAAAGTAGCTAAAGTACAATATGCAGAAATTAAGGGGGAGTAATTGATATTAAGGGGGAGTAATTGACAGCTGCTATGCTGGTTCATGATTGAGGGGGAGCAACATTGTTGAAAATTGTTGCTGTTGAAGTTGCTGTTGAAAATGGTGCTGCAGCAGAGTTTCTGTGGTGAAAATGCTTCTAATGTTGAATTGTGTGCAGCTGTTGAAGATTGTAACTGTTTTGCAGCATAATGATATATGCTGAAGTGTTTATGTGAGCAGCAGAGTGTTGTGAAGAAAAGAGGTTACTGCTGATGCTGCTACTTAGAGTTTCAAGATTATTGATTGAAGTTTTTCTGCTGCTGAAGTCTCTGAAGGTGCAGAGTGCAGAGATTATTTTAGCCAAAATTAGCCAAAGGGGGAGATTGTTAGTTCTTGGATTGGCTGGAATTTTGGTAAAACAAAGTATATGCAATGTTGATGTCAAGGTACTGATGTTGCAACATTGAGATTTAACACTGGGCTGTGTTAAGTATGTATTTGCTGAAGTTGGATGTCTGATGTCACATTGGCAATGTTGTAACATCAGATCTGCAGAATTAATAACAGCAGGCTGTGATGTTGTTATGGTTTGAGTGTTAGCTGGAATTGTGGAGAGCAAGCTGTCTCATTGGATGCGAATATCTTGGGATAGATATTTTCTGCTGCATAGGAGATCTGGTGCAGATTTGTAGGATATTTAAAAGGTTGAAGATTTAAAAAGATTTTAGGAGAAAATTTGTTTTAAATATTCAGTTTTAAATAACAAATCTGGTCAGATATTGTAGCAAGTCCAAGAGCAATTCAAGGGGCTATATAAAGCGCACAAGACCAAAGGAAAAAGTACAGAAATACAGAGAGAAGATCAAGAGCAGAGGCTGAGTGTCTTGAGTATTTTGGTACGAAGTTGTATATCCAGAATTCTAGGGTGAATTGCTGAGTCGTATTCTGTCCTCTCTAAAGCTGTTAAGCAAAGAGAGTTGTGTAACTTGATCAAAGCTGTGAAGTAAGATCAAGGTTTCTCAAAGAGGTTGTTCTTTGAGTGTTTTAGGGATTGAGTAGTGTTCTCATATCTAAGTGGTTTCTTAGGTAGAAAGTCACTAGTAGGAATTAAGTTTAGGAGATTGTCAACTGGGTTGTTGAGTCTGTAAATTAATTCTACAAGTAGTGAATTTCATCCCTGGCTTGGTAGCCCCCAGACGTAGGTAGTTAGACCGAACTGGGTGAACAATTCTTGGTGTTATTTTGCTGTTTATTCTGTCCATTGTGCAGAGTGTGTTGTTGTGACATCACACCTTAACATCACACGTCTGATACCAGAATTTCAATTTTCAATCCTTCTTCAATGATTAGCTTACGCCAGACGGTTTAACAGGGCTTTCGTCTCAAACAGTGTTTTTTGAGTGAGGCAAATGATTTTACTTAATCGTCCCTAATGCCAAAGCAAATCATGTTCTCATTGTATTTTCTCAAAAGATTTTTCCAAACATTTTCTGCTTTCAAAACCGTTATTAATGAATAAGTGAAGTTTTGCATAACAAGAAAAATAATAGAGCAATGATAAATGTCAAACAAAGAATGGTCCAAAATCTAATTTTATTAGAATGGGAACTTGCCAATGGCGAAGTTCCATGGAGTATTACAATTAGAAAAATGGCAATTTGGGAAAAGGTTACATCGTATTCAATGACCACTACCATCCCTAATGACTAAGAGTCCTAAAATATTTGCTGCTGATGAGGGCAAATGAACTTGAACTTCTTCATGAATTCCTTGACATAGGTGACAACCCTGTTTGACATAGTGAAACGCCTTTGTCCCTAACTTTAGCCTGGACCGCCCTTTCGGGTTTTCAGTCCACCGGGACGCTCTTTTTTTGCCTAGACCGCCCTTTCGGGTTTTCAACCTGGCGAGCTCCTTTTTTTTATTTGATCCCTAACTTTTTCCCGAGTCTCCTTCATAGGTTATGACCTACCGGGATACCCTTTTTTTGCCTAAGTCGCCATTTCTGGTTTTCGACTTAGCGGGCTTTTAGGCATAATATTTTCGTACTGAGTCAGCATTCACAGGGTGTGCGAGTTGTTCACCATCCATCGTTGTAAGGAATAAGGAACCTCCTGAGAACACAATTTTCACTACAAATGGACCCTCATAGTTGGGCGCCATTTTTCGTGAGGATCCCTTTGAGATGGCAAGATCTTCTTGATTACAAGTTCTCCTTCTCGGAATTCTCGAACACTGACCTTTTTGTCAAATTCTATTTTCATTCTCTTCTGGTATAGGTGACCATGACACATGGCAGTAAATCACTTCTCATTAATGAGGTTCAGCTGGTCATATCTCTCTTGGACCCATTATACTTCCTCAAGCTTGGTCTCTATAAGAATTCTCAGGGACGGTATCTCTACTTCAATAGGAAGAACAACATCCATTCCAAATACTAGAGAAAAGGGAGTTGCCCCTGTCGAAGTTCGAACTGAAGTTCTATATCCATGCAAGGCAAACAGTAACATCTCATGCCAATCCTTATAACTTTTGACCATTTTTTGCAGGATCTTTTTGATGTTCTTGTTGGCAGCTTTGACAGCTCCATTTATCTTGAGACGATAAGGTGAAGAATTGTGATGCTCAACGTTGAAATTATCACACAACTCCTTCATCGTTTTGTTGTTCAGGTTTGTTCCATTGTCAGTTATGATTATGTTAGGGATTCCATAACCACGTATGATATTATTCTTGATAAAACGGGCCACTACTTGCTTGGTCACATTGGCATATGAGGCAACTTCAACCCATTTGGTGAAATAGTCAATGGCCATTAGAATGAAACGATGACCATTAGAAGCTTTAGGCTCAATAGCTCCAATCATGTCAATGTCCCACATAGAGAAAGGCCAAGGGAATGATAAAACATTTAGCAATGTTGGAGGCACATGCTTATTGTCAGCATAGATCTGGCATTTATGACACTTTCTGGCATATTGGATACAATCAGCTTCCATGGTCAACCAATAGTACCCAACCCTTAAGATCTTTTTAACTATAGCATGTCCATTGGCGTGAGTACCAAAGGCTCCTTCATGAATATCGTGAATTAACAGGTCTGCTTCTCATTTATCAACTCATCTTAGCAGGACTATGTCGTAATTCCTCTTGTAAAGTACATCATTGCTGAGGAAGAACTTGGATATTAGCCTTCGCAAAGTTTTCTTGTCAAGACTGGAAGCATTGGCAAGATACTCTTGAGTCTTCAGATAATTCATGATGTCGTGAAACCACGGTTTCCCATTTACCTCTTCTTCAATTGACTGGCAATAGGCGAGCTCAGTTTTGCGCTCAATTCTGATCAATGGCGCCTCATTAACAAATCTGACTTGCCACATTGAAGCCAACATTGCTAGGGCATCAGCTATGTGGTTCTCTGAGCGAGGAACATGACGGAAAGTAATCTCGTCAAAGTATTGGATCATCTCTACAATGTAATCACGGTACGGGATCAACTTCTTGTCTTTAGTCTCCCATTCACCTTTGGCCTGATAGATAACCAAAGCAAAATAACCAATGACTTCTAGAATCTTGATTCTGAGATCAATTGTAGCTTCCAAACCCAAGATACATGCTTCATACTCAGCAATATTGTGCGTGCATTCAAAGTATAACCTTACTATGAAAGAAGTATAACCACCATTAGGGATCATCAACACAACACCCACGCCATGTCCTTTATAGTTGGAAGATCCATTAAACATCATTTTCCATCACGAACCAGGTTCAGGACCTTCATCAGGGCCTAACTCTTCACAATCTCTCTTTATCAACATAATATCCTTATCGGGGAAATCAAACTTGAGAGGCTCATAATCTTCAACAGGCTAATCTGCAAGGTACTCTGATAAAACACTCCCCTTGATAGCCTTTTGAGTGACATATTGGATATCATATTCTGACAAGAGCATGTGCCAACAGGCAAGTCTTCCTGTTTGAGCAGGCTTCTCAAAGATATACTTTATTGGATCCATTTTGGAGATCAACAAAGTAGTGTGACATATCAAATATTGTCTCAAACGTCTGGCGGCCCATGCCAAAGCACAACAGGTTTTCTCTAGCAATGAATAACGGCTTTCGCAATCGGTGAACTTTTTGCTCAAGTAATAGATGGCATGCTCCTTGCGACCAGTTTCATCATGTTGGCCCAAGACACAGGCCATGGATCCTTCCAACACAGTCATGTACATGAAGAGAGGTCTTCCAGGAACAGGGGGAACCAATATCGGTGGTTCTTGCAGGTAGTTCTTGAGTTTATCAAAGGCTTACTGACAATCAGAATTCCACTATACAGTCTGGTCTTTATGGAGCAACTTGAAGATTGGTTCACAAGTGGGAGTCTTGTTGGAGATGAATCTGGAAATATAGTTCAAAAGGCCCAGAAAACCTCTTACTTGAGACTCGGTCTGTGGAGCTGGAATCTCTTGAATAACTCGTACCTTGTCAGGATCCACCTCAATTCCTCGTTGACTGACGATAAAACCAAACAGTTTTCCTGATCTAAAACTGAAAGTACATTTGGCAGGGTTCAACTTTAGCTGGTATTTCTGAAGTCTCTTGAATAATTTCAAAAGGTGATCCAAATGCTCCTCCTCACTCTGAGATTTAGCAATCATATCGTCCACATACACTTCAATTTCTTTATGAATCATGTCATAGAACAAGGTTACCATAGCCCTCTGATAGGTTGCCCCTACATTTTTTAAACCGAAGGGCATGACTTTGTATTAATAAGTTCCCCAGGGAGTTATGAACGTAGTCTTATCCATATCGGCCGGATCCATTCTGATCTGATTATAACCTGAGAAACCGTCCATGAAGGAGAAAAATGAAAACCGAGCTGTATTATCCACAAGAGTGTCGATATGCGGCAGAGGGAAATCGTCCTTAGGACTAGCTTTGTTGAGATCCCTATAATCTACGCACATTCACACTTTGCCATTCTTTTTCATTACTGGCACAATGTTGGCTACCCATTCAGGGTACTTGGAAACTGCTAAGAAACCTGCATCCAATTGTCGTTTAACCTCATCTCTGATCTTGAGATCCATGTCGGGTCTACTTCTTCGAAGTTTCTGTTTCACCGGTGGACATTCAGGCTTGAGTGGTTTCTTATGAACTACTATGTCTGTATCCAAACCAGGCATGTCTTGATAAGACCATGCAAAGACATCCATATATTCTTCCATAAGCTGTACTAACCGTCGTCTGATTTCTGCCCCAAGTGTTGCCCCAACCTTAACCTCTTTCTTGACCTCGTTGGTACCAAGATTGATGACGTCAACTTGTTCCTCATGCGGTTGAAGATACGTATACTGATACTCACACATTTCTGCCAAATCATCAGGGACCTCATAATCCTCCTCATTCTCAACTTGATAGATAGGAGAATCAAAGTCAATAGTGAGAGTAGGGTCATTGAATATAATGGGTTTGGGATTTATTCTGCATGACGGAGGGACTTATTTTTATTAAAATGCACAAAATCAGATGCAAGAAGAAAAATGTTTTGTAGTTTTGAAAAGATTGCCATTTTTCCTTAAAAGTAAAAACAATAAATAAAGACAAAGAATTTAACAAAACATCACTTTCATTGATTAATAAGAATTAAAAGCGGTGGCCCATACAAAATAATCTGATAGCCTCGGGCAGGGCTACAGAATTGAAACAACAACAAAAGCAAGCAAATTACTCTGGCATAAGGTACAAAACAGAGATCTCAATAGCCTCCCAATTACTCAATACGGCATCATGATGCGTGTTTTCGCAAGTATACGAATCGTGTCAGAGTAATACAAAAGATTATCGATCCCACAGAGACCAAACGCCAATCTATCGATTTCTATCGTTACGATGCTTATCTAAGGAAAATCAATCGGGAGTTCGAGAGTGCACAGTAAAAGCAGTGTAAAGTACGAAAATATAAAAATTCAATAAACAACAGGCTTGAATGTAATTCACACAGTCAGATAATATTCCAGATGCTTGTAAATAGAACTATTTATGGGGTAATGTTTTCTACTTATGAAAAGAACTAATTTAACAGGAACTGTCACTTTCGCGTATTCAGAACCGAGTTTATCCCATAATCGAACCCTCTTATTGTCACTTATAAAAAGGCACGCATCGCATTAAAGTAATAAACCTATTTTTAAGAAATATAGTTTCTTGACTCAGTTGAAAAGTATTTTGACTTGGAACTTTTAACAAAAATAGGTTCATGCGAACCGGACTTTAAATCCATAAACGCGTCCGAAAATAGTTCTAAAATCGTTTTTCTAAAGTATTAAAAACTCCTACTTAACTGGACAAAGCGCTTTCGCTTCCTTTGAACATTTAAGACTAACCAAGCTTAGCCAAAGGTTGGACGGCTTTCGATCTTACCCAACAGAAATAAAGTACAGAAAACTTGTGTCAAAAATCAAAATAACCCCTAAGCATTTCTATCTACACATTGCACGGAATATTACTTTAACTATGATCCTTACATTCTAACCTTTAAGATTTAGCCGGACATGGAAATGTAAATAGACATGTTGAAATAGATCATGTTAAAGTAAATTCTTAAAAAGGTTTTGAAAGTAAAGCGAGTGCGAGAAATAAAGAAAGTAAAGCGAGTGCGAGAAATAAAGAAAGTAAAGCGAGTGCGAGAAATAAAGGAAGTAAAGCGAGTGCGAGAAATAAAGAAAGTAAAGCGAGTGCAAGAAATAAAGAAAGTAAATGCTGAACTTGTAAATGAAACCTGCTCCAAATCGGAGGCTTTAAATCTGGTACAACTGGAAATAAATGACTGGAAATGAAAATGGCAGTAGGATTAACTTCTACCAGAGTGATCCAAACTCGATTACAGACTCGATCAAACAGTGTGATAACTCCCCGATGTGAAGAGTTTATCACTTTACAATACTGAATTATATGGCTTGAGTTCTGAAACTAAGCTTGGATGCCATGAAATGAACAAGAAGCCTCTATTAATAGACTTAGGAAAAGGTATGAAAGGACAAGGATGCCCTCCAACTTCTTTTGGGAGGGAAAATGCCCATCAAAGATGGCGCCCGCCACCCTCCTCATGGCGCCCGCCACATGAACTAGGGAAGAAAGTGGTGGGAGACGTGGCAGTTGTCAGCAGTTGAGTCCCCTCCAACTTGTGGCCCACCCCATGGCGCCCGCCATGTTGGGTGCCACATGTGCAATTCCTTCAAAAGTTGGCTTTTTGCTCGATTTCCATCATTTCTTCGTGGATGGCTCTCGAAACACCTAGAATCTGAAAACAAGACAAAATACAAGCATAATACAAGAAAACGATAATAAAAATCTTAAGAAGCATGTGCAATTCGAGTCAAAAACGCAATGTGATTCAGTGTTATCAAATTCTCCCACACTTAGACCTTTGCTTGTCCTCAAGCAAACCATAACTCGCGAGAAAAATAGTGAATACGGATACTCATCCTAGGCTACCAACTCTACTTCGATTAAGTTTGTATTGATAGGTACTTGCTCACACATTAAGGATATCGTAACAACACAATTCCGCTTTTGCGGTCATCAACCTCCATCCTATACAAACTAATCCTAATCATGTCATTATACCTAGCCTATCTCACTCATCCTTCTTTTATCCCTTTTCATTCTGGCGCAATC
Organism: Lathyrus tuberosus; assembly: GCA_022829125.1. NCBI lineage: Eukaryota > Viridiplantae > Streptophyta > Magnoliopsida > Fabales > Fabaceae > Lathyrus > Lathyrus tuberosus. The sequence goes on along the minus strand of JALAZF010000261.1, from coordinate 6,867,214 downwards.
ACATTAAGCCCGTTATCCTTTCACATTCATGGTAGGATAACCTGTTAATGACTATGATCTCATTATCATCTTTCATTTTTTTCTTTTTGCACATTGGCTTAAATATCAATAAAATAAAGAATTTGCACCGTTGGGCTAAATGATCGGGTGGGGATCACCTAAATTAGAAGGAGCATTTCTTTTCATTCATTCATATTTTTTCTTTTACCTTTTAAGCTTGAGATCATACACTTATTTGCATCGGCTTCCTACTTAGTGTGTGCTTAGGATGGTGCTAACTGCTAAATAAACTACTTAGGGACTACTAAAGGGGCGAGAACTTAAGGCTATGGCATAACAAGTACTCAAACCGATTCCATAATTTAGAGGCTCACGGTGTTAAGACGATACCGATCTTGTAGAATTTTCCCAAGTCTCACAATCTAATCTCAATTTCGTCTATAACCTAAGATTTTCAAAAGAAACCCTGTTTTTAACTCAAAAATTTTCAAAATATTTGGTATGGCTTATGAGAATGGGGAAATCGATAAACAACATAAAATCACGCATAAAGACTCGACAGCACATGCAAAGATGCAACGAAACATTAAATCAGAATTTTTTTTAAAATTATGCTAGAAAACAGTAAATCTAACTAGAAAGCGGTAAAATGAAAACGGTAAAGTTCCTCCCCCTTACTTAAACCAAACATTGTCCTCAATGTTTTGATAAAAGGTGGTAAAGGAAAGATATAACTGTATGAATACCATTGCGTGCTACCATGGCCAAATTTGCGCTGATTCTTCCCTTGTTGTCCCTGTCTTCGCTGGCCACTTCTACTCCGGTGTCTTGTACTACGAATTATCTGAATTTGCTGAAACTTCATTTTCTTGAAGCCGCTCATCATATTGCCTATTTCCGAAGGAAGTATCTGCAAAAATTTGTTAGAAAGATACTGTGCGGTTGTCGTACCTCGAATAATACGATCCTCGCAATGGACGCGGTAAAAACTGTTCGAAACAGAGTCGCCACCGAACTTTATTTATCCCAAAAGAGGGAAAGGAAAATATCGAGAAAACCTTTAAAGGGAGATAAGAACATGGTCATCATAACCAAATTCGGGTTCGGGAGTCGGTTACGAAAGAGGGAAGGTATTAGTACCCTCGACGTCCGTTGTACTCAACGGGAACCTCTTGATTCGATTCGTGAGAAAGTTAGTTAGGTTTGTTTGTTATCTTCTAAGGTAAAAGGGTTCGTTTTTTAAAAGGGAAAATGGGGTGGGTTTTTTATTAGTGTGCTCGGCAAGGATTAGAACCCTTGTGCCTACGTATTCCCTCGTGCAATGGGAAAGTCAGAGCATTCGTAGTTCGTGGGACTACAGTTTGTTTGGTTTCCATTTTTTATAGGCGAACGAGTGTTTAATTCGCATTCTAACTACTAAACGTTGGCTTGTCTGCTCATCAAGGGAGGCTGAAGCACTAGTTCATATGCGCGGAAGAATGGACTAAACAATGTTCTTTTTGTGAAAAGTTGTTTGGATAAGGATTAAGTGTGTTAAGGATTTGATTGAAAAAATAGTTTGATTTGGACGTGTTTTAGGCGAACGAGAGTTTAGGTTGCATTCTGACTGCTAAACATTGGCTTGTATGCTCGCTAGGGGAGGCTGAAGCACGAGTTCATATGTGCGAAAGAATGAGTTAAACAATGTTCTTTGGGAAAGGTGTTTGAGTTGTGGATTAAGGGTATTGGGGTTTTGGTCGCAAGGGGGCGAGGAAAGGAGTTTTGGATGTTTTAGAGGTGACAATTGCTCATACACGGGTAAGAGAATTCGCACCCAAGCAATCGACGAATTAAGGTTTATGTCTTTTAGAAGTGTCAATTGTTCACACACGAGTAAGAGAACTCGCACCCAAACAATTGAGGAGAAAGGTCAAAGACTTGGCCCCCCTCACATCACCTTTTAGGAAGTTGTGTTTGAATATATGATTAAGTGTATTAAAGAGTTTGATTAAGGAAATAGTTTGGTTTGCGTGTGTTTTAGGGTCTCGGTCACACGGGGGCGAGGAAAGGAGTTTTGGATGTTTTAGAGGTGACAATTATCCACACACGAGTAAGAGAACTCGCACCCAAACAATTGAGGAGAAAGACCAAATACTTGATCCCCCTCACTTCACCTTTGGTAAAAATGTTTAAGTAAGGATTATGTGTTTTAATAATTGCTTAGGAAAAAGGTTTGAATGTTGTCGAGTTACAAGTGTTTTAAAGCGTCAATTGTCCACACACGAGTAAGAGAACTCGCACCCAAACAATTGAGGAGAAAGACCAAAGACTTGATCCCCCTCCTTTTCACCTTTTAAGAAATGATGTTTAAGTATGATTAAATGTGTTGATTTAGTTTGAAAAATGCTCGATGTGGATCGAGGTTTGAATTTGCGTGCGAAATGGTTTGAGAACTAATGGAAATGGGGTCCTATGGTTTAAGGTAAGGTCGATTGCGAGGCAAAAGCGCTCGACTTACAAGAGGTAAGGGACTTGATATGTGGATCAAGTTAATGCTTGAGGATAAATTAATTTGATTTGGAAAATACTTGACGTTGGATCAAGCTTGTTTATTGTTGTAAAAGGGGTTGATTTTAATCTTTTGGGAGAGGGGTGCAATTAATCAAGTGAGAATAATCGAGCCATGATTAAAGTAAGCCAATCACATACACGCATACAAATCAAAGTGAAATGTGCAACAATTATCGTTGTATAAAGCCCAAGAGGAGGCATTGTGAGGTCGATTGCGATCGTGAAAACGATCGACTTACAAGGTATAAAAATGGTTGACATAAAGTCACAACATTAGTTTGAAAAAGATTTTTTGGTTTGGACAAGTATAATATGAATAACACACATATAATTAAAGCATGAAATAAACCCACATGAATAGAGTACACACAAAATAAAATGATGGGATAAAAACAAGCACATTAGTTAGGTTAGTAACCTAATTCTAAAGTTAATTCTAATGAGGGAAGTCGTAAACTAAAGTTAAGTTCTAGGTTTCTAGATTAAAGTTCCGATAATTAACTAGATTAAATCAAAATATTTAATAAAATTAATTGTCAAAAATTAATTAATATTAAATAAAATAATTTAATAAAATTAATTAAATAGGAATTCAGGAGTTATTAAATGAAAGTATTTTTAGAATTTGAATTAAAACCAAATTAACAATTAATCAAATTGAAATTCAATATTTAATAAAATTAATCATCAGTAGATTAATTAATATTAAATGAAAATTTTTAATAAAATTAACTAAATAAAAGTTTTGTTTTTAATAAGAAAATAAAATGTTTTAAAAGAAAATAAAATGTTTTTAAAAGAAAATAAAATGTTTTTAAAAGAAAATAAAATGAAATAAAAGAAAAGAAAATAAAATGTTTTTAAAAGAAAATAAAATGAAATAAAAGAAAATAAAATGTTTTTAAAAGAAAATAAAATGAAATAAAACTAGGATTAGGCCAGAAATTAGGGGGGGTGATTAGTGAAAACTCCAGGCCCAAAGACATTAAGCCCAACATGTGGGGAGGAGGTTCACCATGAACCTTCAGGTCAACCAAGACCCTCAACACACCATCTGGATCGTTGATCAAGAATGGAATCACAGTCTGACTCCTGATCTAAGGGTTAACAGTGCGCGTGCATGGTAGGGTGGCGAAAAGGGATATGCGTGGGATCTAATCTAAGGTGGCAACCGGTGACACTTGTCACCGGTAGGTGGAGCCACCCAACACCCACCAACCAAGCCATAAAACATAAAAAGAAAAAAAATGAGAACGAAAAAAAATAAATCTCAAATCTCTCCATTCACTTTCCTCGTCTCTTTCTCACTAATTCTCTCTACAAAATAGAGACTCACCGGAAACCCAACCACGGCCGGAGAAGAGGCGGCGCGCGGCGGCCGCCACCGTCTTCTCCGGCGACACCACCACAAAACCTAAAATGATCTACACTAACCCTAGCTTAAAAACTCTTCTCTCTTCAAATCCGAAAACCAAATACCCAAAAACCTCCTCAAACTCTCAAATAGACCCCATCCCAAATCGAAACCCTAATTCAAAAACTAAAAAAAAAAAAACAAGCAAATCGAAGTTTGAGAAGCAAATACGTTGCTTTAGAGAGCATCAACAATATGAGTTCACGCAAGAAGGTCCAAAATGGAGCAAATCGGAGTTCTACAGGAGTACCTCTTGAAGAACCTCTCTGGGAAGTCTCTGAACGTATCAAGGTATGCTCCGATCTCACTTTTCCCTTTGCGTCTCAATCCTCTTCCTTGTATCTCTTTCTGTTTTCGATTTTTGAGTTTTCTGGATCTGTTCGGATTTTAGGTTTGGTGGATTTGGAAGGTTGGAGTTGAGTGAAAGAAGGTGTGGTTATGTTGGGTTGCGAAGGTGAGGGAGAAGAAGGTTGAAGGAAAAGGTTGGGAGTCGATGCAGTTGTGGTAGCAGCTGGGTTTATGGATGGTGGAGATTCACGATCGCTTACAGAAAAACGGTCAAGATTGAGTTGCAAGGTTGTTTAATGATGTTGTTCGTGGAAGAGGAAGGGTGATGTTGTGAGAGAAGCTGATGAAACTGGTTGTTCGAAGGAGATTATTAGGGTGTTGTTTTGAGGTTTGCTGCGTGAGTTTGTGGTGAATGCTATGGAAAATTTGTGAGCAAGGTTTATGGTGGAGCAGAGTGTTTGGCTCATTTTGTGGCTTACTGAGTGAGTTTTTTTTCTCTGCTTTTCCCCCCTCTAATAACAAGACTTGTATGGTAACTGCTGTGATGTCTTTTTCACTGTATTGTCACTTTCGTGTTGCAGGTTTGCAAGCTGTTGGTTGTTGTAGCAGGTTGTGCAGCAAGATTTTTGTCTTGATATTGTAGGTTTTGGTATTGGTTTCAAATTGTGATAGCAGGTCTGGTACAATTTTTTACAGAGGCTGGTGTGGGCATGTGGGTTTTGGCTTTGTATGTGTAGCAAAAACTGGTTTTGTATAGTGTGGAGGTAGCATGCTGCAAGTTTTAATGGTTCATTGAGGAAGTAGCAAATAAATGTTGTGCGGGTTGTGTTGTTGTTGGTTGTTGATAGCAGCGGTTTGTATCATTGTGTAGTCCTTTTTATACAGGGTGTTTTGTCTTGGAGTGGTACGGTTGGTAAGGTTGGCTTTGGGGTTTACAAGTCTTGGCGTGGTGGTGCATAGGTTATGGATGCAAGCTGACTTGGGTGGGACACGGTCAACAATTGCTTTTATTATGTATTTTTCAAGTTGTAATTGATGCTTGTAAAATATTTGGCCATGCTTTTTTTGGTAATATTGTAATGATATTTATTGGACTTGAAAGAACAATGGGCTTTCGATTTTAAAAATTGGGAAATGGTAATATTTTCTTTGAAATGGTTTGTTGAGATTTTGTAGTTTAAGAAATGGATAATGGAGAAAAAAAATGATAATAATAAATAAATAAATAAAACATGGATCAAATTAAATTGAATCAAAAAGAATTAAAATGGAAAGGGATAATTGGATGACAAAAATAAATAATGGATAAGGGGATATGGTTTTGAAATGAATTTGGAAAAAATAGGAATGGATTAGAATTGAAGATGGATATGAAATAAAAAATGGAATATGGATATTTGAATATGAAATGGATTGGAAATATGGATCGTAGATATTTATGAATAATGGCTAAGAAAGAAAACTGGATACTTGGATATAATGGATTTTGATGTTGGTTGAAAATGGATAATGAACATTGGATTAAAAATGGATAAAATTAAATTTAATGTGGAATTGATACAAAAAAATGGTTTAGAAATGGATTGGATAATGGAGAATGGGTAATTATGGACATTAAAAATGAAGTGGATTTTTATGGAAAATAATTTTGAAGTGGACATGGATTAAAAGTTTGGATTGAAAATGGTTTGGAAGAAAAAGGAGGTACAGAGGTCATTCATACACAGGTAGGACAAATTTGGGGTATGACAGATGCCCCTATCTAATTGGCTTGAACCCGAGAGAGTGAATGGCTGCATGGCATTCATTCTAAGGGTAGAAGTCAATTAGATATAAGAATGCCCCAAAATTTGTCTCACAAAAGGTAAAGTGTTGTAGAGTAAGAGCTAACAGAATGAAGTAGCGGGGTTCAGATTGAACAACATAACTTGAGGTTCTTTGGGTGGTCGAAGCAATCCCTTATCCATTAAGGTTCTCCGATGATAAAGATGTATTTTTGAACAGGCAGAGGACTCTCTGGGTCGTCGAAGCAGTCCCTTATCCATTAAGGTTCCTCAACGATACCAAACCAGTATATCTGAAGATTAATTTGCTGAGGGATAGTTGAGCAAGATTCCTGTCGAATAAGGAAATGTGCTAGATTTGCAGGGGAAAGCTCACAAGAAACTTTCTAGAATATCCTCTGCTTGGGGAGTAATAAAAGCAACAGCTGCTGGGGATTGTCAATATCAACTGCATGGCCGAAGAATGACTTGCTGGGGAATAGAATTCCTTGAGTATGTGCGGGGTATCAACTTTTCTTCAGATGAATACTGCCGACTTTGAAGGAGGACTGGCCAAGACGCTTGCGAACTGATCCTGGATCCTGCTATGCTATGCTGGGGATGGATATGCCATACATACAGGAATGCAAATGAACTTGTTTTATGAAATGCATATGGGAATGCAACCGGGAAAGGCCTCATTCCTGGTTTCCAAAGAAGGATTAATGGGGATTAGATGGAGCAAGGTGAAAGACTCACTGGGAATACTGGCATATCAACTCGGGGGTTGAGAAAAGGAAATACTATCGACTCGGGGGTCGAGAAACATTAAGATAAACTGTCGTCAACTCGGGGGTTGAAATAAAGGTAAAGGTAATATCGACTCGGGGGTCGAAGGTAAAAGCAAATATCAACTCGGGGGTTGAGGGAAATAACAAAATATCAACTCGGGGGTTGAAGGTAAAAGCAAATATCGACTCGGGGTCGAGGAAATAAAGACAATATCGACTTGGGGGTTGAGAAAATAAAGTCAAGGTAATCTATCAACTCAGGGGTTGAAGGAAATAACAAAATATCTACTCGGGGGTTGAAGGTAAAAACAAATATCGACTCGGGGTTCAAAGAAGATAAAGATAACAATGACTCAGGGGCCAGCACAAGCAATAAGATGTCAACTCGGTAGTTGAAGATATAATAATGATATCGACTCGGGGGTCGAGAAAGATAAAGATAACAATGACTCGGGGGTCAGTACAAGCAATAAGATATCAACTCGGGGGTTGAAGATGTAATAATGATATCGACTCGGGGGTCGAGAAAATAAAGACAAAATATCATCAACTCGGGGGTTGAAAGAAAGGTAAACATCGACTCGGGGGCCGAAGAAAATAGAGACAACATTGACTCAGGGGTCAAGAACAAATCAATATATATCAATGCGGGGGTTGAGGAAGGAAAATGGTTATGTTATGTATGCATATGGTGCGCGTATGTTGTATACGATGCATATGTGGATGCAAGCAGGTTATTGGTTTTATGAAGGTGCCAGCAGGGTGGACTTTTAGTGGTTGCCAAGGCAGGGTTGGACTTTTGGTAGGTGCCAAGCAGGGTTGGACTTTAATTTGATGTAAAGATTTGATTTCCCGACACTCGAAAATGGAAGATATTATGATCAGTAAGCCAATATGATTCTCTTGTTGCCCCAAGGCTGATCCTTTGCAGAAATCGTGTGCTTGGTTCATGAGAGAACCTCACTTCTAGCTGATATGCCATAAATGGTTGTATGAGCGTAGTGACATAACCAATGCATGTTGATTGTATGAGCGTAGCGACTTATCCAATGCATTCTGATCGTACTTTTGCTCTGCCCAAATGCTTTTAATACTTGTTGAATTCAAGGGTTGCTTAGTACATGACATGGCCAACTTGACTAACTTGAATGTATGAAGGGAATCTGCCCCTGTCTGGAGGGTAATGAGACATTCTGCCCCAGTGTCTAGATCAGTGGTCTGCCCCTGTGTCTGGATTTTGCAGTGGTCTGCCCTTGTGTCGGCTTTTGAAAGACTTGCCTCAGATTCACAAGGTTATGAGATAGTCTTGATTCGAGTCAGTGCCAACGAATGCTCAAGTTTCTCTCTGATTGCACTTTGTTAGAATTCCCAAAATGTCAAGTACTGATTTGCAGCTAGAATTAATCATTCAGAAATGGTAATTTTAATGCGACGTTCATGCAAGTTTTGAAAAATCATTTATTGGAATGATGAGATAGTGTGTGACGGATGGACCATTAGTCCAAACGTGGTGCTAATTTAGCTGGTGTGAAAGATATAGCAAGAATATGACACCAATACAGAAGATTAACAAATTCGTAGGAGTCAGTTTACGCAACCTTGTTGTAGTATGCTTTCAGAATAAACCCCGCCTCAATTAGGTCTTTTGAGGGTTGTAACGTGGTCTGGTTCACGGTTATAGAAACAAATGATATAAGGCTCAAAGTTTGATTAGTACCCACCTCCTTTCTTCGTGATGATCTCCAGTCCTACGTTTAGTTAAATCGACACACGTACTTAGATTTTGACGGTGTAAGAGTGAATATGAAGGTTCAAGATTCGCTTGAAATGGCAGTCATCTTATTTTGTTTTTGATGGACATCAGTGACCTTTTGGTTTTGATTTGGTGGTCATTGTATCTTATTTTGCTTCGCTTGAGGATTCGAAGACCTCTTTTGCTTTTGTCTTTTTCTTTTGATCCCTAATCTTGCGTGGACTAAATTTGTTTTGTTGTTTTTTTTTAAGTCCACCGGGATTGCCCTAATTTTTTCCTAAGTCTCCTTTTTGAGGTGTTTGACTTAGCGGGCTCTCTTTTTTGAGTAAGGCAAGTGACTGCCAAGTCAGTAGTCATTGAAGAACCACCGTCATAACTTTTGGATTTTGCAGGATTTCTTCGTCACCTCAGGACGTGTATGAAGAATACGGAGTCAGATTAACTGAACACCACCCTACCCAGGGTTGAGTATAAGGGTTTGAATCCGAAGGAAACTTCTACTTCTTGGCTCGAAGTGGTTAACTAGGGATTAGGTCCTTATCTCTCCAGTGTTTGGGGATTTGAAACAATGCCTGTATATCCTTGGCAGGATTCTATCCGAAAGCATACTAGCAACAATTATGGGTATCTTGTTTTCGTCATCCTCCCACCAAAATTTGCTAAACAAAAGTTTGATAAAGAGAGTGGACAAGAAGTATATGGAAGAATTTTGTTGTTTTTGTTATTTATAAGTAAAGAAAAATGAGCGAATATGACATGATTAATTCAGAAAATACATGGTCACAACATTAATATTACCATTCAAAACAACAATATTAAAAAACAAGTAGCATTTAACATAACGAAATTGCAAATGATAAATGTCCAATAGTTGCCAGCATCTGAGGAAGTCTTCCTGTCTGAACCACTGGCTTTAGGGATGCCTCTTGAAGTCTTGGAACTCATTTGGGCGAGAAGCTGATACGCACAACCAAATTCCCTTCTTGAAAGGATATGCACTTCTTGTCAATCAAGTGTTGCACCTTGGCTTGGAAAGCTTCGCAATCTTCAGTTGAATGCCCCATTGATCCAGCGTGATAGCCACAATACGCATTGGGATCGTACCCAGGAGGGTATGGTTCCGATACCGTCTTGAGAGACTTGGGCTCCACCAATGAATTTCGAATCAGATATGGCAGAAGCTGAGTGTAGGACATAGGAATTGGATCAAAATAAGCATTCCTTCTTTCTAAATTATTGCAAGGCCTATGCTCATTTTGGCGTTGATTTTGATGTCCTCGGTCATGGGCTCGTTGATTTGCATGAGGAGCAACCCAAGGTTTCTGGTATGACGTCCTAGGCACTGTTGGCTGCCCCTTTGGGACCCAGAGGTGGATGTCATCATCGTCATTAGAATCAACGAGATGCTTTCCAAAGTTTTTTTTCAAAGCCTCTTCACAAAATACAGCCCTTTTGGACTTCTCCTTCAGCTCTTCTCTTGCGGTGGTGACATCCCAAATCATATTTTCAACATTGTTATCAGAGAATAGAGATGTCTCATCTTCCATAAGCTCGACCTTTTCCTTGTGGTACAAGATTTTGAGTGGTCCATGAAACTCTTGTATTTTCTCTTTGCCAGATCCTTGGATTAAACCGTTCATGCTAAGGTCTTCTTTTCTTGTCAATTTTTGCAACTTGTTTCGAAAGCTTTCACATTCTTTGACAGCATGCCCTATGGTTCCAGTGTGGTACTCACACTCTACCCCTGGGTTGTCTTCCTCAAAGACTAGACGTTTCTTGTTAATAAGCTCTTGAACTTTGTTCTTGGATGACCAACAATCTTCAATAAAGTGCCCCCTCGCCCCTTTATGGTATTCACATTGTGCATTATGATTATATCCAGGTGGAGGAGGATTACGAGCCGGTCCAAGGGAGGTGAGTGCCACCATTGAACTCTGAATCAGGTATGATAGCAGTTGTCCACAGGGTATAGGAATAAGGTCAAGAATAGGGCACAACTTAGACTTCTTATGGCCTCTCTGATTTAGATTCTCATGCCTTTGGGATAGAATAGGTGCTGACCACTGATTCTGAGGTTGTGAAAGAATTGGTCGGGGACAAAGACCAGGAGGAACAACACACAATGGGTTATTCACTGCAGCTTGTGGAGTAGCAGGAACTGTGGGAGTAACACTCCTAGATGTTGTGCCTTCTTGAAGCTTTTTATTTCTTTTCCCCATAGTTGTTAAAGCTTCTGGCATCTGCTCCATCTTGCCTTTCATGTTGTTCATGCCTTTTCTCCACTCAACTTGATTCTGCTTCAAGTGTTCCATGGTTCTCCCAGAGCTACCTCAAGTCCAATATGTGCATCGGGAAATCAACTGCGGGTTATGGACAAAGGATGGATGAGTTGGTTGGAAAAATGACATGCATACATGCTAATACAATGCTGATGTCATGAGTATGCAATGCTTATGCACGGTTCCAGGATCAAAACAACATCTGATTCTGAGGAAGAAGTTAGACACAGGATATCTCTGATCACAAGACCCCCCATATGTAGGCTCTAATCGGGTAGGTGCCTAGAGTTGTGGATATCTTTCAAAGACATTATAGCGATGACGAAGGAACATCAGACGATAATATCCTTGAAAGGATCTCGTCTAGGTGAGGTCTTCGTTTCTTCCCCACGAGAAAGACTCCTCGGAGGTGCCCACTACACAACCATCGACACACGGGTTCTAAGTAGGGTTCTCAGAATCCTAGAACGAGGTCGAAAATATTACTGTCAGGAAGTAATACGTTCGAGGGATCTCATCTGATTGTGGCATTCGCATTAACCCACAAAGAGTTAACACTACCAACCACCATGGATAAAATGGGTTAAAGGTCCTTGGGATCGACGATGCAGGCTCGAAAACATTATCATCGTGACGAAGTAACATCAAAACGATAACATTTCCAAGGGAATCTCCTCCAAGCGGGGTCTTTGCTTCACGTAAGCCTCCACTACACAACCACCATCCTAATCCTAGGGTTATACTCAGACTCGGGTGTAGAGCCATCTCACAGATCACCAATGATCAGAGAACTCCCACAGTGTCATAAAAGATAATAATAGGATATAAAAATAAGTAAGCAAGTAGATAACAAATAATCATACAAGCAAGCAAACAAACAAGAGAAGATAAACAAATAAGCGAATCTAACACTCAGGAATCAAGTCAAGTTAGGCTTGACTCTCTCTAGCATAGGGCAATGTTAATCCCCAGCAGAGTCGCCATCTGTCTTACCTCGAAAAATATGATCCTCGCGATGGACGCGGTAAAAACTGTTCGAAACAGAGTCGCCACCGAACTTTATATATCCCAAAAGAGGGAAAGGAAAATATCGAGAAAACCTTTAAAGGGAGATAAGAACATGGTCATTGCAACCAAATTCGGGTTCGGGAGTCGGTTACGCAAGAGGGAAGGTATTATCACCCTCTACGTCCGTTGTACTCAACGGGAACCTCTTGATTCGATTCGTGAGAAAGTTAGTTAGGTTTGTTTGTTATCTTCTAAGGTAAAAGGGTTTGTTTTTTAAAAGGGAAAATGGGGTGGGTTTTTTTATTAGTGTGCTCGGCAAGGATTAGAACCCTTGTGCCTACGTATTCCCTCGTGCAATGGGAAAGTCAGAGCATTCGTAGTTCGTGGGACTACAGTTTGTTTGGTTTGCATTTTTTATAGGCGAATGAGTGTTTAATTCGCATTCTAACTGCTAAACGTTGGCTTGTCTGCTCGTCAAGGGAGGCTGAAGCACTAGTTCATATGCGCGGAAGAATGGACTAAACAATGTTCTTTTTGTGAAAAGTTGTTTGGATAAGGATTAAGTGTGTTAAGGATTTGATTAAGAAAATAGTTTGATTTGGACGTGTTTTAGGCAAAGGAGAGTTTAGGTTGCATTCTGACTGCTAAACATTGGCTTGTCTGCTCGCTAGGGGAGGCTAAAGCACGAGTTCATATGCGCGAAAGAATGACTTAAACAATATTCTTTGGGAAAGTTGTTTGAGTTGTGGATTAAGGGTATTGGGGTTTCGGTCGCACGGGGGCGAGGAAAGGAGTTTTGGATGTTTTAGAGGTGACAATTGTTCATACACGGGTAAGAGAACTCGCACCCAAGCAATCGATGAATTAAGGTTTATGTCTTTTAGAAGTGTCAATTGTTCACACACGAGTAAGAGAACTCGCACCCAAACAATTGAGGAGAAAGGTCAAAGACTTGGCCCCCCTCACATCACCTTTTAGGAAGTTGTGTTTGAATATATGATTAAGTGTATTAAAGAGTTTGATTAAGGAAATAGTTTGGTTTGCATGTGTTTTAGGGTCTCGGTCACACGGGGGCGAGGAAATGAGTTTTGGATGTTTTAGAGGTGACAATTGTCCACACACGAGTAAGAGAACTCGCACCCAAACAATTGAGGAGAAAGACCAAATACTTGATCCCCCTCACTTCACCTTTGGTAAAAATGTTTAAGTAAGGATTATGTGTTTTAATAATTGCCTGGAAAAAGGTTTGAATGTTGTCGAGTTACAAGTGTTTTAAAGGCGTCAATTGTCCACACACGAGTAAGAGAACTCGCACCCAAACAATTGAGGAGAAAGACAAAAGACTTGATCCCTCTCCTTTTCACCTTTTAAGAAATGATGTTTAAGTATGATTAAATGTGTTAATTTAGTTTGAAAAATGCTCGATGTGGATCGAGGTTTGAATTTGCGTGCGAAATGGTTTGAGAACTAATGGAAATGGGGTCCTATGGTTTAAGGTAAGGTCGACTGCGAGGCAAAACGCTCGACATACCAGAGGTAAGGGACTTGATATGTGGATCAAGTGAATGCTTGAGGATAAATTAATTTGATTTGGAAAATACTAGACGTTGGATCAAGCTTGTTTATTACTGTAAAAAGGGTTGATTTTAATCTTTTGGGAGAGGGGTGCAATTAATCAAGTGAGAATAATCGAGCCATGATTAAAGTAAGCCAATCACATACACACATACAAACCAAAGTGAAATGTGCAACAATTATCGTTGTATAAAGCCCAAAAGGAGGCATTGTGAGGTCGATTGCGATCGTGAAAACGATCGACTTACAAGGTATAAAAATGGTTGACATAAAGTCACAACATTAGTTTGAAAAAGTTTTTTTGGTTTGGACAAGTATATATGAATAACACACATATAATTAAAGCATGAAATAAACCCACATGAATAGAGTACACACAAAATAAAATGATGGGATAAAAACAAGCACATTAGTTAGGTTAGTAACCTAATTCTAAAGTTAATTCTAATGAGGGAAGTCCTAAACTAAAGTTAAGTTCTAGGTTTCTAGATTAAAGTTCCGATAATTAACTAGATTAAATCAAAATATTTAATAAAATTAATTGTCAAAAATTAATTAATATTAAATAAAATAATTTAATAAAATTAATTAAATAGGAATTGAGGAGTTATTAAATGAAAGTATTTTTAGAATTTGAATTAAAACCAAATTAACAATTAATCAAATTAAAATTCAATATTTAATAAAATTAATCATAACTAGATTAATTAATATTAAATGAAAATTTTTAATAAAATTAACTAAATAAAATTTTTGTTTTTAATAAGAAAATAAAATGTTTTTAAAAGAAAATAATATGAAAAAAAAGAAAACAAAATGTTTTTAAAAGAAAATAAAATGAAATAAAAGAAAATAAAATGTTTTTAAAAGAAAATAAAATGAAATAAAACTAGGATTAGGCCAGAAATTAGGGGGGTGATTAGTGAAAACTCCAGGCCCAAAGACATTAAGCCCAACTTTTGGTGAGGAGGTTCACCATGAACCTTCAGGTCAACCAAGACCCTCAACACACCATCTGGATCGTTGATCAAGAATGGAATCACAGTTTGACTCCTGATCTAAGGGTTAACAGTGTGCGTGCATGGTAGGGTGGCAAAAAGGGATATGCGTGGGATCTAATCTAAGGTGGCAACCGGTGACACTTGTCACCGGTAGGTGGAGCCACCCAGCACCCACCAACCAACCCACAAAACATAAAAAGAAAAAAACTGAGAACGAAAAAAAATAAATCTCAAATCTCTCCATTCACTTTCCTCGTCTCTTTCTCACTAATTCTCTCTGCAAAATAGAGACTCACCGGAAACCCAACCACGACCGGAGAAGCGGTGGCGCACGGCGGCCGCCACCGTCTTCTCCGACGACACCACCATAAAACCTAAAATGATCTACACTAACCCTAGCTTAAAAACTCTTCTCTCTTCAAATCCGAAAACCAAATACCCAAAAACCTCCTCAAACTCTCAAATCGACCCCATCCCAAATCGAAACCCTAATTCAAAAACAAAAAAAAAAAACAAGCAAATCGAAGTTTGAGAAGCAAATACGTTGCTTTAGAGAGCATCAACAATATGAGTTCACGCAAGAAGGTCCAAAATGGAGCAAATCGGAGTTCTACAGGAGTACCTCTTGAAGAACCTCTCTGGGAAGTCTCTGAACGTATCAAGGTATGCTCCGATCTCACTTTTCCCTTTGCGTCTCAATCCTCTTCCTTGTATCTCTTTCTGTTTTCGATTTTTGAGTTTTTTGGATCTGTTCGAATTTTAGGTTTGGTGGATTTGGAAGGTTGGAGTTGAGTGAAAGAAGGTGTGGTTATGTTGGGTTGCGAAGGTGAGGGTGAAGAAGGTTGAAGGAAAAGGTTGGGAGGCGATGCAGTTGTGGTAGCAGTTGGGTTTGTGGATGGTGGAGATTCACGACTGCTTACAGAAAAACTGTCAAGATTGAGTTGCAAGGTTGTTTAATGATGTTGTTCGTGGAAGAGGAAGGGTGATGATGTGAGAGAAGCTGATGAAACTGGTTGTTCGAAGGAGATTATTAGGGTGTTGTTTTGAGGTTTGCTGCGTGAGTTTGTGGTGTATGCTATGGAAAATTTGTGAGCAAGGTTTATGGTGGAGCAGAGTGTTTGGCTCAGTTTGTGGCTTACTGAGTGAGTTTTATTTTCTCTGCTTTTCCCCCCTCTAATAACAAGACTTGTATGGTAATTGATGTGATGTCTTTTTCACTGTATTGTCACTTTCGTGTTGCAGGTTTGCAAGCTGTTGGTTGTTGTAGCAGGTTGTGCAGCAAGATTTTTGTCTTGATATTGCAGGTTTTGGTATTGGTTTCAAATTGTGATAGCAGGTCTGGTACAATTTTTTGCAGAGGCTGGTGTGGGTACGCGGGTTTTGGCTTTGTATGTGTATCAGAAACTGGTTTTGTATAGTGTGGAGGTAGCATGCTGCAAGTTTTGATGGTACGTTGAGGAAGTAGGAAAAAAATGTTGTGCGGGTTCTGTTGTTATTGGTTGTTGATAGCAGCGGTTTGTATCATTGTGTAGTCCTTTTTTTACAGGGTGTTTTGTCTTGAAGTGGTATGGTTGGTAAGGTTGGCTTTGGGGTTTACAAGTCTTGGCGTGGTGGTGCATAGGTTATGGATGCAAGCTGACTTGGGTGGGACACGGTCAACAATTGCTTTTATTATGTATTTTTCAAGTTGTAATTGATGCTTGTAAAATATTCGGCCATGCTTTTTTTGGTAATATTGTAATGATATTTATTGGACTTGAAAGAACAATGGGCTTTGGATTTTAGAAATTGGGAAATGGTAATGTTTTCTTTGAATTGATTTGTAGAGATTTTGTAGTTTAAGAAATGGATAATGGAGAAAAAAATGATAATAATAAATAAATAAATAAAACATGGATCAAATTCAATTGAATAAAAAAGAATTAAAATGGAAAGGGATAATTGGATGACAAAAATAAATAATGGATAAGGGGATATGGTTTTGAAATGAATTTGTATATGAAATCAAAAATGGAATATGGATATTTGGATATTAAATGGATTGGAAATATGGATCATAGATATTTATGAATAATGGCTAAGAAAGAAAAATGGATACTTGGATATAATGGATTTTGATGTTGGTTGAAAATGGATAATGAACATTGGATTAAAAATGGATAAAATTAAATTTAAAGTGGAATTGACACAAAAAAAATGGTTTAGAAATGGATTTGGACAAATGGATTGGATAATGGAGAATGGGTAATTATGGACATTAAAAATGAAGTGGATTTTTATGGAAAATATTTTTGAAGTGGACATGGATTAAAAGTTTAGATTGAAAATGGTTTGGAAGAAAAAGGAGGTACAGAGGTCATTCATACACAAGTAGGACAAATTTGGGGTATGACAACGGTGTGTGCGGGCGGAACCTGACCATGCGAAAGGACAAGGAGAAGGTGAGTTACGAATGGGAGAGATATGATTTCTCCCATCATACTCATCATTGGTGTCACCACCAGCAGCGACATTCGTAGGAATATGCGTGGGCACCCGGTCATTTTAAGGGATTGTCATCTAGAGATCTTTCGCCTAAATGTAGCTGAGACGTGACAAGCTATACAATTCTTTATTTTCTGCAAACACAAACAATAAAAAGAAAACATTAAATTAAAAGCTCGTGGGTTTCCTCCCACGCAGGGCTTTGTTTAACGTCGATAGCTCGATGGTTAGGAGTGTTAATCTTTGGTTTCCATGGCCATTTATCAAGCCATCTCACATATCCCTCACCTTTTCTTTTCTTCTTTCTGCGGGGCGGTTCATTCTTTTGAACTTGTGGTGGTGGTTCTGGATCTATCCTAAGTATTAGCTTTTCGATTTTGGGCTTAGTTATTTCATCCATCACCTCAAAGTTTAACCTTACCCTCTTAGCAGTAATGATATCCCAAGTTTCATGGTCCTCGAATTTTCTCTTTTTATGCGTGACCTCAAACAAAGATGCATCGGTGTGGATATTTTCCAATACCTCCACATGCATTTTGGATTGGGATTTTACCTTAGCTTCCACAAACCTTTGCGAGAAAGGAATTGGTGGGGTATATGGAGGAGGAACGACATTAGGTGCTTCCTTCGCTACCTCTTCGACAACCTCCCTTTCGGATGGCGTCGATGGATTTTTCTCAATCTCAACTCTTTCCTCACCAGAACTCCCCTTAATTTTGATTATCACTCTCCTAAGGATTTTCTATTTGTTCTTCACTATTGGTTGCTACAACATCCACATGTTCCTCGGGGTAGGGTCCTATAGGTGTCTGTGCAAGCAGGGAGATTTGAGTCTCCAATGCCTCAGTGTGAGTCGCGAGGGACTCGACCATAGTGTTTATCTGCCTAAGGGTTTCATAAGTATCGAGATGTTGTCTTCTAAGCTCTTCATTATGGAGAGTTTGGGTTTCCACAAAGTGCTTCATCATAGATTCTAACCTAGAATTTGTTGTTGTTTTAATGAAGTCCTCCATTAATGCTTCGAGGTTGGAATTAACAGATTCTTGTGGTTCCTCGAAATATTGGGAATGGTGATCGTAGAGGAAATTTCGGTGCGGTTCCTCAAAATATTGGGAGTATTGCGGTTGTTAATTGTAGAGACAATTTGGGTGATACAT
This sequence comes from Lathyrus tuberosus, assembly GCA_022829125.1. NCBI lineage: Eukaryota > Viridiplantae > Streptophyta > Magnoliopsida > Fabales > Fabaceae > Lathyrus > Lathyrus tuberosus. The sequence continues at coordinate 6,849,151 of JALAZF010000261.1, read as the reverse complement.
AGTTTTTAATTTTTTTGAATTATATTTTTTTTAGGAGTGCCTTAGTCTATACGGTGTAACAACAGGGTACGAAATTTGACGTAATTGGTCTTCGACAACGGCGCCAAAAACTTGATGCGTGTTTTCGCAAGTATACGAATCGCGTCAGAGTAATACAAAAGATTATCGATCCCACAGAGACCAAACATCAATCTATCAATTTCTATCATTACGATGCTTATCTAAGTCAAATCAATCGGGAGTTCGAGAGTGCACAGTAAAAGCAGAGTAAAGCACAAAGATATAAAAATTAATTAAACAACAGGCTTGAATGTAATTCACACAGTTAGATAATATTCCAGATGCTTGTAAATAGAACTACTTATGGGGTAATGTTTTCTACTTATGAAAAGAACTAATTTAACGGGAACTGTCGCTTTCGCGTATTCAGAACCGAGTTTATCCCTTAATCGAACCCTCTTATTGTCACTTATAAAAAGGCACACATTGTGTTAAAGTAATAAACCTATTTTTAAGAAATATAGTTTCTTGACTCAGTTGAAAAGTATTTTGACTTGGAACTTTTAACAAAAAGAGGTTCATGCGAACTGGACTTTAAACCCATAAACGCGTCCGAAAATAGTTCTAAAATCGTTTTTCTAATGTATTAAAAACTCCTACTTAACTGGACAAAGCGCTTTCGCTTCCTTTGAACAGTTAAGACTAACCAAGCTTAGCCAAAGGTTGGACGACTTTCGATCTTACCCATCAGAAATAAAGTACAGAAAACATGTGTTAAAAATCAAAATAACCCCTAAGCATTTCTATCGACACATTGCATGGAATATTACTTTAACTATGATCCTTACATTCTAACCTTTAAGATTTAGCCGGACATGGAAATGTAAATAGACATGTTGAAATAGATCATGTTAAAGTAAATTCTTAAAAATGTTTTGAAAGTAAAGCGAGTGCGAGAAATAAAGAAAGTAAAGCGAGTGCGATAAATAAAGAAAGTAAAGCGAGTGCGAGAAATAAAGGGAGTAAAGCGAGTGCGAGAAATAAAGAAAGTAAAGCGAGTGCAAGAAATAAAGAAAGTAAATACTGAACTTGTAAATGAAACCTGCTCCAAATCAGAGGCTTTAAATCTGGTATAACTGGAAATAAATGACTGGAAATGAAAATGGCGGCAGGATTAACTTCTACCAGAGTGATCCAAACTCGATTACAGACTCGATCAAACAGTGTGATAACTCCCCGATGTGAAGAGTTTATCACTTTACAATACTGAAATATATGGCCTGAGTTCTGAAACTAAGCTTGGATGCCATGAAATGAACAAGAAGCCTCTATTTATAGACTTAGGAAAAGTTATGAAAGGACAAGGATGCCCTCCAACTTCTTTTGGGAGGGAAAATGCCCGTTAAAGGTGGCGCCCACCATCCTCCTCATGGCACCCGCCACATGAACTAGGGAAGAAAGTGGTGGGAGACGTGGCATTTGTCAGCAGTTGAATCCCCTCCAAATTGTGGCCCATCCCATGGCGCCCGCCATGTTGGGTGCCACATGTGCAATTCCTTCAAAAGTTTGCTTTTTGCTCGATTTCCTTCATTTCTTCGTGGATGGCTCTGGAAACACCTAGAATATGAAAACAAGACAAAATGCAAGCATAATACAAGAAAACGATAATAAAAATCCTAAGAAGCATGTGCAATTCGAGTAAAAAATGCAGTGTGATTCAGTGTTATAAAATTCTCCCACACTTAGACCTTTGCTTGTCCTCAAGCAAACCATGACTCGCGAGAAAAATAGTGAATTCGGATACTCATCCTAGGCTACCAACTCTACTTCGGTTAAGTTTGTATCGATAGGTACTTGCTCACACATTAAGGATATCGTAACAACATAATTCCGCTTTTGCGGTCATCAAGCTTCATCCTATACAAACCAATCCGAATCATGTCATTATACCTAGCCTAACTCACTCATCCTTCTTTTATCCCTTTTCATTCTGGCGCAATCACATTAAGCCCGTTATCCTTTCACATTCATGGTAGGATAGCCTGATAATGACTATGATCTCATTATCATCTTTCATTTTTTTCTTTTTGCACATTGGCTTAAATATCAATAAAATAAATAATTTGCACCGTTGGGCTAAATGATCGGGTGAGGATCACCTAACTTAGAAGGAGCATTTCTTTTCATTCATTCTTTTTTTTTTCTTTTACCTTTTAAGTTTGAGATCATACACTTATTTGCATCGGCTTCCTAGTTAGTGTGTGCTTAGGATGGTGCTGACTGCTAAATAAACTACTTAGGGACTACTAAAGGGGTGAGAACTTAAGGCTATGGCATAACAAGTACTCAAATCGATTTCCATAATTTAGAGGCTCACGGTGTTAAGACGATACCGATCTTGTAGAATTTTCCCAAGTCTCACAATCTAATCTCAATTTCGTCTGTAACCTAAGATTTTCAAAAGAAACCCTATTTTTAACTAAAAAATTTTCAAAATATTTGGTATGACTTATGAGAATGGGGAAATCGATAAGCAACATAAAATCACGCATAAAGACTCGACAACACATGCAAAGACGCAACGAAACATTAAATCAGAAAATTGTTTAAAATCATGCTAGAAAACAGTAAATCTAACTAGAAAGTGGTAAAATGAAAGCGATAAACTTCCTCTCCCACACTTAAACCAAACATTGTCCTCAATGTTTTGATAAAAGGTGGTAAAGGAAAGATAGAACCTGTATGAATGCCATTGCGTGCTACCATGGCCAAATTTGCGCTGATTCTTCCCTTGTTGTCCCTGTCTTCGCTGGCCACTTCTACTCCAGTGTCTTGTACTACGAGTTATCTGAATTTGCTGAAACTTCATTTTCTTGAAGCCGCTCATCATATTGCCTATTTCCAAAGGAAGTATCTGCAAAAATTTGTTAGAAAGATACGGTGCGGTTTGTGCAGGTGGAACCTGACCATGCGAAAGGACAAGGAGAAGGTGAGTTACGAATGGGAGAGATATGATTTCTCCTATCATACTCATCATTGGTGTCACCACCAGCAGCGACATTCATAGGAATGTGCGTTGGCACCCGGTCATTTTAAGGGATTGTCATCTAGAGATCTTTTGCCTAAATGTAGCTGAGACGTGACAAGCGATACAATTCTTTATTTTCTACAAACACAAACAATAAAAAGAAAACATTGCCTCCCATGCAGGGCTTTGTTTAACGTCGATAGCTCGATGGTTAGGAGTGTTAATCTTCGGTTTCCATGGCCATTTATCAAGCCATCTCACATATCCCTCACCTTTTCTTTTCTTCTTTCTGTGGGGCGGTTCATTCTTTTGAACTTGTGGTGGTGGTTCTGGATCTATCCTAAGTATTAGCTTTTTGAGTTTGGGCTTAGTTATTTCATCCATCACCTCAAAGTTTAACCTTACCCTCTTAGCAGTAATGATATCCCAAGTTTCATGGTCCTCGAATTTTCTCTTTTTATGAGTGACCTCAAACAAAGATGCATCGGTGTGGATATTTTCCAATACCTCCACATGCATTTTGGATTGGGATTCTACCTTAGCTTCCACAAACCTTTGCGAGAAAGGAATTGGTGGGGTATATGGAGGAGGAACGACATTAGGTGCTTCCTTCGCTACCTCTTCGACAACCTCCCTTTCGGATGGTGTCGATGGATTTTTCTCAATCTCAACTCTTTCCTCACCAGAACTCTCCTTAATTTCATTATCACTCTCCTAAGGATTTTCTATTTGTTCTTCACTATTGGTTGCTACAACATCCACATGTTCCTCGGGGTAGGGTCCTATAGGTGTCTGTGCAAGCAGGGAGATTTGAGTCTCCAATGCCTCAGTGTGAGTCGCGAGGGACTCGACCATAGTGTTTATCTGCCTAAGGGTTTCATAAGTATCAAGATGTTGTCTTCTAAGCTCTTCATTATGGAGAGTTTGGGTTTCCACAAAGTGCTTCATCATAGATTCTAACCTAGAATTTGTTGTTGTTTTAATGAAGTCCTCCATTAATGCTTCGAGGTTGGAATTAACAGATTCTTGTGGTTCCTCGAAATATTGGGAATGGTGGTCGTAGAGGAAATTTCGGTGCGGTTCCTCAAAATATTGGGAGTATTGCGGTTGTTAATTGTAGAGACAATTTGGGTGATACATAGTTTTTAATTTTTTTTAATTATATTTTTTTTAGGAGTGCCTTAGTCTATACGGTGTAACAACAGGGTACGAAATTTGACGTAATTGGTCTTCGACAACGGCGCCAAAAACTTGATGCGTGTTTTCGCAAGTATACGAATCGCGTCAGAGTAATACAAAAGATTATCGATCCCACAGAGACCAAACATCAATCTATCAATTTCTATCATTACGATGCTTATCTAAGTCAAATTAATCGGGAGTTTGAGAGTGCACAGTAAAAGCAGAGTAAAGCACAAAGATATAAAAATTAAATAAACAACAGGCTTGAATGTAATTCACACAGTTAGATAATATTCCAGATGCTTGTAAATAGAACTACTTATGGGGTAATGTTTTCTACTTATGAAAAGAACTAATTTAACGGGAACTGTCGCTTTCGCGTATTCAGAACCGAGTTTATCCCTTAATCGAACCCTCTTATTGTCACTTATAAAAAGGCACGCATTGCGTTAAAGTAATAAACCTATTTTTAAGAAATATAGTTTCTTGACTCAGTTGAAAAGTATTTTGACTTGGAACTTTTAACAAAAAGAGGTTCATGCGAACCGGACTTTAAACCCATAAACGCGTCCGAAAATAGTTCTAAAATCGTTTTTCTAATGTATTAAAAACTCCTACTTAACTGGACAAAGCGCTTTCGCTTCCTTTGAACAGTTAAGACTAACCAAGCTTAGCCAAAGGTTGGACGACTATCGATCTTACCCATCAGAAATAAAGTACAGAAAACTTGTGTTAAAAATCAAAATAACCCCTAAGCATTTCTATCGACACATTGCATGGAATATTACTTTAACTATGATCCTTACATTCTAACCTTTAAGATTTAGCCGGACATGGAAATGTAAATAGACATGTTGAAATAGATCATGTTAAAGTAAATTCTTAAAAATGTTTTGAAAGTAAAGCGAGTGCGAGAAATAAAGAAAGTAAAGCGAGTGCGATAAATAAAGAAAGTAAAGCGAGTGCGAGAAATAAAGGAAGTAAAGCGAGTGCGAGAAATAAAGAAAGTAAAACGAGTGCAAGAAATAAAGAAAGTAAATACTGAACTTGTAAATGAAACCTGCTCCAAATCGGAGGCTTTAAATCTGGTATAACTGGAAATAAATGACTGGAAATGAAAATGGCGGCAGGATTAACTTCTACAAGAGTGATCCAAACTCGATTACAGACTCGATCAAACAGTGTGATAACTCCCCGATGTGAAGAGTTTATCACTTTACAATACTGAAATATATGGCTTGAGTTCTGAAACTAAGCTTGGATGCCATGAAATGAACAAGAAGCCTCTATTTATAGACTTAGGAAAAGGTATGAAAGGACAAGGATGCCCTCCAACTTCTTTTGGGAGGGAAAATGCCCGTTAAAGGTGGCGCCCACCATCCTCCTCATGGCACCCGCCACATGAACTAGGGAAGAAAGTGGTGGGAGACGTGGCATTTGTCAGCAGTTGAATCCCCTCCAAATTGTGGCCCACCCCATGGCGCCCGCCATGTTGGGTGCCACATGTGCAATTCCTTCAAAAGTTTGCTTTTTGCTCGATTTCCTTCATTTCTTCGTGGATGGCTCTGGAAACACCTAGAATATGAAAACAAGACAAAATACAAGCATAATACAAGAAAACGATAATAAAAATCCTAAGAAGCATGTGCAATTCGAGTAAAAAATGCAGTGTGATTCAGTGTTATAAAATTCTCCCACACTTAGACCTTTGCTTGTCCTCAAGCAAACCATGACTCGCGAGAAAAATAGTGAATTCGGATACTCATCCTAGGCTACCAACTCTACTTCGGTTAAGTTTGTATCGATAGGTACTTGCTCACACATTAAGGATATCGTAACAACATAATTCTGCTTTTGCGGTCATCAAGCTTCATCCTATACAAACCAATCCGAATCATGTCATTATACCTAGCCTAACTCACTCATCCTTCTTTTATCCCTTTTCATTCTGGCGCAATCACATTAAACCCGTTATCCTTTCACATTCATGGCAGGATAGCCTGATAATGACTATGATCTCATTATCATCTTTCATTTTTTTCTTTTTGCACATTGGCTTAAATATCAATAAAATAAATAATTTGCACCGTTGGGCTAAATGATCGGGTGAGGATCACCTAACTTAGAAGGAGCATTTCTTTTCATTCATTCTTTTTTTTTCTTTTACCTTTTAAGTTTGAGATCATACACTTATTTGCATCGGCTTCCTAGTTAGTGTGTGCTTAGGATGGTGCTGACTGCTAAATAAACTACTTAGGGACTACTAAAGGGGTGAGAACTTAAGGCTATGGCATAACAAGTACTCAAATCGATTTCCATAATTTAGAGGCTCACGGTGTTAAGACGATACCGATCTTGTAGAATTTTCCCAAGTCTCACAATCTAATCTCAATTTCGTCTGTAACCTAAGATTTTCAAAAGAAACCCTATTTTTAACTCAAAAATTTTCAAAATATTTGGTATGGCTTATGAGAATGGGGAAATCGATAAGCAACATAAAATCACGCATAAAGACTCGACAACACATGCAAAGACGCAACGAAACATTAAATCAGAAAATTGTTTAAAATCATGCTAGAAAACAGTAAATCTAACTAGAAAGTGGTAAAATGAAAGCGGTAAACTTCCTCTCCCACACTTAAACCAAACATTGTCCTCAATGTTTTGATAAAAGGTGGTAAAGGAAAGATAGAACCTGTATGAATGCCATTGCGTGCTACCATGGCCAAATTTGCGCTGATTCTTCCCTTGTTGTCCCTGTCTTCGCTGGCCACTTCTACTCCGGTGTCTTGTACTACGAGTTATCTGAATTTGCTGAAACTTCATTTTCTTGAAGCCGCTCATCATATTGCCTATTTCCAAAGGAAGTATCTGCAAAAATTTGTTAGAAAGATACGGTGCGGTGTGTGCAGGTGGAACCTGACCATGCGAAAGGACAAGGAGAAGGTGAGTTACGAATGGGAAAGATATGATTTCTCCTATCATACTCATCATTGGTGTCACCACCAGCAGCGACATTCATAGGAATGTGCGTTGGCACCCGGTCATTTTAAGGGATTGTCATCTAGAGATCTTTTGCCTAAATGTAGCTGAGACGTGACAAGCGATACAATTCTTTATTTTCTACAAACACAAACAATAAAAAGAAAACATTGCCTCCCATGCAGGGCTTTGTTTAACGTCGATACCTCGACGGTTAGGAGTGTTAATCTTCGGTTTCCATGGCCATTTATCAAGCCATCTCACATATCCCTCACCTTTTCTTTTCTTCTTTCTGTGGGGCGGTTCATTCTTTTGAACTTGTGGTGGTGGTTCTGGATCTATCCTAAGTATTAGCTTTTTGAGTTTGGGCTTAGTTATTTCATCCATCACCTCAAAGTTTAACCTTACCCTCTTAGCAGTAATGATATCCCAAGTTTCATGGTCCTCGAATTTTCTCTTTTTATGCGTGACCTCAAACAAAGATGCATCGGTGTGGATATTTTCCAATACCTCCACACGAGTTTTGGATTGGGATTCTACCTTAGCTTCCACAAACCTTTGCGAGAAAGGAATTGGTGGGGTATATGGAGGAGGAACGACATTAGGTGCTTCCTTCGCTACCTCTTCGACAACTTCCCTTTCGGATGGTGTCGATGGATTTTTCTCAATCTCAACTCTTTCCTCACCAGAACTCTCCTTAATTTCATTATCACTCTCCTAAGGATTTTCTATTTGTTCTTCACTATTGGTTGCTACAACATCCACATGTTCCCCGGGGTAGGGTCCTATAGGTGTCTGTGCAAGCAGGGAGATTTAAGTCTCCAATGCATCAGTGTGAGTTGCGAGGGACTCGACCATAGTGTTTATCTGCCTAAGGGTTTCATAAGTATCGAGATGTTGTCTTCTAAGCTCTTCATTATGGAGAGTTTGGGTTTCCACAAAGTGCTTCATCATAGATTCTAACCTAGAATTTGTTGTTGTTTTAATGAAGTCCTCCATTAATGCTTTGAGGTTGGAATTAACAGATTCTTGTGGTTCCTCGAAATATTGGGAATGGTGATCGTAGAGGAAATTTCGGTGCGGTTCCTCAAAATATTGGGAGTATTGCGGTTGGTAATTGTAGATAAAATTTGGGTGATACATAGTTTTTAATTATATTTTTTTAGGAGTGCCTTAGTCTATACAGTGTAACAACAGGGTACGAAATTTGACGTAATTGGTCTCCGGCAAAGACACCAAAAACTTGATGCGTGTTTTCACAAGTATACGAATCGCGTCAGAGTAATACAAAAGATTATCGATCCCACAGAGACCAAACATCAATCTATCGATTTCTACCGTTATGATGCTTATCTAAGGCAAATCAATCGGGAGTTCGAGAGTGCACAGTAAAAGCATAGTAAAGTACGAAGATATAAAAATTAAATAAACAACAGGCTTGAATGTAATTCACACAGTCAGATAACATTCCAGATGCTTGTAAATAGAACTACTTATGGGGTAATGTTTTCTACTTATGAAAAGAACTAATTTAACGGGAACTGTCTCTTTTGCGTATTCAGAACCGAGTTTATCCCTTAATCGAACCCTCTTATTGTCACTTATAAAAAGGCGCGCATTGCTTTAAAGTAATAAACCTATTTTTAAGAAATATAGTTTCTTGACTCAGTTGAAAAGTATTTTGACTTGGAACTTTTAACAAAAAGAGGTTCATGCGAACCGGACTTTAAACCCATAAACGCGTCCGAAAATAGTTCTAAACGCGTTTTTCTAAAGTATTAAAAACTCCTACTTAACTGGACAAAGCGCTTTCGCTTCCTTTGAACAGTTAAGACTAACCAAGCTTAGCCAAAGGTTGGACGACTTTCGATCTTACCCAACAGAAATAAAGTACAGAAAACTTATGTCAAAAATCAAAATAACCCCTAAGTATTTTTATCGACACATTGCATGGAATATTACTTTAACTATGATCCTTACATTCTAACCTTTAAGATTTAGCCAGACATGGAAATGTAAATAGACATGTTGAAATAGATCATGTTAAAGTAAATTCTTAAAAAGGTTTTGAAAGTAAAGCGAGTGCGAGAAATAAAGAAAGTAAAGCGAGTGCGATAAATAAATAAAGTAAAGCGAGTGCGAGAAATAAAGGAAGTAAAGCGAGTGCGAGAAATAAAGAAAGTAAAGCGAGTGCAAGAAATAAAGAAAGTAAATATTGAACTTGTAAATGAAACCTGCTCCAAATCGGGGGCTTTAAATCTGGTACAACTGGAAATAAATGACTGGAAATGAAAATGGCGGCAGGATTAACTTCTACCAGAGTGATCCAAACTCGATTACAGACTCGATCAAACAGTGTGATAACTCCCCGATGTGAAGAGTTTATCACTTTACAATACTGAAATATATGGCTTGAGTTCTGAAACTAAGCTTGGATGCCATGAAATGAACAAGAAGCCTCTATTTATAGACTTAGGAAAAGGTATGAAAGGACAAGGATGCCCTCCAACTTCTTTTGGGTGGGAAAATGCCCATCAAAGGTGGCGCCCGCCACCTTCCTCATGGCGTCCGCCACGTGAACTAGGGAAGAAAGTGGTGGGAGACATTGCAGTTATCAGCAGTTGAGTCCCCTCCAACTTGTGGCCCACCCCATGGCGCCCGCCATGTTGGGTGCCACATGTGCAATTCCTTCAAAAGTTGTCTTTTTGCTCGATTTCCTTCATTTCTTCGTGGATGGTTCTGGAAACACCTAGAATCTGAAAACAAGACAAAATACAAGCATAATACAAGAAAACGATAATAAAAATCTTAAGAAGCATGTGCAATTCGAGTAAAAAATGCAGTGTGATTCAGTGTTATCATGTCACACTGAAAAACAAAGTGGCTAATGTCCTCGTCTTCAGCCTCTTCAATGATGGTATGAACTTGATGTCCTCCACTGATAAATACTTCCTGAATCGTCTTCAGTCGTCTCTTTATAGCAGCTTTTTCCTCAAGAGTTGGTTTGTAACCCAACCCTTGGTACTTCTCTCTCTCTTGAACCTCTATGACTTTGCCCCAGCCTTCAGGCCCACCTTCTTGTAGGGCAGATTATATGCTTTTAAAGGAAGCAAAAGATGGATAGTTCGAGGCCACTGGCTCTTTATCATCAATCATAACAACATTAGCTATCTCAAGAGCTTGGAAAGAGGTTTCCAAAGCTTCTTCATCAGCTTCAATGTATCAGAATAAGGACAGGTTACTGACCATTAGATCTTCTTCACCATGGATAATGACCAACTTATCGTCAGCTACAAATTTCATCTTTTGATGCAAAGTTGAAGTTACGGCACCGGCCTCGTGAATCCAGGGCCTTTCCAACAGACAGCTGTAAGCGGGATTGATATCCAAGACTTGGAAGATGACGTTGAACACGTGAGGACCAATCAAAATAGGTAACTCGATCTCTCCCATTACTGATCTTCTCGAGCCATCAAAGGCTTTGACGACGAGTGAAGTAGGCTTCATCACAGCTCCTTGATAGGTCAACTTTTCCAGAGTTCTCTTCGGCAAAACATTCAGATGAACCAGTATCTACAAGTACCCTGGCCAAAGTATCCTCTTGGCACTTTAAGGACACATGCAAGGCAAGATTATGGTTTTGACTTCCTCGAGGTAACTCTTCGTCGCTGAAACCGAGCGTATTACAAGTTGTGATGTTCGAAACGATGGGTCAAATTGTCCAACAGTAATGTCTTAGGCTACATGTGCTCGAGCTAGAATTTTCTGCAAGGCTGCTCTGTGGGTGGGAGAATTCATTAGCAGAGACATAATCGAGATCTTTGATGGAGTTTGGTGAAGCTGGTCCACGACTTTGTAATCACTTCTCTTGATAATTCTCAGAAATTCATCATCATATTCCTTCGTAACCACTTCCTTTTCTTTATCTTTGGAGGGTACAGGAACAGCAGTCTTCTTAGGCACAGTTTCTTTTAATAGAGGAGTGTAAACTCTGCCGCTGTGAGTCATCTTCCCAGTCCCCACTATGTTGGTCACATCTTCATTAGTGGTTCCCACCTCATTCCTTGGAATCACTTCTTCATGTCTTTTGTCAACCACACTATTCTCATAGATCCATGACATAGATTTTGAACCCTTGAAGCGGAATGGAACGGGTTGTTGGATGTTGCTTGGCTTTGAGTGATTAGCAGTGGAAGTAACAATGGACTCAGAAGTGTTGAAGATTGGTACTAGCTTGTTGAACACAGGAATCACAGAACCAGACTTTGGTATGTTGAACACAGGCACTTTTTCCTTGGACTTTGGCAAGTTGAACACATGCTCAATTACTGCAACTTCATCCTTCCTCTTTTTACTGAATACCTGCAAAAATCCCCCGTCAATCAATCTTAGAACATCGTCCCAGACCAATTGGAAACCCTTGACACTGATATTACATTCTTCACAATCACCATGACAGATTTTTACCAATCCAGCTTCGAATAACTTAGCATGGAAGACCTTGTTAGGAGTTTTGATCCTTGACGTATCCAATACTAACACCTCATTGTTCTCATCCTCAATGGCGTTTGTGGTTCTGTGCGTGGGCAATAAATTACTTTTCACGTTTGGCTGATTATCTATGAAAGATAGGATCTTCTTTTCCATCAACCTTTTTACCAAATGTTTCAATGCTAAGCAACCCTCCAAGTCATGACAGGCTCCCCCTTGATGAAAAGCACAATTAACATTTGGATTATCAAACGACAAAGACTTCTTTCTGGGGGGACCAAGAGGTCTGGTAATAATCAGTCCTTGTTACACTAATGAAGGATATAACTCAGTGTAGGACATTGGTATGGGCGGAAATATGGTCGTTCCCCCTTGTCTCCTTTGAGGAGCACCTGAGAGTGAAGCTTGTTGTCTTTGTTGTTGTTGATAATTCTGAGCATTTGATACTTGTTGATAAGCTGGCTGTTGTTGATAGGCCGGTGCCTGCTACGCTGCTTGGTGATTAAAGGTAGGTGTCACAGCTGCTACATAGTGTTGTGGAGCATACTACATAGGGTAGATCGGCTGTTGAGCAAATTTTGGCACCGATTGTTGTTGATACATTGGTTGTTTCCATCTTGGGTTCCTTTTCTGCCCTGCCATGATGGCATTAGTCTCTCCTTCTTTCTTCTTGTGGAAGTGGCTAGGAGATTTCTTTGCATTGGTATTGGTTGAACTGCTTGAGGAACTGACTACTTTTCTGCTTTTTAACCCTGCTTCTACTTTTACGCCTACAGCAAGAATATCAGCGAAGTTAGCACTGACACTGTTGATCATCCTTTTATAGAACGCTGGCTTTACAGTATCCATAAACCAATCAGCCAATTCTTTTTTGGACAAAGGTGATTCTACCTGAGATGCTGTCTCTCTCCAATGTTGCGCGTACTCTTTAAAAGATTCGGTATTGCTCTGAGACATGTTCAATAATTGTCTACGATCGGTCGCCAGATCTATGTTATATTTGTAATGCTTTACAAAAGCATCTGTCAGATCTTGAAAACAACGAATCCTAGACTGGTCCAGACTTAGGTACCATTTGGCAGTAGCCCCTTTCAGACTATCTTGGAAGCAGTGAATCATTAACTTATCATTATTCATGTATGTAGCCATTCTTCGAAAATACATAATCAGATGAGACCTAGGACACGTTGCTCCTGAGTATAATTCGAAATTGGGTAGTTTAAACTTGGGTGGAATTACCAAGCCTGAGACTAAGCACATGTCTTTAGCATCAGTACTAAATACATTGCTCCCTTCCATTGCTTTCATTTTCCTCTGAATTGTCTCTACACTTTCCTTCAGCCTTTCATGTCGATCATCTCCCTCTTCGAACATCTCAGGGTAATCATAGACCGAGTGTGGGTTCTGAAAAACAGGGTGCACTTGGGTTTACACTGCTGCTAGAGTAAAGGTAGGGACGACTTGAAGAGTTTCATTAACCAAGGGAAAAGTTTGTTGGGTAGAAGTGGGAACCAGAGCACGTATGAAATCAAAAGGCATACCCAAAGTGGAGTTCACAGTAGTAGTAACAAAAGGTTTCATGGTTGGAGTGATAATCTCGGAGACCACAGTAGCCTGTGTGTCCATTTTTGCTTTCATAACTTGAATAACTTCCAGAATCTGCCCCATTCCTCCTTGGAGCTCACTCAGCTCATTGTTAACTCTGTCCATTTCACAGTACTGCTCTGACATCATTTGACGAGATTGGGCTCGTGTGCTGTAATTGTGTCGGGAACTCAGTGTGACGATTCTGAAGAGAATACGGTGACATGAGATAAAGACAAGGAGGAAAATGCACATGTTATGACATGATGCAAATGAAAATACAAATGCAAATGCAGGCTAAACTATCAAGAAACCAAGAAATTTTACAAACATTGTAGATAATAGGATGTTCATCAAAATAAGCTTCTTTCATTAGAAATTCTTGCAAATATTACATCAGAAGTAGTACATCTTCATAATTCAAAATACATAAGTGGAAATGGAAAATACAACAACAAAAGGAAACTAAAGATGGGATCCACTGGTAGACGGTCCCTCTTCTCCATTAATCTTCTTCATAAGCTTGTTGATTCGCTCCTTGATTTTTTCCCTCTCAAGGGTCAATTCTCCTAGTGCCTCCCTCATCTTCTGCTCTTCCTTTGAGGGTGACTCATGGCGAGGGAAATGCTTTCTCATCACGAGAGCTATTTCACGAGACCACTGCAAGCAAGCCTCGGTAACAGTACAATCAGGGTTTCCCAGGGCAGTCCACCTTTGTCTGTTGATTTGGCACCAAGCACGCTCAATTCTGATCTTGAACTCAAAACCTTCTTCTTCCTCGAGATAAAGCATCTCTAGATCATTGAAATCAGGAATCTCCTCCTTTGGATGACCTAGTTGGCGACGGGCAAGCACTCGTGAAATACCAAGGGATATCAAAAAGTCTCATTCTCATTAATAAAAGAGTGAATTACAAAAGTAGTACATCTTTCAAAGTCCTAAACATAAAGCTAAATAAAAGCTAAAAAGACCTAAGGAGATTCCCCTAAGAGCCTCAACTTGAGTTTCCTATTCTCATTCTCCATTTGAGCTTTTTCCATGACGAGCTTATCGATGATTAACTTCCACGGAGTAGATTGAGTATCAGAGGTGCTTGGTCCTTCTTGGGTCCTCCTTTTCTTGCAGGAGAATAGCTCTTCATCCTTGGCTTATAGTTACTTTTGGAGCTCTAGGTTCTCCTCGACAACCACTTGGTATTTATGCTTCCAAGCTTCTCCTGTCTGCTGGGCTTGGTTCAAAGCAATCTTCAGCTCTTCTTCTTTTGTCATGAAGAATAGAATGGGCTCCTCCTTCAAGGAAATTGGTTCTTGTCTAGAATAAGGCATCTTCAACTCAATAGCTCTCCTTCGGACCCATTGGAGATATGGTTCCAAGGACACACACAGTTAGGTTTTCCTATAGCACTCCTTACCTTCTTGTGCCTGCTACCCCAAGCACTCAAGATCAATCTTCTATGCTCTTCATATTTGTCATATCCTTCAAAAAAGATGTTTTCCAAATGAATGCCAAGAGGTTTATCTTTCAACGGGTATCCAAACTATCACCGAGCCAACACAGGATTGTAGCTGATTTCTCCTTTGGTACCAAGAAGAGGTACATTACCAAAATTCCCACAACTGTCTGTGATCATTATCCCATCATACACACAGTTATACCAATCAATGTCGGAATGAGAAAGAGCCGTAATCTTTTTGGACCACCATCCTTTCTTGGGATCCTAAAATACGCTTGCTTTTGGCAAATGTGAAACAAACCATTTGTACAACATGAGAGTGCAACATGTGAGCTGTCCTCCATTATGGGCGTTCCTTAAATGGACTGAATGGTAAGCATCAGCAAGCAAAGTTGGTACAAGACTTTTCTTCAATAAGATCTTGATTGCATTCATGTCCACAAAGTTGTTGAAATTTGGGAACAGAAAGAGTCCATAGATAAGTAATGCAAAAATGGCTTCAAAAGCATCCCTATTC
Organism: Lathyrus tuberosus; assembly: GCA_022829125.1. Lineage (NCBI taxonomy): Eukaryota > Viridiplantae > Streptophyta > Magnoliopsida > Fabales > Fabaceae > Lathyrus > Lathyrus tuberosus. The sequence goes on along the minus strand of JALAZF010000261.1, from coordinate 6,833,914 downwards.
GAGTGCTTAGCATAGTATTGAGCTTTTCCAAATAAGAATTTAGCAGTCAACCCAAATATTCCTCCCTTGGAAGTCATGTTGTTTTGGATGTCAAATAACTCCAAACGGGTGGCCTTAGCTATTTCTTCCTCTTTGGGGTTCCTCTCAAAGATAGGAAATGGAGACTCATCCTTAATAAGTAAACCAACTATCTGAGAATACTCTTCAAGGGTGGGCAAGAGTTGATAATCGGGGAAGGTAAAACATTGGTACTTGGGGTTATAAAATTGAAGTATAGTAGAGAGGAGTCCTTCGTCAAATTCCTTCTTCAACAAGATCCACAACTTCCCATATCTGTCTTTGAATCCTTCAGGGTCTGTCAGCAAATCACCCAATCTCCTTAGGTCATCCAATTTAGGACTCTTGAAAGTGTATTTCACAGTATTCCTTCTTGCACTGTCCATGATATCCTTATGATATTCACAAAAAGGAGATCTGAGTTCCATGAAACTGGTATGAAATGAATGCTTATGATGTATGAATGCAAAAGCAAGCACATAGATGTACACATATTCACAAATGTACAAGCACACACAAAGGGCTTAGGTTACAGTCATGAGTGTGAAGTCATGGTTTACCCTTCCCAATTGGTATGTACTATTGGTTTATCAACTGTAGAACAGGGTTCTAAGAAGTTCCTAGAGTCGATAACCCATCTTTCGGATATTATTGATTTCCCGAATGACTCGATAGTCAGTAATATTCTCAAGAGAATCTCGTCTGAGTGTAGTATCGCGCAACAACCAATTTGGGAATAGACTCCCTCATAGTCCTTACACTACATCCTAAAAAGGCCAAGTGGGATTAAGGTAACTACGGTTCTCAATATCAAGGGCACCTAGGTCGAGAGTAGCATGTTTTCACGAATAGGCTCATTCAACATGAATAGACTCTCAAGAGGGCCTCGACTGAGTGATGGTGTCTCAAGTCAACTTTTTTGGGAATCGACTCCCTCAAAGCCTTCTTGAATATACCATCGTCCTATAATAAGTACTCTCAAGTTCGGGTTAAGACTTATCTCACCACTCAATAGTAGCACCCTGCATATAGAAGATCCCAAGCAAAACAGATATACAGATATATACAAATATGTACAAGTATAGCAAACAAACATAAATAACATAAACAAAACAAGGTGGGCTTAACCCTTAAAAATGATGTTATCCCCAGTGAAGTCGACATTTCTGTTGCGGTGAGAATTAGATATCAAGCTATTAATTAACTTGAATCACACATCTTTGAAATTCACCACCGAGCTTTGATTTATCCAAAGGAAAGGGTAAAGATCGAAAAAAAACCCTAATTACGCTATGTGAAGACAAAGCTAAGAGATCGGGGATCGGGGTTTAGTTATACTAAGGGAAGGTATTAGCACCCTAAGTATCTGTAGTACTCTACAGGAACCTCTTGTTTGTATTTGTGTTATGTTATGTTTGCTTGCTAAGGGATCTGCTAAGGATAAAGACCTAGGGGTATATACACTAAGTATGCTCGCCAAGACGCCAGATCTTGTGCCTACGTATCTGACTAAAGAATCAGAGCAATCGTAGTTCACCTAACTAAGGGTGCGAGGAACCATTGACTATGGCCAAAGTTCCAAGGGGAATGAGTATGACACTCATATAGAGTTTAAGAAGCTCTCTAAGTCTAAGTTGTAAGATTGAATGAAGTGAATACTCAAAATGATGAATATCACATAGAGTTTAGAAACTCTAACCTAATTCTAAGTTATAAGATGAATGGATCTTAGGAGGCCAAGGATGAAGATAGTGACCATCTATGACTATGAGGTCAAAGGGATGATGGCTCTTAGGAGGCTTAGGGAATCCTATGACTATGAGGTCAAGGAGAGATAATGAGCTATCTATGACAGTGAAGTCAATAGAGAGGCTTTCCTTTGGAAGGAGGGGAGGATAACAACTTCTTATGAACAAGAAAGTTACAAGGGAATTAAGATTCAAGAATTCAAAGAGGATGTTCAACAATTAAACATGATCAAACTCAAAATCATGATTCAACATTCATGTATGGTAAGAGATAGTTATATAACTCACAACAATCAAGCACATGAGAACACCTACATATCATTTTCATGCTTGAAATCAAAGGCAAAGTATTCAAGACAAGGGACTTAGTAACAAAGCCAAACAAAACCCTAGTAGAATGAACCTCTCCAAGGTTAATGAATTCTCTCAAAATATACCTTTCAAGTACCAAGAACTAACACCAAGAAAACTCTCAAAGAAAAAGAAATTTTCAATGATCCAAAATTAAATGAGAAAGTTTATACATGTTTTTGTAAATTTTTAATTTGATACAAAAATAAAAGTAAAGAAATAAATTATGAAAAATTAACTTAAGCAAATAAAAAAGTATTTATGGATTTTTGGAGTTTTTTAAATAAAAGAACAATATTTTAATTAGAATTAAATGAAAAGAAGAAAATAAAATGTTGTTTTTTAACTAAAACAAGGGAGGGGTGTATAAGAGAAACTTGGCTGAACTAGAGCACAAGTTGGAAAGTATGGGCCTATTTCTGGGAGGTGGTATTAGCATTCTGGCCCAATTCCAATTTGTATAGAAGCAGAAAAAGGAAATAAAATACCAAAAGGGTGTCTTGGGCGAGGTAAATGAAGATTTCAAGAGGAACTTATGCACATGCTAGCAGACCAAAGTCAAAAAGTCATTTGAAACCCTCTCACAACATGACAACATCTTTACTGACCAATCACATAACACCCTTCTTTGTGTACTCATGCAAACATGCAACTCCAACGTGAAAACAAAAAGAATGGAACAACAGCAATGTGGCTAATAAATCCATCAAAACTTAACCAAAATTGGTGAGACAAAATACTAAATTATACTACTCAAAGCAAGGAAGATTCATGGACCTCAAATGGCCTAAATCAAGAGCGTGATCAAAGTGAAAACAAATTGGAACAGGCTGTACAGAAATGAAGCCACACTTCTACTATACCAAACAAAAACCAAACAAAACTCTCACATATTAAATCCAAACTGATGTATATCAAGCATTTTGAGAGTAAACTCTAACTTCAAATTTTCAACATGAAAAAAACTCGCATGCCCAACAATTAAACATGGCATGTTTAGAAGATTAAAGAACAAACTTTCATCGTGCCCTTATCATTGTAGGTTCAAACAGAGATTCTTATACCATGCTATCAACTGTCCAAACTATTAGCATGGAGGTAAAGAACTTGTAACAGAAACAATGCAGAAGAGAACATTACAAACTCGTATATCAATGTCCATGGTACCAAATGAATTAAGTGCATAGCAGCAGCAAGATACCAGCAAGTTCAAGTCATTTTAAAGTATGGCATTATGAGTTAGCAGTATGAGAGAATGAAAACAAAATCTGTCGCAACATCATGACCTTAACCAAAACCTTCTACGTTGTTCAAACTATCTTAGCATAATATGACTAGCTTAAGCAACTCTGAATATTCAGACTACATCATAAAGATATGAACAAACTATCATCCAAAACTGGTAGTTCAAGAAACATCATGTAGACTCAACCTGCCTTTCATGAGGTCATTAAAATACAAGACTCCAACAACAAAAACAGCAAGGAGCTCACTTGAACTTAAAGGTTGTGATCATGTCATTTTAGACATGGTGTTTATGAATTAAGAGACAATGAGAATAAATATGGATCATGTTAACACATCTTCAAGTAAAACACTCAACAGTTAAAGATACAATCATTAGAATGCCAAGAACTGACAGTGCCAAAGGTTATTACATGAACTTAACACTCTTATTCATATGGTCATTCATCTTAAGTGAAAAATAAGAAAAAATGGTAGCATGATCATGGCCTATGGGACATGGACTAATAAAAAAAAGAAAGAAGAATACCTAGTGGAGATGATCCACTGCCTCTTCAAAGGTATGAGTCTTTAAAGCTTAAAGAACTGAGTTCCTTTATCTTCAGATTGCAGCTTCTGCAAGTATCCCTCTCCTTCTCTTCACTTGCCAAAACAATGCACAAAGTTAGGAGCTCTTAAGATTCTGGTATCGTGTGGATTGTTAGTGTTGTGTTGCTACTGAACAAAGGGGAAAGGTTCTCCTTTTATAGCCAAAGAAATTTGGTCCGAATCTTGGAGACACAGTGGATAAATGTTTTGTCCATAGGAGAAAAGATTAGGGTTTGCATGGACCACATTTCAGTCTTCAAACTTGGTCAACATTGGAGAATGTAACACTTCATTTACTGAACAAGAGCAGTGGAAAAGATGGTGCAGGTCTGATTATTCACAAATCACTATATGTCCAAAAACTTCTTTTTGTTGTGTCATGAGAGAGAGAGGGTTAAAATAGGTAAAGCTTGGGATTGAGGAATATGAATTTATGCGCATCAAGCAGACAACCCTTATGCTGTATCATTTTGTTTCATGAACCAATGTATTGTTCCAAAACACCTTTTGGTAAGTCATAGGAGAGTGAGCTCAAAGAGGAAATATTTTGGATTACATATGGAGAGACAACATGCCAAGCATAAGGGAAAAGATATCGTGAACTGATGGCAAGAAAGGAATCAGGTTAGTGGTACTTGTATTTGGCCAGGATTTAGTTCAAAATGAAGCTTGGTTTGTGTAGTGGAAATACAAAATCATGGACCTCTCTTTTCTGCACAATATTTTGTGACTTAGTGAACCAAATGAAATGGTCATTTCCTCTTTTGAAAGATGGCATGGAGTAGAATGACTTTGGTGTTTAGAAAAGCTTAAAATTCAGCCCACAAATGTGTGAAAAATCATGGACAAAATTGATGTACCAAAGAGTTTAAAAAACTGAATTTTCCTAAGTGTGTACACATTTCATCATGCCAACTTTGGGATGTCATAACTTGATGATCAATGCTCCAATTTGTGAGTCATTTGGCTCTTTGAAAAGTAGGAATTTGATAGAGCAATGTTCATGTGGAAAATGCCTTGAGATGAGGTTTGTAACATTGAGAAAAATTGCTCTAAAGTCAAGCGCATGAGTTGACAAAAAGACTTAGAAAATTTTCTATGTTATTGAATTTTTACAATTTAAAGCACCCATCTTTAAAGCATCATAACTTGAGATTGGTTTATCAAAATGAGGAGTTCTACACATGCTTGGAAAGCTTCAAGAACAAGGAACAACTTTCATGTCAAAAATTTTTTTATTAGAGACTTGGAACTATGTGAAAAATTGAGTCAAAGTTGGATGAAAATTAGGGTGAAAATGACCAAAATTTCACTAAGTTAAAAATGTATCTTATCTTCCAAGTCTCACATCTTAAAAACCATGCATTTTTTGAAGAGGGTTCTTCTAATACACTTTGAAGATCATGGAAAGAGCTTCCATTTGAGCTTTGAGTCACTCAATTTAGATGTGTGGTTTGAAAGTTATGGCTCTCTGAAGTTGGCACAAAGAGTGAATTTTCCACACTTAGAAAGTTTCATGGACCAAACATTACCCTTCTTGCAAGAAACCTCTCAAAAGTTGACTTCTCATGCTTTAACTCAAGAATCAAGCAGGTACTGATTAAATATGGCTTGAATGCTTCACCTTGGATCAAAGTATCAAAAGTCAAAGGCTTGATTTGTCTGTCAAAACCCTAAATCTTCTTCAGGAATTCCACTGGATGATTTCAGATGATCTTGCCCTTCTTCTTGTGCCAAACCTAAATTTTACACAAAAGGAACAAACTCACAAGATATGGTGGTTAGTTAATGATGCATAGATGATTGAAACCTACATGCAAGTGCAAGATGTTATGACATCTAAGGGGTAAAATTTTGGGGTACAACAGATAGAGCAATGTTCATGTGGAAAGTGCCTTGAGATGAGGTTTGTAACATTGAGAAAAATTGCTCTAAAGTCATGCGCATGAGTTGACAAAAAGACTTAGAAAATTTTCTAAGTTATTGAATTTTTACAATTTGAAGCACCTAACTTTAAAGCATCATAACTTGAGATTGGTTTATCCAAATGAGGAGTTCTACACATGCTTGGAAAGCTTGAAGAACAAGCAACAACTTTCATGTCCAAAGATTTTTTATTAGAGGCTTGGAACTATGTGAAAAATTGAGTCAAAGTTGGATGAAAATTAGGGTGAAAATGACTAAAATTTCACTGTCCCAAAGGCAACTTATCTTCCAAGTCTCATAACTTAAGAATCATGCACTTTTTGAAGAAAAGTCTTCTAATACACTTTGAAGTTCATGGAAAGAGCTTTCCTTTGAGCTTTGAGTCACTCAATTTTGATGTGTGGTTTGAAAGTTATGACATTCCTAATTTTGCATAAGAAGTGAATTTTCCACACTTTGAAAGTTTCAAGGACCAAACATTGCTTTCTTTGCAAGAAACCTCTCAAAACTTGATCTCTCATGTCCAATTAGACATGTCATGATGGATTTGGGACTTGAATGCTTCATCTTGGATCAAAATTTCAAAAGTCAAAGCCTCAGCCAGACCCCAATCTTTCTCAGGATACAACTGGATGATCTCTGATGATCTTGCTTCTTCAATCTCTTCCAAGGTCCATAGATGACCTCTAATGATGTCTATTACCACATGGAATCATGTCCCAGGGCTTGGGAACATATCTTGATCAACACCAAAGGCAATGGCTAACTTGTCTTGCCAAAACTCTAGTTTAAGGTATGGTGAACTTGTGACTCAAAGCACTTGGTGATGGGAACCAAACACACTTGAATCCTTGTTGAATAAGACTTCTAGGATGTAAGTGAACACCAATAGTTGCATTTGGGAGCCTCAGTCATCTTTCTTGAACAGATGACATTCACACATTACTTCAAACAGCTAGTGAACACTTGTGAGAATTGTATGGAGCCAAAGAGTGTCTTAGGAGACCTTGAATTATGTGAGAGCTCGGCTTAGAAGACTCTACCCTCTTTCTGGTGTAGATCCTAGCTTTCACAAAAAGAACAAACTTGCAAGATGAAGTGGTTAGTTAACAATGCATAGATGATTGAATCTAAATGCAAGTGCAAGATGTTAGGACATCTAAGGGGTAAAATTTGGGGTACAATAGTTGCCCTTATTTGAATAGCTTTACTGGATGGCACGAGGAAAGGAGATCCTTGGGACATCAAGGTGAAAGGTATTTAAATATAGAAAACCGAATTTTTTTTTGCCCCTAGATGGAATGCGAATGCTAAGGACAGGCAACAGACGTGCAGATGTTGACATGCCATGAACTTCTAGTATGATGATATGATGCCATGATAGTGAAAAAATGCAGACAAATAATACACCAAAGGATAAAGAGCAAACAACCACATGTGAGCATCACTGGGGAAGGATGAAGGTTAATATCCACAAGGAAGACTCACTGGGGATGCAGGCTAATCAAGAAAGAAGACTCACTGGGGAGACTCCAAGGAAACATTGGGGATAAAAAGAAATAAAGAGGGAAATCCTATAGGTCCTCACTGGGGTTAGGAGCCAGAGAGGTATTCTCCACTGGGGAAAGATCCCGGGAGATGGACAATAGGTTCATAGGTGACTGGACGACACTGGGGAAATAAAACATATTCTTTAGTGGGCACGCAACCTGAAAGAACACAAGATCTCCACTAGGGGATCAACTTGACATAAAAGGATAGACACCCGACAAAAAAATTTTCTGGGGATTTCTTATACTGAAGAGTTCAAACGGGATCTCCAAGAAAATCTAGAAAAGACAGAGACAAACTCTGTGCGCTCCAAATGATGATTAATCACAAGGACTCTCAAAGAGTTGTTGATAATGCCTGAACCTCTGCTGGGAACAAGAATAAAGCGTCAACATTGATTGGATTTGGGCACCAATATGGATTGGATAGGATACAAATTTGAGTTGGTTTGGCAGCAAAAACTGGACTTAAGACACCAATCTGAGTTGGTTTGCCAGCAAATACTAGACTTAAGACACCAATCTGAGTTGGTTCTAGATTGAGGTTCACAGTTGGCCTGATGTTAAGGTTCACAGTTGACCTGAAATTATGTTTAGGTTCACAGTTGACCTGAAATGATGTTTAGGTTCATAGTTGACCTGAAACAAACAATGCCAACAATTACTGGACTTTAGGTTCATAGGTGATCTGAATTTTAGGTTCATATCTGACCAAGGTTCACAGTTGACCTGAAATAAGCAATGCCAGCAATTACTGGACTTTAGGTTCATAGGTGACCGAAGTTAAGGTTCATAGTTAACTTGAATGAAACAATGCCAGCAATTACTGGACTTAAGGTTCATAGGTGACCTGAGGTAAACAATGCCAGCAATTACTGAAGAAATTCAAGAGAGGTTTCACCGGGAATTAATCCTCTATGGGGGAAATAAATTTCTTTGACAGTTTTCTAATAGTGACAGTCTGAGAAAAGTTTCACCGTGAATAATGCCTTTCTCTTTGTTCCATATTGTATAAGCCCAAGAGGAGGCAAGACTGTATCTGGAATTTCCTATGGGGAACAAGTTTTGACTGTGTTGAAAGAGTGACCACTGGCTTTATCTAATCCTAGACCTAATTGCCGGGGAAAACTTTAAGCAAGATAATATACAGGCATATATATATATACACAGATGAAATATATTCTGTATGCAAAAGAGGGTAGGAGGACTTACAGGTGAGCAAGCTTCCAGCACAAACAAATATTTATATATATATATAGATATATAGATATATATCTCTGTGTGTGTGTGTGTGCAAGTATGTAAAAGAAAGCTGATAAAACTTACAGGTGAGCAAGCTTCCATTGTAACAATTGTATGGTTAGTTGTTCAAGAAATTAAAGAAAGTTTTGATAACAACTATGGATTTGAATCTAAATCAAAAGGGAAAGTTGTTTTGAGAAGAAGATTGAAGCTTATATTCAAGGAGAGGCCCAGATGAAAAACAGTGATCGTACTGTTGATCTGACAATTGTATCAGGATTTATACAATGACTAAGGTCCAAAAAAGGTTTTTTGTACAAAGAGATGGGTCTTACACTCTATTAAGAGGCCCAAAGTGTTTGAAAAAGAAAAGAAACGGGACTTACAACACAAGGGTAGGCCCAGATGATTTTGTTTGAAAACGGTGATCGCACCGAGATTTTTGAAATTGTATCGGGACTTATACAATGACCGAGGCCCAAAATTATTTATGTACAAAAGAGGGTTGGGTCTTACACTCTATTAGAGGCCCAAAGAGTTTTGAAAAAGATTTGTGAGGGTGAAAATAAGCAAAACCCTAATTTGATTAAAAAATGTATTTTAATTGAATAAAAATTCAATTAAAATGATCAAAATGATTAGACATGTGTGAAAAACAAGTTGTCATCTTGGATTAATGTTTGAAAAAACATGTTCCATTCATAGAATGTTTTGAAAATCATTTGAATTTGCAAAATAAAGAGAAAGTAATATTTTTAAATGTTTAAAAAAACAAATAAAACATAATTCTTTACAAAAATACCCAATATGTGAAATAAATAATATTCTTTTGAAATTTTTGTAGAATAAAATATTTTAATATTTTTGTGAATTTTCAAAAAAAGAACCAATAAAAAATAATTAAAATTAAAAGAGAAATTAATTTTGGAATTAATTAATAAAAAACATAAAATATGTGAAAAATAGAAAAAAGAAAGAAAATGGCAAAATGGTCTGGGTGGGTGTTGAACCCACGACCTGCCAAACAGACACACATGTGCGCTACCACTGGGGTGGTGATACATCCGTGTATCAAAACCACCCCATAAACATATATGGGTTACTTGGTTTTCAGGCCTGGCCAAGGCAAAAAAACCAAGTTTTGGTGGATTTGCATGAAGGCTCTAACTTCCTCAATTCTCCATGGATTTGGACAAAATTTAGATGTATCCTGCCTAGAATTTCATGAGGAATCCAATGATGCTTTTGGATTTTTCAAAAGATGTCCCTATTTTAAAATCTGATAGTGATTTCAAAATAGGCCTAGATTTGCATGTTCTATGATATCTCATTATATAGGCAATAAAAGCAGGGCAAATTGGTTCAAACACAACATATATGATATGTATGAGATGTCCATAATCAATGTACATCAAAGCAATGCATGATTTAAAGAGTTCAAGTTGTGATGCACTTACCTCTTGAAGCTACTTGTGCTAACTGTTAAGATCCTTGTGCCAAAAGTGATTCAATTCTTTGGACACTCTTAATTGATCCCTTGGAAGCTTTTAGGGTGATCAAAACCAGCTGGAATCCTCAGGAACAAGTATTGGCTCTTTCTTGCAAAGGTGGCAAAAGTGACCAAAATGGTAACTCTCTCAAATGGTATTCCAGATGAGGGAAACCAATTGGGATAATTTGAGGATGATATTTGGAGTGTGTTTGAGGCCTTGTTTGGTTTTGAAAGTGACTGAATCAAGACATGGCTTGAAAAATGCAGAAAAGTCAAAATTTGAGGTTTTGGAGGTTGATTTTTTTATTTTGGTGTTTCAGATCAAGGGTGAGTGTTTGAACAGCTTATATGTGATACATTGGATGTGTTTGGATCATGAGCTATGGTGGAATTGCTCTCTAGCTCAAAAACTCAGTGGTGACTTGCAAAAGAATGCATTTAGGCCTAATGAGAGAGATTTTGAGTAAAGCAAGTGTTGTAGTGCTTTGGTGTACTTGAACTGATTAGAAATAAGCTCTATTTATAGTAGAGCAAGTTTGTTTTGCAAGCAATAGTGAATGACAACTTTGACAGTCCCTTGGCTAATTGTAGCAAGAGGCATCTTTAGTCTCCTCTAGCTATGACTTGAGGTTAGGGCACAGGCCTATGGTCCTTTGATTCAGAGCTGAATCTTGACTCACTCAGTTAGATTTGCTTCAGTCCATGTCACCTTGATGTATCCATTGAATGTTTTGAAACAAAATTGGAGTCTTTGAGCTTTTTAGCCTTTTTAGGGCACTTATGGCTACATGTAGTTCCTTGGACTTGGGAGGCTTGTGGATCAGATCATTCCTCTTTGATTTTATCCCTTGATGTGTCCAAATGGATGACAAGGCTTAGAATTATCTGATTTGGCCAAATCGAGCAAATGACCTATAATCTGCCTTGAACAAAATCAGTCCAAGATGCCATGTTCTAAGGGTTAGAACTCCCTACTCAAATTGAATTTGGAGATGATCTGGTACTTGTTGGAAAACCCTCATGGCATACTTCAACTTTGATGTCCAACATTGGTCTTGGTTTAGCTTGGATCAAAGTGAAAACTGCCTCTACATATTGACTTGATGGTTATTTCTTTCACGATAGTCCTGAATCCATCAGAGATCCATCTGACGCTGGAGGGCCTCTTGTACAAAAGAGCATCCCTGATTGCTTGTTGAGCAGATCTGACAAGTATTGTTATCGTGTCGTGGCAGATTATAATGTTGACTTTGCCTTGAGTGCATTGCCACCAAATTGACATTCATCACAAGAATGTTGCGGTTCTGAACAATGTTGGGATGCGCATGGGCCATGTTGACTTCCCGGATTCGGTGGTCCTGGATCCAACCCAGATCCATCTGTTCTTGTAGAGCTGATTGCACTATGGAACACCCCTGGTTATTCTTTGAGCAGATATCACACTGGTGATAATTGTGAGGCAGTACATGACCATACCCGCTCTGTCTACAATGTATCGTGACCAGATTGGCTCCTAATAGTAGTACATCATGAATTTGATAACTGCGACTAAATTCTTCCTCTATTAAATTTATGACAGTCTTCTTATGTTGAGGCAACGGGTTCGTCTGAACATTCAGATTAGTATCTTTGAAAGATAAGATCCCGTTCCTGACAAGCTTCTGCACATCGGACTTGAAACTGATACAGTTCTCAATGTTGTGCCCCGATCCTCCTTGATGGTAAGGGCAAGTTTGATCCGCTTTGAACCAAAAAGACAGATTTTCCGGTATTGTATGAGGAGACCTTGTTTAGACATGCCCTTTGACCAGTAAGAGTGGAAATAGTTCTGCGTACAACATCGGTATAGGGTCGAACCCTGGTGGTCGTGTCATACGATTGTTGTTGTTATACTGTCGACGAGCCTACTGAAGAGGCTGTTGTGTCCTTTGCTGACACTGTTGTTGATTTGGTTGGATCTGAGCAACCTGGGGTTGATATGTTGGAGCCGGTGTTGGGTTGATAGCGGGAGTTACCACTGTTACTGGTTGATACCTTCGCCTTTGCTTTCCGAGAGAGATATTACCAATATCTTGCTCTTTTTTCTTTGGGAAAGTACTACCGTATATTTTGGTACTGCTTGATGGCTCTGCATCTTTGACCAATCATCCTTCTCGAACTGCTTCTTCAAGGCGTACCCCCATGTTCACCATTTCAGCGAAGTCACTGGGTGCACTAGAAACCATTCGATCGTAATAGAATGAGCTCAAGGTTTTCAAAAAGATCTTTGTCATCTCTTTTTCCTCAAGAGGGGGACATATCTGGGCGGCAATTTCACGCCATCTCTGAGCATATTCCTTAAAAGTTTCCTTATCTTTTTGCGACATTGCTCGGAGTTGATCTCTATCTGGTGCCATGTCCAGGTTATACTTATACTGCTGAATGAAGGCAGCGCCGAGATCTCTGAAAGTATTGATCTTGGTGCAGTTTAAACCCATGTACCATTTGAGTGCAACATCGGTTAAACTGTCTTGGAAGTAATGGATCAGTAGCTGTTGATTCTCTGTCTGGGTTAACATCTTTCGAGCGTACATCACCAAATGACTTTGAGGGCAAGAGTTGCCCTTGTATTTTTCAAAGTCAGGCACTTTGAATTTGTGCGGTATTTTCACATTAGGGACCAGACAAAGGTCTGCGGCGTCCTTTCTGAATAAATCCTGACCGCGAATGGCATGCAGTTCCTTCTGCATCTCCAGGAACTGCTCCTGGAACTCATTCATTCTTTCGTACATGTCTTCGTTTCCACCAGAAATTACTTGTGGAATCTATCCTTCCGGGATAGTGTGTACCACTGGTTGTGGTATAGTCATTACGGCGGTGTGTAGCGAGCGATTTTGGGGTGTGGTTCTTAAGCACTGTCGCTCTGGGGTACTACAGGTCGATTCATTTTTTATCCTATTGAAGCTGATGAAGGAAGGGAAATAGATGTCTCCAATTAACCCTGCTTGTATACTGAGTTTAAATAGATGACTATTGGTTTACAGATGCGGTTTAGATTGTGGGCCTCTCTCTGCTTATTTTGTTAAGAATGAAATGACGGGACTATTTGTGAGGATGTTAGGAATGATACTTTTTGATTGATGTGTGAAGGTACAGGATTTGGGTTTTTGATTAGTGTGCTCGCTAAGAATTTTCAATCTTAGGCCTACGTATTCCCGTTTAACGAAACAGGGAAATCAGAGCGATCGTAGTTCCTCCTATTCTATGGGAGGAAAAAGGTTGTTTTGATGTCTTGTTCAAAGCCCAAGACATGAAGCTAAAGGTGGTTTGTATCTTGTTCAAAGCCCAAGATGTGAAGCTGAAGGGCCTATTTGTATCTTGTTCGAAGCCCAAGATGTGAAGCTGAAGGGTTTTGACTATAGAGAGAATTTGTCATCTCTAAAGAGCGATATTTGGTATGTTTGTCACAACTGTTGGGTGACTGATTATAAAGGAGAATTACTTTAACTGGGATATGTGAATCCAGCAATGCCATAATTTCCTTTGTAGGGTGTTTTTAACCTGAAGGAGAAGACTTTAACTCAGTGTAGAGCAATTCCATCTTTCCTTAGGAATTTCTCATGCTAGAAGAGGGACAGTGGCGTGGATGTAAATAATCTAGAGGCTTACCGCTTACAGCAATTAGATGAAGGAAAATGAGTTGTTGATGTTTGTATATTGTGGGCAAGGCACAGATTTTGATGCTAAAAGGTTGATTGACTCAACCGGGGTTTCCTTAAACAAAGCCTAAGAGGAGGCTATTGACCCAACAAGAGGGAGTTTTTATGTGTCTCGTACGAAGCCCGAGAGAGAGGCTAAAAGGGTTGACTCAACAAGAGAGTGCTTTTGTATGTGTCTTGTACGAAGCCCAAGACGGAGGCTAAAGGTGTTAGACTCAACAAGAGAGTCTTTGTACCTCGTACGAAGCCCGAGATGGAGACTGAAAATGTTTGACTCAACAAGAGAGTCTTTTATACTCAACAAGAGAGTGATTTTTATCTCGTACGAAGCCCGATATGGAGGCTAAAAGGGGTTTGACTCAACAAGAGAGTATTTTATACTCAACAAGAGAGTGTTTTGTATCTCGTACGAAGCCCGAGATGGAGGCTAAAAGTGGGTGACTCAACAAGAGAGTCTTTTATACTCAACAAGAGAGTGTTTTTGTATCTCGTATGAAGCCCGAGATGGAGGCTAAACAGGTTGACTCAACAAGAGAGTCTTTTATACTCAACAAGAGAGTGTGAATAGGTTAGCTCTGCCAGTGAGAATCATTATACAAAGCCCAAGAGGAGGCTACTGTGCTGGTGACTGTTTCAGTTTAGTGACAGGTCCAGTATGTTGGATAAAGAGAAAATCAGTTCTTATATGGGTAATGTTGTGCTCAGGGATTGATCGGAGGATCAGGGTTATTTCCTGTTCTTTAAGGAATAGGAAATCCAAAGGGTATGAAGATTGTCCAAGTCTACGGGTGTTTTGAGAAATCGATTCTCAGGTAGTGAATGATCTTTGTATGATGCCCAAGAGAAGGCTGGTATGTTAAGGGATGAAGGTCAACCCATTAACTGGTCTGACACTTGACTCAGAAAGACAACTCTAGCAAATTGATGACTAGGTTCTGTTTCTATACCTGTAGAGGTCTCTGGGTCCTAGTACTAAGCCCAAGAGAAGGCATGAGAGCTTTTAAGAAGCCGAAGGGTCCTTGTACAACGCCCAAGAGAAGGCGGGGATGCTTTTAAGAAGCCTGTGGGTCCCCAAACCCCGAGAAGTTCAAGACAAGCCATTCACCGAGAATAGATCATGCCAGGAAATTCCAAGAATTTGGAAGAAACTCAAGAGATGCCATTCACGGAGAAAAGATCATCTCTGGTGAGTAGAGTTTCTTTGACGATTTCTAAGGGTGACAGTCTGAGAAAGGGTTCACCGAGAATGCTGCCTTTCACGTATCCATATTGTTTAACCCCAAGAGGAGGGAAGACTGTGTCTGGTAATCCTATGGGGATCTAGTTTTTGTTTGTATTTAAGAGTGACCAACATGGCTTTACCTAGTGCTAGACGTAGTTGTCGGGGAAAACTCTAAATAACTATACTAGTGTTACACAGTTGATATTTGACAAGTATATAAAAGTTTGTGAAAGAAGACTTACAGTGAGCAGCCCCATAATACAGTTATATATATATGAAAGTGGATAAAGAAAGCGGGTAAACACTTACTCGGTTGTAGAGCTTCCATGCTGTTTTGTTAGTTTGTTCAACAAAGAAAGCTTTGATAATAATATTATATTCAAAATCAAAGGGAGAAAGTGATTTGAAAAGATTGTTGGGGCTTACAGCTCAGGGAGAGGCCCAAGGTTTTATCAGTGATTGCACTGTTATCTTGAATTTGTACAGAGGGACTTATAGAAGTGACTGAGGCCCAAAAAGGTTTTCTGTACAAATGGATGTGTCTTACACTCTCTCAAGAGGCCCAAAGGTTTATTTTTGTACGAGTGATGGGGCTTACAGCTCAAGGAGAGGCCCAGGGTTATTTGTTTGAGAACGACGATCGTTTCGTTGTTTTAAAATGTACAGAGGGACTTATACAATAAGTGAGGCCCAAATTATTTTGGTTTTCAAAAAGGGTTGGGTCTTACACTCTACTAGAGGCCCAATGATTTTTAAAGAATGAGGCTTATAACGCCGATGTTTTCTTTTAACGCAGAGGGACTTATACAATATCTGAGGCCCAAAATTGTTTTGGTTAAAAGGGGATTGGGTCTTACACTCTATTAGAGGCCCATAAGGTTTTATTTTAAAAGGCGACGATCGCGCCGTTATTTTTGAAAATACAGTGGGTCTTATACAATGACTGAGGCCCAAAAGGTGGTGTATTTACGAAAGGGGTTGGGTCTTACACTCTATTAGAGGCCCAAAGTGTTTGAAAATGATTTGTTTGAGTGAAAATCAAGGAAACCCTAAATTTTCTTTCTTTTAAAAGTAAATATTTAAAGAAAATCAAATAAAAATGATAAAAATACCAAATAAGTTTGAATAAACCACTTGTGATTTTTGTTGAGGGTTTGAAAAATGAGGTTTTAATCACAAGATAAATTAAAACTCATTTGGTTTTGATTTTTCAAGGTAAATATTCGCTTTTAAATGTTTAAAAATAATAAATATAGGAATTTATTCACAAAAATACTAATTATATTAAATAACTAATATAAATTTAATTTTTTTGTGGAATAAAATATTTCAACATTTTTGTGATTTTTTGCAAAAAGAACCAATAAAAAATAATTAAAATTGAGGGAGTTATTAATTTTTCAAATCATTAAAAATAATAAGAAAAACAATAAAAAAGTGAAAAAAAAATAGCAAAAAGAGGATCTGGGGCTAGGGGGATTCGAACCCCAGACCTCTTGTGTATAGGGCGTGCGCCTTACCACTGGGTTGGTGATACATCCGTTGATAGAAACACAACCACAAATATACAAGGCTTGCCTTGTTTTTGGCCTGGCCCAAGGCAAGGCAAGGCAAGATTTTGGCTGAAAATGTGAAGGCCATAACTTTCTCATTTCTCCATGGATTGGGACAAAATTTAGGTCTATCCTGCCTAGAATTTCACAAGGAATCCAATGGTGGTGGTATTTTTTTCAAATCATGCTCCTATTGAAAAACCTGATAGTGGTTTTGAAATAGGCCATGATTTGCATTTTCTATGCCATCTCTTGGTACAAGCATGAATTACATGATAAATTGGTGCAAACACAACACATATAACATGTATAAGAGGTGCATGATCAGTGGACATAAAAAGAAAGCATGGTTCAAAGAATCCAAGTTGTGATGCTTCCCTCTTTTTGGAGCGTTTGTGCAATCTGCCAAGCCACTTGTTCCTGAAATGATTTGATGCTTTGATCAACCTCAAATGATCTCTTATAAGCTTTTAGGATGGGTGGAATCAGCTGGAAACCTCAGGAACAAGTTTGAGCTCTTTCTTGCAAAAGGGGCAAAAGTGGCCAAAATAGCAACTCTCTCAAATGGTGTTCCAGATTGGGGGAACCATTTGGGACAGTTCAAGGATGATATTTGGAGTGTGTATGAGGTTTTATCTGGTTTGGAAAGTGACTGAATCAAGACATGGCTTGAAAAATGCACAAAAGTCCTATTTTGAGGTTTTGAGAGGTGACTTTGTGATTTTGGTGTTACAGGTCACTTGTGAGAGTTTGGACAAATTAGATATGATATATTGGATGTGTTTGGATCATAAGCTGTGGTGGAATTGCTTTCTAACTCAGAAACGCATAGTTACCTTGCTAAAAAAGGCATTTTTGCCTAGAGAAAGAGATTTTGAGGAAAGCAAGTGTTGTAGTGCTTTGGTGTACTCAAACAGAACATAATTGAGCTCTATTTATAGTAGAGCAAGTTTGTTTTGGCTGTAATAGTGAATGGCAACTGCAACAGAGGTTTGGCCAATGTTGAGCAATGAGAATCCAAGTCTCCTCTAGCCATTGACTAGAGGTTAGGGCACAGGCTGCTGGTCCTCTTGGTCTTGGATAAGTCTTGACTAAATTCAGTTGGAAATGGCTCAATCCATGCCACCTTGGTGTATCCATTAAATGCTCCAATCCAAAATTGGAGTCTTGTCCCTCTTTTAGGCATTTCTAGGTTTAACATGCTATTTTTGGTTCCAAAGACTTGGGAGGCTTGGGATCAGAGTTGGTTCCTCCTTGGCCCCCTCTTGAGGTGTTCAGATGGATAGAGTTGCTTTCCCTTTGCAAAATTTGAGCAAATCGAGCAAAACTCCCAAATCTGCCTTGCCATGACAGTTCGCAGCAAGGCATATTGGCATTGTCATATCTCATGGCTCAAGTGGACTTTGATGGAGTTCTTGGCCATTTTGGAAAGCCTTCATATGATACAACAACTGTTTGATCATAATTGGTTTTGATACTTTTTGGATCCAAGTGAAAAATGCTCCTACATTTGGAAAAAAGTAAGACAAATTCTGACTTAGTAAATATTTCACTAAGTGGTTGAAAAAAGTGACATTTTCACTTTTTGTGATTTTGATCATTCTATAACTTAAAATCCATAAGGAATTGGAATGAGTTGTAGTTGAAGCTTTTGTAGAGGGCCATGACAGCTACAAATTCAGTTTTGAATGGGGAAAAATGGCCTTGTGGTTTAGGAGTTATGATCCTCCAAAGTTGGTACCCTAGCCACTTTGTTCCATAACTTAGAAAATTTTCTAAGTTTTTATTGTTACCCCCTTTTACAAGTTATCCCACTTTTCTTGATTTTTCTTGATGAATGATGATTCCAATCACACATTAACATCATTTTAGGGTTAAGGAACCATAATTGTGAAAAATCTCAAAAAGTCAAAGTTGACTTTTGTGCACAGTTGACTTTTTGGCAGATGAATTCCAAACTGTGCGATCCTCTATGAAACCAAGTCCTTGACCCAAATCAAATTTGATGGATTGATTTCATAGGTGCTATAGGGTGTATTGAATCATGTCCTAGGGTTTGGGAGTATGTCCTGATCAAAAGTCAAAGATACAGTTGACTTTTCTAGCGAAACCCTAATTGTGGTTCTGATGAACTTGAAACTTGTTGCTCAAGCTTCGTGGATCAATCCATTGTTGCAAATGGATCAATGTGGTTTATTAGAGACCTAAAATCATGTCTTGAGGTCTTGGCTCATGTTTTGTCCCAAAAGTCAACTTAGGGGTGAATTAGGTCAAGAAACCCTAATTCCTGATTTTTGGTGAATGCATCCCCTGAGGCTAAATTGACTTGATGATTGGGTCCATGAGGTTCCATGGGGTATATTAGGTTATGCTTTGAAGCATTGGCTCATGCCCAGAGGAAAATTCCCATCTGGAGGCCCTGGTCGACCAAAATCCTAATTTGGTGACACTGGCGATCTTGAGGCTTGATCCACTCAGGATGTTGCAGCCTTGTGCTTAATTCTTGAGGTGGGAGTCCTCTTGATCCATTGTGGATGTTTGAGAGGCTAGACAAGTTGAAGATCATGTCATTCCTTGATTGATCCTTTGTCTAAGAGCTCTGAGAGGGCTTGAAACCCTAATTATTGTTTGTAGTGAGTGCTCGCCCATCTTTGGGGAGACTGATGGTTCATCCATATTGTGATGATGATTTGCAAAATGATGGGAAATCTTAGTGGTCAAAATTTGGGGTATAACAGATGCCCCTATTTAATCATCTTGGACCCGAAGGTGTGAATGGCGAAGGTATTCGGGCATTTGGGTTGCAAGAGGATTAAATATCAGAATACCCAAAATTTTGATGGTGGTTAAGAATGGCCATTCACGCATCCTTCTTCTTTTGCTAAGCAATGATGCTTAGAAAAGGTAAACTTCCCCTCGATCCTGGTCTTTGGACCAAGGAACTGGTCTTAGTTTCTGAACTAAACTTCCCCTCGATCATGGTTTCCTACCAAGGAACTGGTCTCAGTTTCTGATATAAACTTCCCCTCGATCCTGGTTTCCTACCAAGGAACTGGTCTTAGTTTCTGAAATAAACCTCCCCTCGATCCTGGTTTCCTACCAAGGAACTGATCTTAGTTTCTGAAATAAACCTCCCCTCGATCCTGGTTTCCTACCAAGGAACTGGTCTCAGTTTCTTTTATCAATAAACTTTCTTGACAAGGGACGCTATTCGTAGAGGTTTTCCTCAAAATTCTCGCCGAATTTTCCTGGGGAGATGCCATTTGATAGAAAAAATTTTGATGTCAGACTTGCTAGGGAACCCATCTGTTTGAATTGTAGAGGGGTACAAACTTCTCTATTGGAGATGCCATTTGTTGACTCTATCTGGGAAAAACGAGTCTCTTGAGAGACTGCTTTCGCTTGGAGATATTACATCATACTTTTCTCAGAGATCTTCTCGGAGAAATGCCATATGATGTGATCCAATTTTGAGGTGCTGATGACTTCATTAACATCGACTCTACGGAGAGCAAAATCAATGCGTTGCTGAAAGTCTTTAGTTGTGAGGCTTTCTCTGGGGATTTTCCTTAATCCGGGAAAGCGACGATATCATCTTCAATGGCGAAGAGTGACATTTGTCCAACATTTTCTCTAGTCTTTCAGAGGTTCAAGTTATCAAAGTGGTCGAGGACCGACTTCATCCCAGAAATAAACTGGAGGAGAGAGATAGCGTAGACGCAATATTTTCTTACGAGGAAAGAACTGACGAGTCGATTGAGAGAACTGTTATCACTAGGGGATAAGACCGACTAAAGTGATAGTGATGTAATATGAATGCGAATGTAAATCATTAATGCATGATGTATGTATGTATATGCTGACAAAACTAACGCGACATACAAACTGACGGATGAACACAACGGGATACTCGGTCACAGTGGGAGATAAAAAGTATCGCTGGTTCAAGATAGCAATTTTGAATTGCTTAGGAGAAGTAGTCCCTGTGGGGGAACAACCGTTGGTCGGGCATAGGAGGCAAGAGCTCTGCCGTGGGGTGTCAGATGAAACATGGTCTCTGACATAATTGATCCTTTGTTCAGGTGTACTGGTTTAGAAGGAGTACTTTGATTCTGCACTTTGAAGCTCACTTACTTCTGGAGACGCGATCGATGTTCTTTCGATGTTCAACAGTCAAAAGAACTGCCATATTTATTTTAAAAGCAGAAAAAGTTTAACAAGTAAATTCATTTTTGTTTTATTTCAAGAATCGTTAATCATGTTAAAATGTCATTTTGTAAAGCTAAAACAAATAAGAATTGCAAACAAAAGAACAAGGGCTCAAATTTTATTGATAGGATGGAAATCAGCTAAGCGCGTGATTCCATAGAGTATTTACAAAGTTTGAAAATGGTAATTTAAGGGAAAAGGGCTACATTGAAACATAACGACCACCATCCTTCTACCAACTTTGAATTCGGGGCATCCCGAGCTTCTGTCGAAGATGACTGTGACTGGAGTTTTTCTTCTGATGGATGGCATTACTGCTGAGGAGTTGAACTGATCAGACGTAGTTACTTGCCATTATCCCTAACTTTTTCCTGGATTGTACTTTGATATTTCCAATCCACCGGGATGATTTTTGATTATGTCTCTAATTTTTGCCTGGAACGCCCTTTCGGGTTTTCAAACCACCGAGACGTGTGTTTTTTTTTAGTTTTTTTTAGTTTAGGCAAAGTATTTCTTGACTACATCAATATTTGTGGGGTAGACAAATTCCTTTCCGTCCATGGTTGCAAGTCTCAAGGTGCCGCTTGAGAAAGCTTTCTTGACCACGTAGGGGCCGTCATAATTCGGAGTCCATTTACCCTGGGAATCAGTGAGAAATGATTGTATCTTATTGAGCACAAGGTCTCCTTTCCTGAAGACGCGAGGTCGAACCTTTTTGTCAAACGCCCTCTTCATTCTTTGCTGATCCAACTGACCATGGCATAGTGCCGTTATTCGTTTTTCCTCGATCAGATTTAGTTCCTCGCGCCGGCTTTGGCACCATTCAGCTTCTGTAAGCTTAGCTTCCATCAATACCTGGATTGATGGGATCTCTACTTCTATGGGGAGCACTGCTTCCATGCCATACACTAGAGAGAAAGGGGTTGCCCCTGTTGAAGTGCGGACAGATGTGCGATAACTGTGAAGAGCAAAGGGTAGCATCTCGTGCCAGTCTCTGTAAGTGTAATACCCCAAAATTTGCTCTCCCCTTTTTGCATCTTAGCATAGCACTATCATCTATCATATCATATCCATCTCATTAGCATTGCATTGCATTTAACATAGAAAAATGAAGCATAACATTCCTCTCACCATCAAGGCATGTGATCAGGGGAAAGATGGACAATCAAGGGATCATTCAAAGCACAAAGAGGTCAATCAAGTTGTCTCCATGCAAGCCAAGAGTCTCTCATGTCTCATACTATCTCAATTGATCATCCACAATCTCAAGGAAGTGAGATCCAATGGGAGATTGAAGCAATACATACTTCAACATGCAAGAGGTTCAAAAATTGAAAGAAAAACCCTCAAAAGAGATAGCTCATTGATCCAAAATCATCCTCAAATGGTATATCCCATCATCCTTTAAGAGGATACACAACATACTCTGAGGAATTTGAAATTGAAGACTGCACATTTTTCTCCTAGGAGGTGGGCACCAAAACTAGGGTTTCCCATTAAATCAGAGAATCTTTGATTTTTTGGACAAAACTTGATGTCATGGTATTCTACATGTTCTTAAGTGTATGTGTGTGGAAAATTGCTTCTCAATTGGTTTTGGAAGTGGTTCAATTGGAAGAAAGATAAAAAATCAGAGAATTTGGGGGCCAAGTCAAATAATCAGAGGAAAAAGTCAACTCTTGACTTTTTGAGGCCAAATTCATGAAATTCATGTTATATGTGACCAATGTGCAAAATTTGATCAAGAAACTCCAAAGGAATCATAAAAAAAAATCAAGAGGTGGAAAATTGCCATTTTTGGATGAAGAAGGGTTACTAAAAATAGCAAGTTTTGGGCCATTTTGCATCAGAGTTTGAACCAAGGCCATTTAAAATTGAAGCACCAAATGAAAATTCCACCAGGCCACAACAAAAGGTCTTGCTTTAAGCTTCACATCCATATGTGGAACATCTCTATTGGATAAAAATTGAGTGAGATATGATTGATCAAAGTTTGAGCAAAGTAGGTTCAAAACTAGGTCATGACCAAGATTTTCAGGGCACGCGCGCAGTCATTTTCTCAAACAGTTGGTGAGCCAAATGTCCACCCATTTTTCATCAAGATAAAAACCTCAAATGGAAAATTTTTCAACATCAAAGTTGTTCTTTGTAGTGTCATCTTTAATATTGATGTTTGGAAAATTTTGAGTTGATCAAGTATGAGTGAGTTATAGTGGTCTCAAGATAGGTTGATTAGGCTGAACTTCCATGCATGTCACTTGCCATGCCATGACTTGCTTCGTACGCATATGTACCAGTTCTTTATCCATCTGTTTGTGGTCATTTTTAGGTATGTTTGAGACCTCATTTCACTTTAATTTTCAAACCAATATTGTTCCTCAATGTACCCTCTTTCAAATGAACCCGTGAACTCACCAAACCATCCACATTTCATGGAGTAATGCATCCTCAAGCAACCCTATCTTCATCTGTCTTCAACTGTCACATAAAACCAAAAAAAGCAAGTGGAATTTATTGCTGATTGAATTAGTTTGCGCATGCTTGATCACACTCACCAACCTTTGCTTCATTTAGCCAAACACCTTTGCATTCACCAGGTCACGTGTGTTGCTCATGCATAGAAGTGGAAAGAATACAAACTTGTATAACAAGTTGCTTGCTGCAGCTTCATTCTCTTCATCCTCACCATAACACTCTAAGCATCACCCACACCATAAAAAACCCAAGATCAACTCGCCTCTAACTAACTGACTCAGTTAGTTAGAGTGAACTCACCCAACTCAGTCACCCAACTCACTTCCTAGCTCACTATAAAACAAAACTTCTATTCACAAATTCATTTTCAACTTCACTTTTCATTTCCACTCTCAAGAACACTCTCACTCTCTCAATCTTCCCTGAGCTTTTTCTCTCTCTCTCTCTCTCTGTGCATGAATCATTCATCTTCATCCACCTCAATTCATCATCATCAATGGCATTGGATTGAAGGAGATATCAGCACAGTCCTCAAGATTGCTGCAAGCATTGTTCAACATTAGATCTCCCTGCTTTCAAGACAACGAGTTATAGCATTTATTTTGCTTAGTTTGTGAAGCCTCAAGGTTGAAGGAGAAGCTAGGATCTCTAGTTTTCTGAAGAGCACCCCGAAGCCTCATCAATTTCAGGTTTATTTCACTCAATTTTAATGCATTGTATTCTTGTGATTTAAGCTTGTTTTATGATGTTTGGAGCTTATTAGGAGCTATGCGTGAGTTCTGTCTAGTTGATAGGCTCTTTAGGAGTTTAGATGTGATTTTAGGGCAATTTGTTTTGGATCGGTTTGTGTTATACGTGTATGCTATGCGAAAAATAGTGTTAGATTCATGATGTACATGAGCTCAGCTTTCGATTGGTGTACGTATTGTGAATTTCTGGAGGAATTGGAGTTTGCAGGTGGTGGCTGTTGGCCGGAGAAGGTGACCGGAGGTCCTCTCCGGCCGGTGACTGTTAGAGCTAGGGTTTTTGCCATGTTTTAATCCTGTCCGTTGTTTTTTTCTCATCGTGTGGCTAAGAGAATGACAACGCATTAAAACGCATGTGAAAGGCATGTGCCATTTTTCTGATTTCAATTAAACATGGTGTGGTGTGGTGTATGGTATGGAACGTGGACATGCGTGTGTGAGCGTTTGATCTGATTACTTTGACTATTATGCTGACTTGACTTGATCCAATGGCGTGAATTGATTGACTTTTGTTGACTGAGAGTGCATGCTAGTTGTTGTGGATAGTGCGTGTGTGGACCAGGCTCTGAATTGATATTTGCACCCTATGTTTTTCAAGCCCAATGAGTTTGAACTGATGGATTGCTATGCTTGCACCCCCTTTCTTTATTTCCATTTCATTTTATTTTCCATTTTTTCTACACGTTTACTTTTTAATTTTTAAAAATACCAAACTTCATCATAAAATTCAACAAAAATTCATGAGTATCACTAAAACATTTAGGAAATTTTCCATGATTTTATTTCTTGATTTTATGACCTTTTTACCCCTGATCCATAATTTTCTTTGAATTTCTTTGGTGTGCATTCTCAATGTGGTACATGATTTTGTTTAATTTTGTTCTTGATCATTAAAAATTTTTTTGAGTTGCTTCTTTTTGTACTGAGTCATTAACATATTGAAGTATGTTGATTGATTTTTATTTGATTTTTTAAGTCATTTCATGACATGTTTGGTGTTCATTTTTGTGCTACTTTGTATGATATGTCTATTTGACCTAAATGCACTGTTTGACATCATTTTGCCTTGATTTCTTGTATGCTACTTTGGTACATGATTCACTTCTGACCTGTGTATCTTTAAACCATGCTTGCTTAATTTTCCTAAGGCCATTTGATTTTTGTTTGATGCATTTCATTTAAAGCATTATAACATGTCACATCATTGTAATCTTTTGTGCATGTTTACATGTTTTCTTTTGTACATACTTGCATGATCATTTGCCTACTTTGTGAGATATTCATGTGACATAATAGGTCATTGATACATATCATATGTCATCTTTGCATGTTGGTTATCATTTGAACCTTGTGCACCTTTAACATGTTGTGTTTGTACTTGTGTTTTCTTTTGAACTCCCATTTCAATTCTACTTCTTCTATCACTTCTCAAATGTTTTGATGTGTCATGCATGAATACTTGTGAGATGTTTGTGAATCATTTTTTATTTCATTTCAATTCTGATCCTTGGATTACATGTTCCATTTAGGCATGTTTTTTCCATTTCTTTTCATCTTTCATTCTCCCTTTTCTTGTGGTAGCATGTTCTAATGTCATGGATGATGTTTGTTGCCTATCCATTTGGACTTGCATGATAATAATCATTTGTTTTCCATAGGATGCACATGCTGGTTGTGACCAATAGGATTTGATTTCTCATCTAATTCTTTTGAGTTTTATGGTGCATTAAATGTTCTTTTACTTCTTATACTTCTTGTACATGTTTACTAACCATGTAGGGGCTTTGGTAAGTTGCAATTGAGTGTGGATAAGGAATCCACATTCAAATTTATTTCCTTTCATCTCTTTTACAATTCCATTTTGTGTTTTGTTAAGCATTTATGTGCTTTCTTTTAATAACTCGTCACTTTCCCTTTTGAATTACAATTCATCTTCTACTTTAGAAGTGAATTGTTTAATTCTTTCTTTCTTTAGACTTTAGGTTGAAACCTCACAAACCTTTAGGATCACTCCCTTAACTAATCAATTAGGATTGAGTCTTAGTTCATATAGATTTTACCTTTTCTCCTCTCTTGAGTCTCTCTTCTCACCTCAAAGAAAAATGTAAAATACTTAATAAAGGTAAGCATTTATTGCATTTAGGCCTTTCATACAAAGAAAAGATTATAAGGGGTCTTCTCTTATAATCTTATAATGTGTAGCATATAGCCCATCTTGGGTCAATGTGTTAAACATTTGATCTTGTATGAGGGACTTAAATGCAATACTTGTTGAAGATACAAATAATAAAACACTTCTTCATTTCTTAATCAACAAAAACACTTAATAAATACAAGTATGCTAGTGTGTTTGAACCTTGACAATTGGAACTAGGTGTGGGGGTCTTCTTCACCCTTAGTGTGCTCTCTTACTCATTCCATCTTGGAATGTGAGAACGTACACATTCCAATGGCTAAGATTTGGATACACTATCATATGCAAACAAATAAAAAAAAACTCTTAAAAGACAAAAACAAACAATCACGTCTTTCCTTCGGGAATTCTTTACTCATCTCCTTCACTCATTCCTTAAGGATGCGTCATTTCCGTTCTACCGCAAACAGGTAACGCCTAAGTCTCCCTACAGCGAGCTGCAACACCTAAACTGCTAGAACGTGAACGTTGACGTATTCCACTAAAAAACACAAGCAATCCATCCCTAGTGAGGGGAACTACGTCGCTCTGATTCTCATGCTCCCGATGAGATACGTAGGCAGTGGGGTAGGGCCCATTCGAGCACTTCTTTTATTTTCCCTATATTTGTTTCTCGTTCCTCTTCCATTCTTTCTCCTTTCTTTCTTTCAGTTCCTTTTCCAGTATTTCTTTCCTTTACACCCTTTG
This sequence comes from Lathyrus tuberosus, assembly GCA_022829125.1. Lineage (NCBI taxonomy): Eukaryota > Viridiplantae > Streptophyta > Magnoliopsida > Fabales > Fabaceae > Lathyrus > Lathyrus tuberosus. The sequence goes on along the minus strand of JALAZF010000261.1, from coordinate 6,806,931 downwards.
ATCGAAACAAGCAAGCGTGAATCCCATCGGGTACGATGGACGCGAGGGGGTGCTAATTCCTTCCCTTCGCGTATCCGACTCCCGAATCCAGATCTCTTGGTCGTGAGACCATGCTCTTTCCTTCCTTCAGGTTTATGCGGTGTTTCCTTTCCCTCTCTTGGGATAAATACACATTGCTGGCGACTCTGTTCGGTGCCACTTTCGCGTTTGTACTAGGATGAAAATCCCGGGAGCGACAGTAGGTTACAACCATCTTTTGAACAATCTTCTTGATGTTCTTATTAGTCGCTTCTACCGCCCCGTTCATCTTAGGTTGGTAAGGAGATGAGTTATGGTGTTCAATCTTGAACTCAACGCACAACTCTTTCATCATCTTATTATTCAAGTTAGATCCATTATTAGTAATGATCTGGCTCAGAACACCATAACGGCAGATGATATTATTTTTGATGAATCGGACCATCACCTGTCGGGTTACATTGACGTATGACGCTGCTTCGACCCACTTGGTGAAGTAATCAATGGCTACCAGGATGAACCGATGTCCGTTCGAAGCCTTAGGTTCGATCATGCCGATCATGTCGATTCCCCATATGGAAAAAGGCCATGGAGAAGAAAGAACTTTGAGACGCGTTGGTGGTACATGGATTTTGTCGGAGTATATCTAACACTTGTGACACCTCCTCATGTACTTGTAACAGTCAGATTCCATTGTCAACCAATAGTACCCTGCTCTCAGAATTTTTCTCGCTATTGTGTGTTCGTTGGCATGAGTGCCAAAGGATCCTTCGTGAATTTCTTTTATCAGCATGTTTGCTTATGTTCTGTCTACGCATCGGAGCAAGACCGTGTCAAAGTTTCTCTTATAGAGGGTATCACCGCTCAAGAAGAAACTGCCAGCCAGTCTTCTGAGGGTGTTTTTGTCTTTCCTTAGTGCCCCAAGTGGGCACTCTAGTTTCTGAAAGAAGCATTTGATATCGTGATACCAAGGTTTATCGTCTATGACTGCTTCAATCGTGAAGATGTAAGCGGGCCGTTCAAGGAGCATTATGTCGATCTTAGGTACGTCATTTCATTGACCTACACTAATCATGGAAGAGAGAGTGGCTAATGCAACAGCCAAGTGATTATCTTCACCAGGGATATGATGAAACTCGATCCTGTTGAAGAATGGTAACAACCTTCTTGCATAATCTTTGTAAGGAATCAATCCAGATTGGTATGTGTTCCAATCTCCTTTTATTTGATCGATAACCAGGGCTGAGTCTCCATATACATCCAAATTCTTGATCCTCAAATCAATCGCTTCCTCGAGACCCATAATACAAGCTTCGTATTCGGCCTCGTTATTTGTACACTTGAACGTAAGTCTGACAGTGAAAGGAATGTGGGTACCCTGAGGTGTAATGATGATTGTCCTAATTCCATTTCCGTAATGATAAATAGCTCCGTCAAAGATTAGTCCCCATTGGGAACCTGGTCCTGGCCCTTCGTTGGGTAGCTCTTCATCGCAGTCTTTCATTTTTAGATACATGACACCTTCGTCTGGGAAGTCAAATCTGACTAATTCCTGATCGTCAATCGGTTTATGAGCCAAATGATTGGCTAAAATACTTCCCTTAACGGCTTTTTGAGCATGGTATTCAATGTCATATTCTGATAACAACATCTGCCAACGGGCAATCCTTCCCGTGAGAGCAGGTTTTTCAAATACATACTTGATTGGATCCATCTCTGAGATTAACCAAGTAGTGTGACAAATCATGTACTGGCGAAGACGTTTGGCTGCCCAAGCCAAAGTGCAGCAAGTTTTCTCAAGCATAGTGTACCGAGTCTCACTGTCGGTGAATTTCTTGCTCAAATAGTAGATGGAAGACTCTTTCCTTTTGGATTCATCTTGTTGGCCAAGTACACAGCCCATGGAGTCCTCTAGGACTGTGAGGTATATGATCAGTGGTCTTCCTTCCACTGGAGGTGATAAAATCGACGTATTCAATATATATTCCTTGATACTGTCGAAGGCGGTTTGGCAATATTCTGTCCAAACGCAGTCCTGATTCTTTTTGAGTAATTTGAAAATTGGGGCACATGTCGCGGTCATGAGGAATATGAATCGGGAGATGTAGTTCAAACGTCCCAGGAATCCTCTGACTTGTTTTTCAGTTTTCGGAGAAGGCATTTCTTGAATGGCCTTGACCTTGTCAGGATCAACCTCAATTCCTTTCTGGCTGACGATGAACCCTAAAAGTTTCCCTGAACGGACACCGAAGGTGCATTTGTTGGGATTCAAGCGGAGTTTGTACTTTCTCAACCGCTCGAATAGTTTTGACAGGTGGGTCACATGCTCCTCTTCTATTTTAGATTTGGCAATCATGTCATTGACATATACCTCGGTTTCCTTGTGTATCATGTCATGAAAAAGAGTAGTCATGGCCCTTTGATAGGTTGCCCCGGCATTCTTCAGACCGAACGACATTACCTTGTAACAAAAGGTACCCCATGGGGTAATGAACGAAGTTTTCTCCATGTCTTTCGGCACCATTTTTATCTGACTATAGCCCGAGAATCCATCCATGAAGGAGAAAACTTTGAACTTTGATGTACTGTCTACCAGTATGTCAATGTGTGGTAAAGGAAAGTCGTCTTTGGACTCGCCTTGTTCAGATCCCTGTAATCGACACACATTATGACTTTTCTGTCCTTTTTTGGAACGGGTACGATATTGACTACCCATTGAGGATATTCAGACGTGGCGAGGAAGCCCGTGTCAATCTGTTTATGTACCTCCTCTTTGATTTTGATGGCCATGTCTGGATGAGTCCGTCTCAACCTCTGTTTTACTGGCGTACATTCCGATTTCAATGGTAAATGATGTTCCACGATGCTGGTATCCAACTCTGAGAAGCTTTGTCAAACTCTCTTTGGCAGTTGGACTGAGCAATGCCCCAATCTTGATTTCTTTTCTCTCTTTTTCTGAACCCAAGTTGACCGTTTCCAACGGCTCTTTGTGAGGTTCAATGGACCTTTCCTCTTGTTTGAGTAATCGGGAGATCTCTTCTGGAATTTCATTGTCAACTTCTTCTTCAGCCCCAAATACCGGGAACTCAAAGTCGGGAGAAGGCATCAGATCATATGTTTCAACGGGGTATAAAACAAGCAATATACATGACGTGATGATTTGTGTTTAGAAGAGATAGAGAAAATGCAAGTGTGTGCTGTGTATTTTTTTTAAAAACTGCTTGTTTATTTTGAATTGTTTTTTAGGATTACCATTTTCGGAAAAAGCAAAAAGAAAACAGCAATTAATGCGGAAATTATAGAACGACGTTATTTTATTTATGAACAAGTCGATTCTTGAAACTACAACCCTATAAAACAAAACTCTGTCGCTTTGGGTGAAGCGAAGAGGAAAATTTACAGGAAGTGATCCCTATCAAAACATCCGTTTCACCTGCGCAGGGTGAAAGGTTAAAGACGGCAATTACTTTGACTTATGAACAATCTTAGGAACATCGACAACAACCCATTGGCGGCGAACTCCTCGGTGAATCACAAAGTTTGGTACTTTCCTTGATTTGTCTTCAGAAATGACTCCGATTTCTGGCGGAGCAGGATCATTGGAATCTTTCTCCCAGGCAGAGTTGTCGTAGGAAGATTCCTCTGGTGTATTTTGCATAGTATTTGTGCTCTCAGGTATATCTCCCCATCCAGTTTGCTGGATGTCTTTGAACCTGATACGAGAGCTTTCAGAAGCGGTGTACTTGACCATGTAGTCGTATTTTCCACTCGGTTGTCCCAAGGTGTCCCACACTTCTTTGGAACTGGAGGGGTCATCCCTCTCAATGACGTTGACCTCGGGAAAAGCATAGTTGATGAATTCTAGTCCGGCAAGCTTTGCCAATTCATCGTCGTACGGGATAGTTTCTGAATGACCTGAGTGTTGATCCCATGACATGGTGGGGACACAGGTATTCTGTTCAATGATGTTCAGCTTATTTTCATTGTTCGGCCGATTTTCTTGCCCCAAGTCTCCGGGGTACGGTTGCCAGATAGGCAGGCCATCCATTGGGCCATAATAGTCATGGTCACAGTTGTCTTTCATCAGAGTGTCTTCCTCTAATGAGTTTGGTGGAGCACGACATCCTTCTGGATCACAATCTCCATATATCATTTCGACATCTGACCTTGGTATAAATCTCGGACTCTGAGCGGGATAGCAAAATGGCGTATGCACTTCTTCATGAGACATATAACTGTCCTCGTTGAGATAGGACTTCCATTCCTCATCCGTATCGGAGGAATCTCCCTCGTTGATAGTATGGACTGCTTGATGCACTGGGTGAAGGAAACCTCCACTGTGGAAGAAGTCCTAAATGGGATGAAGACTTTCATCATTAGCAGCTGTCTGGGTGCAGGTTGCAGAAAAACCAAGACCCTTCTTTATTTTGTTATCAGTGGGAATGACAAGCTGCCCCCATCCTTTTGCATTGTTATTCTCGATCACTTCGAGAGCATCTCTGTATGAGGAAATCGAGGTTCCTTTCTCTGATTGATTCTCATTGCTCACCGAAAATGCTTGGAACTGAGTTCCAATAACCTCCTCGGGTTCTACACAAGTAGATAATGACAAGTTGCGCACGAGCAAGGCTTGTTCTCCATAAACCGTGATGAGTTGATCGTTCTTGACGAACTTCAGTTTTTGGTGCAGCTTCGAAGTGATTGCCCCAGCCTGGTGTATCCAAGGTCTTCCTAATAAGCAACTGTATGTTGCCCGGATGTCCATGACCTGGAAAGTGATTAGGAAAGTGTGAGGACTGATAGTTATGGGAAGGTCGACTTCGCCGATAATTGCTTTCTGAGACCAGTCAAATGCTTTGACGATAACCTCACTCCCCTCATTGGGGGCCCATTGAATGATAGTCACATTAAAGTGGACTTCGGCATAACGTTGATGGCCGATCCTATGTCTACCAGTACACTGGCTAAAGCATCGTCTTGGCAGTTAATTGTGATATTGAGCGCCATGTTGTGACTTTTTCCCCCATCTGGCGAATCCTCATCACTGAATCCTAAGTTGTTGCAGGAAGTGATGTTAGAGATTATGCTATCGAATTGTCGTATTGACACATCCTGTTCCACAAAGGCCTGCTCTAAGACTTGCTGTAGAGCCTCTCTGTGGGCTTCGAAACTGAGTAAAAGTGATAGCACTGAGATATTTGAAGGGGTTTGTAACGGCTGATCAACAATGTTGTATTCACTCCTTTGGATGAGCTTCAGCATCTCATCATTGTTCTTTGAAAGGTCGGGATCAATGGACTGACCGACCGGTGGATTGGGAGCTTCTGTCTAAAGTTCCTTTTCTTTGTTAGGTTCTCCAACTCCTCGGTTGAAGATTCGACCGCTCCGTGTTACTCGACTGATGTCTGCAATATTCATGACGGAGGGTAATGGAATTTCCTTTCCATTCTCAATTATCGTTGCACCGTATTTGTTAGGGATCACCTTAGCTGATTCATATGGTAATGGTCCCGGTAGATAGATAACTACAGGAGCCTTCAGATTTTTCTGACTGTCGTAAGTAACTTCAATCAGTTCCTTGCTAAGAACCTTTGATTCATCCAGTAGAGGGATGATGGTACAAACATCCTTGTTCCTCTTAGGGTTAGAGATTACAACCACGTCTCTGATTTGATCGACGAAGTAGTCTGGTGTCCAGTCAATGGACCCCGAAGCTAGGTATGGGTGAATCTCCCTACGATCCAACTGACTCTGAAGGACTGCTCGCACGAGGTAACATCCTTGGTTATTTTTCAAACAGACTCTACAACGTTCATATTTGTGTGGTGGCACCTGGCCACGCCCGCTTTGAATGCAGTGTAACCTCACTAGTTCTGTTTCCGTAGATCGGACATCCTGACTTCGATGCCGAGTAGGGTTCCCATCAACCACACTGATTTGTTGCGTGTTTTCATCCATATATACTGGAAGCCACCAGTGGTTTAATAAGTGTTGTAAAGTTCTCTGAACGAGAGCGCATCCTTGGTTACTCTAACAATATCCTTTACAGTTCAAATAATCATGCGAAGTGAGAAAACCAAGTTGGACCTGCCTGGCGTGTAACTCCACCAAGCTGGTATTCATCAGACGAATATCAAAGATTTGAATCATGTTGATCTGATAAGGATTTCTATCATAGTAGTCCTGGATCCATCCAAGATCCATCTGACACTGGAGGGCCTCTTGTACAAAAGAGCATCCCTGTTTGTTTACCGAGCAAGTCAGACGGGAATTATAATCATGATGCGGTAGATTATGATACTGGCTTTGCCTTAAGTGCATCGCCACCAAGTTGACATTCATTGCATGGATGTCGTGGTTCTGAATGACGTTGGAATTCGTATAGGTCATGTTGACTCCACGAACTCGATGCTCTTGGATCCATCTGAGATCCATTTGCTCCTGCAGAGCTGATTGCACCACAGAGCATCCTTGATTGTTTTTAGAGCAGATATCACACTGGTGATAGTTATGAGGTGGCACATGGCCATATCCGCTCTATCTATAATACATCTTGACCAAGTTGGCCCTTAACAAGAGTACATCATGAATTTGATAGGTGTTATTAGACTCTCCCTCTATCAAATTGACTGCAGCTTTCTCATGTTGAGGTAGCGGGTTTGTGAGAACATTAGGATTCGTATCCTTGAAAGACAAAACCCCGCTCCTAACAAGATTTTGCACATCAGATTTGAAACTGAGATAGTTTTCTATGTTATGCCCTGGTCCTCCTTGATGGTAAGGACAAGTCTGATCTGTTTTGAACCAAAAAGGCAGATTTTTCGGTACTGTAAGAGGAGACTTAGTTTGGACATTCCCCTTTACCAGTAATAATGGAAGCAGTTCTGCGTACAACATGGGTATAGGGTCGAACCCTGGTGGTCACGTTGTACGGTTGTTGTTGTATGGAGGACGAGTCTGCTGAAGAGAATGTTGTGTCCTTTGCTGAAATTGCTGTTGATTCGGCTGGCTCTGCGCAACCTGAGGTTGATACGTAGGAACAGGCGCATGATTGATAGCAGGAGTCACAACTGGTACTGGTTGATAATGTCGCCTTTGCTTTCCGAGAGAGATATTCCCAATATCCTGCTCTTTTTTCTTAGGGAGAGTACTACACTATCATTTTGTCCTACTTGATGATCCAGTGTCATTTACTAAATGTCCTTCCCAGACTGATTCCTCAAGTCGAACCCCCATGCCCACCATCTCGGTGAAGTCACTGGGCGTACTGGCGACCATTCTGTCGTAGTAAAATGAGCTTAAGGTCTTTAAGAAGATCTTTGTCATCTCTTTTTCCTCCAGAGGTGGAGAAATCTGAGCGGAAATTTTACGCCATCTCTAAGCGTACTCCTTAAAGGTTTCCTTGTCCTTTTGTGACATCGATCTGAGCTGATCTCTGTCCGGTGCCATTTCCAAATTGTATTTATATTGTTGAACGAAAGCAGCGCCAAGATCTCTGAACGTGCAGATCGTAGCGCGGTTTAAACCCATGTACCATTTTAATGCGGCACCGACTAAACTATCCTGAAAGTAATGAATTAGTAGCTCCTGGGTCTTTGTCTGAGCTGACATTTGCCAAGCGTACATCACTAAGTGTCTCTGAGGGCAAGAGTTACCCTTGTACTTTTCAAAGTCCGGCACTTGGAATTTGTGTGGAACTTTCACATTGGGGACCAAGCAGAGGTCTGCGGCGTCCTTTCCAAATAGACCCTGATCGTGAAGGGTTTGCAGTTCTTTCTGCATTTCCATGAATTGTTCCTGGAACTCATTCATTCTGTCGAACATGCTATCGTTTCCACCAGAAGGTATCTGGGGAATCTGTCCTTCCGGGACAGTGTGTACCACGGGTGGTGGTATAGTCATTATGGACGAGATTCTCGGTGCCTCCCGAAGTTTGTTACCTTCAGGAGTTGCTGTCTTGCCCCTGGTATCTTCACTTTCCCAAAGTTTGCAACCTTCAGGCCCAGCGGCTCCTGCTGCGGTTCCCTGATCCTCAGCGATCAGTGGAACATATCCTTCTGGGATATAGTTAAGTGGCATGCCCCAGGGCGATCTTTCGGCATCTTGTACCTAGGATCATACTTCTCCACTATGGGCATTGATGTGATCTCTGAGATCACAGTCCTTTGTTGTTGTATCTGAGCTTCTACTAGAGCTTGCATGTCGTTATGAAGCTTTCTCAGATCCTCTTTCAGAGTGTCGATCTCTTCTCTCAACTCTCTGTTCTCTTCCTCGAGATCATCCATCTTTTTCTGAAGATTGGCCCGAGTATTGTACGAATGAGACAGTTTGACTCTAGAATCGAGACGCAAACATGAGATTCATAGGTAAGAAGAATGCGTTTATGAGAATGATGAATGCAATGATTATTAATTATTTTTGTTTATTCAAAGTAAACTTCGACAATTAGATTGCAAATATCAAATAGTGGGGAAACCCCGTTTTATTGAATTCAAAGGATTGCGGAAATGGAAATACAGTAGATTACAAAGTGCTGAAAAAGGAAATCTAAACTAATGGATCATGAGTCCTCTCTGAAGAGAGCTCAAGTGCTGGTTTGGGTGCTTTCCTTTTCTTTGACCGGGGCTCTTGGGCCATTGTCAGGTTGTCATTCCTTTGCAAGTGAAAGGAGCGAGCAAATTCCTTTGGTCATCCTGATTTTCTACAGCATGTTGCTCTAAAATCTCAATTAGAGCATCCTTTTCTTTTAACAGTTGCTGTATTTTCTTACACTCCACATTGAGAATACGGTACTTGTTCCTCCAAGACCTTTTCTCCTGCTGAACTTTGCTGAGAGTAACCTGAAGTTTTTCTGTCTCAGACATAAAATAAAGGGCAGAGTCCCTTAATGGAAGAACTTCCTGGTGAGGGTAAGGCATCCTCAGCTTGAGAGTTCTAGTTTGTACCCAGTGGAGATAACGTTCCACAGAGACACAATCTAGTTTTCGTAGAGACTCTCGTCGTTTCCTATGAACGTGTTTCCAAACGTGCACTATTTCCGTCTTTAGTGCCATGTAACTTTCTCCTTCCTTGAAGAAAAGACCTTCCAGATGAGCATTCCACGGGACGTGCCTCATCGGGTATCCGAATTGACGAAGAACGAGAATTAGATGATAGTTTATTCCCCCCTTAGTTCCTATAAGGGGTACATTTGGGAAATTTCCATAATGGTCAATGATCCTAATCCCGTCGTAGATTCGATTGTACCAATCGATGTCAGAGTTGGTAAGAGACATGATTCTCTACGACCAACGCAAAGTATTCTTTTGATCCCAAAATGCAGCAGACTTGGGCAAATGGGAAGTGAACCATTTGTAAAGCAGGGATACACAGCACGTGATTATTCCTCCGCTATATAAATTCCTTAAGTGTACCGAATGATACGCATCTACGAGTAAGGTCGGTATGGAGTTTCCGATCAGGAAAATCTTAATGGCATTGATATCTACAAAGTTATCGATGTTGGGAAACAAAAATAACCCGTAGGTGAGCAAAACAAAGATGCTCTCGAAAGCGGCCACGTTCCCTATACTAGCAAAGTACAGGGCTTTCTTTGTCAAGAATTGGGCTGGCAAACCCTGGATGCCACCCTTAGTGGTCATGTGAGTCCTGACTTCTGACTTGTCGAAATAGATTGCTCTTGCAATGGTTTGATCCTTTGGAATTTCTTCCAGTCCAGAAAAGGGAGCTTGATCAATAATATGTAAATTAGTCAGGTGAGAGTACTCCTCCAGCGTTGGTGCTAGTTGATAATCTAGGAATGTGAAATAATGATAGACCGGATCGTAGAACTGGATTAACATGGACAGGATCCCTTCGATTACATGGACCCTTAATAAGGACAACAGTCCTCCATACATGGCTCTGAAAGCCTCGTGGTTGGTGATCATTCTCTCCAAACCTCTTAAATCCTCTAACTTTGGAACCTTGAAGGTGTACTTATGAGTTTTCCTTCTACCAAAATCCATTAGCGCAATCTCCTTTCTCTCTGACATTTGCAATCATTGTCTTAGTTTAATTTGAAAAAGAGAGACTAGAAGAGAATATTTTTTGTTTTAATGTTTCTTAAATGAATGTAGGAATGCAGCACACAAAAACATAGAAAAAACATGGGGTCAAAGGGTCGGTGTCATGAAGTCAAGGCTCTACCCCCCCTCCCAAAGGTTTATACTGGTGATTTTTTGTACTTGTCCGCAAAATCATTGACCCCTATGGGATAACAATAGCAAGCGGATCGCCAGCGAGCTGATGTATCCTGGAGTGATCTCAGATGAGGGTAGTATCGCGTGACAACTATTTCCGATAGCTTCCGCACTACAAAATGGCTTAAGTCTACTAAAAACCTCAGCTTATCAGATAACCCAGTCGACCACACTACTTTCAACAACCGAAGTCGTATAGGTAATGTATCTGCAAAGGGAGTCTCCACTGAGTTTGATGGTCGATCGGGGGCTCTTAACTGGAATTCACTCCCAGTAAGATTACCCGCATTGCCATCACCTATCTTAGGTGTATACTCAATCTTTCCACATGCGGCATCACACGCATTCCCAGTAGCAGAAAAATAAACACAGATATCAATTAGGAAAAGCAGTATATATATTTGTCTTAATCATCCTAGACCTCTAGTCTTATGATCCTATACAGACAATGACTCCCCAGCAGATTTGTCATTTATGTGACATTTTGAGCACTCAGATTTCAACCAGAGAGATAAGAGGGACAAGATGCCCTGTAAGGCCCCACGGTGGGCGCCATTTTTCTATAGCGAGCAATTTTGGATGTGGTTCATAAGCACTGTCGCTCTGGGGTACTACAGGTCGATTCATTTTTTATCCTATTGAAGCTAATGAAGGAAGTGAATTAGATGTCTCCAATTAAGTCAGCTTGCATACTGAGTTTAAACAGATGACTGTTGGTATACAGATGTGGTTTAGATTGTGGGCCTCTCTCTGCTTATTTTGTTAAGAATGAAATGACGGGACTATTTGTGAGGATGTTAGGACTGATGCTTTTCGATTAATGTGTGAAGGTGCGGGATTTGGGTTTTTGATTAGTGTGCTCGCTAAGATTTTTCAATATTATGCCCGCATATTCCCGTTTAACGAAACAGGGAAATCAGAGCGATCGTAGTTCCTCCTATTCTATGGGAGGAAAAAGGTTGTTTTGGTGTCTTGTTCAAAGCCTAAGACATGAAGCTAAAGGTGGTTTGTATCTTGTTTAAAGCCCAAGATGTGAAGCTGAAGGGTCTATTTGTATCTTGTTCGAAGCCTAAGATGTGAAGCTGAAGGGTTTTGACTTTAGAGAGAATTTGTCATCTCTAAAGTGGGGTATTTGGTCTATTTGTCACAACTGTTGGGTGACTGATTATAAAGGAGAATTACTTTAACTGAGATATGTGAATCCAACAATGCCATAATTTCCTTTATAGGGGATTTTTAACCTGAAGGAGAAGACTTTAACTCAGTGTAGAGCAATGCCATCTTTCCTTAGGAATTTCTCATGCTAAAAGAGGGACAGTGGCGTGGATGTAAATAATCCAGAGGCTTGCTGCTTACAGCAATTAGATGAAAGAAAAAGAGTTGTTAATGTTTGTATACTGTGAGCAAGGCACATATTTTGATGCTAATAGGTTGATTGACTCAACTGGGGTTTCCTTATACAAAGCCTAAGAGGAGGCTATTGACCCAACAAGAGGGTGTTTTTATGTGTCTCGTACGAAGCCCGAGAGAGAGGCTAAAAGGATTGACTCAACAAGAGAGTACTTTTGTATGTGTATTGTACGAAGCCCAAGACGGAGGCTAAAGGTGTTTGACTCAACAAGAGAGTCTTTGTACCTCGTACAAAGCCCGAGATGAAGGCTGAAAATGTTTGACTCAACAAGAGAGTCTTTTATACTCAACAAGAGAGTGATTTTTATCTCGTACGAAGCCCGAGATGGAGGCTAAAAGGGGTTTGAATCAACAAGAGAGTCTTTTATACTCAACAAGAGAGTTTTTTGTATCCCGTACAAAGCCCGAGATGGAGGCTAAAAGTGGGTGACTCAACAAGAGAGTCTTTTATACTCAACAAGAGAATGTTTTTGTATCTCGTACGAAGCCCGAGATGGAGGCTAAACAGGTTGACTTAACAAGAGAGTCTTTTATACTCAACAAGAGAGTGTGAATAGGTTAGCTCCGCCGAGAAGAATCATTATACAAAGCCCAAGAGGAGGCTACTGTGCTAGTGACTGTTTCAGTTTAGTGATAGGTCCAGTATGTTGGATAAAGAGAAAATCAATTCTTATATGGGTAATGTTGTGCTCAGGGATTAATCGGAGGATCAGGGTTATTTCCTGTTCTTTAAGGAAATGGGAAATCCAAAGGGTATGGAGACTGTCCAAGTCTACGGGTGTTTTGAGAAATCGATTCTCAGGTAGTGAATGATCTATGTATAATGCCCAAGAGAAGGCTGGTATGTTAAGGGATGAAGGTCAACCCATTAACTGGTCTGACAGTTGACTCAGAATGACAGCTCTAGCAAATTGATGACTTGGTTTTGTTCCTATACCTGTAGAGGTCTCTGGGTCCTTGTACTAAGCCCAAGAGAAGGCATGAGAGCTTTTAAGAAGCCAAAGGGTCCTTGTACAACGCCCAAGAGAAGGCGGGGATGCTTTTAAGAAGCCTGTGGGCCCCCAAACCCCGAGAAGTTCAAGACAAGCCATTCACCAAGAATAGATCAAGCCAAGAAAGTCTGAGAATTTGGAAGAAACTCAAGAGATGCCATTCACAGAGAAAAGATCATCTCTGGGGAGTAGAGTTTCTTTGACAATTTCTAAGGGTGACAGTCTGAGAAAGGGTTCACCGAGAATGCTGTCTTTCACGTCTCCATATTGTTTAACCCCAAGAGGAGGGAAGACGGTGTCGGGTAATCCTATGGGGATCTAGATTTTGTTTGTATTTAAGAGTGACCAACAGGGCTTTACCTAGTGCTAGACGTAGTTGCCGGGGAAAACTGTAAATAACTATACTAGTATTACACAGTTGATATTTATCAAGTATATAAAAGTTTGTGAAAGAAGACTTACAGTGAGCAGCCCCACAATACAATTATATATATGAAAGCGGATAAAGAAAGCGGGTAAACACTTACTCGTTGTAGAGCTTCCATGCTGTTTTGTTAGTTTGTTCAACAAAGAAAGCTTTGATAATAATATTATATTCAAAATCAAAGGGAGAAAGTGCTTTGAAAAGATTGTTGGGGCTTACAGCTCAAGGAGAGGCCCAAGGTTTTATCAGTGATTGCACTGTTATCCTGAATTTGTACAGAGGGACTTATACAAGTGACTGAGGCCCAAAAAGGTTTTCTGTACAAAGGGATGGGTATTACACTCTCTCAAGAGGCCCAAAGGTTTATTTTTGTAAAAGTGATGGGGCTTACAGCTCAAGGAGAGGCCCGGGGTTATTTGTTTGAGAACGACGATCGTCTCGTTGTTTTAAAATGTATAGAGGGACTTATACAATAAGTGAGGCCCAAATTATTTTGGTTTTCAAAAAGGGTTGGGTCTTACACTCTACTAGAGGCCCAATGATTTTTAAAGAATGAGGCTTATAACGCCGAGGTTTTCTTTTAACGCAGAGGGACTTATACAATATCTGAGGCCCAAAATTGTTTTGGTTAAAAGGGGATTGGGTCTTACACTCTATTAGAGGCCCATAAGGTTTTATTTTAAAAGGCGACGATCGCGCCGTTGTTTTTGAAAATACAGTGGGTCTTATACAATGACTGAGGCCCAAAAGGTGGTGTATTTACAAAAAGGATTGGGTCTTACACTCTATTAGAGGCCCAAAGTGTTTGAAAATGATTTGTTTGAGTGAAAATCAAGGAAACCCTAAACTTGCTTTCTTTTAAAAGTAAATATTTAAAGAAAATCAAATAAAAATGATAAAAATACCAAATAAGTTTGAATAAACCACTTGTGATTTTTTTTTGGGTTTGAAAAATGAGGAGGTTTTAATTTTTCAAGGTAAATATTCACTTTTAAATGTTTAAAAACAATAAAAAAGGAATTTATTCACAAAAATACTAATTATATTAAATAACTAATATAAATTTAATTTTTTTATGGAATAAAATATTTCAAAATTTTTGTAATTTTTTGCAAAAAGAACCAATTAAAAATAATTAAAATTGAGGGAGTTATTAATTTTTCAAATCATTAAAAATAATAAGAAAAACAATAAAAAAGTGAAAAAATAGCAAAAAGAGGATCTGGGGCTAGGGGGATTCGAACCCCAGACCTCTTGTGTATAGGGCGTGCGCCTTACCACTAGGGTGGTGATACATCCGTTGATAGAAACACAACCACAAATATACAGGGCTTGCCTTGTTTTCGGCCTGGCCCAAGGCAAGGCAAGGCAAGATTTTGGTTGAAAACGTGAAGGCCATAACTTTCTCATTTCTCCATGGATTGGGACAAAATGTAGGTCTATCCTGCCTAGAATTTCACAAGGAATCCAATGGTGGTGGTATTTTTTTCAGATCATGCTCCTATTGAAAAACCATATAGTGGTTTTGAAATAGACCATGATTTGCATTTTCTATGCCATCTATTGGTACAAGCATGAATTACATGATAAATTGGTGCAAACACAACACATATAACATGTATAAGAGGTGCATGATCAGTGGACATCAAAAGAAAGCATGGTTCAAAGAATCCAAGTTGTGATGCTTACCTCTTTTTGGAGCTTTTGCGCAATCTATCAAGCCACTTGTTCCAAAAATGATTTGATGCTTTGAACAACCTCAAATGATCTCTTAGAAGCTTTTAGGATGGTTGGAATCAGCTGGAAACCTTTAGAACAAGTTTGAGCTCTTTCTTACAAAAGGGGCAAAAGTGGCCAAAATAACAACTCTCTCAAATGGTGTTCCAGATGGGGGGAACCATTTGGGATAGTTCAAGGATGATATTTGGATGTGTTTTAGGTTTTATCTAGTTTGAAAAGTGACTGAATCAAGACATGGCTTGAAAAATGCCCAAAAGTCCTATTTTGAGGTTTTGAGAGGTGACTTTGTGATTTTGGTGTTACAGGTCACTTGTGAGAGTTTGGACAGTTTAGATATGATATATTGGATGTGTTTGGATCATAAGTTGTGGTGGAATTGCTTTCTAACTCGGAAACTAAGAGTTACCTTGCTAAAGAAGGCATTTTGGCCTAGAGAAAGAGATTTTGAGGAAAGCAAGTGTTGTAGTACTTTGGTGTACACAAACAGAACACAATTGAGCTCTAATTATAGTAGAGCAAGTTTGTTTTGGCTGCAATAGTGAATGGCAACTGCAGCAGAGGTTTGGCCAATGTTGAGCAATGAGAATCCAAGTCTCCTCTAGCCATTGACTAGAGGTTAGGGCATAGGCTGCTGGTCCCCTTGGTCTTGAATAAGTCTTGACTGAATTCAGTTGAAAATGGCTCAGTCCATGCCACCTTGGTGTATCCATTAAATGCTCCAATCCAAAATTGGAGTCTTGTCACTCATTTAGGCATTTCTAGGTTTGGCATGCTATTTTTGGTTCCAAAGACTTGGGAGGCTTGGGATCAGAGTTGGTTCCTCCTTGGTCCCCCCTTAAGGTGTTCAGATGGATAGATTTGCTTGCCCTTTGTAGAATTTGAGTAAATCGAGCAAAACTCCCAAATCTGCCTTGCCATGACAGTTTGCAGTAAGGCATATTGGCATTGTCATATCTCATGGCTCAAGTGGACTTTGATGAAATTCTTGGCCATTTTGGAAAGCCTTTATGTGATACAACAACTGTTTAATCATAATTGGTTTTGATACTTTTTGGATCCAAGTGAAAAATGCCCCTACATTTGGAAAAAAGTAAGGCAGATTCTGACTTAGTGAAAATTTCACTAAGTGTTGGAAAAAAGTGACATTTTCACTTTTTGTGATTTTGATCATTCCATAACTTAAAATCCATGAGGAATTGGAATGAGTTGTAGTTGAAGCTTTTGTAGAGGGCCATGAGAGCTACAAATACAGTTTTGAATGGGGAAAATGGCCTTGTGGTTTAGGAGTTATGATCCTCCAAAGTTGGTACCCTAGCCACTTTGTTCCATAACTTAGAAAAATTTCTAAGTTTTTATGGTTACCCCTTTTACAAGTTATCCCACTTTTCTTGATTTTTCTTGATGAATGATGATTTCAATCACACATTAACATCATTTTAGGGTTAAGGAACCATAATTGTGAAAAATCTCAAAAAGTCAAAGTTGACTTTTGTGCAGAGTTGACTTTTTGTCAGATGAATTCCAAACTGTGCGATCCTCTATGAAACCAAGTCCTTGACCCAAATCAAATTTAATGGATTGATTTCATAGGTGTTATAGGGTGTATTGAATCATGTCCTAGGGTTTGGGAGTATGTCCTGGTCAAAATTCAAAGATACAGTTGACTTTTCTCGCGAAACTCTAATTGTTGTTCTGATGAACTTGAAACTTGTTGCTCAAGCTTCTTGGATTAATCCATTGTTGCAAATGGATCAATGTGGTTTATTAGAGACCCTCAAATCATGTCTTGAGGTCTTGGCTCATGTTTTGTCCCAAAAGTCAAGTTAGGGATGAATTAGGTGAAGAAACCCTAATTCCTGATTTTTGGTGAATGCATCCCCTGAGGCTAAATTGACTTGATGATTGGGTCCATGAGGTTGCATGGGGTATATTAGGTTATGCCCAGAGGAAAATTCCCATCTAGAGGCCCTGGTCGACCAAAACCCTAATTTGGTGACACTGGCGATCTTGAGGCTTGATCCACTCAGGATGTTGCAGCCTTGTGCTTGAGTCTTGAGTTGGGAGTCCTCTTGATCCATTGTGGATGTTTTAGAGGCTAGACAATTTGAAGATCATGTCATTCCTTGATTGATCCTTTGTCTAAGAGCTCTGAGAGGGTTTGAAACCCTAATTATTGTTTGTAGTGAGTGCTCGCCCATCTTTGGGGAGACTGATGGTTCATCCATATTGTGATGATGATTTGCACAATGATGGGAAATCTTATTGGTCAAAATTTGGGGTATGACACGGTGACCCTTGGTGCTTCCATGCCCCAAAGTTTGTAACCTTCAGGAGTTTTTGTCATGACTCTTGCGTCTTCGCTTTCCCAAAGTTTGTAACCGTCAGGCCCAGCGGTTTCTGCTGCAGTTTCTGGGTCTTCAGTGACCGGCGGGATGTATCCTTCAGGGATAAAGTTGATAGGCATGCCCCAGGGGCGACCTTTAGGCATGTTGTATCGAGGATCATATGTTTCCACTACGGGCATAGATGTGATCTCTGAGATCACAGTCCTTTGTTGTTGCCTCTGAGCTGCTGCCAGGGATTGCATGTCATTGTGAAGTTTTTTCAAACTTTCCTTCAGAGCGTTGACTTCTTCTCTCAGCTCTCTATTCTCTTCCTCGAGATCGTCCATTTTCTTTTATCAACTGGCCTGAGTATTGTACAAATGAAACAATTTGACTCTAGAATCATGACACATATGTGAGACTCGAAGATAAGAAGAACGCGTGTGTGAGAATGATGAATGATATGCAATGATATATATTTTTAGTTTTGTTTTTTTTTTTTCAAAAAGAACTTCAACAAATAGATTGCAAATATCATACAGTGGGGGAAGACCCCTTTTATTGAATTTGAAAGATTGCAGAAAGGGAAAATACAGTATTTTACAAAGTGTTGTAAAGAAAATGTTTAAGCTCATGGATCCTGAGTCCTTTCTGAGGAGATCTCAAATGCTGGTTCTGGTATTTTCCTTTTCTTTGATCGGGGTTCTTCAGCCGTTGTCGCGTTGTCAGTCCTTTGCCAAGTGAAAGGAGTGAGCAAGTTCCTTTGATCTTTAATAGCATGGTGTTATAGAATCTCAATTAAAGCATCCTTTTCTTTTAGCAGTTCCTGAATTTTGGTACACTCCATATTGAGGATTTGGTACTTGTTTTTCCAAGAGCTTTTCTCCCGTTGAACTTTGTTGAGAGCGACCTGGAGTTTTTCCGTATCAGACATAAAATAAAGGACAGGTTCCTTTAATGGTAGAACATTTTGACGAGGGTAAGGCATCCTCAGCTTGAGGGCTCTAGTTTGTACGCAGTGGAGATAAGGTTCCATGGAGGTACAGTCTGGTCTTCCTAGAGACTCTCTTCCTTTCTTGTGAACATGTTTCCATGCATGCACTATTTCTTTCTTTAGTGCCCTGTCATTTTCTCCTTCCTTGAAGAAAAGACCTTCCAGATGAACATTATGCGGGATATGCTTCATCAGGTATCCGAGTTGACGGCGAACTAAAATTGGATGATAGTTGATTCCTTCTTTAGTTCCTATAAGGGGTACATTAGGGAAGTTTCCACATCTGTCGATGATCCTTATCCCCTCATAAATCCTATTATACCAATCTATGTCAGAGTTGGTAAGAGACATGATTCTCTGTGACAAACGTAGAGTACTCTTATGGTCCCAAAAAGCAGCGGCCTTGGGTAAATGGGAAGTGAACCATTTATAAAGCAAGGGTACACAGCATGTGATCATTCCTCCGCTGTACAAATTCCTTAAGTGTACAGAATGATAAGCATCTGCGACCAAAGTATGTACGGGGTTTCCAATCAGAAATATCTTAATGGCATTGGTATCGACGAAGTTATTGATGTTGGGAAAGAGGAATAACCTATATGTGAGTAGAATAAATATATCTTCGAAATCAGTTATGTTTCCTACACTGGCAAAGTATAGGGCTTTCTCCATCAAGAATTAAGCTGGTAAACCCTGGATTCCTTCCTTAGTGGTCATGTGAGTCCTGACTTTTGACTCGTCCAAATAGATTGCTCTTGCAATGGTTTGATCCTTTGGAATTTCTTCTAGTCCAGAAAAGGGAGCTTGACCAGTGATAGGTAAATCAGTCAGATGAGAGTACTCTTCTAACGTTGGTGCCAGTTGATAATCCGGGAATGTGAAGCAGTGATAAATCGGATCGTAAAATTGAATTAACATAGACAAGATTCCTTCAACTACGTGGACCCTTAACAGAGACAACAGTCCTCCAAGCATCGGGGTTGGTAATCATCCTTGCCAACCTTCTTAAATCCTCTAGTTTTGGAGCCTTGAAGGTGTACTTGTGCATCTTTCTTCTACCGAAATCCATAACGCAATCTTTCTGATATTTGCAATTATTATTTTAGTTTATTTTGAAAAAGAAAGAGAAGAGAAAAGAGAAGATTTTTTTTCTTTGTTTAAGAGTTTTTCTAAATGAATGCATGAATGCAACACACAAAAATATTAAAAAAACATGGGTTCAAGGGTTCAACGTCACGAGCATGGAGTCATGGCTCTACCCATCCCCAAAGGTTGTATTCTGGTCAATTTTTTTACCTGTAGAACGGGTTAAAGGTTCCCAAAATCATTAACCCCCTAGGAATATCAACAGTAAGCTGGTTCACCCGAGCGAGCTATAGCATCCTAGGGTAATCTCATTTTAGTGTAGTATCACGTATCAACTATTCCCGATAGTCACCGCACTACCAAGTGGTCATATGGTTAATGTCTACTAAATCCTCAGGGTCACGGGTGCCGCACTGAGATAGCGTCTGTTTTCACAATGATCGGTCATTCAACATAGTATCCACACGGGCCCTCGCCTGATTTGGTGGTCTACCAGGATCGCTTATTCGAGAATCACTCCCTGTAAGTCTACCCGTCTATGCCACCCCTTATCTTAGGGTTCTCTCAAACTTTCCACATGCGTGTCAATCGCATTCCCATTGACAGAAAAAAAAACACGAATATTAAGTAGGAAAAGCAATATATATATATATATATATATATATATATATATATATATATATATATATATATATATAGTATGATTGCTAATAACCTAGACCTCTTAGGAATTCTTATCCTAGTTTGGCTCCCCAGCAGAGTCGTCAGTTTTCTGTAGCGTGCGATTTTTGTCGGTGACGCAACCACCTTATCGCCATTTGGTTTTTCCACACCGCAATGGTAAGGATTGGGTGCTACTTTCTGATTTCTTATTTATCCTATGAAGCTGGAAATGAAAGGGAAGCTATCTAAAACTAACCTTGCACGCAAATGTTTAACTAAACAGATGCTTAATAGATTGGGGGAGTTCGGGGTCAGCTTATACAATGGGGAGTTGTCAATTACCCATCCTATATGTGGTTATCCACATGTTGTTAGCAATTTCTATACTGTTTTCTACTTACCGGTGTTTGTCTGTCGTGGGTTGAGAAAGTTTCTCCTTTGGGAATGTTGAGAGAGAGAGTTTTTGTTGATTTTGGGTTTTCCGATGTTTATGGTAAGGTACTGGACCTAAGGTTTTTGATTGGTGTGGCAAGGTACTGGACCTAAAGTTTTTGATTGGTGTGCTCACTAAGATTTTGCAATCTTATGCCTACGTATTCCCGTTAAAGAAAACAGGGAAATTAGAGCAATCGTAGTTCCTCATATTCTATGGGAGGAAAAGAGATTTGGTGTCTTGTTCAAAGCCCAAGATTGAAGCTAAAAGGTATTTGTGTCTTGTTCAGAGCCCAAGATTGAAGCTAAAGGTTTGACTGAGAGAGAAATTGTCATCTCTAAAGGAGATATCTCATCTGTTTATCACAACTGTTGGGTGACTGATTATAAAGGAGGGTTACTTTAACTGGGATATGAGAATCCAGCAATGCCATAATTTCCTTTGTTGGGGATTTATCCTGAAGGAAGAAACTTTAACTCAGTGTAAAGTAATGCCATTTTTCCTTAGGAAATTTTCATGCTAAGAGAGGGATATTGGCTTGGATGTAAATAATCCAGAGGCTTGCCACTTACAGCAATTAGATGAAAGAAAGGGGATTTACCAGGATAAGAGATAGGCTACATCTTGGATTTTAGAATCAACAAGTGTGCCACTTACAACAGTTATCTGGGATTAGGGTTTATTTTGAATGTTGTTTTGATGTGTGATTGTACAGAGAAATGTCTTCCTACAGAGGGTTTTTTGATTTCCTCTGAGGGGATGTTGATTTTTGTGTGCCTTGATCAAAGCCCAAGGTTAAAGCTAAAAGGTTGATTGACTGCACTGGGGAGATTATTATCTATCTTGTAGAAAGCCCAAGATTGAGGCTAAAAGAGAGACTGACTCTTTTGGGGAGATCATTATACAAAGCCTAAGAGGAGGCATAAAGTTGACTTTTTCGGGGAAATATTTTGTCTGTCTTGTACAAAGCCCAAGATTGAGGCTAAAAAGGATTTTAACTCTACTGGTGAGAGGTTTTATCTGTTGTATAAATCCCAAGATTAAGGCTAGAAGAAACTGACTCTACTGGAAAGTATGATTTGTCTTGTACAAAGCCCAAAATTGAGGCTGAAAATAGGATTGACTCTGCTTAAGGAGATTTTATATATGTCTTGTACAAAGCCCAAGATTGAGGCTAAAGGTTTTTTTACTGACTCAGCTGAAGATATTTATATGGTGTCTTGTACAAAGCCCAAGATTGAGGCTGACTATTGCTAAGGAAAAGAAAGATCATTATACAAAGCCTAAGAGGAGGCTGAAAATGATTGACTCAACAAGAGAGTGTTTTTATTTGTTTTGTACAAAGCCCAAGATTGAGGCTGAAAAGATGATTGACTCAACAAGAGAGTGTTTTAAGATCCTTATACAAAGCCTAAGAGGAGGCTGAAAGTGATTGACTCAACAAGAGAGTGTGAAAAGATCCTTATACAAAGCCTAAGAGGAGGCTAAAAGTGATTGACTCAACAAGAGAGTGTGGAAAGATCCTTATACAAAGCCTAAGAGGAGGCTAATTTGGGGAATTTCTTATATAAAACCTAAGGGGAGGCTAGTTTTTGCTGAGGATTATTGAGATCCAGAGGCAGGTCCAAATTGAGGAATCAACTCTTGCTGAGGATTATTGAAGAGTTGAGATATCAGATACCTTGAGGTTCTGATAGGGTTATATTGATAGTGATTTGACCTTAAGTGGGGAAATTCTAAGTGAAAAGTTTAAACTCTGTTGGTGATTGATGAGATGATTAGGGTTTACCCTGTACTTTTGGGAAACTTGAGGGTTTCTTTGAAATCCAAGAGGAGATGAGGCTGTCCAAGTCAGCTGGTATGAAAGGGTTTATCTTTATATGATGGCCACGAGGAGGCAAGTGTTTTAAGGGATGAGAATCAACCCTAAATTGGTTTGATTTTTTGACTCTTTGGAAAGACTGCTCTAACAAAGGATGACTAGGTTCTGTCCTACACATGTAAGAGGTCTTTGGGTCCTTGTACTAAGCTCAAGAGGAGGCATGAGAACTTCTAAGAAGCCCGAGGGTCCTTGTACTAAGCCCAAGAGGAGGCTGGGGATGCTTTTAGGAAGCCTGTGGGTCCAAACTTAAGAAAAGTTCCAGAAAAGTTTCACCGAGAATAATCTTTTCTTTAGTGAACAGTTCTAGGGTTTGAAGAAATTCAAGAGAGGTTTCACCGGGAATTAATCCTCTCTGGGGGAAATGAATTTCTTTGACAATTTTCTTATAGTGACAGTCTGGGAAAATTTTCGCGGGAAATAATGTCTTTCTCTTTGTTCCATATTGTATAAGCCCAAGAGGAGGCAAGACTGTATCTGGAATTTCCTATGGGAAACTAGTTTTGATTGTGTTGAAAGAGCGACCACTGGCTTTATCTAATCCTAGACCTAATTGTCGGGGAAAACTCTAAGTAAGATAATATACAGGCATATATATATATACAGATGAAATTTATTCAGTATGTAAAAGAGGGTAGGAGGACTTACAGGTGAGCAAGCTTCCAGCACAAACAAATATATATATATATTGAAATTCTGGTACTAGATATGTGATGTTACGTGTGATGTCACAATAACACACTCTGCAATGGACAATGTAAAAACAACAAGAGAAACACACAGAATTGTTTACCCAGTTCAGTTTAACAACTTAATCTGGGGGCTACCAAGCCAGGGATGAAATTCACTACTTGTAGAATTAATTTACAGACTCAACAACCTCGTTGACAATCTCCTAAACTTAATCTCTACTAATGAACTTTCTACCTAAAAGCCCACTTAGGTATGAGAACACTACTCAATCCCTAAACCCTCTCAAAGATCAAACACTTTGAGAAACACCTTGATCCTGCTTCACAGCTTTGACCAAGTTACAAAACTCTCTTGCTTCACAGCTCTAGAGAGGCAGATTACACTCACCAATTCACTCTAGAATAGTTAACACAAGACAATGCTTAACCTACAGTCAACGCTCTCTATCTTCTGTATATTTTATGTGTCGTCTTCCTTTGGTTGATGCGCTTTATATAGCCATCTGAATTGGGCTTGGATCACCTGCAATATCTGACCTGATTTGTTATTTAAAACTGAATCTTCAAAACAGATTTTATCCCCAAAATCTTTTTAAATCTCAGTCTTTAAAACTCCCTACAAATATGCATCAAATCTCTATGCAACAGAGAATATCTATCCCAAGATATCCGCATCCAATGAGACTAACAGCTCTCCCAAAATCCAGCTAAAACGCAAACCCTAACAACATCACTAAACCTGATGTTATTAATCTTCTGCAGACCTGATGTCACAACATCGCATGTAACATCAGACATCACAACTTCAGCAACTTAACTTCTTAACATAGACCAATGTTAATACTCAATGTTAAGACATCACCCATGTGACATCAACATTGCACAACTTTGTTTTACAAAAATTCTAGCCAATCCAAGAACCAACACACACACACACACACACACACATATATATATATATGTGTGTGTGTGTGTGTGTGTGTGTGTGTGTGTGTGTGTGTGTGTGTGCAAGTATGTAAAAGAAAGCTGATAAAACTTACAGGTGAGCAAGCTTCCATTGTAACAATTGTATGGTTAGTTGTTCAATAAATTAAAGAAAGTTTTGATAACAACTATGGATTTGAATCTAAATCAAAAGGGAAAGTTGTTTTGAGAAGAAGATTGGGGCTTATACTCAAGGAGAGGCCCAGATGAAAAACAGTGATCATACTGTTGATCTGACAATTGTATCGGGACTTATACAATGACTGAGGCCCAAAAAATGTTTTCTGTACAAAGAGATGGGTCTTACACTCTATTAAGGGGCCCAAAGTGTTTGAAAAAGAAAAGAAATGAGACTTACAACACAAGGGTAGGCCCAGATGATTTTGTTTGAAAACGGTGATCGCACCGAGATTTTTGAAATCGTAGCGGGACTTATACAATGACTAAGGCCCAAAAAGGTTTACGTATAACAAGGATTGGGTCTTACACTCTATTTGAGGCCCAAAAGTTTATTTTTATACAAGAGATGGGGCTTACAACTCAAGGAGGGGCCCAGATGAAAAATAACGATCGCACTGTTATTTTGAGAATCCTATCAGGACTTATACAATGACTGAGGCCCAAAATTATTTATGTACAAAAGAGGGTTGGGTCTTACACTCTATTAGAGGCCCAAAGAGTTTTGAAAAAGATTTGTGAGGGTGAAAATAAGCAAAACCCTAATTTGATTAAAAAATGTATTTTAATTGAATAAAAATTCAATTAAAATGATCAAAATTATTAGCCATGTGTGAAAAACAAGTTGTGATCTTGGATTAATGTTTGAAAAAACATGTTCCATTCATAGAATGTTTTGAAAATCATTTGAATTTGCAAAATCAAGAGAAAGAAATATTTTTAAATGTTAAAAAAAACAAATAAAACATAATTCTTTACAAAAAATCCAATATGTGAAATAAATAATATTTTTTTGAAATTTTTGTTGAATAAAATATTTTAATATTTTTGTGAATTTTCAAAAAAAGAACCAATAAAAAATAATTAAAATTGAAAGAGAAATTAGTTTTGAAATTAATTAATAAAAACCATAAAATATGTGAAAAATAGCAAAAAGAAAGAAAATGGAAAAATGGTATGGGTGGGTGTTGAACCCACGACCTTCCAAACAAACACACATGTGCGCTACCACTGGGGTGGTGATACATCCGTGTATCAAAACCACCCCATAAACATATATGGGTGACTTAGTTTTTAGGCCAGGCCAAGGCAAAAAAACCAAGTTTTGGTGGATTTGCATGAAGGCTCTAACTTCCTCAATTCTCCATGGATTTGGACAAAATTTAGGTGCATCATTCCTAGAATTTCATGAGAAATCCAATGGTGCTTTTATATTTTTCAAAAGCTGTCCCTATTTTAAAATCCGATAGTGATTTCAAAATAGGCCTAGATTTGCATGTTCTATGCTATCTCATTATATAGGCAATAAAAGCAAGGAAAAATGGTTCAAACACAACATATATGATAAGTATGAGATGTCCATAATCAATGGACATCAAAGCAATGTATGATTTAAAGAGTTCAAGTTGTGATGCACTTACCTCTTGAAGCTTCTTGTGCTAACTGTCAAGATCCTTGTGCCAGAAGTGATTCAATGCTTTGGACACTCTTGATTGATCCCTTAGAAGTTTTTAGGCTGATCAAAACCAGCTGGAATCCTCAGGAACAAGTATTGGCTCTTTCTTGCAAAAGTGGCAAAAGTGACCAAAATGGTAACTCTCTCAAATGGTGTTCCAGATGAGGGAAACCATTTGGGATAATTTGAGGATGATACTTGGAGTATGTTTGAGGCCTTGTTTGGTTTTGAAAGTGACTGAATCAAGACATGGCTTGAAAAATGCAGAAAAGTCAAAATTTGAGGTTTTGGAGGTTGAATTTCTGATTTTGGTGTTTCAGATCAAGGGTGAGTGTTTGAACAACTTATATATGATACATTGGATGTTTTTGGATCATGAGCTATGGTGGAATTGCTCTTTAACTTAAAAACTCAGTGGTGACTTGCAAAAGAAGGCATTTTGGCTTAATGAGAGGGATTTTGAGGAAAACAAGCGTTGTAGTGCTTTGGTGTACTTGAATTGATCAGAAATGAGCTCTATTTATAGTATAGCAAGTTTTTTTTTTGCAAGCAATAGTGAATGGCAACTTGGACAGTCCATCGGCAAATTGTAGCAAAAAGCATCTTTAGTCTCATCTAGCCATTGACTTGAGGTTAGGGCACAAGCCTATGGTCCTTTGATTCAGAGTTGAATCTTAACTCATTTAGTTAGATTTGTTTCAGTCCATGCCACCTTGATGTATCCATTGAATGCTTTGAAACAAAATTGGAGTCTTTGAGCTTTTTAGACTTTTTAGGGCATTTATGGCTACATGTAGTTCCTTGGACTTGGGAGGCTTGTGGATCAAATCACTCCTCTTTGATTTTATCCCTTGAGGTGTCCAAATGGATAACAAGGCTTGGAATTATCTAATTTTGCCAAATCGAGCAAATGACCTATAATCTACCTTGAACAAAATGATTCCATGATGCCATGTTCTAAGGGTTGGAACTCCCTACCCAAATTGAATTTGGAGATGAACTGGTACTTGTTGGAAAACCCTCATGGCATACTTCAACTTTGATGTCCAACATTGGTCCTGGTTTAGCTTGGATCAAAGTAAAAAATTCCTGTACATTTTGGAAAAAGTAAGACAGATTTTGACTTATTGAAAATTTCACTAAGTGTTGGAAAAAGTGGCCATTTTCACTTTTTGTGATTTTGATCAATCCATATTTGTGAAAATTTCCAAAAAGTCAAACTTGATTTTGTGCAAAGTTGAATTTTTGTCAGATGAAATCCAAACTGTGTGATTCTTTGTGCAATCAAGTCCTTGACCTAGTTAAAACCTAATGGATGGGTTCCAGAGGTGTTATAGGGTGTATTGAATCATGTCCCTAGGTTTGGGAGCATGTCTTGGTCAAAAGTCAAAGATACAGTTGACTTTTTTCTTCAAAACCCTAATTGTGTTCCAGATGAAATTGAAACTTGTGAATCAAGCTTCTTGGATCAATCCATTATTGCAAATGGATCAATGTAGTGTATTTGAGGCCCTCAAATCATGTCTTGAGGCCTTGGCTCATGTTTTGCTCCAAAAGTCAACTTAGGGGTGAATTAGGTCAAGAAACCCTAATTCCTGATTTTTTTATGAATGCATCCCCTGAGGGTAAAATGACTTGATGATTGGGTCCATGAGGTCCCTTGGAGTATCTTGGGTTGTATTTTGAAGCATTGGCTCATGCCTAGAGGAAAAATTTCCATCTGGAGGCCTTGGTCGACCAAAACCCTAATTTGGTGACAATGGCGATCTCGAGGCTTGATCCACTTGGAATGTTGCAACTTTGTGCTTGATTCTTGATGTGTGAGTCCTCTTGATCCCTTATGGGTGTTTAAGAGGTTTAGACAAGTTGAAGATCATGTCATTTCTTGATTGATCCTTTGTCTAAGTGCTCTAAGAGGGCTTGAAACCTTAAGTCTTGATTATAGTGAATGCTCAACCATCTTTGAGGAGATTGATGAGGCATGAAGGTATTGTGGTAATGATTTGCACAATGATGGGAAATCTTGGTGGTCAAAATTTGGGGCATGACACTTTGACAGTTGGTGCTCTAGACACATGACAGAGGTTCGGAAGTTATTGGTGCATATTAGGTCTCAGCCCCCAGGTGCTGTCAGGTTTGGTGATGGATTTAAAGAAGAAATTAAAGGAGTGGGAAGATTGGTGTGTGCTGGTTCACCTAATTTAGAATATGTTCTTGTTAAAGGATTAACTGCTAATCTTATTAGCATCAGTCAACTATGTGATCAAGGTTTGTTGGTCAATTTTTTAAAGTCAAAATGTTTAGTCAAAGATGAGAAAGATGTTATTCTAATGAGGGGTATAAGGTTTAAAGACAACTACTATCTATGGTTGTTAGCTCCCAAATTCAGCACCTAGTTCTAGATCAATGAAGAAAAAGATATATAATTTGCATGAAGTTATGAGAAGTTTCGACAAAGGGGAAACTTGCGTATTCTGGTCGAAGTCATCTTTTTGTACAAGAAGAGTATGTTGGGCATATTTAAAAAAGATATTCTAAGTCCTGAAAGATGATTCGGTAGGTGATTATTGATGATGTTTTGACGTAAGATTTGAATTCAAGTAAAGGAGCAAATATTTGTTCTTATCCAAACATGGAGAGAGACGCGTGGAGCATTTTCAAGGAAAAAAGACATGTCTAGCTCCACTTGTCTTAATCTTAGAGAAAGGTCGTTAAAAGCAGTTATTTTGATTCATTATAAATAGGCAGTCTTAGTGATAGGATTGTGTGTGTTCAAAGTTGTACAAAATCTCTAAGTTACTCAAAATACCCGTGCGCAGAGAAAAGAGTGTGTTGAGAAAATGTACGTTTTATGTAAACACCATACTTTTACATTTCAATTTAAATTTATTTTTCTTTATTGCCAAACTTACTTTTAAGCACATTTACTTACTTTTTGATTAAGTTCTGTAATTTACTTTCTTTAACATTTTCAAAGGTTGTTAACCTTTAAATCTTAAATGTTGTCGAAGTATTCATCATTTTTCCAAACTTTATTTAAATTGTTAGCACATGTCCTAGGATTTAGTATGGTCGATCCTGCAAGTGATCCAATCTCTTAGCGATTTGGAAGACCAGCGTTTGTTTACTATTATTCACCGTAAACAATGGGAACCTCAAATAATTACTTACTCTTCCACATGTTCAACAACCAATTAGGGTGAAATGAAGGTATGGCATCAGAATCTTGGACACCTTCATCTCAAAAGAATGAAGGAGACAATGTCTGAAGGAGCCATTAGAGGAATTCCAGAAATCAAGATTAAAGAAAGGAAAGTCTATGGTGAGTGTGAGATTAGGAAGCAGATCATGATGTCACACACAATGTTGTAACATCAAACTACTTCCAGAGTGCTGGAACATCTCCATATGGACTTAATTGGACCAATGCAGATAGAAAGCTTGGGTGGAAAAAGGTATGTCTATGTGGTTATAGATGATTTTTCTGGGTTTACATGGATGAACTTACTTAGAGAAAAATCAGACACGTTTGAAGTCTTCAAAGATCTGTGTAAAAGTATTCAAAAGGAGAAGAACAATGTGATTGTAAAGATTAGAATTGACCATGGCAAGGAGTTTGAGAATGCAAAATTATCTGAGTTTTGTGATTCTGAAAATATCAGTCATGAATTTTCTATTTCCATCACTTCTCAGAAAGATGGAATTGTTGAGCAGAAGACCAGAACTATACAAGAATCAGCTAGAGTTATGCTTCATTCTAAGCAATTGCCATTGGAATTTTGGGTTGAAGCTATGAATATTGCGTACTAAATTCATAATAGGGTCACATTGAGAGAAGGTACCTTAACCACTCTCTATGAGCTATGGAAAGGAAGGAAACCTACAGTCAAATACTTTCATACCTTTGGAAGTAAATGCTATGTCTTGACTGACCATAATCAAAAGGGTAAAATAGCTCCCATAAGTGATGAAAGGATATTTTTGGGCTACTCTTCAAGCAACAGAGCTTATAAAGTTTTTAACTCCAGAACTAAAATGACAATAGAATCTATCAGTGTGGCAATTGATGATTCAATTACTGAGCAAAGGATGGATGTTGAAGCCAATGATGAAACATCTTCTAGGCAGATTGATGAGGCAGGAGGGGAAGAAGTCTCTAATGTATCTAGCATTGTGTCAGATAACTCTCAAGACACTTCAGGACTCTTTGTTAGAGCTCAGGCTAAACAAACCAAGGAACTCATTGCAAGACACCATACTAAAGACAAAAATACTGAATTTACAAAGAAAATACAAGATTCGTGTCTTCTCTCTAAGCTTGAACCAAGGATGAGTCATATTATTCAAGAAAAGAAGATCTTGAATTGCATCATTGGAATAAGTGGTTATGGTGTGTTCTACTTTCACAATAATTATTTCTTGATGAAAGAATTTTACAATGCTGATGGATGTGCTTCTGGGAGCACTGTTGAAGTTTAGTATGGTGTAACTGAAGAGTTTGCTCTCAACTGGTGTGGATGAAACAGATGTGGAAGGATTATAATGTCAAGCAGAATGTCATGGCATTAGATTGTGAAAATCTGAATGCTATCAGATATCTCATTCAACATGACTGGAACAAGAACCTTGATAGACTTAACTAATCAGGAATCTTGCTGAAGGCAAGGTTGTTATTTTGGAGCATGAGAACACTAAGGAACAACTAACTATTATGAGTACTAAAGCCTTATATGCAAATCAATTTGAGAACATAAATAGTGGGCTAGGCACTTGCCCTATTGAGGATTTATAGCAGTTACAGGCATGGAGGAATGCAACATATATTGTATCTTTCCTCTACTCTCTGAGGCATAATAAGCCTAAGCAAGTTGCCATTATTAAGGGATGGAACAAAAATTCTCTGCAAGATAGAAGGGATGGTTTGAAAAAGGCATGTTTTAAGGCTGTGGCAAGAGAGTTCAGTGCCAACACTCCTAAAACATATGATAACAACAAAAGTGCAGAAGGATCTTTGGCAGGGGCAAGAGTTGGAAGAGCACCTGAAGATGATCAAGATTGTGTGTTTCCACCAAGTTTTGTGTGCTTCCATTACCTCATGTATGCGTGAATACAATGTTTACGGACATTGTCCTTATTTTTGCTATGCAATTCAAAGGGAGTTCTGTAACGCCCCAGTTTTAGTTAGTTTTATTTAATCGAGTCGATTTGATTATTTCTATTATTATATTATTTTATTTTTGACTTTTATATGATAATATATTATTTTTCATCGTTAATATGTTTTATCGCATTTTGGGAACGTTTGCGAGATATTTGAGTGTAGGGGTATTTTTGTCATTTCACTTTATTTTTCCTTAAGTTAGTAAAATAGAAATAGAAAGAGAGAAAATTAGAGAGAAAGAAAAAGAGAAGAAGGAAAAGGGAAAGAAAAGAGAAAGAAAGAACAAAAGAGAGAAAAACTTGGAAAGGAAGAAAATCGATCAACCGACTTTTCGAACACGATTAAATCGGGTAAGGGTGCGAAACTCGATTATATTATACTTGTGTATGATTATGTATGTTTGTATTTGGTTGTTTTTGGATTGAAATTGAATGTAGAACAAAAACCATAATATGTTGAAATTGTTAGAATTCGATTAAATTGTGTCTGAAATCATGTTTTAAGGTTCCTTATTGTTGATACATGTTAGATATATGTTGTTGTGCTATCTATTGGAAATTTTCTGGTGTTTAGGTGAAAATTTGGAGTGGGTTTGAGTGATTTTCACAGAAAAATTATGCAGGAAAAATTCTGGTTTTCCACTGCCAATACGCGTATCACTCAAGGCAATACGCGTATTGGTTAAGGCAATACGCGTATGGCAATGAAGGGATGAGGGAAATATGCGTATGGAGTTCCATTTTTCTCGGTCATCTGCTGAAATGCGTAATGGTACATGTATGATTTTGGGCAATACGCGTATGGTTCAGGGCAATACGCGTATGGCCAGCAGGGGTGCAAAATGTTGTTTTTTCGCGACTCTTTTTCTTTGTACGTCCGTAACTTGTGCTCCGATTATCCGTTTTGAACATTCTTGGTATCGTTGGAAAGCTAATAAAGTGTACTTTCTTATTAAAAAGGTTTTGAGATTGTTGGCCGATTTAATTATGTTGAGAATTTGGAATAGTGTCATTTTGTCGACTTTTACCGTTTTAATTGTGTGTAATTGATGTGTATCATGCAATGTGCTGTTGATATGGATATTATATGACTTGTGTGGTGTTGTGTGATGAAAATGCATATGATAAAATGTTGTGATGATGGTTTGTGGCCTAAGGGCAAGAAAATTCAATGTGTTGTATTTGAGGATATATGTATGATTATGGATGTGTATATGTGTGCATTTGAATGTCATGAGTCATTGAATGCCAAGCATCATGATATGAATTCTTGTGATGTCGTGTGCCCTTGTGGGGTGTGAGCGACGAATAGATTCCAGAGGGAATCCGCTATAACATCGTGAGCCTTATACCGAGAGGACTGAAAGCGATGATTATAGACGATCGTGAGCCTTATACAAAGAGGGCCGAAAGCGATCGGATCGTGAGCCTTATACAAAGAGGACTGAAAGCGATCCATAAACGTCGTGAGCCTTATACCAAGAGGACCAAAAGCGACGGGGAACATCGTTTGCCCGACGGGGAGTTACATTAAGTAACAAGCGATGGTTCCAATAGTTCCTGAGTGAACTAATGATGAGATTGACGGATGGATGGTACTGCATTTGCATAGAGTCATTGTGTCGGTCTCTTTGCATTTGTATAAATCATGAATGGATTGATTTTGTGTGGAATTGAGAAGGGAATTGATGAGTTGAGATATATATATATATATATATATATATATATATATATATATATATATATATATGTTGTTGATAAATGCATTGAGCTTGATTATATATGTCTTGGTAATGGATATATGAGATATGCATTGTGTTGTTGTGTTTGAAATCTGGTATAAGTTGTGGTGAGAATATTTTACATGTGTATTTTTGGTATTATTATATAATTATATGCAATTATATTATGATTGTGTTTCTCACCCTTCTGCTGTTTTGAATGCTCTATGAGGCATTGCAGATTAGATGCTGGAGGTCTTTTTGTGAAGCTTAGGTCTTCATTCTTTTGTCGGTCGGCTCTGATATGTAGCACCGGGTAGTCGGGAAGATCGTTGTGATTTTATGTGTATATGTATATATATATATATATATATATATATATATATATATATATATTGGATTGTATCTGTATGGATCTGTATATGACAGAACAACTTTTTATGTGATATATATATATGAGATTCAGTTGCAGATTTTCCGCTTTTATTCTGTATCTGAATTGTGGGTAGTAGGAACTAAGTTCCTCTGTTAATTGCTACCTGATTGTTGCATATCTTTATGAGCAGGTTTTTTTTTGTGTTTTGTCTTAATTGATGTGACGCCTTCGTCTATGCCATGAATGTTTAATTATACTCTGATGAAATTTTTATCGCTTTATTTATTTGGGGGTATATATTGGGGGTGTTACAAGTTCTGCTACTGGTTCTGTGATGTCAGACCAGATGTCTTGACAAGGTTTTTGTGGTTCTTAATATGTGGGAGTAAAGTGTTGGCTTGTTTTTATGATGTTAGATCAGATGTCATGACTTGATGTTATGTTTGTACTACTGCTTAGAAAGAGTAGTTGTGTTTTGTGTTGTTGCTTGTGTGCAACTATTCGGGGGGAGCATGATAGGTTGTCATGCCTGTTGCTGCTATCGAGAAGATGTGGAGCTTTTTCCTATGTCTGGGAGAAGGTATTCTCTGTAGTAGGTTATAGTCTTCAGGGGGAGTGAGGCTGAGGTGAATGTTGTTTTTTGTTGTTGTTTTATTTTGGTCTTCTCCTTCAGGGGGAGAACTGATTATGTGTGACAGGGGGAGTTGTGTACCCGTCGGTTGTGTAGCTGCTTTGGTACAACCTGTACAAAGCTTGCATGTTCTCATGCAACCTGTTTTGTTGTATCTCTGGTGAGGTTATAATGTCAGACAAGATGTCTTGACATTGCGCTGTCAGGTGGGTCCTTTTACCTTGACAGTGTGAATGTGGTTCTAGATATGTGTTTTTGAGTTTTGTTTCCGCTTGTGTACCTCTGATGCGTGCCTCTGATGTACGTTTTGGAGCTGGTCATGATTCTTGGAATGTCCCAAGTAATAGTATTATTTATGACTGGGAGAATTTATTTTTCTCTGCAGAAGGTTGTGGGTCTCAAAGGAAGTTCTGTTGTTGGATGTGAAATGTCTGACATGATGTCTTGACATTATGGTCAGATATTCAGTTGAGCCTTGATGAAGATATTAGGCATGGAATTCAGTGGGAAGCTTTTTGAGCATTGTGTTTTTGGTTCTTCTGTTGTGTGCCCTTGATTGGTTCATAGGTCAGAAACAACCTTATGTCTTTGGTTAGAAAGATTAAATAAAGGGATATGGACAAAGTATTATCCTGAGAAAGTTAGTACTCCAACTTGAGTAGAGTGGTAAGAGTATACAATGTCTATCAGGGTGTCAGGACATTGCACCAAGTTGTTTCAGTTAAGATTGTCAAGAGGTTCTCTCTCTGGTCGCATGACAAGGATGATTTTCCTAGTCATCAGTGCTTTAAAATTAGGCCTGTAATTTTTTTGTGTTCATGCGTGTTCAAGGATAACGTGTTTCAATAACATAGAATTGTCATGGTTAACATTTGGGAGAAAGAGAAACATAGAATGACTCTCTCGTGTATGCATGGTTACTAAGGCTGATTTTATTTCCTTCCAAGAACGCTCTCATTTACTAGAGTGTCGTTACTAGCAAGGGTTGTTACAAACAAGGTAACTCTCCGTGTATTTAAAGACCTTACTTCATCACCATATTCTCTAGCCTGGTCTCAACATGAGTAAGTCCTTCGATACTCTGATGTAAGGAAGATTATTTAGGGAGTTTCCTCTTTGCTTTCGCTGGTGTGTTTCTGTTGTGCGCTTTATTTTTGGTTCACTCAGATTTTTTTGTGAGAGTCAGTCTTGGCTCATATGCCCTTGAGTCAGTGGTGTGTCATTTCCTGTTTATCTGTGTTTGCCAATTTTTTCCTAAAAAGAGGGAGAAGTCTTGGTGCTGAATTGAGTTTTGGGTGTCTGTCTTGTTTCTGCCATTTATTGTTGCTGCTACTTCTGATGAAGTTGTTTGCAGAATGTCTTACCAGATGTTATATCATTCGGGCTATGTTTTGGGGAAACTGTGTCTTATGTCTTATGTACTTCATATGCTACTTTTGCTATATGTGTTTCTAATGTGTGCGGCTTCTGCCATATGTGTTTCTAATGTCTTGAACTCTTTTAGTTCAAGTTTGTGTCCAGGTTGGTTTCCTTGTGCTTCAGAAAAGTTTCTTCTTTCACTGAGAGGGAGATTTTTTCCTCCGTGACAAGGATCGGTTATGTGGTTCAAGGGGAGTAAAATGGATATTCCTAAAGATGCATGTTATCTTCTTCCTCGTGTACACAGTCTCTAAGTTTATTGTGCAATAGGTGTTTTAGCCCAAATTTGCCAAAGGGGAGATTAAAGGTTCCATGGTTTTAAGATTGGCGACAATTTTGGTAAAACGTGGTTAATTTGGAAAACATGTATCACAACCAAACGTTGAGGAAGATGTCATGACATTTTGACCAACTGGTACAACAGAGTCTGCTGTTATGTTTCCTGGCGAATATTATGACATATTTTGTGACATGTTATGCCAGAACTTCATAACAGTTTTGCATTTTAAATCCTTGAAGATTTGGTGTTGAAATATGATATTCTGGATGTTTTGAGTTCTCATTCAGGCGCAACTAAGCAAGGATATTTTAGGAATATTGCAGTTTTGGTTTGGTTTCATAAAAAGGATCTTGGAGACTTTTTAAGAAACTTTGAAGATTTGTTCCTATTTTTGTGGAGAAGATCTTGCAGGTGGTTTATAGCTGAAAGAGTGGATTTGATTATAGAGTCCAAGCCCATACTGCTAGAGTCTATATAAAGAAACTCACTAAACCTAAAAAGGCGTGAAGCATTATTGAAGAAATTGTGTGCATAAATAAGGGTTTAGGATTTGAGAGTTCTTTTAGTGTGTTTCTAAATTGTCTGTCACTCATGAATTTTCTGATACATTAAGATAGACTGATTGTCAATTGTCAATTGTTCACTCTAAAGCTTTTAAGCAAGAGTGTATTGTTCTTAGATGAAGCTTTTAAGAAAAACAAAGTATTGTACTTGGAAGTGTATTTACTTCTATTTTTGGTGTTGTTGAATTGTAATTGGTAGGTGACTGGTAGGAAGTGAGAGGGGATTCTCATATCTAAGAGTGTCCTAGGTAGAAGTTGAACCGGGTAGGGATTAAGTGAGAAGTTGTAAACATGGATTGTTTAGCTTTGAATTAATATTACTAATAGTGAATTTCCTTCCTGGTTTGGTAGCCCCCAGATGTAGGTGAGTTGCACTGAACTGGGTTAACAATTGATAGTGTTTTTACTGTCTTCTCACTGTGTGTTATTTAAATTCCTATATACCTTGTTCTTACGTGTATAACAGTTCAGATATTGGTGTCGTAACATCTCCTTCGACATCTCATATTTGATACCAGAATTTCAAATCCTTTTCTTTAGTAAGAGTGAAAGCTAAAGGGTTGTTACCAGTAGTATGAGTGACGGAAGCCATATCAATGTGAAAAAGTGAGGAAAAATCAAAGAAAATGGTGAGTTTCGGAAGTTGCAGAAAAACACGAGCAAAGAAGAAGATAAATGAAAGGGGTGGAATACATATTTATAGGCACCAAGGATCAGACAATCATGATGGACAAGTGGCAGTCGATGGAGGCTTCGTGACTACTCCGTTCCAC
Organism: Lathyrus tuberosus; assembly: GCA_022829125.1. NCBI lineage: Eukaryota > Viridiplantae > Streptophyta > Magnoliopsida > Fabales > Fabaceae > Lathyrus > Lathyrus tuberosus. The sequence goes on along the minus strand of JALAZF010000261.1, from coordinate 6,770,495 downwards.
TGTAGTGGGAATTTAGTGGGAGTATCTGAAAACACACAACCTAGAGAATAGCCAAAATCATGATGGAGTGTTCCTTGGAAATAGTGGAACAAAAAGTTGTCATCATTACGTGTGATATCAGCAAAGTGTGAACATAAAGTCGTAATTTGGTAAGAGTTAAAATGCCAGTTCTCAGTCGAAGTCAATCCCAGTCGAGGTTGGCCTTTTAGGGGGGTAATTTGTTAGCTGGAAAATTTTGACCAGGGAAAATAAGCAAGTCGAAAGGAAGTTTGACATCCCAAACAAAGAGGTCGAAGCAAGTTCGACGGGAGATCCTGCAGACCAAGGTCGAAGAAATCTCAACGGACCACTCATCAGAGGGACGTTGAAGCAGGCTCGACAGATAGCCATTCTAATCATGGTCGAAGATAAGCCAAATAAGCAAGTTTGTAACTAACGAGAACGTGGGAAGTTACACAAGAAGTGTGTGTGCATTGAGGGACGCGTGGTAGACTATGAATGGTCGACAGGGAAATAAAAGTTATTTTCTATGCCTATTTAAGTAGAGTTTAGTTTTAGTTTTGAAGGTTCGTATTTTGTAACATTGAAGAGAATACACTCAAAGTATTAGAGTCTAAGAGAAACAAGTTATTTCTACACAGATGTATGTATGCGTCCAATTTACACTTAATCAATTTATTTCATAAGTCTTTGTTTTATGTTCTTTTCCCTTGACAATTTCATCTTACCTTTTCATTGAGTTATATCAGTCGTGCAAACGTAGTTCTTTATTTACCATTCTAAACCCAAACACTCAAGCACTCAGTCTATACTTAACACATAGCCTAGGGTTCTTGTAGTCGATTCTGCAAGTAAACTTTATTAAGAGGTTAGAGGTTGTTCGCACGGAGATCCATGCGAACACATATAAATGCATTTGTCAGAATAGTACAACATGAGAGACATCTATCATAGTGGGTGAATCTGAAGTAGGATAAGAAACTAGGAAGGGAAATGAGTCACTTAGACCTTCTGTATTGGGTGGATTGGCAAAAAGGAGGCATGCACGACATTGATAAGACTGTAGGAAAGTAGAACAAGAAGAATTAGGTAACTAAACACGAGGAGTTGAATTTGACTGGTCAAGGCCAGGCAAAGATGAAACTAATGATACATATAAAAGAATATGCAATACTTGACAAATAAACCATTAGATAAATGCACATCTTTCACAATTAAGTACTATCTTATGGCTCTTACCATTTTTTTTCTTCCAATAGTTGTATTAGAACGAATATTAGTAACCATAATAATCCAATATAGTTGTCCAATAGCTATGCCAATAACAAAACTTCTTCTTTAGAAAAATACTACATAGAAGTATAAACATCATTTTTTATATGAATAAGTTTATAAATTTTAAATGAAGAATGTATAAATCTTAATTAAATATATCTTTTTTAGTAATAGACATTTATGGAAAATCTTCATAAACTTCACACAATTTAATTTCATAACCTTCCAATATTTAAACTAAAAGCACAACAAAAATTAGCATTTCTGATTTTTAGATGGCTTACTAAATATTTTAAATATGAGGAATGTCATGCCCCAAAATTTGCCCTAACTTTTTTCATTTTCGCTTTGGCCTATTGCCACATTCATCTGCATATTGATTAACACAATCTCATTCATTTCTACCATTTGCATTAAGTCTCAGGGATTCAAAAGTCTGATGATTCAATGAGAAGCTGAGAGGTCATACCTTAGTTCATTGAAACCCTAATTCTGGGTTTTTGATGCTTATATATCATATGGATTGTACTGTGGTCCCGATTATGGATGGAGTGTTTCAAGCACTACTGGGTCAATCATGGGAGATAAATTTGGTTGATTACATAATGTACTTGAGAATTGGTTCATTGTGCAAGATTCAAAACTTGAGATATAAGAGTTAATTCAAAGTCAAGGGTTTAGGCAAAGGTCACAAAATTGAGAAGAGCATTGGGATTTTCTGAGAAAATAAGTTACATTCATACAAACCATTTCATTACTGATCAAGTTAGATAACATCTATTTACAAATTTCAATCCATTTCCATACACAAGTCAAACAAACCATCCAAGTCCGTCATTTACAATTTATGGCATCGAACATATAATACAAAACGAATCCTATACATTACATACATATTCAACAATTAATCCTCAACCCTAAGTCATACTTCTTCATTCATAGGCCATATCACTTTGCTCCTATAAGGCTTTCTCATGCTGTAGTGATAGACCATGAAAAATTCTCCATGATCCCTGCATCAAACAAATAAATACTTCAGTATGTACATTTCAACCAAATCAAAGTATGAGCATATGACAAGCATGTATAGTTCATAATCCAAACACATCAAGTACAATGTCTAAGCCGATTCGAGACATTTTAAGTCAAAACCAAAATAACCATGCTAACATCACAAGTTTCCAATTAATTCCAAATTACAATTAACTGCAATGTTCACAATAGAAACATGCATCATTTTCATAATACTAACTGCATCATTTTCTTTTTCTTAAAAAATCCAAGAATAGAATAACTAGCATTTTCTAACACTCCTAGTTCAAAATAATAGACTGTCATCTCAAAGCTATTTGAATTAACCTAAAACATTTTGAGAATTTCTATTCAATCTTGATCTCAAGACTGTTAATAATCACATGCAATGGCAACGAAAAGAAAGATTGAGAAAGAAAGAAAGAGAAAAGAGAAATAGTAGCGTTGGAAACTTTTAATATTCACTTGCAACTGCAAACTGTGAAATATCAAACTTGATTATTACAATGATAAGGGTTCCTCCCTATTTATAGATTTAGGTTAACTTGCATCTCAACCTAAAGCCCAAACTATAAAAGCCCAAAAATATCTAATCTAATCTTTCTTAATCAAATCTGATCTTTCTAAATCAAATCTAATCTTTCTAAAACAATGAATTACATATTTAACACACCACCTAATTCTTTGTGTCTAAACCGTCTATATTCATCATGGCTCTTAGTCTTCTGAAAACTTCGACCTGCACTCCCTTCGTCGTGATATCTGTAATCTAATTCTCAGTTCTACAATGTTCCAAGTTCATTTTCCCTTATGTTACCTGCTCTCGAAGATAACGGAACTTCATTTCGATGTGCTTACTTCGACCATATGCTATTGGATTTTTCACCAAGTTGATAGCTGACAAGCTGTCGATCTTCATGGTAAACGCTCCATGACTCTTCCCTGTAATATTTTCGACCAGGTTTACCATCCAAGTTTCTTGACATGCATAAAGGGAAGCAGTTATGTACTCTGCTTCGCATGACGACAATGCCACTACTGGCTCCTTTCTCAAACTCCAAGAAACTGGTGCACCACCTAACATAAACACATAGCTAGCTGTGGATTTTCTACCCTCAGCATCACTACACCAACTAGAGTCGGTGTATCCCACTAACTTGCATTCTTGTCCTTCATCAGCTGCAGGACACAAAATGTCGTAGTCGAGAGTCCCTTTCAGATACCTCAGTATCCTCTTAGTTGCTGCTAGATGTGATATCTTTGGCTTCTGCATGAATCTACTTACCATACCCACATTGTATGCTAAGTTAGGCCTTGTGTGACAAAGGTATTGAAGTGACCCAATAAGTCTTCAGTATTGGGTAGGGTCGACATCATCTTCATCTGAATCTTTCGACAATTGCAATCTGGTCTCAGCTGGAGTCGAAGTTGGGTTGCAATCTTGCATCTCAAATCTCTTGAGTATTTCGCCTGCATATTTTCTTTGGTGCATCATCAAACCTCTACTAGTCTTATAGAATTAAATGCCGAGGAAATATGAGAGATTTCCCAAGTCTGACATTTCAAACTCCTCACTTAGGTCATGTTTGAAATCTGCGATTACCTTCTTGCAACTTTCTGTTATCAACAGGTCATCGACATAGAGGCATAGAATAAGAAATTCACTTTTACTTCTCCTTACATACACTCCATGCTCGGTCGTACATTTCAAAAATTCCTTCTTCCTTAAGAAGCTGCCGATTTTCTTATTCCAAGCTATTGGAGCTTGTTTAAGTCCATACAAGGCTTTATGTTGCCTGTACACCTTTCCTTCTTCGCCTCGTTTCACATACCCAGTTGGTTGTGCGACATAAACTTCTTCGTCTAAGTGGACATTAAGGAATGCACACTTCACGTCCATCTAACATGTATACCAACTGTTCATATTTGCTAAACCAACAACCAACCTGATTGTTTTTATCCTAGCAACAGGTGCAAACACTTCGTCGAAGTCGATTATTTCCTTCTGAAAAAATCCTTTCGCCATAAGTCTCACCTTGTGTCGATTTGCTTCTCCTCTTGGATTCACCCTCACCTTATAAACCCACTTCACATCAATTGCCTTCTTGCCTTAAGGCAATTCGACAAGTGACCAGGTTTTGTTGACTTCGATGGGCTCTAACTCCTCATTCATTGCTTTCACCCACTTCGAATTTTTCAATGCCCGACAGCATTGACTAGTTTGACATCTGCGTAAAAATCATAATGTACCAGCTCACCCTCTTCATCAACCACATTATCTGATGTAATTACACATTCTTGCAACCTTGCAGCCATGTGTCTTATTTGTCGAGGTCTGCTTGGACCTGCTTCATCTATAACTTATTCATGTCGAACTTCTCTTTCGACTTCAGTGGCTGGTTCATCACAAGAGATTCTCACTGAATCCTTCTTGACATTCTCAGTCCAATCCCATTCTTTAAGCTCAACTATGATCACGTCCCTGCTGATCACTACCTGCTTATTCACTGGGTCGAACAACTTGTAACCTCCAGTCGAATGATATCCTATCAAGATCATCTAATTTGACTTGTCATCAAGCTTCCTTCTCAACTGATATGGCACAAGTCTATGTGCTGTAGATCCAAACACTTTCAAGTAACTGAGGCTAGGCTTGACACCGGACCAACATTCTTCTGGTGTGATTCTTTCAAGCTTCTTCGTCGGACATCTGTTTAATATGTATGTTGATGCGAAACCGCTTCTCCCCATAATTCTTTAGGTAGATTCCTTCCATTCAACATGCTTCTCACCATGTTCATGATGGTTCTGGTCTTCCTTTCTACAATTCCATTTTGCTGTGGAGTGTAAGGTGGCACCACTTCATGCACAATTCTTTCTTTTTCACATAATGCATCGAACTCTTTTGACACATACTTTCCACCACCATCAGTCCTAAGAATTTTCAGCTTTCGACCCCTCTGTCCTTCGACCATAGATTTGAATATGGAAAATACCTCGATCACATCACTTTTCTTCTTGATGAGGTAAGTCCATAACTTTCGACTGTAATCATCTATGAAAGTGACAAAGTATTTGTTGCCTGCAATCGAATTCACCTTGATTGGACCATATACATCAGAGTATATGACTTCTAAAATTGCCTTCGACTTCCTTCCTGTATCCTTGTTAAATCTATTATTGTGTTGTTTCGACTTAACACACTTTTCATAGACTTCACTTAGAATGTCGATTTCAGGTAATCCTGAAGTTATATTTCTTCTCTTTAGCTCTCTGATGTCATTGAAGCTGAGATGGCCTAGTAAAAAATGCCATAACCACTCATCTCTGTTGGCTGCAGTTGCTAGGCACTTGTGCTCCATCACATTGAGTTCAATCTTAAAGGTCCTATTCTGAGACATTGGAGGCTTCAAGATCAACCTACCACCTGCGTCGAGAACTCTCATCATCTTGTCTTCGATCGACACCTTGTAGTGATTTTCGACCAACTGCCTTATACTGAGTAAATTACTCTTTATGCCTAGTATGTACAATACATTGGAAATTGGTGACCTCTTGCCATCTTTCCTCATAATCAGAACATCACCAACACCTTCAGCTGCTAGAGCGTTGTCATTTGCAAACTTCACCGTGTTCTTCGACGAGGGCTTCATGTTGACTAACCAATCTTTCCTTCCAGTCATGTGTGATGAGCATCCTAAGTCCAAGTACCACTGGTCCTAGAATATCTCTTTGTCTCTTGTTGTGACCATCAACAACATCTCTTATTCTTCATGTTTCGCCAGCTTTGCATCAGTTTCTTGATTCTTCTTCTTTTCTGGACAATCACTAAAATAGTGACCATACTTCTGACAATTGAAACATTGAATGTGACTTTTGTTCGGCTTTCGACCACCACCTCTTCCTCTACCTGCTCCACCACCTTTTTGGTTGCCTTGGTTCCAGGGTTTTTTTATTCGACCAGTTTCCTTCATGCTGATTTCGACCAGTCGAATTGTTGTAGCCTCCTCTTCCTTTGTTGCCATTTAAGCTTCCTTTGCCTTTCCTTTCCTTTTCTGACTGCGACTGCAAAGCCATATCACTCTTCGACTTTCATGCAACTCTTTCAGCCATCCTTTGTTCATGAGACTCAAGCCTCACTTGAAGTTCTTCCTTCGTCAATACTGATAAGTCTTTCGACTCTTCTATTGCTACTACCATGTGGTCAGACTTTGGAGCCAATGACCTCAAGATCTTTGTAACAAATGATCTTGATGTCAACACCTCTCCACATACATTGATTTGATTCACCAGCTTTGTAACTCCGTGAAGAAATCTGTTATAGTTTCATTGTCTTCCATCTAAAGCAACTCATAGGTTCTCTTGTGAGTTTGTAACCTCACCTCTTTCACCTTCTCTGGGCCTCTAAACGACTTTTCAAGAATCTCCCACGCTTCGTTTGCTGGCTTTGCGTCACTAACTTTTTCAAAGTTATCTGGATCGACACACTGATGGATTATATAGAGAGTTTTATAATCTTTCTTCTTCAACTATTTGTGTGCAGCCTTTTCTTGATCCGTTGCTTTCTCTGCAAGCGGTGTTACTTCTTCCTTCACAAGATCCCAAAGATCTTGATAACAGAAAACCACCTTATTCTGCTTGCACCAATTCTCATAAATATCTTTCTTGTGAATCGGAAGGCTCGTCGGAAAGTGCCCGTTCAGATGATTCATCGCCATCACGATTTTCCTTCCTTGAATCGCAACCGGAGCTATAAATACCAGATGTTGGAATTAAACCAAAATCTTTTGAGAATTCCTATTCAATCTTGATCTCAAGATTGTTAACAATCACACGCAATGGAAACCAAAAGAAAAATTGAGAAAGAAAGAAAGAAAGAGAAAAGAGAAATAGTAGCGTTGGAGAAGAAGATGAAAAACTGCAAAATTCTTTCTACCCACAAACTGTGGAAACTTTCAATAATCACTTGCAACTGCAAACTGTGAATTATCAAACTTGATACTTACAATGATAAGGGTTCCTCCCTATTTATAGATTTAGGTTAAATTGCATCTCAAGCTAAAGTCCAAACTATAAAAGCTCAAAAATAACTAATCTAATCTTTCTAAATCAAATATGATCTTTCTAAATCAAATTAAATCTTTCTAAAATAATGAACTACATATTTAACAAAAACTCCCTAAATAACTTTGAATTAACAACTAACTTGTAACAAAAATCCCTAATAACTAACTAACTGAGTTTCTAATAATTAACAGGGCTGGTTCACTTAAATAGCAACAAACTAACTTTCACGTGCCAAAATCCAATGTTTACATAAAGTCCTGACTAATTTCCAGATCAGTAACAATTGCAATTTCATAACAGATTTTTTTTCAATCTAACTGAATTCAATTTCATTCTTAAACTACCCTTGATCAACCTCTATAAATCACTGATTACACTTCACAATTGAGTACACGTTTTCATTTCACCAAATTTCACAGAGTTTTCATCCTAGAAAAAATACAATTGAGACTGAAATATCCGTTTTGGAGAAAAAGGTTCGAGCAAAGGTGGTGAAAGCAAAGAAAATGGTGAGTTTTGGAAGTTGCAGAAAAACATGAGCAAAGAAGAAGATAAATGAAAGGGGTGGAATACATATTTATAGGCACGAAGGATCAGACAGTCATGATGGACAAGTGGCAGTCGACGGAGGCTTCGTGACTACTCCGTTCCACTGTAGTGGGGAATTTAGTGGGAGTATCTGAAAACACACAACCTAGAGAGTAGCCAAAATCATGATGGAGTGTTCCTCGGAAATAGTTGCACAAAAAGCTGTCATCATTACGTGTGACATCAGCAAAGTGTGAACATAAAGTCGTAATTTGGCAAGAGTTAAAATGCCAATTCTCAGTCGAAGACAATCTCAGTCGAAGTTGGCCTTTTAGGGGGTAATTTGTTAGCTGGAAAACTTTAACCAGGTAAAATAAGCAAGTCGAGGGAAGTTTGACATCCCAAACAAAGAGGTCGAATCAAGTTCGACGGGAGATCCTGCAGACCAAGGTCGAAGAAATCTCGACGAACCACTCATCAGAGGGACGTTGAAGCAGGCTCGACAGATAGCCATTCTAATCAAGCTCGAAGACAAGCCAAATAAGTAAGTTTGAAACTGACGAGAACGTGGGAAGTTACACAAGAAGTGGGTGTGCATTGAGGGACACATGGCAGACTATGAATGGTCGACAGGGAAATAACTGTTATTTTCTCTGCCTATTTAAGTAGAGTTTAGTTTTAGTTTTGAAGGGTCGCATTTTGTAACATTGAAGAGAATACACTCAAAGTATTAGAGTCTAAGAGAAACAAGTTATGTCTACACAGATGTATGTATGCGTCCAATTTACACTTAATCAATTTATTTCATAAGTCTTTGTTTTATGTTCTTTTCCCTTGAAAATTTCATCTTACCTTTTTATTGAGTAATTTCAGTCGTGCAAACGTAGTTCTTTATCTACCATTCTAAACCCAAACACTCAAGCACTCAGTATATACTTAACACATAGTCTAGGATTCTTGTAGTCAATTCTGCAAGTAAACTTTAATAAGAGGTTAGGGGTTGTTCGCCGGAGATCCATGTGAACACATATAAATGCATTTTTTAGAATAGTATAACATGAGAGACATCTATCATAGTGGGCAAATTTGAAGTAGGATAAGAAACTAGGAAGGGAAATGAGTCACTCAGACCTTCTGTATTGGGTGGATTGGCAAAAAGGAGACATGCACGACATTGATAAGACTGTAGGAAAGTAGAACAAGAAGAATTAGGTAACTAAACACTAGGAGTTAAATTTGACTGGTTAATGCCAGGCAAAGATGAAACTAATGATACATATAAAAGAATATGCAATACTTGACAAATAAACCATTAGATAAATGCACATCTTTCACAATCAAGTACTATCTTATGCATCTTACCTTTTTTTTTCTTCCAATAGTTGTATTAGAACGAATATTAGTAACCAAAATAATCCAATATAGTTGTCCAATAGCTATGCCAATAACAAAACTTCTTCTTTAGAAAAATACTACATAGAAGTATAAACATTATTTTTTATATGAATAAGTTTATAAATTTTAAATGAAGAATGTATAAATCTTAATTAAATATATCTTTTTTAGTAATAGACACTTATGGAAAATCTTCATAAACTTCACACAATTTAATTTCATAATCTTCGCATTTCTGATTTTTAGATGGCTTACTAAATATTTTAAATATGAGGAATGTCATGTCCCAAAATTTTCCCTAACTTTTTTCATTTCCTCTTTGGCCTATTGCCACATTCATTTGCACATTGATTAACACAATCTCATTCATTTCTACCATTTGCATTAATTCTCAGGGATTCAAAAGTCTGATGATTCAATGAGAAGCTGAGAGGACCTACCTTAGTTCATTGAAACCCTAATTCTGGGTTTTTTATGCTTATATATCATATGGATTGTACTGTGGTCCCGATTATGGATGGAGTGTTTCAAGCACTACTGGGTCAATTATGGGAGATTAATTTGGTTGATTACCTAATGTACTTGAGAATTGGTTCATTGTGCAAGATTCAAAACTTGAGATATAAGAGTTAATTCAAAGTCAAGGGTTTATGCAAAGGTCACAAAATTTAGAAGAACATTGGGATTTTTTGAGAAAATAAGTTACATTCATACAAACCATTTTCATTACTGATCAAGTTAGACAACATCTGTTTACAAATTTCAATCCATTTCCATACACAAGTCAAACAAACCATCCAAGTCCGTCATTTACAACTTATGGAATCGAACATATAATACAAAACGAATCCTATACATTACATACATATTCAACAATTAATCCTCAACCCTAAGTCCTACTTCTTCATTCATAGGCCATATCACTTTGCTCCTATAAGGCTTTCTCATGTTGTAGTGATAGACCATGACAAATTCTCCATGATCCCTGCATCAAACAAATAAATACTTCAGTATGTACACTTCAACCAAATCAAAGTATGAGCATATGACAAGCATGTATAGTTGATAATCCAAACACATCAAGTATAATGTCTAAGCCGATTCAAGACATTTTAAGTCAAAACCAAAATAACCATGCTAACATCACAAGTTTCCAATTAATTCCAACTTGTAATTAACTGCAATGTTCACAATAGAAACACGCATCATTTTCATAATACTAACTGCATCATTTTCTTTTTCTTAACAAATCCAAGAACAGAATAACCAGCATTTTCTAACACTCCTAGTTCAAAATAGAAGACTGTCATCTCAAAGCTGTTGGAATTAACCCAAAACATTTTGAGAATTCCTATTCAATCTTAATCTCAAGATTGTTAACAATCACACGCAATGGCAACGAAAAGAAAAACTGAGAAAGAAAGAAAGAGAGAGAAAAGAGAAATAGTAGCGTTGGAGAAGAAGATGAAAAACTGTAGAATTCTTTCTGCCCACAAACTGTGGAAACTTTCAATATTCACTTGCAACTGCAAACTGTGAATTATCAAACTTGATTATTACAATGATAAGGGTTCATCCCTATTTATAAATTTAGTTTAACTTGCATCTCAAACTAAAGTCCAAACTATAAAAGCCCAAAAATATCTAATCTAATCTTTATAAATCCAATATGATCTTTCTAAATCAAATCTAATCTTTCTAAAACAATGAATTACATATTTAACACACCACCTAATTCATTGTGTCTAAACTGTCTATATTCATCATGGCTCTTAGTCTTCTGAAAACTTCGACCTGCACTCCCTTCGTCATGATATCTGTAATCTAATTCTCAGTTCTACAATGTTCCAAGTTCATCTTCCCTTCTGCTACCTGCTCTCGAAGATAATGGAACCTCATTTCGATGTGCTTACTTCGACCATGTGCGATTGGATTCTTCGTAAATTTAATAGCTGACAAGATGTCGATCTTCATGGTAATTGCTCCATGACTCTTCCCTGTAATCTTTTCGATCAGGTTTACCATCCACGTTGCTTGACATGCACAAAGGGAAGTAGTTATGTACTCTGCTTCGCATGATGACAATGCCACTACTGGCTCCTTTCTCGAACTCCAAGAAACTGGTGCACCACCTAACATAAACACATAGCTAGGTTTGGATTTTCTATCCTCGGCATCACTACACTAACTAGAGGTGGTGTATGTAACACCCCATTTCTACCCGGCGGATAATAGTAAAATCAGAGTTATAAAATTTCAACAAACAATAGGATGCTACACTTTCATCTTAAAAACAACTTTGATTAATTTCATATGAACAAATACATAACACTTTGATCAGATGAACCGATAACAACAAAATTCATATATATCTTCTTTTCAAAGCAAAACAACTTCAAGATACGAATATTCAACTTTGATTCACTTAACATTTTTGTTCGACTAAAACAACTTCAAAACAACATAATTCTTATTAAATTCAACTTAAAAATTCAGCAACGTAAAACATATTCAACTATAAACAACAAGCGTCCATCCCCCGAGTGTTACGTATCAGAGCGACATCACCGACTCAAAGTAGTAAGGATAAACGGCCTTCATCTTTGCTAACCTGCACGTTACCAACATAGGGGTAACATTCAAACAGAAGGGGTGAGATATCGAATAATATAAACAGAAGTATGATAATCAATACATTAGATTTAAATCATACAATTTCACTACTTTACGACAACAACAAACAACAATCATCAACAACTCAACAACAACTTTATCAGCCTAATACTACAACAACTTTATCAACATAATACAACAACAACTTTGTCAACATAAGTAATGCAACACAAAATGCGACTCAACTATGTGTATGCATGTGGTACCATTGGATCAAAACTCCCAACTTAAACACGGAGCAGAACTCCCAACTTAAAAACTGCCAGGTTATCAAGGCATCAAGGCATAAGCCTTCAGCTTCAACTTTTTGCCAATCCAGACCAACTTAATAATTTTGCCAATCCAGGCCAACTTAATAATGCTATGCTATGCATGCGACAACAACCACAACATCAACTTATTCAACACAACACAACAACAACAAAAATGCAACAACTACAAACAACTTAATCAACATTGGTCACAAGACCTGCAACAACAAAACAACTTAACAACGTTGGTCATAAGACCTGCAACTTAATAATGTCCATAAATTGGGACAATTCAACACAATTCAACTTCACCTGCAAATCAACTTATTCGACATAATTTCAACAAAATAATACAACCAAGAATACCTACTCGTATACACGACTTACTCCGACAATTTTCAACGAATACCGGACAACTAACCTTACCGCTTAATTACACTTATTCGACTAATTCCATACATCACCCAACCAAAAGTAACTACAACCACTTACGAATTATTTCTGCAAAATTCCAACTTGTCTCAGTTAAACAATTATATCGGTTAAAACTACTAATATTACTATTCGGTACTATTTTAATACTCTGCTAACTCCTTTGGTCTGTCATTCGCTAATTGATTCCTATACTAAAATAAAACCTGCTACTAACATTTCTAATTTCCCACATTATTGCTATTCCTCTGCATTATTAATCGGTTAACATTGTTGAGGCATATTGCACGATAACACCTCAATCGCACACATTCACGACGGTAAAAATCAACACAACGATACGGTTTCAATTTTCTGCTATAATTGAACTAGATACAGACCTCAAAACCATTTTTCCTAGAAAGAACATCTCGTTAGCTTTCCAATGCTTCGAACGGGGGTCAAAACCGACTTACGGATCAAAAGATATGAATTTTCCAAACTTTCCGAAACCAGAATTTTTCTGCATAATAGCCCTACCGAATTTTGCATTTTCGTCCAAAAATCCGACCGATTCATTTATTTTCTTCGAAACAAACACATACTCATTCATACCAAACATATAGTAGTGATTTGGAACCATCAAACGTGACTTCTACGACTTTCGATTTCAATCCGAATCTTAAACCCCCAAATCTCCCAAAATGCAAAAACTTACAAAATCAACCAAATTCGATAAAACAAGCATACTCGATCACGGCCTAACATTTCTCGACACAACTACACAATCTATTCCGACTTTCGTCCGCGAAAACATCGGTTTCTATCAATTTAACCAAATTCCAACCTAAGTTTAACACTATAGAACAACAACCAAATAAATTTAGCAAACATCAAATTCCACAAAAACAAAACCAATTCATCAATACACTTCAACACATTCAGTAGAAAATTATATAAATCCCAATCCCACGTATCAATTATCATATACCCGGTTATAAAATTCGAACCTCACCCTTACCTTGGATTGAAGGTTGCTCTAAATTTTTCCGGTTGAAAACTTGCTCTAGCAGGCTCTACGAATTCTCTCTCAAAAACCCTTGTTCCTCTTTTCCTCTTCTCCATAACTTCCACGTTATGCTCCTATTTTTCCTCTTTTTCTGCAACTCCCACTTACAGCCACTTTCTAACTTCTCCTTGTTTCTAAAAACGTAATATAATAATTCTATTATTTTATTTTTCTTATTGGGCCTCACTACTACACCCCCACTATTACTACCATCTAACTAAGCCCAATATTTTCTTATACTTCTACTAAGTTAACACCATATTATTTTCTACGACTTAAATCATTTTTAATTAAATTATCCTACTAAAGCCAACACAACTTAAATCAATTAAATTAATTAATATTCTACGAAAATAAATATTATTTCTAATATTAATTTCTCCCGACTAAATCGACTAATTACCCGATTAATACTTATTAGCATCAAACAACATATTCAACATAATCAACAAAATATACAGAAACACTCAATACTATTTAATTAAAATATTTAATTAAATATGACATTATAACTCTCCCCCACTTAGAATATTTTCGTCCTCGAAAATTCACTCGATGCACCACACTCCTATTACGTTATCTCAGCTAACAAATCAACTTCCCTGCCCTAAGAAGGCAACCCCACATCTAACACCAAACAACAATACGTCACATCAACGACAACAACAACACGAAACAAGGCTCACGCGACGCACCCAACAACTAACTCAAGACACAAAGAATAACCAAGTTAAGAACACACCAGTTCACTATAACTAGAACACAACACAAACGTTACCATCGTCGAAGGCAACACTCCCCTAATTCTCATAATAGGAATTAGCTACTCGCACTCGAACCATCACCTTAGGTAACGAGGCAACAACAAGGATAAAAGCACAAAGCCCAAAGCACAACATCAACATAATCAAACTACCGACATCGTGGTTACCCACATAAGAACCAACTGCTCTATGTCACGCTTTCGCTGCGCACTCTGATTACTCGCAACTATCTAATCTACTAAGTTTACATCAACTTCCGACCATCAAAACAGACATAAGAAAAAGCTTCCGACTTAATTCTCCAGAATTCCGACCAACAGGTATTCTACACTTCGATTACTGACCACTTCGAACTTAGATCCATAAATAATACCTCAGAATATCCCACACAACTACAACTGCGGCTAATCCCAAATCTTGAATAGGATAGATACTTTAATGAATTCCCAATTATCGTCAACATAAGCTACAACTTCACCGTCTTGTACTAACACATCATCAAAATTCATCTCAACGCATGACAACATTACCACAACATAATGCTACATGTGTCCAATTAATCTCAACAAGAAAAATCATCTTCCAAACAGAGCTTAACACCCAATAGCCATAGATTTAGCCTCAATAACCTACACTTAACATGGCATATTAATCAAACCAATCAAACAACTAATTCATCAAGTCCTACTCATACTAGCACAATTCTCCAAAATCCCTCATCCGAATTAACACAACCACTCAACTTCATCTTTACAAATCATAATTCACACCTTGCTAACTCAGTATATAGCTTCACTTCTTTCAATACTTGCAACTCAACTCTCAAATACTCTACGCGCTCTTCTTCTGATTTTATAAAACATCAGAATATCCACAACGAACACCAGTTCTAACTTATCCAAACAAGTATGGAAAATACCATTCATATTTCCATATATACACTTTAAGGCATACCAGCCATTACCCTTCTCGATCCGACATCCTTAGTCAAATCATAGTCTTACATTACCATTTACTTCCTACTTGGTTTATCTCTACAATTCTTCAAGTCTCATGTCAGTCGAATTCTCGACCCACCACAAACCAAAACCCAAGTTATCTAGAACACAACTGTGAGTTTCCAAACTACTCACTGATCAACTCGCGACCTCACTCTAACATCCTCAAGTCTGCCTCATTTCCCTATATAGGAATCCGCATCGACAACTCAAACAATTCATAAGCACTTGGCTCAACCCCAAATAATTCACTGTGCATACTATTTTAGTTGGCAAGACACGTCTACTCCATCCAACATGATTCCGTCGACTATCAACAAGAGATTAAGGGTGATCAGTTCCTCAATTTGTCAATAGGCAGCCGGCAACCATAATGGTGGCATAAATCATCATTATCCGACTAAAATAGCGTCTTCCTCCTCGTGCTCAGCGTTATCTGAGCATAATGCTCTACCATTTCTCTAAGGCTTACAAACGTTTTTCTTAATTTCTTTATTTCCAAGAGCGCACAAAATCCAACACATATATTCTTATACACACTTGTTGCACAACTTGATTATCGAATATCCTTCGGATACATCAAGTACAATCCAAATCGGCTTACTTCAAACGAAACATTTATCCAAGTCCAAAACTTTTGACAACCCTAACCAATCCTTCGTCTTTCCTTTTAATCTCACGACTTCAATGATCCGTATAGTTTCACACTTGATTCTCATTCCAATCACAATCTCAACAATACCATCTCGTCATCTGGTTGGTGATATAACTTCCAAAAATTTCCGACTCATGTCGACACATCTCGCCAACAACACCCAATTCACTTTACTATTTAACATTCCTCAAAGATTTATATACTTTAATCATTCTCAACTATCATACGCCGCACTTCCATGTGCTTCTCCGATATTCTTCTTCTTATTACTAAACATTTCATACTTGACTTCATCTTACTATTTCCAGCAAGAATTGTCCAACTTTAAACACGATTATCTTCTTCAATACAGACCTCCCAGACACAAAATTATATTCCAAAATGAATGGAATTTCATGTAGATTTCAGAACTTCAAGAATCGCTCAAATCTGAATTACGAGTAAAAAGTTATCGTCCTTGCAATGGGACTGGTCAAGAAATCTCGTATACAAACTTCCACCAAACAAAATCAGCATCAGACCCAACTATTCAAACACGTTTTTCTCTCTCCTCAAAAACATGCCAGAGACAAAATTTATATGCAAACTATAAGGAATTTCGTAAACTTTCCGAAACGTCCAGAATCGTTTTCATCAGAGTTACGAGTAGAAGGTTATGCCTCTTTTACTGAAGGCTGTTCCATAAATACGAAAATAAAAAACCGAAATTGGTGAACATGAGTTCTACCTCTTTCTCTTGCTTCCAAACTCTTCCAGTTATCCTTGCTCTTCACCCAACTCTAGAAATCATCCGATTTCACTCCGGATATACTCCACTTGCATATCACTATTCGTCACATTGCCCTCTCTTCTCCGAGAAGCAAACATCAATCATACTGACTTGTCCTCCTTCAAATGACTCAACTGGACCGGCAGATAAAATCATGAGTCCATACTCTCGCCGATTCGCAATAACACAGTTCTGACAACACTTGCACTCCTGCAATCAATATAACCTTGATTCAACTTCACATACTACAAACATCTCTGAGAAGTAAACTTCTCCCCCACTTGTTTCAAACCAATTACTGCATACCATCGATTAGGAAAACAAACAAGCACCGACAGTGTTCCACACACTTGTCTCGTACTACGGGATAAACAACGTTAGACAACTTGGCCGGACAGACCGACCTGCTCTGATACCACTAATATAACACCCCATTTCTACACGGCGGATAATAATAAAATCAGAGTTATAAAATTTCAACAAACAATAGGATGCTACACTTTCATCTTAAAAACAACTTTGATTAATTTCATATGAACAGATACATAACACTTTGATCGGATGAACCGATAACAACAAAATTCATATATATCTTCTTTTCAAAGCAAAACAACTTCAAGATACGAATATTCAACTTTGATTCACTTAACATTTTTGTTCGACTAAAACAACTTCAAAACAACATAATTCTTAGTAAATTCAACTTAAAAATTCAGCAACATAAAACATATTCAACTATAAACAACAAGCGTCCATCCCCCGAGTGTTACCTATCAGAGCGACATCCCCGACTCAAAGTAGTAAGGATAAACGACCTTCATCTTTGCTAACCTGCACGTTACCAACATAGGGGTAACATTCAAACAGAAGGGGTGAGATATCGAATAATATAAACAGAAGTATGATAATCAATACATTAGATTAAAATCATACAATTTCACTACTTTATGACAACAACAAACAACAATCATCAACAACTCAACAACAACTTTATCAGCCTAATACTACAACAACTATATCAACATAATACAACAACAACTTTGTCAACATAAGTAATGCAACACAAAATGCGACTCAACTATGCGTATGCATGTGGTACCATTGGAGCAAAACTCTCAACTTAAAAACTGCCAGGTTATCGAGGCATCAAGGCATAAGCCTTCAACTTCAACTTTTTGCCAATCCAGACCAACTTAATAATTTTGCCAATCCAGGCCAACTTAATAATGCTATGTTATGCATGCGACAACAACCACAACACCAACTGATTCAACACAACACAACAACGACAAAAATGCAACAACTGCAAACAACTTAATCAACATTGGTCACAAGACCTGCAACAGCAAAACAACTTAACAACGTTGGTCATAAGACCTGCAACTTAATAATGTCCATAAATCGGGACAATTCAACACAATTCAACTTCACCTGCAAATCAACTTATTCGACATAATTTCAACAAAATAATCCAACCAAGAATACCTACTCGTATACACGACTTACTCCGACAATTTTCAACGAATACCGGACAACTAACCTTACCGCTTAATTACACTTATTCGACTAATTCCATACATCAACCAACCAAAAGTAACTACAACCACTTACGAATTATTTATGCAAAATTTCAACTTGTCTCGGTTAAACAATTATACCGGTTAAAACTACTAATATTACTATTCGGTACTATTTTAATACTCTGCTAACTCCTTTGGTCTGTCATTCGCTAATTGATTCCTGTACTAAAATAAAACCTGCTACTAACATTTCTAATTCCCCACATTATTTCTATTCCTCTGCATTATTAATCAGTTAATATTGTTGAGGCATATTGCACGATAACACCTCAATCGCACACATTCACGACGGTAAAAATCAACACAGCGATACGGTGTCAATTTTCTGCTATAATTGAACCAGATACAGACGTCAAAACTATTTTTCTTAGAAAGAACATCTCGTTAGCTTTCCAACGCTTCGAACGGGGGTCAAAACTGACTTACAGATCAAAAGATATGAATTTTCCAAACTTTCCGAAACCAAAATTTTTCTGCATAACAGCCCTACGGGATTTTGCATTTTCGTCCGAAAATCCGACCGATTCATTTATTTTCTTCGAAACAAACACATACTCATTCATACCAAACATATAGTAGTGATTTGGAACCATCAAACGTGAATTCAGCGACTTTCGATTTCAATCTGAATCTTAAACCCCCAAATCTCCCAAAATGCAAAAACTTACAAAATCAACCAAATTCGATAAAACAAGCATACTCGATCACAGCCTAACATTTCTCGACACAACTACGCAATCTATTCCGACTTTCGTCCGCGAAAACATCGGTTTCTATCGATTTAACCAAATTCCAACCTAAGTTTAACACTATAGAACAACAACCAAACAATCTAGCAAACATCAAATTCCACAAAAACAAAACCAATTCATCAATACACTTCAACACATTCAGTAGAAAATTATATAAATCTCAATCCCACGTATCAATTATCATATACCCGGTTATAAAATTCGAACTCCACCCTTACCTTGGATTGAAGGTTGCTCTAAAATTTTCTGATTGAAAACTTGCTCTAGCAGCCTCTACGAATTCTCTCTCAAAAACCCTTGTTCCTCTTTTCCTCTTCTCCATAACTTCCACGTTCTGCTCCTATTTTTCCTCTTTTTCTGCAACTCTCACTTACAGTCACTTTCTAACTCCTCCTTGTTTCTAAAAACCTAATATAATAATTCTATTATTTTATTTTCGTATTGGGCCTCACTACTACAACCCCACTATTACTACCATCTACTAAGCTCAATATTTTCTTATACTTCTACTAAGTTAACGCCATATTATTTTCTACGACTTAAATCATTTTTAATTAAATTATCCTACTAAAGCCAACACAACTTAAATCAATTAAATTAATTAATATTCTACGAAAATAAATATTATTTCTAATATTAATTTCTCCCGACTAAATCGACTAATTACCCGATTAATACTTATTAGCATCAAACAACATATTCAACATAATCAACAAAATATACGGAAATACTCAATACTATTTAATTAAAATATTTAATTAAATACGGTGTTACAGTGTATCCCACTAACTTGCATTCTTTTCCTTCATCAGCTGCAGGAAACAAAATGTTGTAGTCGAGAGTCCCTTTCAGATACCTCAGTATCCTCTTCGTTGCTGCTAGATGTGATATCTTTGGCTTCTACATGAATCTACGTACCATATCCACACTGTATCCTAAGTCAGTCCTTGTGTGACAAAGGTATCGAAGTGACCCAATAAGTCTTCTGTATTGGGTAGGGTAGACATCATCTTCATCTGAATCTTTCGACAGTTGCAATCTGGTCTCAGCTGGAGTCGAAGTTGGGTTGTAATCTTGCATCTCAAATCTCTTGAGTATTTCGCCTGTATATTCTCTTTGGTGCATCATCAAACCTCTACTAGTCTTGTAGAATTCAATGTCGAGGAAATATGAGAGATTTCCCAAGTCTGACATTTTAAACTCCTCACTTAGGTCATGTTTGAAATCTTCGATTACCTTCTTGCAACTTCCTGTTATCAACAGGTCATCGACATAGAGGCATAGAATAAGCAGTTCATTATTACTTCTCCTTACATACAATCTATGCTCAGTCGTACATTTCACAAATTCCTTCTTCCTTAAGAAGCTGTTGATTTTCTTATTCCATGCTCTTGGAGCTTGCTAAAGTTCATACAGGGCTTTATGTTGCCTATACACCTTTCCTTCTTCGCCTCGTTTCACATACCCAGCTGGTTGTGCGACATAAACTTCTTCGACTAAGGGGCCATTAAGGAATGCACACTTCACGTCCATCTAACATGTGTGCCAATTGTTCATATTTGCTAGACCAACAACCAACCTGATTGTTTTGATCCTAGCAACATGTGCAAACACTTCGTCGAAGTCGATTATTTCCTTCTGAAGAAATCCTTTCGCTATAAGTCTCGCCTTGTATCGATTTACTTCTCCTCTAGGATTCACATTCACCTTGTAAACCCACTTCACATCAATTGTCTTCTTGCCTTGAGGCAATTCGACAAGTAACCAGGTTTTGTTGACTTCGATGGACTCTAACTCCTCATTCATTACTTTCACCCACTTCGAATCTTTCAATGCCTCGGCTACATTGGCTGGTTCGACATCTGCGTAAAAAGCATAATGTACCAGCTCACCCTCTTCATCAACCACAACATCTGATGTAATTACACATTCTTGCAACCTTGCAGCCATGTGTCTTGTTCGTCGAGGTCTGCTTGGACCTGCTTCATCTATGACTTGTTCCTGTCGAACTTATCTTTCGACTTCAGTGGCTAGTTCATCACAAGAGATTCTCACTGTATCCTTTTTGACATTCTCAGTCCAATCCCATTTTTTAAGCTCAACTATGATCACATCCCTGCTAATCACTACCTGCTTATTCACTGGGTCGAACAACTTGTAACCTCCATTCGAATGATATCCTATCAAGATCATCTGATTTGACTTGTCATCAAGCTTTCTTCTCAACTGGTCTGGCACATGTCTATGTGTTATAGATCCAAACACTTTCAAGTGACTGAGGCTAGGCTTGACACCGGGCCAACATTCTTCTGTTGTGATTCCTTTAAGCTTCTTCGTCGGACATCTGTTTAATATGTATGTTGATGTCGAAACCGCTTCTCCTCATAATTCTTTGGGTAGATACTTTCCATTCAACATACTTCACACCATGTTCATGATGGTTCTAGTCTTCCTTTCTGCAATTCCATTTTGCTGTGGAGTGTAAGGTGGCACCACCTCATGCACAATTCTTTTTTTTTCACATAATGCATCGAACTCTTTCGACCCATACTCTCCACCACCATCAGTCCTAAGAATTTTTAGATTCGACCACTCTGTCTTTCGACCATAGATTTGAATCTGGAAAATACCTCGATCACATCACTTTTCTTCTTGATGAGGTAAGTCCACAACTTTCGACTGTAATCATCTATGAACGTGACAAAGTATTTGTTGCATGCAATCGAATTCACCTTGATTCGACCACATACATCAGAGCATATGACTTCTAGAATTGCCTTCAACTTCCTTCCTGCATCCTTGCTAAATCTATTCTTGTGTTGTTTCGACTTAACACATTTTTCATAGACTTCACTTGGAATCTCGATTTCAGGTAATCCTGAAGTCATATTTCTTCTCTTTAGCTCTCTGATGTCATTGAAGCTGATATGGCCTAGTTGAAAATGCCATAACCACTCATCTTTGTTGGCTGCAGTTGCTAGGCACTTGTCCTCTATCACATTGAGTTCAATCTTAAAGGTCCTATTCTGAGACATTGGAGGCTTCAAGATCAACCTACCACCTGCGTCGAGAACTCTCATCATCTTGTCTTTGATCGACACCTTGTAGTGCTTTTTGACCAACTGCCCTATATTGAGTAAATTACTCTTCATGCCTGGTATTACAACACATTGGAAATTGGTGACCTCTTGCATCTTTCCTCATAATCAGAACATCACCAACACCTTCAGCTGCTAGAGTGTTATCATTTACAAACTTCACTGTGTTCTTCGATGAGGGCTTCATGTTGACAAACCAATCTTTCCTTCCAGTCATGTGTGATGAGCATCCTGAGTCCAAGTACCACTGGTCCTGGAATCTCTCTTCATCTCTTGTTGTGACCATCAACAACATCTCTTATTCTTCATGTTTCGCCAGCTTTGCATCAGTTTCTTAATTCTTCTTCTTTTCTGGACAATCACTAAAATAGTGAACATACTTCAGACAATTGAAACATTGAATGTGACTTTTGTTCGGCTTTCGACCACCACCTCTTCCTCTACCTACAGCACCACCTCTTTGGTTGCCTTGGTTCCAGGGTTTTCTTTGATTCGACCAGTTTCCTTCATGCTGATTTCGACCAGTCGAATTGTTGTAGCCTCCTCTACCTTTGTTGCCATTCCAGCTTCCTTTGCCTTTCCTCTCCTTTTCTGACTGCGCCTGCAAAGCCATATCACTCTTCGACTTTCATGCAGCTCTTTCAGCCATCCTTTGTTCATGAGACTCAAGCCACACTTGAAGTTCTTCCTTCGTCAATACTGATAAGTCTTTCGACTCTTCTATGGCTACTACCATGTGGTCAAACTTTGAAGCCAATGACCTCAAGATCCTTGCAACAACTGATCTTGATGTCAACACCTCTCCACATACATTGATTTGATTCACCAGCTTTGTAACTCCGGTGAAGAAATATGTCATAGTTCCATTGCCTTCCATCTAAAGCAACTCATAGGTTCTCTTGTGAGTTTATAACCTCACATCTTTCACCTTCTCTGCGCCTCCAAACGACTTTTCAAGAATCTTCCACGCTTCGTTTGCTGACTCTGCATCACTAACTTTTTCAAAGTTATCTGGATCGACACACTGATGGATTATAAAGAGAGCTTTATAATCTTTCTTCTTCAATTCTTTGTGTGCAGCTTTTTCTTGATTCGTCGCGTTCTCTGCAAGCGGTGCTACTTCTTCCTTCACAAGATCCCAAAGATCTTGATAACAGAAAACCACCATATTCTGCTTACACCAATTCTCATAATTATCGTTCTTGAGAATCGGAAGGCTCGTCGGAAAGTGCTCGTTCGGATGATTCATCGTCATCACGATTTTTCTTCCTTGAATCGCAACCGGAGCTCTAAATACCATATGTTGGAATTAACCCAAAATCTTTTGAGAATTCCTATTCAATCTTGATCTCAAGATTGTTAACAATCACACGCAATGGCAACCAAAAGAAAAATTGAGAAAGAAAGAAAGAAAGAAAGAAAGAAAGAGAAAAGAGAAATAGTAGCGTTGGAGAAGAAGATGAAAAACTGCAGAATTCTTTCTACCCACAAACTGTGAAAACTTTCAATATTCACTTGCAACTGCAAACTGTGAATTATCAAACTTGATAATTACAATGATAAGGGTTCTCCCTATTTATAGATTTAGGTTAAATTGTATCTCAAGCTAAAATCTAAACTATAAAAGCAAAAAAATATCTAATCTAATCTTTCTAAATCAAATCTGATCTTTCTAAATCAAATCAAATCTTTCTAAAATATTGAATTACATATTTAACAAAAACTCTCTAAATAACTTCGAATTAACAACTAACTTTGTAACAAAAATCCCTAATAACTAACTAACTGAGTTTCTAATAATTAACAGGGCTGGTTCACTTAAATAGCAACAAACTAACTTTCACGTGCCAAAATCCAATCTTTACACAAAGTCCTGACTAATTTCCAGATCAGTTTACAATTGCAATTTCATAACAGATTTTTTTTCAATCTAACTCAATTCAATTTCATTCCTAAACTACCCTTGATCAACCTCTATAAATCACTGATTACACTTCACAATTGAGTACACGTTTTCATTTCACCAAATTTCAGAGTTTTCATCCTGCAAAAAATACAATTGAGACTGAAATATCTGTTTTGGAGCAAAAGGTTCGAGCAAAGGTGGAACAAAACCAGAAATGAGATGGATCCAACACCAATTTCTTTGACGACACACATTTATTTCCTTCATTAGAATAAGAGGAAACAACACCCTCACCATTTTAGGATTTAAAATGGTTGTATATTTAGTTGCATAGTTGAAACAGTAGAAGTCTCCTCAGTGGAGCTTCAATTGATTGTTGTGTCTGCATCTGCTAGACCAAACTTGTTTGGGTTTTGGCCTATGTGTTTACACATCCATCTGGTTTTGTATTATACCGAAATGAACATGTTTTTATGAGCTTTGTATTTACCACAAACAATATTTGCATAAAATGTATCCAGTTATTATTGTAATAAATTGCGTAAACTAACAGCATTACTCCTTTATCCAGGAATCACAAAGCTAATGTATAGTTTGTTACTTTTCCGTCATCAAATTTACTGCTAATGGCAGATGCTAAAGTGATTAGCAGAATGAAAATTATAAGGTTTAATTAGATTTTTTTCCTAGTCAGATCAAATGTGATTGAATTTGATTTAACTATTATATCAGATTTTAAAAAGGTGAAAAATAAAGAAAGTGAACATGGAAAAAGAGATAACATGTTTTTAATATTGTTAACAAGAATATTGTTTCAAATGAATGTATATGTTGGAGTCTACTTCATTGAAGTTCAATTTTTGGGCTTTACACCACGAACGCTGTATTTATACTTTTGTTTCAGCAGTGATGATAAAAGATGAAAAAGCTAGGCTTTTGGCTTCGCCCGGACTCGAACCGGAGACCTTCAGTGTGTTAGACTGACGTGATAACCAACTACACCACGAAACCAGTTGTGATACGCTTTCATATTTTGTTTTGAACAAAAGATCCTTCAGACTGGTGAACAAGCATTTCATTACTATCTTTCAGAAATTCATGAGGAAAAAAACCTAGTTAATTAGTTTTGAGATCTTTTGATCAAATACTATGAAGGAGGTGAAAAGGTGAAGAGTGTGAAGCTGCAATCTATGAGAATGTAATATGAAATACTGAAAATAGACAAGAATGAAACTGCTGCAGCTTACCCATAAAAGGTTCAAGGCATAATGTACACTATGAAGAGATGTGTTGAAGTGATGAATAAGAAGACGGTGATTGAAAAAGATAACGAGAACACTCACTTCTCATTTAGATAATGTTGTTATTCAATAATATGGTACCTTAACAACTTTGAAGATGGAAGATCTTATAGGATAATTGGAAGCAATGAACTAAGGATTCTTGAAAGAAACGGAGTGCAAGAATTAGATCAAGAATTGCAAGCTCAAACATTTAAGAAAAGTGCTGGTTTTGAGAAATACAAAGGAAAAAAGAATCAAGAGAAATCCAATAAATATGCAGGATCAAACTCACATAAGAATAAGTTTGATGGTAGATCTGAGTCCAAGAAGGAGAAACATCAAATTTAAATGAAAAGAATGGACAATGCAAGGACATTAAGCACATTCATTGCTACAACGGTGGGAAATGGGGTCATTATGCCTCAAATTGTTGGTACAACTAAGGAGAGGAGAAGGTTCAAGACAATGATTATGAATCCAAAATGGTACAAGACGACTCTAATGATTGAATTGTAGTTTTCATGGCTGCAACTTTTGAAGATTAACATTAAATTGGACCATAGTTTCTAGATTCGTGTTGTTCAAACCATATAACAAGTCATAAGAACAGGTTGGTCAAATTCGACAATACAATAAAAAAGTAAAGTGAGGCTAAATGATAGTAGATCATTACTTGTTGTATTTTGGTTTTAAAAAATTGCCACAAAAAAAATTATCGGAACGAGTCGCGTACTAGGTCGCTTTCTTTAAAACGTTTAATTTCGTCGTACTGCTAAAATTATGTAATGCAGTCATGTTTCGACGACGTCTCCAAGATAAAACAGTTCGTTCAAAAATACGATTATCACTTGCAGTGTAATAAATCGTTTTAAACCACTCCTATATGAAAATAATTTAAGTCGTCGATGGTACAAGAAACCACTCGTAAATCAGAAAAGAAAAATTTAGGTGAAGAGAATGAGAGGGAGAAGAGAGAGATTCCAATATGTTCAGAATCTTGAGTATTTTTTCAACTGATACGAGAGATACTAGCTATAGCCAAGGATCTGATCTGATGGAGAGAAAACATGAGAGTTAAAAATGGAGAAAATCATGGGAGAGTGGAATCGGCTCAGTCAAAAGAGCCATTACGCACTTGGTCAGCAGGGAAACGGGGAGACTTGGTTGGCAAACCATTAATTAATAAATAATAATTAATTGATTCGTAATTTCCATTATGACACACCACTATTAATTAATAATAATTAATTAATTCACATTACACACGATTAATAAATTAATAATATTAAATAATTTTTCGGGTACCAAAATAATTAGATCAAGCCGCAAGCCTAAGCCCAGACCAGATCGAGCCGAGTCAGCCGGCCAGACGGACGGTGCTACACGTGTGTTTTGTTTCATGGTGGTGTGTTCTCACCCAACCACAAAATTAGGTACCCCTTGGGGCCCAACCCAATTTGTCCACTTGCAATATATAAACACTACTAAAGTATGCGCTCCCTCCTATGTGGGACTTTAATGAACCTTTTCGGATTCACCAACACACTAGCTCATACTTGTGTTCATTTATTGCCAACTTAATACCATTAACTTCTTCCAAGTCCCCACTCCAAGTTATCATCATTCCAAGCATTCCAACAATTACAAGCTGAAGGCATTAGAAACATGGTGATCAAGAGGAATGTTGGAAGATCAACAATAATTGAGGGTATGTTATTCATACTAGGTATGAATCATAATTTATTGAGTGTTATCCAACTCATAGATAAGGAGTTCTCAATAATTATGAAGAATGATGCTTTTGAACTATATGATCTTGCAAATGTGTCTGTCTTGAGGTTTCCACTTGCAAAAAAACATGACCTTTAGCCCATGATTAATATCAAATAAGTAGAATGCTTGCAAGTAGTAGAGGAGAATTAGAAGAGGTATCTATTGCCTCTAAGGTTTGCTCACATTAATTTTAGATCCTTAAATAAGCTCGTTAGTCAAAATATGGTTCTAGATATGCCAAGTTTTACCATGCCCGATAAGTTGTGTGATGGTTATTTGGTTGATAAGCAACCTAGAAATTCATTCGAAAATGGCTTACCTATGAGGTCATCAAATGTGCTAGCACTTGTTCACTTAGATGTATGTGGTCCTTTTAAAAAAAATCACAATATGGCAACATATACTTCATCTCATTTGTTAAGGTGCATAGCACAAAGATGTGGATCTATCTGATAAAAACTAAAGATGAAATGTTTGACATATTCAACAAGTTCAATGCCTTTAAATCAAAGTAATAGTAGATTAAAATTATGAGAACTGATGAGGGTGAATACACATTCAATACTTTTGAGTCATTTTGTGTTTATCAAGGCATGCAACATAAATGGCTTAAGTGAGATGGAGAAACATAACTATCTTGGATATGACCAAGTGCATGGTAAAGGAAATAGACATGCCTGGCTCATTTTAACTTGAAACATTCAATATATTAGTATATATTGTCAATAGATGTCCAACAAGAAGAATCAAGAAAAGGGTATCCGAGGAGGTTTGGAGTGGTAAGAAACCTAGTAAGCATATTTCAGAGTATTTGGTGCACTATGTCATAAACATGTCTCTGATGCTAAGAGAAGGAAACTGGATGGCAAAAAGTGAAGTGATGATTCTAGTTAGTTATCATACAACTGATGCCTATAAATTGTATGATTCCGCCATACAAAAGATGTCAATCAACGAAGATGTGGTGATATATGAAGGAAAATCATGGTATTGGAAATCAAGGAGCAGCTCAAGCAAGCAAAAAGTGAGCTCGTTACTCAGTGATAATGGCAATAGTGATGATTTATCAGATGAAGAAGTAAAAACACTTAATTTTGAGGTTGGTGATAGACCATAGAGAACAAAAAATATTCTAATAGGCTACAAGATTAAGAGCATGTAAATGCCAATGAGGTGACAAAAGAAGGTGACTTAGTGCATATTGAATTGTTATCAAATTCTGAACCTATCAATCATTATGGAGTCTTAACGAATGAAGCATGAAAGATTACTATGAAAGAAGAACTGGTTTCCATTTAAAGAAACAATACATGGGATCTAGTTAAGTTACCATATAATAAGAAAGTTATAGAAGTAAAATGGGTGTTCAATTACAAAACACAAAGCAAAGTTAGTTGCTAGATGGTTTCTTCAAAAGATAGTCTTGACTATTTAGAAGTTTATGCTCCAATAGCTAAAACTGAAACAATTAGACGTGTAATAGCCATTACTAATGCAAAAAGTTGATCCATGTTCCACCTAGATGTCAAGTCAACATTTTTGTACGAACTTACTAAATAACTCATTTTTGTTACCTAACTATCAAAATTTGTTTTTAAAGAAAAGGAATTCATGGTATATAGGTTGAATAAATCTCTTTATGGATTAAAGCAGACACCTAAAGCATAAAACAAAAGAATATCAATACTACAAATAACACATGTAATGTTGGACGCGAATTAGATTTCACCTCAGTTACAATGTCGATATAATGAAGGGTGACATGAAAAGTGGGAACTTTACCCCTCGATTTTTATTAAGCCGAGGTTAAAATGAAAAGGGTCAATGGTTCGATCCCTAGCAACAACATATTTTTATTTTCAAAACTAACTAGCACACACAACATACTTCTCGGGTTTTATTCAATAACCGAGATAATAAGCTATGTTTATACGTCAGTTTTTTTATTTTAAGCGAGGGGCTTAATCAATTTTATTACTATATAAATTTGTTTTTGATTCTCATTTTACTGGTAGACCTGTATCTTTTGTACACATGCATAAACTATAAAATTGTTACAGAATACCAAATCAGAAACAAATGACAAAATTGATATTCCTTTTTTATACACAATTACAAATTTACATTGTGGAAAAACCAAATGTACTTGTCATCAACACATAATACAAAAGTTAGAGTTTTTCACATGAAAATATCAAAACCTCCATATGTACAAATTCAGCTTATAACAAAAGAAAAACTATTGTTGTTGAAATACATGAAAAGATAAGAAGACACCATCCCAAATTGATCGGATATAATCTATATCTTCTTTAAAGAATGGTGTTTTGTCGCTAAACTCCTATAATTAGAATAAAGTTTAAATTATGGTAAGCTAACAACAACAACATTAACTTAAGAAATATACATAAATGACATGTATATGGATTAAGCTAATACCTTACGCTTGGTTCATCCATTTGTAATGCCTCCGGTGACAATATCATGCAAATGTTTCATAACATAGTATCCACAAGTATAGCCGTCAGGTTGTTTTCTCGGCTAAAAGAAATGTTGATCATGACTTTATGAGTCTATCAGATTATCTAACTGCAAGTATACAGTCTATCGCGTAGTTTTAAAAGATATCGAACCCACAGGGACTAATAATCAATCTACTGTTATCTATTGATACTGTGTAAAGCTAAGGCTAATGAATTCTTTTTGGATTTGGGGAAACTAAAACTAAAATTAAAACTAAAATAAGATTTGAGAGATATTCAGACAAGAGAGACCGGAATGTGGATTCCGTGCACCTTGGGGACTCTGTAATTCATTGGCGTTAGTTAACAGTTAAATTGCTTTCAGTAGAAATTACCAGTTTAAAAGCTTCATCTCACACGCTCGCGCTATTGATTAAAGCTACACTCTCTGACCATGAAATTTTGCTCTCACTCGCCCATTTCAATCAAAAAGTGTTTTTTGAAAACTAAATAAGTCCTAATTGACACCTAAAGCACTCTCGCTGTATTTAGGATCAATGCCCAATTTTCACTATCCGGTTTAATCCTCACACTCTTGCGTTATCGGCTCGAACCTTTATTTGTTTACACTCTCGTGCAAAACAATTTGAATTAAGATTGAAAATTAAAGCCAGAAGAGGAATTTATAAAAAGTTAGCGCCAATTTTATTACCGAGTCCCGTCGGAAGACGGTCCTCAAATACCGGACTCAAAGAGATTTAGTCAGACATTTTTCGGGATTTAAACATAAAATTCATAGCAATTGAAATTAAGGACAACATGATGAATAAACTAAAATACGATAAACAGAAATTAATAGCAATGATATAAAAACCTGCGAAAACTTGAATTAAAATTGGAATACTTCGAGTGTAATGAACGGAAACAAAATAACTTCAAATATGCCGGCAGGATTACGATCCAAGAGTACAATACAAATCTAAAAACTACTGGTGTGATAAGCTCTCAAAGTAAGATATTATCACTTTGAAAGTAAATATTTTCCTAAAACTAAATCGACAGAGCTTCCACACACAAATTTAGATGCTCAAAACTAAGAAAAATTGCTCTTATATAGTGGTCCAATGCTGGATAACTGTTTCAAAACGTGTAGAAACAGAAATTCTGGCAATGCAGACAGCAGATGTCCTAACACATGTCACGACATTGATCTGCATAAACATTTAAACATAGAGGCACAACAGTAGACTGATACCTTAAATATCAAAACTGCAAAATCATAGATGTTACAACATCTGATCCAACATGTTTATCATGAACCCTAACAGAAAAGTAAATCTGCAGAATGATAAAGAACACGGCAGTTGTTAACCCAGTTCGGTGCAACTCACCTACATCTGGGGATACCAATCCAAGAAGAAGACTCCACTATTTATAGAACTGTTACAAAGCTAAACTCCCCCGTTTGCAACTTTATCCTAACATCTACCCAATGAAGACTTTATCAAAGAACAACCTCTTTGTTACGAGATACCCCACTCACTTCCCTTAATAACTAACTGTGATTTCTACATCATCCCTGTCAATACAGAATTCTGTCAAGCATACTTGACAAACAAGCTAACTCAGATTTGCTTAAAAGCTTCATCCAAGAACAATACACAATCCAATACCTCAAGGCTTATGGATATGTGTAACAAGCTAACTTAGATTTGCTTAAAAGCTTGAACAAAGAGAACTTCAGAAACCCAGAGAGAAATAAACTCTCATCCACCAAAAAGAAGGTAATCTTCCATAAACTAAGAACTTCTGCCACAAGCTCCAATATGAACCAGATCCTCCTTAAGTTTTCAACCAACCACCCTTCTGCAAAAGAGCAATCAGTTCCAAGCACCCTGCTTGAATGCACACTATGAAACCAACCAAATGCCAACTTTTGATTGATCTCACTCTTCTTTAGAACTCCCACAAGATACACTGATCCACCAATGAAATCAGATCTTCAAGTCACATGAACTACTTGCTCCATAGCAAGACATCTTGGATCCACCAAACCTCTTAGACATGTAACATCTTCTCAAACCACAGCTCCCGCAAACTGCATGAGATAGACCTTTTTGAAGCATCCATAACTTTCATTCTCCTGTAGATCACCTTATCTTAAGCTGGTGTGCCACATCACCAGCTGAGATCCTAATGTTAAGCTAGATGTCCGGATCTTCTGATATGAGATCCAACTGCTGAATTCAGCTCCTCCTTCTACCACTTAGAAGAACCTCTTTCCTATTACAGAACAAGAGTTCCATGCTTTCATAGACTTGATTCAGCAACCAAGTTTGAGTAGACAACCTCCATCCTGCTTTGAAACTCCAAAGACTTCACACCTGCCACGTCTGAATCTTCAGAAGATAAAGTAGTCCTAGACTACACTATAGCCATACCAAAGAATGTCACTTTCCTTAGTAGAACAGTCTGTAGAAAGTCAGAGATAACTGCCACTTAACCTTGACCTTCAAACTGAGCAAGATCCCATGCTCCCAAGTACCTAGATCAGAAATAAACTGATTCAAGTTGTGCCATCACCAGCACTCCATTCCTCCTAGATCAGAAAATAAACTGATCCAAGAAGTAACCATCAAGATTATGATGTCTTCATCTTCATCTTCAACAGCACCAAAGTCCAGACCAGTTTCTTTCCAGGAAACTCTCCAGAGATCACATGCTTCTGTCATACCAGACTGAAGCTCATTCTTAGGTCAACACCCAAGACTAAAACAGATGCTAAAGTGTATGCAGTACCCCTCCCATGATTCTTCATAAACTCTGATGATGAGATGTTCCAACATCTTGTTGAACATCATCAATCTTGACTTTCAAGGATAATCAATTAAATACTTGTGAATTCCACAAATAGCAATTGATCTTAAATCCTTGTCCAATAACCCTTCTTCACAGTTGTAGCTAAGCTCAACCAGATCACTTTATGAACACTTATCAAGTATTCAATCTTTTGTAAGTATCTTCTTTGACAAACAGTGTTGAGATACCAAGGCTGTCACCCTTGACTCAAGTAACTAAGATTCTCTCTGAACGAACCTTATTTACCTCAACAATTCTGAGAACTCCAATCAGATTGGATCTACCCTTAGGGTTAAGAGAGATGAATCCTTCCTTGCTGTTTTGGATGGTGAAAATAAATCACCTCCACTTTCTTCAGATTGTGTTTCACAGAAACACCTTCTAGTCAGAAGAACAACTAGAAGACTCCAGATGCACGACTGAGACGCCTTTATGAGTGAACTTGAGAAGATTCTCAAGTACCTTTGACCGCCTACCCAATAAATAATTTATCAAACTCCCAGAGCAAGAACTTGATAAACTTAAACTCAACTCCTCTCCTCTTCAACTGACTTTAAACTGTACCGTGGAACCAAGCTTCCAAGTACCAAGTCACCATAACAGATATCTTCCAACAACTCCCTTCATTCCATCGCTCCCGACTTTAGAATAAAATAATGCAGATATCTTCACATATAGAGGCCGACGATTGAGATCTTCCACCATCTGTCTTCAGCAACAACTCCAGAATCCCATAATTCTAGAGCTCTTCCATCAGAAACACATGCAGCGGAATCACCAAGGAACAAATTCAACTTGCCCTAATAAGATGTCAAAACATCTTATAAGACACCCTAACAAGAGAACTAGTCACTTCTCATGCAGTTGTTGTAGAACCTCCTCATCAACATAAACAATCTTCGGGTTGTTACCTTCGATCCAGAACATCCATCCCATCCATTAATACCCTTGAGTATGTATGAGTTGATTGATATGATCGTCAAAACTCCTCCTTGTTTAAACGCCAGAAAGTATCTCCCAAAGATCTCATCCAAAAACAGACAGGATGCCTGCTCTGATACCAATTGAAATTTTGGCAATGCAGACAGCAGATGTCCTAACACATGTCACGACATTGTTCTGCATAAACATTTAAACACAGAGGCACAATAGCAGACTGATACCTTGAATATCAGAACTGCAAAATCATTGATGTTACAACATCTGATCCAACATGTTTATCATGAACCCTAACAAAAAAGTAAATCTACAGAATGATAAAGAACACAACAATTGTTAACCCAGTTCGGTGCAACTCACCTATATCTGGGGGATACCAATCCAGGAAGAAGACTCCACTATCTGTAGAACTGTTACAAAGCTAAACACCTCCATTTACAACTTTATCCTAACATCTACCCAATGAAGACTTTATCAAAGAACAACC
The DNA here is from genome assembly GCA_022829125.1 of Lathyrus tuberosus. Taxonomy (NCBI): domain Eukaryota; kingdom Viridiplantae; phylum Streptophyta; class Magnoliopsida; order Fabales; family Fabaceae; genus Lathyrus; species Lathyrus tuberosus. The sequence continues at coordinate 6,736,469 of JALAZF010000261.1, read as the reverse complement.
TCTTTGATACGAGGTACCCCACTCAATTTCCCTTAATAACTAACTGTGATTTCTACATTATCCCTGTCAATACAGAATTCTGTCAAGCATACTTGACAAACAAGCAAACTCAGATTTGCTTAAAAGCTTCATCCAAGAACAATACACAATCCAATACCTCAAGGCTTTTGGATCTGTGTGACACCTATATCTGCCACAATGCATCAACTGATACAAAGGGAGACTTACAACCTAGAGAGCCGACGACTCTCAAAACCCTAAACCCTTGTTTCTTACGCAAGAGAACTAGGTTACAAAAGGCATATAAAATCCTAGGTCTAAGTCTTCTTATATAGGCTTCAGTTTCCTTGGGCTTTCTATCTCTGGTCTTCGATCCATTCCTAGATAGCGCATCAAATCTTGGGAAGATTTGTTACAGATTTAAAACCTGCTAAATCAGTGCAGTACTTCAGGATACCATGTCTTCAGGTTAAGACATCTTCTTCGACATCTTTGTTCAGGGCCAGATTTCTTCATCTTTATCATTAAAATTGTTTTACCAAAATTCTGTCAAACCAAAGGTGCTTTTAGAAACTATTGAGAGCATGTAGGGAAGTGGAGGAGAATGAGCCCAGTTTGTTATCCATTATCTGCTGATTCTGCGCACTCATGGCGAATGCCATGAGTCCATGGCGAACGCCATGGGCTTAAGTTACTTATGACGTGGCTGAGGTGTATGGCCAACGCCATGAGGTGGTGGCGAACACCATACACCAGAAACCAACAAATTATGCCAAAAACTCCCTTGTCTTGCTCTTTTTTCAATTTTCTCACATGGACACTCTATATTTGATAAGTACCTGAATGTAATCAAAACATGGCATAATACTATGATAACATAATAAAAAACACTAAATGGCATGTGAATCTGGTCGAAATATACGATACGTTTTCACGTTATCAACACATTCTACCACAACACTTCCTAAACCAATTTACACTATAAAAGCAGTAAAAATGAAAAGATACTTACAATGTTGGGGTGCCTCCCAACTAGCGCTTTGTTTAATGTTGTTTGAGCTCGACGGTCCAATGCGACCTCAAGGATCGCAAGAAAAGAAACTAAAAACGACTGGGCTGAACTTCCTAACTCAAAGGTCTTCATCCATTTTCATGACCTTTTTTTCTTCCAATTTTCTTTAAGAATGAAAAGTCCCAACACGACTTCATCATTTCCGCTTTAGCGTCTTCATCCTTCTTTTTCCTTAATACAAATCTTGCATCTTCATTTTCCTTATGATAGCCATCTTCCAATAGACTTGAATACATCACTCCTTTGAAAAGTGTGAAACACGCTTCTTCCTCACTAGTCCTCACCTTCATGATGCCTTCATCAACATCGACTAACATTTTTGCAGTTTTCATGAAGGGTCTTCCAAGGATGATCAGAGTATCCTCGTCTTCTTCCATATCCATCACTACTAAATCAACCGGAAATAAAAATTTATCCACTTTTAATAACACGCCCTCAATAACACCATGAGGACGAGTCCTTGACTTGTCCGCTAGTTGCAACGTCATGTTGGTTGATTTCACCTCCATGTTCTCGAGTCTTTTGACCATGGACATAGGAATCAAATTGATGTTAGCACCCATATCGATCAAAGATTTGCATTTAAACTGATTACCTATAGTGATAGGCAGAGCTACTCTTCCCGGATGTCCTTCCTTTCGCGGAAGTATACTTTGAACAACGACGCTACAGTTAGTATTAAGCTCAATGGCGTCCTTATCTGCGTACCTCTTTTTTTCGTAAGTATGTCCTTCATGAATTTGTCATACTTAGGCATTTGCTCGAGAGCCTCGGAGAAAGGAATAGTTACTTGCAACCGACTGAATATATCCAAGAATCTCGCATAATGCTTTTCATTTTCTTTTTTTATAGGAGCAAGAGGGTATGGTAACTTTTTTTGTAGAACTTCTCCCTCATACTCCTTTCCTTTTTTCTTTTTTTTTTATCTTCTCCTCTACATCATTCTTTTCAACTACCTTCTTTTCATTATTTTGTTCAACTTCCTCCACAATCTCATTCTCCTTTTAAACTACCACATTTTTTTCAACTTCCCCACCAATAGTTCTTCCACTCCTTGTAAAGATAGCCTTGCAATGCTCCTTTGGATTCACTTGAGTGTTAGCCCGGAAAGGTTTCTTTATGTTGGTCGGCTATTTGCTTGGACAATTGTCCAACTTGAGTCTCAAGATTCTGAATTGCCGCATCCGTACTTTTTTGAGTGGAGATGGCCATTTGCATAAATTGGTTGAAAGTTTCCTCAATTTTAGAGCATCCTCCTTGGTTTTGTTGTGTTTGGTTGTAATTTTGGTAAGGTTGACGATTTGAAGAACTCGGTTCTTGCCTCCACCCATGTTGGTAACCTTGGTTATTACCTCTTTGTTGGTAACCTTGGTTACTGCTTTGATATGGTGGTCTTGGTTGAAAGCCTTGATTTTGGTTTCCTGCATAGTTGGCTTCTTCAACGATCAATGCACAATAGTCGGTAGGATGATCTCCCTTACAAAGCTCACAACTTGCCACTAGTTAATTTTGGTTGGGAACTTCTCGCATCTCTTTGATTTGTTGTGGAAGCTTTGACATTTTCTTTGCCAACAACTCCACTTGTTGTGAGAGTAATTTGTTTTGAGCAAGAATAACATCATTTATTCCCAGATCAATCATGCTTGGCTTCCTTTGAGGTGTACCACGATTGTGATTTCCTTGGTGATCATTGAGTGCATCCTATCAATAATAGCAATTGCGTCTTCGGCACTCTTGGACATTAACAATCCACCCGAAGTAGCATCCAACAAAGTCTTGTGGACCAATTGGAGTCCATTTCGGAAGATGTGCACTTGAGTTAGTTCTTCAAAACCATGGACTTTACATTTTCGTAACATGGATTTGAACCTCTCCCAAGCTTCAATGAGAGATTCATTTCCCCCTTGAGCAAACACCGAAATTGCCGTCTTTGCTTCCATGACTAGATTATGTGGAAAAAATCGTTCAAGGAACTTTTCTTCTAACAAATTCCAATCCGTCATAGCCAAAGTGGATTGGTCAAGATACCATTCCTTTGCCTTCCCTATCAAGGAGTGCAAAAATAGTCTCTTGAACAAAGATTCTTCTTCAGCTTTCGGCGCTCCCGTTGCACCCACAATTTCATAGAATTTTGTGAGATGAGTGAAAGGATCCTCATGATCCATACCGGTAAAAGGATTTTGGTATAGAAGCGCAAGAATTCCCGTTTTCATCTCAGAATTCCTCCCATTATGGGTGTTACGTGCAAACTGAGCATTATGCCTTGGACTGTAGGTACATGGAGTTGAAGCAGGAGGTGGTGGTGGAGGTGGATCTGCCATGTTTTGCGTTTCAATTGGCGTGAATGAAGAAGATTCTCCTCGCTCTTGTCTTTCTTTAGCAAATTGCCATCTCCGGCTTCTTCTGCAAGTACACTCCCTCGTATAAACATATTCTGCACACTAGCCAAACAAATTAAAAAGCACAAGAGAATTACAGAGGTAAGAGATTCCCAATACAAATATCTTAAAATCACTAAACTATTGCAATGCTTGCAATATCAATATCGACAACAATCCCCGGCAACAACGCCATTTTGTTGAAAAGTATTTTAGGTGGGTGTTTTATGGTATCCACAGGGACTGTGCTTAAGATATATAGATGCTCGTCGTTCAATAGTCCAACGTTCTAAGAGAAAGGTTTTCAAAGAGTTCTTGCTTTGTAACATAAGTTTTGTAGCAAAGAGTAAACTAGATAATGGATGTTTTGCTTTAAAGAAAGCATGCCAATATTAGATTTTGTTAACCCCTTTCATATATATCCGATTAATCAAGCATGTGAACCTTGTTTTGATCAATACAATCGCGTATCCTCGCGAATCCGTTTATGTCTAAAGCGACTTCGTGGGTATTATTGTTTAAATCTTTAGATGATGTCTCGAACCAACAATCGAAACAATAAACATTAAGAAGAATACAAAAAACAAATATTAAATCCCAAATCTATGTCTAGAGCTTGTTTGTTTATAGATGAAGAAATTAGATCAAGATTTGGAAAATCTATGTCTAGAGTGATTCAAACCATACATGCAACATTAAAAGCAAACAACTTCATCATATATTGATCATCAACCTTGTTCACATCAAAAGATCAAAAGAAATACATACAATCAAAGTTAACTACCTCTAATCTTGACACAAAAGTGATTAGCTACCCATAACCATGGTAGCTTGCTTTACAAGTTTCGGAAGGAAATGAATGAGTATCCACGTCGAAGAATCGAACTCGGATGCGAATCCAGCTTCTATTTGTAAATGATCACCTTTTGGTGAAGAAATCTCAGAAAATCAAGTTGTGGTGTGTAAAAGTGGGTTATGATCCCCAAAAAATAGTGAAAAGTACTTATATAGTACTTTAGAATCTGTCACGTTCACACTGCGAACTGATTCTTCGCCCAGCGAACCCCAATTTAGGCACCTGAAATGCCTCTGAACAGTTAAACCGCCCTTGAGAAATATCTGAAGTTCGCTCTACGAGCAATTCTTCGCACTGCGAACTACCTCGCTTACAAGTTCGCACAACGAACTTATGGTCCTTTAGCTACTACCTCAAGTTTGGGATGGTTCGCTGGCTCTTCACGGATGCTTTGCCACAGCGAACATTCACTGCTTATTCGCCCCGCGAACTTACTGCCCTTTAGCTACTGTCTCAAATTTGAGGGGATTCGCTGGGACTTCGCCAAATGTTCGCAAAGCGAATATTCGCTGGCACTCCTCGCTGGTTGTTCGCACAAAAAACATTCTGATATTCTTCTCTTCCTTTGGCTTCCTTGTCCAATTGCTTGTGTCTCACACTTTGATGCTTTCATGCCTAATTTCTGTACAATAACACACAAATCAAATCAACCAAAGGTATTTTCATAAAATTGAAGAATAACATGCTATCATGGAGTAAATCCAACAAAACAACACAAAGAGTTGAAAATGCCAATAATTAATGATGAATTTAAAGCAAGTTTGGCATCTAACAGTTTAATACTCTCCTTTTGGTTCATCACGGTCCGTCTGTTGACAACAACCCTTTCCCCCCCACAGAATCATACTCTTTTATTGCTTCGGTTAACCATTGCATGTCAGTTAATGTACCTAATCCTCAGCGGATCTTACTTTATCTCGATTCTATTCCTTTGCTCATTTATTCTCTTGGTTTCGACACCATCTCTTTGCCTTTCTTTCCTGGTTTTGACACCATTCTTTTGTGTTTCCCCAGTAGAATCTTTCTACCTCCTTTCTCTCTTGGTTTTGACACCATTTCCTTTTCTTTCTCCGTCTTAGTTTCCCGAACTACGGAGCTCTGACTTCCTCATTGCACTGTGAGGATACGTAGGCACAAGATTGCAAGATCTTGGCGAGCTACCTTCTACCTTCTTCCATTATTCTTCCTTTTTCCTGGTTCCCCGAACTACGGAGCTCTGAATTCCTCATTGCACTATGAGGATACGTAGGCACGAGGGCCCCAATGCTCCACGAGCACTCTCTTTAACCTTTTCCCTCTCCTTCTCTTTAGCTAGTAGCCTTTATATAGATAACTCATCCAAGCCTAGAAGCAAGAAGAATGGTTCCCGTCGAGTACGACGGATGCGTGAGGTTATAGTACCTTGCTCTCGCATAACCGACCCCCTTACCCGTTTCTCTTCCCCTTGGGTTTTATCGATATTTTCCATGTCCTTTAGGACTAAATAAAGTTAGGTGGCGACTTTGTTGTATCTTTGAGTGTGCGATTCACTCAGGTATAATCTCGCTAGCTTCAGACAGTGAGTTGTGGCACAAGACATTGGGGCATTTGAACTTCAGAAACTTAGGGAATTTGAGTTCTAAGAAGCTGGTACATGGAATTCCTAAGATTGTGAAGCCTGAGAAGTCATGTGAGATATGCTTGAAAGGCGAGCAACCAAGATTTCCATTTGCATCAGAAGTGGCTCCAAGATCAAAACATGCTTTAGGAGTAGTGCATTATGATGTATGTGGACTATTTGAAGTACCTTAACTTGGAGGAAACAAGTACTTTGTGTCATTTATGGATGATTTCATAAGAATGACATGGGTAGCACTCATCAAGTTTAAGCATTAGGTGTTTGGCGAGTTTCAGAAGTTCAAGGTGAAGGCTGAAAAACGAAGTGGTCAGAAGCTGAAAATTTCTCAAAACTGATGGTGGATATGAGTACAACTTTATAGATTACAGAAGGGTCTATGAGAAGAATAGAATTAAGAATGAGGTTACTGCTTCATACACTCCTCAACACAATGGTCTTGCTAAAAGAAGAAATACAACTTTGCTTGATATGACAAGGAGCATTCTAAAGGAGAAGAAGCTCCCTCATACCTTGTGGGGAGAAGTTGTTTCCACTGTGGAATATGTGCTCAACAGATGTCCAAACAAGAAGCTGAAGGGAGTAGTTCCTATTTAGAAATGGATTTGAGATAAGCAGAGTGTGAGCCATCTGAAGGTGTTTGGTTCTATTTGTTACAAACATTTCCCAGATGCTAAGAGAAGGAAGTTGGATGACAAAAGCACAGTCATGTTACTTGTAGAGTACCTCGGCACACGTGCTTATAAGCTCTACTGTCATGTCACTAACAAGGTGGAATTCACCAGAGATGTCATTTTGAAGGAAACATAAGCATGTGATTGGAACAAGTCTCAATCCAACTAGGGCGTGGTGTTAACACCTGAGTTAACTTCTGAAGGTATTTCAGATTCTAAAGGAGAATATGCTGCTGAAGGATATACTACTCTGAAGATTAGTCAGAGTCTGAAGATGACTCTGATCCTGAAGATGAGTCTGACTCTAAAGGTGAATCTGATTCTTATCCAGATTCTGATGATGATCTAGAATCTGGTGGTAATCATGCCTCTAAAGGTGGTCATGCCTCTGAATGTAGTCTAACATCTGATATTGTTCCAACATCTAAAGAAGATTCTGAACAAGTTTAAGGACCACAAAGAATCAGATGAATACCAAGAAGATTTGCAGAGTTTGACATGTTGTAAGATACTAAGATAGACTCTAAAGGGGAAGTCATTCAGGGTAAGATATTGGTAGACTCTAAACCAGTTAGTACTAAAGAAGCTCTCAAGAAGAAAGTGTGGATGAATGACATGAAAGAAGAACTTGAGGCTATATAAAGAAGCAATACTTGGGAGTTGACTGAGCTTCCAAAGAACAAGAAATCCATCAGTGTGGGATGGGTTTACAAGGTGAAACTAAAGCCAGATGGATCAATTGGCTAACACAGAGCAAGGTTAGTAGCTAGAGGATTTTTACAAAAATTTGGTTTAAACTATTTTGAAGTGTTTGCACCTGTAGATAGACATGAAACAATCAGACTGATGATTGCTATAGCTACAAATAAAAATTGTCATCTAATGCATTTAGATGTGAAATCTGCATTTCTGAATGGTCATTTACAAGAGAAAGTTTATGTTTCATAAACTCCTGAATTTGTGAAAAAGAATCAGGAAAGGATGGTGTACAAGTTGTATAAAGCCTTGTATGGACTAAAATAAACTTCTAGAGCCTGAAATCTGAAAATAAGCTTCAAGGATTCAAAAAATATGAGATGGAGAATGGTGTTTATGTTCAGCATACATCTGATAGCGATATGATTCTGGTGTGTCTTTATGTTGATGACATATTACAAACATGAAGTTGTTCAAATGAGATAACTAAGTTCAAGAAGGTGCTGATGAATGAGTTTGAGATGACTGATCTAAGAAATATGACATATTTTTTAGGAATGGAGATTTTGTACTCAGATAAGGATATAATCTTGCATCAGCTGAAGTATGAACTTGAGCTTCAGAAGAGATTTGAGTTAATAAATTGCAAGTCTGCAATCACACCTACTAAAATAAATAACAAGTTAGATTTTGATGTTGAGGGTGATGATGTAGATGCGATAACCTTTAAACAGTTAGTAGGATCCTTGAGATATCTCTGTAATACCAAATCTGATATTTTTTATCCAGTTGGAATAATGAGTAGGTTTATGAACAAGGCAAAATGGTCACATTACCAAGCTGCTGTCAAAATACTGAGGTATGTTAAGGGGACTTTGAAGTATGGAGTTTTGTTCTCCTTTAATGCTAAATCTGATTCATAGCTGCTGTGATATTCAGACTCTGATTGGTGTGGAAACATAGTTGACAGAAGAAGTACTTCTGGATATTTCTTCAAATATCTAGGAGGTCCTATTTATTGGTGCTCAAGGAAGCAACCAGTGGTTGCATTGTCAAGCTCTGAAGTTGAGTACATTGCAGGTGCTTTGTCTGCTTGCCAAGCTATGTGGATTCTGAACTTGTTGTAGGATCTAAAGATCAATGTGAGCAAGCATTTAAAGTTGATGATTGACAACAAATCATCTATAAATCTTGCCAAGAATCCTGTGCTGCATGGAAGAAGTAAGTACATTGACACAAAGTTCCATTTTATGTGCAACCAGGTTTAGAGTGGAGTGCTTAAAGTATTGTAGCACACAGAAGCAGCTGACAGATGTTCTGACCAAAACAATCAAGACTGAACACTTTGTGCGTTCGAGGGATGAAATTGATTTTGTTAATTTTGATTAGTTGAATATGAATTAAAGGATGATGTTAGATTGTAATTCAAATTCACTTAATTTGCATTTAATTTGGTTTGGGTTTGAATTTCATTTAGATTTAGCGTGTGTATATAAGCTAAAGTTTGATTTAACTTTGTTAGAGATTTTTCACTCAATGACCGTTTTCATTCAATAATAAAATTAGTTACAAATTTACATTCTCTCACTTCCATATTCATCTAATTCATCTTCATTCTTGTGCACCAATATTTATCACGTGAAAGTCGATCTTAGTGTATAGGAACCTTACACGTAGTATTGAGAAATGATGTAATAACATGAGAGAATTTATCACATCAATTCTATCTCTTTTCCTATTGTATTCAAAACTTTGTAAGAGTGTTAGAGGGGCTCCGACTGAAACCCCACTTGTTATGTATAGTCTATTCCATCCCATTTTTTTGATCGTATTTATATAGTAGATGTTTATGTGACTTGATTATAAAAAAAAAAAATATGAACCTTAACCAATCATTTTGATTTTAAATTGATTTTGAAATATGAAACGTGGGCTACAAATTCTCCATACAAAAATGATATGCAAATCTCTATCAGGTGTTGTACAGACAGAGTGAACAACGGTCCCCCCTACAACATCACGTGAATTCATATCAACCCACTACTTTTTACGCTACACAAATTTCTTCTTCAAACATGAAACAGTATTATCATTATGAAGTCACATTAAATAGATGTAATTTATGTTAAATAGATGTAATTTATTTTGTGTCAATATATGTTACATTTAAAGTCACATTAAATAGATGTAATTTATTTTGCTTATATAATATACATATAATCCCCACCTCAACTTCATGGCTTGTACGTGCAACAATACTATCTCCTTAGTTTGTAAGTTTTTTTTTTTAAATAAGCATAACGAGAAGGAGTACTAGGAGTACTACCCTTACAAAATAAAGGAAATACAATGGAAAAGCCAACCTGATAGTAGATCGAAATTTCAATCAGATTGGTAAGACAATACATCGGGTTAAAGCACCAATCAGCCCAACTACAATCAACTGTACCTTTGTATCCGGCTAAAAACCATTCCTATGACAAAACCTTGGCCCTTCTCACTAGGTCTTTTACCCGACGAACTTTTTAAAAACCAATTCGTTCATACTTATCCAAATCGTCCAACAAGCCACCAATCAAACGAGGAGTCTTTGCTTTTTGTTCATCCTACCTTTTATGGAAGACAAGAATGAACTAAATTTGGTGTTTGCTGCATCCAACTGATTTTGACCGTTTAAATCCAACCATTGAAATATTTTTCCCAAACTAGTGATACCATCCTACATTCAACAAATAAATGTACAATAGATTCGAGTTCAGCCGAGCATAATGGGCATACCGTGCTATAAGATTCCTCTTCTAGCCAATGTCTCTCTTATTGGTAGTCGATTCAAAAGTAATCTCCAACCGAAAATCAGAATACTCTCGGTGCATTTGTGTACTATAACCTGCTTAGCAACTGAATCATGTTGTCTTCAACCCTCCTTCCATTATCTATGACAGACGCAATAGCTTGATAACAACATTGAACCGAAAATCCCATCTTGTTTATCCACCATATGAACTCGTCTTCGACCTACTCCTTCAACCGAATGTCCTGCAACAGTAAATGTAAAGCCTCTAATTCAGATTTTTCTTCCTCTTGTAACTGCATAATGTCACCTATTTTTATCTCCCAAAACCATCTATTATCCTCCCAATCTCCCATGTCTGCCACCTTGTGTCTCGGTTGCTCCGCTCGTGCATAAATGAGTGGCAATAAAGTGTGAATAGGAGACCGACCCAGCCACTTATTATTCCAAAAGCTTATCAACCTTCCATTACCAACCTTGCAATAAATGTTGTGAGAAAACCAGTTGGTGCCATCTTCCGACAAAAAGCCAACAAGATAAAGATCTTCCACCAAATAGAAGCATCTGTGTTGAACGACAACTTAATATCATCAATAGTATTCATCTTAATATCCACATATCTTAATGATAACAGCTCTGGCCATATAGTCTTCGGTTCGACCAATAATCGCCACTTCCACTTGCATAACAGTGAGAGATTAAATGTTTCACAATGTTTGATGCCTAATCCACTTTCTGTCTTAGGTTTACAAACAGATAACCAACTAATCCACTCCATTTTCTTCGAATCTGAACAACCACCCCAAATAAAATTCTGTTGAATTTGAATAATCTCTTGAATCACACATTTAGAAGCCTTGTAGAAGGAATCATGTGAATCGGAATTGAATTCAACACCGAATTAATAAGTGCCACACATCCTCCTAAAGAGAGATGTTTTCCCATCCACTTAGAGAGCCTTTGCCTAAGTTTTTCCAATATCGGTTGCCAAGTGGTTTTCCTCCTCGGATTCGCTCTTATGGGTGCCCAAAACAGAAAAGGAATAGTACACCGTGCACATGCTAATAATGAAGAAACCGCCTCCAAAAAATATTGTTTGAGATTGATACCAATCACCTTGTTTTTAATTAAGTTTACACTCAGTCCCGGCGCCAATTCGAATCCTCTCAAGACTGCTTTTATTGACCACAAATTCTGCCATGATCCTTCTCCCACTATGATGGTGTCGTCCGCATATTGCAATAGGTTGGAACTGACTTCATTTGAGATTCTAAAAGGCTTAAAACTTCCTTGTGCTATAGCATTCTACATAAGACTATACAACTCTTCAACTGCTAACAGAAACAAAAGGACGATAAAGGATCACCTTGTCGCAAGCCCCTACCCATCTTGAAATAATTAGTTGGACTTCCGTTGACAAGAATAGACATTGAACCAGAAAAAACACATGCCTCTATCCATCTTATCAACCTACATCCGAATGTCAGTCTTCTCATAACCTCTCACAAGTACTCCCATGCTACGATATCGTACTTATTTTCAAAATCGACTTTAAACAACAAATATTCCTTATTTTTCCTTCTTGCAAAATCTACCACCTCATTGATCACATGGACCCCGTCGAGCATTTTTCTACCTAGAATAAATGTCAATTGAGAAGTGGAAATTAGGTTGTCCATTACTTTTTTTTATCTACCTATAGGCATCTTCGCCACAATTCGATACACACAACCAATCAAACATATAGGCTGATACTCCTTTAAATCTAGTGGATTACTCGATTTGGGAATAAGAGCTATGAAGGCAATCGTGATAGCTTTAGGAAGAACAACATTTGAGTGAAATTCTGCAACACAATTGAAGAGATCGACTTTGACAATCTTCCATCATTTTTTGAAAAAACCCATGCTGAAATCGCCAGGCCCTAAACTCTTCTCGCTGCCTGAATTCCATATTACTTCCTTCATTTCTTCCATCGTAAAAGGTCCGTCCATCAATACAGATTCTGCCATTGACAGGCAATTAAATTTTACCCCCTGAAGCGATGGTATTTGACTTACTGTCTCACTAAAGGAGTGGCGAAAATGGATGAAGATTTTAAGTTTGATATCCTCAACAGTGCTTAACAAGCCCCTTCTAAAATGAAGTTCCACAATGTTGTTTCGCCGATAAATTCTCTTCATCATCGCGTGGAAATATTTAGAGTTAGAATCCCTCTCGCAAATCCATATCACTCTAGCTTTCTCTCTAAGCATTGACTCCTAGTATACAAAGTTTGCCATATCCTGTAGTTAGCCTCTTTGCGTCTATCCACCATTGATTTAGAGACATTTTCCACCTCTACTATTACTTGATTGTCCAAAGAATTTAACTTCATAATAGCTTTTATCACATTCAAGCTAATACGTCCAAACACTTCATGATTCCAGCCCTTCAATTTTTCTTTCAACCTCCTTAATTTTTCTTTCAAACAATATATTTTCCTATCTTGTATTGAAAAGCTATTCCAACTGTAACACCCCAATTTTTTAGTAATTATTTATATGTATTATATTAATTAATTAATTGTGTGATTTTGTGCGTAATTGATTTATTTGGATTATTTTATTTAGCGGAAATGATATAGAAATAATAGAAATAAGATAATTGAGCCTATTGGATGAGAATGTGAAGAGTAAAGGTGAGGGTATGATTAGTAAGCCCATTAGTTAGTAGAATTAGGGTTTTATATATAAAGAGAAAAATAGGGTTAATGAGGGAAAAAAAAGAAAAGCAGTTATCATAGAGAAAAGGAAAAATGGGAAAAGAGGAGAAGAAAACCTAAGGAGGAAACTCAAGAGTTCATCAAGAAACCAAGGTAAGGGTGGGTATTTCCATGGTTATGGGATTGTATGATAATGTATGATGGGTAGTAGCATATTTATGATAAAAACCCCTAATTTCCATGGTGGTTGTTATATGATGATTATATGATGAATTTGTGTGCCTTATATGTGTGTATTCTTTTTCTTTTTTGAGGATTGAACCTATATCCATCAATTTCAAAGATTTTAGGCATAATCTTAAAACAACGATAAGACAGTTTAATTGTCTTAAAATTGTAAATTTACTTGAGATAATTACAGTATTGGATGGGTGTAGCGAGCAATTTTGGACGCGGTTCTTAAGCGCTGGTCGCTCTCTGCGGTTTGAGCTTAAAACTACAAGTCGATTCATTTTTTATCCTATTGTGAGCTGAATAAGGAAGGGAAATAGATGTCTCCAATTAACCTTGCTTGCATACTGAGTTTAAACAGCGGTCTGTTAGGTTACGAATGCTATCAATGTGGGGGGCCTTTGTACTGGTTATTTGTATTTTCGCCAATACTGTTTTCTTTCTTTTTTACCTGGGCAGAAGGTTTCTGGCGGGGAACAAGGATTAGGATGTTTAGGACTGGTGCTTTTGAATTACTGCTTTTGATTGACGGAGATATGGGATTTGGGTTTTTTGTTGATTGCGCTCGCTAAGATTTTTCTTTCAATCTTATGCCTACGTATTCCCGTTTACCGAAACAGGGAAATCAGAGCCTTCGTAGTTCCTCCTATTCTATGGGAGGAAATTGGTTTTTGGTGTCTTGTTCAAAGCCCAAGACGTGAAGCGAAAGGTGATTTGTATCTTGTTCAAAGCCCAAGATGTGAAGCTAAAAAGGTCTATTTGTGTCTTGTTCAAAGCCCAAGACGTGAAGCTGAAAGACCTCGGCTTTAGAGAGAATTTGTCATCTCTAAAGAGGGGAGAAGGAGAATTACTTTAACTGGGATACGCGGATCCGAGCAATGCCATAATTTCCGAAGAAAGGATTTTAACCTGAAGGAGAAGACTTTAACTCAGTGTAGTGCAATGCCATCTTTCCTTTAGGAATTTCTCATGCTAAAAGAGGGACAGTGGCATGGATGTAGATGATCCAGAGGCTTGCCGCTTACAGCGATTAGATGAAGGGAAAGGAGTTGTTGATGTTTGTGTACTGTGAACGAGGCACAACTTTGATGCTAAAAGGTTGATTGGATCAACCAGTGGTTTTCTTATACAAAGCCTAAGAGGAGGCTAATTTCCGCTAGGAAAATCATTATACAAAGCCTAAGAGGAGGCTATTTAGGTGTCTCGTACAAAGCCTGAGAGAGAGGCTAAAAGGGTTGACTCAACAGGAGAATCTTTTATACTCAACAAGAGAGTGATCTTGTATCTCGTATGAAGCCCGAGATGGAGGCGAAAGGGGTAATTGACTCAATGAGAGAGTCTCTTATGTGTCTCGTACGAAGCCCGAGAAAGAGGCGAAAAGCTTGTTTGACTCCACTGGGGAGAATTTTGGTATCTCGTACGAAGCCCGAGATGGAGGCTATTGTAACTGTTTCAGTTGAGTGACAGATCCAATATACTGATTTTAAAAGAGAAAATCAGTTCTTATATGAGCAACACTGTACACAGGGATTTAATTTGAGGATCAGGGATATTTCCTTCTCTTTGAGGAAACGGGAAATCCAAAGGGTGTCGAGACTGTCCGAGTCTGCGGGTTTCCTTCCTATTTAACGAAGGGTGCTTGAGAATGTCTTTGAGACTCAAGGAAGTTAGACTGTCCGTGTCTAGAGTTTTATCTTTTGTACTATGCTTTGAGAAACAGTAGTAGACTCTATGAAAGGACTGTTCTATGAGGATGACTATGTTCTGTTCCTATACCTCTAGGAGGTCGTCGGGACAATTTGTACGAAGCCCAAGAGGAGGCTGGAAACTTTTAAGAAGCCGACGGGTCCTTGTACGAAGCCCAAGAGGAGGCTATCATTCCCGAAGGAAGAGATCATTATACGAAGCCTAAGAGGAGGCTGTGAATACTTCTAAGAAGCCGTAGTGTCCTTGAATAATGCCCAAGAGGAGGCCGATGCTTTTAAGAAGCCCGTGGGTCTATCATCTCCTTTCCATTAGGAGAGATAACTCTTTTAAAGATAAAAACCACTGGTAAACGTGCGAGGTTTACTATCCAGCGACTTTTAGCTTTTAAAGAGGGTTCCTTAGTTAAGGTCCAAGATTATGACCGTAGTGGGTACCCAAACCCCGAGACATTCAAGGCAAGCTATCCACAAGGAATAGATCAAGTCAGGAAAGTTTGAGAATTTGGAAGAAACTCAAAGATGCCATTCACGGAGAATACATTCATCTGGGGGAGTAGAGCTTCTTGACGATTCCTAAGGAGGACAGCCGAAGAGAAGACTGTATCTGGTGCTCCTATTGGGGATCTAGGCGTCTATTTCTACGAATAAGTGAAACGGCGTCACCTAGTTCTAGACGTAGTAGCCGGGGAAACTCGAAATATCTATACTATTATTACACAGTAGATATGAGTTTATGAAATGAGACTTACAGTGAGCAGCCCCACAATACAGTTTATAATATGAAAGCAGTAAACGAAAGCGATAACCACTTACTCGGTTGTAGTGCTTCTATGCTGTTTGGTTAGTTGTTCAACAAAGAAAGATTGAAAACAACAGTATATTCAAAATCAAAGGAGAAAGTGCTTTGAAAAAGAAAGATTTGGGGCTTACAGCTCAAGGAGAGGCCCAGGGTTTTATCAGTGAGCGCACTGTTTAAATTTGTACAGAGGGACTTATACAAGTGACTGGGGCCCGAAATGGTTTTCTGTACAAAGGGATGGGTCTTACACTCTCTCAAGAGGCCCAAAAAGTTTTAAAGAAAAAGAGTGGGGCTTATAACACGAGGGTAGGCCCAAATAATTTTTCGTTTAAAAATGGCGATCGCGCCGAGGTTTTCTTTTAACGCAGAGGGACTTATACAATAAGTGAGGCCCAAAATGTTTTGGTTAAAAGGGGGATTGGGTCTTACACTCTAATAGAGGCCCAAAGTGTTTTGAACGGGTCTTATAGCTCAAGGAGAGGCCCAAGGGTTATTTTGAAAAGGCGACGATCGCGCCGTTTGTTTTTGACGGTATCGGGACTTATACAATATACTGAGGCCCAAAAATGATTTGGTCAAAAAAAGGATTGGGTCTTACACTCTATTAGAGGCCCAAAGTTTTAAGAAAAAGAAATGGGTCTTACTACTCGAGGATAGGCCCAGATGGTTTTTATTTTTAAACGGGCGACGATCGCGTCGTTTACTTGTACAGAGGGACTTATACAATGAATGAGGCCCAAAAAGTTTTTGTACAAGGGGGGATGGGTCTTACACTCTCTCAAGAGGCCCAAAGTGTTTGAAAATGATTTATGAGGGTTGAATTAATCCAAAACCCTAATTTGTTTTCAAAATGTATTTAATTGAATAAAAATTCAATTAAAATGATCAAAAATTGTTTAACACATGGAAAACAAATTGTGATCTTGGATTAATGCTTCAAAAATTAAGTATTGACCTACAAAATAATTAGAAAGCATTAAAAGTTGCAAAATCAATGTAAAAAAAATATTTAAAATGCCAAAAACAATTAAAACATTAATTCTTTGCAAAAATATCAATTATATGAAATAAATAATATTTTTTGGGATTTTTTGATAAAATAAAATATTTTAACATTTTTGTGAATTATTAAAAAAAGAATCAACTCAAAATCATTAAAACTCAGAGAGAAATTAATTTTTGAATCAATTAAACAAAATCACAAAATTCAAATATTTGAATTATTCAAAAATGGCGCCAAGAACAGCTGAAGAACACGCGCGTGTTCTTGGTTTCTCAGATTTGCGTTTTCTATCCAATCTCAATGAATACGTAATCATATCATGTAATCCACATATCATTATGCTCGTCTCAACCTCACGATCATGTCTATGTACTTTAATTTCATTTAAATTAAACATACAACAAGAAATTACGAAGAGACCTCAAGAACCCTAATTTCTGCATGAAGGCTAGGATTTTTGATACACGATTCAAACAATGCAATTAATTGAGGGAAAACATTCCATGCATGATTATGAACATATGGCCAAATTATTGTGCGAGGAAATATGCATAGATTGAGAGATGACCAAGTATGTGCTTACCTCCAAGTCGTGACAGCAAGTTCAAAGTGATTTTTGATTTGGAGGTGTTACAGATGAGTTGTGATGATCTGAACAGCTTCCCTACACCCTATGGATTGTGTTTGGATGGTTGGACTTGATTGAAATTGGCTGGATCATTTTGTGGTACCTCAGCTGCACTTTGGTTAAAACCTTGAGCAACCAGCTGGTGATTTCGTGAAATTGATGTTTCAGAAGTAATCTAAGTGTTTGATCAGCTCATATGTGATGTATGTGAGGTGTGTGAGTGATTGGTTTGATTGGAAAAGCTCTCAAACTCAAAACTCGATAGCTACCTTGCTAAGAAAGGCATTTTTGCCAAGAGAAAGAGATTTTGAGGAAAGCATCTGTTAGATGGCTTTGGTGTACTCAAACTGATCACAATTGAGCTCTATTTATAGTAGAGCAAGTTTGTTTTGCAAGGAATAGTGAATGGCAGCTGGTAAGTAGGTTTGGCCAATGTTGGCAAATGAAAATCCAAGTCTCCTCTAGCCATTGACTAGAGGTTAGGGCACAGAGCTTTGGTCCCCTTGGTCTTGGATAAGTCTTGACTGATTTCAGATGAGAATGGCTCAGTCCATGCCACCTTGATGGTTTCATTGAATGCCTCATTCCAAATTTGAAGTCTTGGCCCTATTTTGGCCATTCTAGGTTAAACATGCTATTTCTTGTTCCATGGACTTTGGAGGCTTGGCTCAGTGATTGTCCCCTTTAGATTCAATCCTCTGAGGTGTCCAAGTGGATAGGAGCAATTGAATTTGGCTGATTTTGGCAAATCGACCAAAGTTGCAAATTCTGCCTTGCCTTGACAGATTTCAGCAAGGCAACTTGGCAATGTTGTATCTCATGGTGTAGGTTGAATTTGGCAATGTTCTTGGCCATTTTGGAAAGCTCTTACATGATACAACAACTGCTTGAACAAGTTTGGTTTTGATCTCTTTTGATTCCAAGTGAAAAATCCCCCTACATTTGGCAAAAAGTGAGGCAGAATCTGACTTAGTGAAAATTTCACTAAGTGTTGGAAAAAGTGAGATTTTCACTTTTCAGCCACTTTGTTCACTACATAACTCAAAATCCTTAATGAATTGGAATGACTTGTAGTTGAAGTTTTTGTAGGTGATAATGAGGGCTACAAATCCATCTTTGGATGAGAAAAAATGGCCTTGTGGTTTAGGAGTTATGGTCCTCCAAAGTTGGTACCTTTGCCACTTTATTTTTAACTTAGAAAAATTTCTAAGTTTTATGGTTACCCCTTTTACAAGTTATCTCACTTTTCTTGATTTTTGTTGATGAATGATGATTCAAATCATACATTAACATCATTTTAGGGTTAAAAATCCATTTTGGTGAAAAATCTCAAAAAGTCAAAGTTGACTTTTGTGCACAGTTGACTTTTTATCAGATGAATTCCAAACTGTGCAATTCTTCAGGAAATCATGTCCTTGACCTAAATCAAACTTGATGGACATGTTCCATGGGTGTCATAGGGTATATTCAATCATGTATTAGGGTTTGGGAGCATGTCTAGGTCAAAAGTCAAAGTTACAGTTGACTTTTCCCTTAAAACCCTAATTGTGGTGCAGATGGAATTGAGACTTGTTGCTCAAGCTTCTTGGATCAATCCATTGTTCCAAATGGATCAATATGGTATATTAGAGACCCTCAAATCATCTCTTGAGGTCTTGGCTCATGGTTTGTCCCAAAAGTCAACTTAGGGGTGAATTAGGTCAAGAAACCCTAATTCCTGATTTTTGATGAATGCATCCCCCGAGGCAAAATTGACTTGATGCATGGGTTCATGAGGTTCCATGAAGTATATTAGGTTATGTTTTGGATCATTTCCTTGTGCCCAGATGAAAATTTCCATCTGGAGGCCCTGGTCGACCAAAACCCTAATTTGGTGACACTGTCGATCTTGAGACTTGATCCACCTAGAAGGGAGCAGCCTTGTGCTTAATCCTTGAAGTGGGAGTCCTTTTTGATCCATTGAGGATGTTTGAGAGATTAGACAAGTTGAATATCATGTCATTTCTTGATTGATCCTTTGTCTAAGCACTCAGAGAGGGCTTGAAACCCTAATTTTGATTGTAATGGATGCTCACCCATCCTTGGGGAGGCTAATGAAGCATAAAGGTACATCCATATTGTGATGATGATTTTCACAATGATGGGAAATCTAAGTGGTCAAAATTTGGGGTATTACAGATGCCCCTATTTAATCTTCTTGGACCCGAAGGTGTGAATGACGAAGGTGTTCGGGCATTCGGGGTGCAAGAGGATTAAATATCGGAATACCCGAAATTTTGATGGTGGTTATGAATGGTAGCTTACGCATTCATCTTCTTTAGCTAAGCGATGATGCTTAGAAAAGGTAAACTTCCCCTCGATCCTGGTTTCCTACCAAGGAACTGGTCTTAGTTTCTTTTTTGTCAACTTCCCCTCGTTCCTGGTTTTCTACCAAGGAACTGGTCTTAGTTTCTTTTTTGTCAACTTCCCCTCGTTCCTGGTTTTCTACCAAGGAACTGGTCTTAGTTTCTAATTTAAACTTCCCCTCGATCCTGGTTTCCTACCAAGGAACTGGTCTTAGTTTCTGATTTAAACTTCCCCTCGATCCTGGTTTCCTACCAAGGAACTGGTCTTAGTTTCTTTTGTCAATAAACTTTACTGACAAGGGACGCTATTCGTAGCGGCTTTCCTTCAAACTTCTCGCCGAATTTTCCTGGGGAGATGCCATTTGAGTGGAAAAAGTTTTGATGTCAGACTTGCTGGGGAACCCATTTGTCTGAGTTGTAGAGTTGCACAAACATCTCTGTTGGAGACGCCATTTGTCGATTCTACTAGGGAAAGCGAGTCTCTTGAGAGACTGTTTTCGTTTGGGATCTTTCATCATACTTTTCTCGGGATCTTCCCGGAGAAACGCCATATGATGGGGTCCAATTTTGAGGTGCCAATGACCTTCTCATCAGTGGTTTTTCGGAGCAAAACTGGCGTACTGCCGAATCTCTGATCACGAGGCTTTCTCTGTGGATTTTCCTTAATCCGGGAAAGCAAGGACATCATCTTCAATGGCGAAGAGTGATGTTTATTGAAAGTTTTCTCTGGCTTTTCAAAGGTTCAAGTTATCAAAGTGGTCAAGGACCAACTTCTTTCCAGAAATAAACTGGAAGCGAGGTTGTTCAGACACAGTATTTCCTGACGAGGAAAGAACTGACAACTCGATTGAGAGGACTTCTACCACTAGGGGACAAGACCGACTAGAGTGATAGTCATGCAATATGAAATGTGAATGCAAATAAAAAATGCATGATGTATGTATATATATGCTGACAAAACAGACGCGACATACAGGCTAATGGATGAACACAATTGGATACTCGGCCATCGCGGGGCGAAGAAGTACCGTTGATTCAAAATAGAAATTCCACCTTGCTTAGGAGAGATAGTCCCGTTGGGAGCTATGTTGATCGGGCTTAGGAGATGAGAACTCGGCCGAGGCGTGTCAGACGAAACAAGGTCTCTGACACAGTTGATCCCTTCATTCAGGCATACTGGCTTAGAAGGAGTACTTTGATTCAGCACTTTGAAGTTCGCTTACTTCGGGAGAAGCGATCGATGTTCTTCTGATGTTCAACAGTCAAAAGAAATGCCATCTTTAATTTAAAAGCAGAAAAAATTTAACAAGTAAATTCATTTTTGTTTTATTTTAAGAATCACTGATTAAGTTTAAACAACGTCGTTCTGTAAAGCTAAAACAAGTAAAGAATTACAAACAAAAGCACAAGGGCTCAAATTTTATTGATAAGATGGAGATCAGCCAAACGCGTGATTCCAAAGAGTATATACAAAGTTAGAAAATGGTAATTTACAGGGAAAAGGGCTAAGTTGAAACATAACGACCACTATCCTTCTACCAACTTTGAGTTCGGGACATCCTGAGCTTCCGTCGAGGATGACCTTGACTGGAGTTTTCCTCCGATAGATGATGTAACTACTGCTGAGGGACTTGCCTCTGTTGAACATAGTTACTTGCCATTATCCCTAACTTTTGCCTGGATTGTACTATGAGATTTCCAATCCATCGGGATGATTCTTTTTCATGTCTCTAACTTTTGCCTGGACCTCCCTTTCGGGTTTTCAATCCACCGAGACGTTTTTTTTTTTAGTTTAGGCGAAGTATTTCTTGACTACATCAACATTCGTGGGGTAGGCAAATTCCTCTCCGTCCATGGTTGCAAGTCTCAAGGCGCCGCCTGAGAAAACTTTCGTGACCACATAGGGGCCATCATAATTTGGGGTCCATTTGCCCCGAGAATCAGTGAGAAATGATTGTATCTTCTTGAGCACAAGGTCTCCTTTCCTGAAGACACGAGGTCGGACCTTTTTGTCGAACGCCCTCTTCATTCTCTGTTGATACAACTGACCGTGGCATAGTGCCGTGATTCGCTTCTCTGCGATCAGGTTCAGGTCGTCGTGTCGACTTTGACACCATTCAGCCTCGGTGAGCTTAGCTTCCATCAATACTCGAATTGACGGGATCTCTACTTCTATGGGGAGCACTGCCTCCATGCCATATACTAGAGAGAAAGGGGTAGCCCCTGTTGAAGTGCGGACAGATGTGCGATAACCATGAAGAGCAAAGGGTAGCATTTCGTGCCAATCTTTATAGGTTACAACCATCTTTTGAACAATCTTCTTGATATTCTTGTTAGCCGCTTCTACCGCTCTGTTCATCTTGGGTCGGTAGGGAGATGAGTTATGGTGTTCGATCTTGAACTCTGTGCATAACTCTTTCATCATCTTATTGTTCAAGTTAGACCCATTATCAGTAATGATCTCGCTTGGAACACCATAACGGCAGATGATATTGTTTTTGATAAATCGGACCACCACTTGTCGGGTTACATTGGCGAATGACGCTGCTTCGACCCACTTGGTGAAATAGTCAATGGCTACCAGGATGAACCGATGTCCGTTTGAAGCCTTGGGCTCAATCATACCAATCATATTGATTCCCCATATCGAGAAAGGCCACGGGGAAGAAAGAACTTTGAGATGTGATGGCAGTACATGAATTTTGTTGGAGTATACCTGACACTTGTGACACCTCCTCATGTACTTGTAGCAGTCGGATTCCATGGTCAACCAATAATACCCAGCCCTGAGAATTTTTCTCGCCATTGTGTGTCCGTTGGCATGAGTGCCAAAGGATCCTTCATGAATTTCTTTCATGAGTACGTCTGCTTCTGGTCTGTCGACGCATAGGAGCAAGACCATGTCAAAATTTCTCTTATAAAGAGTGTCACCGCTCAGGAAGAAGTTTCCAGCCAATCTTCTGAGGGTCTTTCTATCTTTTCTGAGTACCCCAGATGGGTACTCTTGTTTCTGAAGGAAGCCTTTGATATCGTGATACCAAGGTTTGTCGTCTATGACTGCTTCGATCGTGAAGATGTAAGCGGGCCGTTCAAGGCGCATTATGTCGATCTTAGGTACGTCATTCCATCGACCTACGCTAATCATGGAAGAGAGAGTGGCTAATACATCAGCCATGTGATTCTCATCACGAGGGATGTGATGAAAGTCGACTATGTTGAAGAAGGGTAACAACCTTCTTGCATAGTCTTTGTAAGGAATCAATCCTGATTGGTATGTGTTCCAATCTCCTTTTATCTGGTTAATAACCAGGGTTGAATCGCCGTATACGTCCAAGTTTTTGATCTTTAAATCAATCGCTTCCTCGAGACCCATGATACATGCTTCGTATTCGGCCTCGTTGTTCGTACATTTGAACGTAAGTCTGGCAGTGAAAGGAATGTGGGAATCCTGAGGGGTAACAATGATTGCCCCAATTCCGTTTCCATAATGATTGACTGCTCCGTCAAAGATAAGTCCCCACTGGGAACCTGGTTCTGGCCCTTCACTGGGTAGCGGTTCATCGCAATCTTTCATCTTTAGATACATGACATCTTCGTCTGGGAAGTCAAACCCGATTGATTCTTGATCATCAATCGGTTGATGAGCCTAATGATCGGCTAAAATACTTCCTTTAACGGCTTTCTGAGCATGGTACTCTATGTCATATTCTGATAGTAACATCTGCTAACGGGCAATCCTTCCCGTGAGAGCAGGTTTTTCGAAAACGTACTTGATTGGATCCACTTCGGAGACTAACCAAGTAGTATGACGAATCATGTACTGGCGAAGACGTTTGGCTGCCCAAGCCAAAGCGCAACAAGTTTTCTCGAGCATTGTGTACCGAGTTTCGCAGTCGGTGAATTTCTTGCTTAGATAGTAAATGGCAGACTCTTTCCGTTTAGTTTCGTCTTGTTGGCCAAGTACACATCCCATTGAGTCCTCTAGGACTGTGAGGTAAATGATCAGTGGTCTTCCTTCCACTGGAGGTGATAGAATCGGAGGATTCAACAGATATTCCTTGATACTGTCGAAGGCAGTTTGGCAATCTTCTGACCAAACGCAATCCTGGTTCTTTTTGAGTAACTTGTAAATCGGCGCGCATGTCGCGGTCATGAGGAATATGAATCTGGAGATGTAGTTCAAACGTCCCAGGAATCCTCTGACTTGTTTTTCAGTTTTCGGAGAAGGCATTTCTTGAATGGTCTTGACCTTGTCAGGATCAACCTCAATTCCTTTCTGGCTGACGATGAACCCTAGTAGTTTCCCCGAACGGACACCGAAGGTGCACTTGTTGGGATTCAAGCGGAGCTTGAATTTTCTTAGACGTTCGAACAATTTTGACAGATGTTCAACGTGCTCATCCTCTGTTCTTAATTTTGCAATCAAATCATCGACATATACCTCGATTTCTTTGTGTATCATGTCATGAAACAGAGTAGTCATGGCCCTTTGATAGGTTTCCCCGGCATTCTTCAAACCAAATGGCATTACCTTGTAACAAAAGGTACCCCATGGGGTAATGAACGAAGTTTTCTCCATGTCTTTCGGCGCCATTTTGATCTGGTTATAGCCCGAGAATCCATCCATGAAGGAGAAAACTTTGAACTTTGCTGTGTTGTCAACCAACATGTCAATGTGTGGTAAAGGAAAGTCGTCCTTTGGACTTGCCTTGTTCAGATCTCTGTAATCGACACACATTCTGACCCTTCCGTCCTTTTTGGGAACGGGTACGATGTTGGCTAACCATTGAGGATATTCAGATGTAGCGAGGAAACCCGCGTCGATCTGTTTCTGTACCTCCTCCTTGATTTTGATGGCCATGTCCGGGTGAGTGCGTCTCAACCTTTGCTTTACTGGCGGACATTCTGATCTCAACGGTAAGTGATGTTCCACGATGCTGGTATCCAACCCTGGCATATCCTGATAGGACCAAGCGAACACATCGGGGAATTCTTTGAGAAGCTTTATTAAACCCTCTCTGGCAGTTGGACTGAGCCGTGCCCCGATCCTGATTTCTTTTCTCTCTTTTTCCGAACCCAAGTTTACCGTTTCCAACGGCTCTTTGTGAGGTTCAATGGACCTTTCCTCTTGTCTGAGTAATCGGGAGATCTCTTCTGGAATTTCGTTGTCAACTTCTTCTTCAACCCTAAATAACGGGAACTCAAAGTTGGAAGAAGGCATCGGATCGTATGTTTCAACGGGGTTTAAAACAAGCAATCTGCATGACGTGATGATTCGTGTTTAGAAGAGATAGAGAAAATGCAAGTGTGTGCAGTGTTTTGATTTTACTGCTTGTTTTTTTTTATTGAATGTTTTTTAGGATTACCATTTTCTGAAAAAGCAAAAAGAGAAAACAGCAATTAATGCGGAAATTACAGAACGACGTTATTTTATTAATGAACAAGTCGACTCTTGAAACTACAGCCCTATAAAACAAAACTCTGTCGCTTTGGGCAAAGCGAAGAGGGAAATTTACAGAAAACGAGCCCTATCAAAATATCTGTTTCACCTGGGCAGGGTGAAAGGCTTAAAGATGGCAATTACTTTGACTGACGAACGACCTTCGGAACATCGACAGCAACCCATTGGCGGCGAACTCCTCGGTGAATCACAAAGTCTGGCACCTTCCTTGATTTGTCTTCAGAAGTAACGCTGATTTCTGGTGGAGCAGGATCATTGGAATTTGTCTCCCCGGCAGAATTGTCGTAGGAGAATTCCTCAGTTGTATTTTGCATAGCATTTGTGCTCTCAGCTGTATCTCCCCATCCAGTTGGCTGGATATCTTCGAGCCTGATACGAGAGCTTTCGGGAGCGGTGTACTTGACCATATAGTCGTATTTTCCACTTGGTTGTCCCAGGGTGTCCCACACTTCTGTGGAACTGGAGGAGTCATTTCTCTCGATGACGTTGACCTCGGGAAAAGCATAATTGATGAATTCTAGTCCTGCAAACGTTGCGAATTCATCTTTATGTTGAGTAGTTTCTGAATGACCTGAGTGTTGATCCCATGACATGGTGGGGACACAGGTATTCTGTTCAATGATGCTCAGCTGAGTTTCATTACTCGGCTGACTTTCTTGCCCCAAGTTTCCTGGGTAAGGCTGCCACATTGGCAGGCCATCCATCGGGCCATAGTAATTGTAGTCAAAATTATCTTTCATCGGAGTGTCTTCCTCTAATGATTTTGGCGGAGCACGACATCCTTCCGGATCATAATCTCCGTAGATCATTTCAACATCTGACCTGGGTATAAATCTCGGATTTTCTGTAGGAAAGCAAAAAGGCATAGGCACCTCTTCCTGAGACATATAGCAGTCCTTGTTAAGGTAGGACTTCTATTCTTCATCTGTGTCAGAGGGATCTTCCTCATTGATAGCATGAACTATCTGAGACACTGGGTGAAGAAAACCTCCACTGTGGAAGAATTTTTGAAGGGGATGAAGACTTTCATCGTTGGCAACTGTCTGGGTACATGTTGCAAAAAAACCAAGACCCTTCTTTGTTTTATTGTCAGTGGGAATGACAAGCTGTCCCCATCCTGTCGTATCAGTACTCTCGACCGCTTTGATAGCATCTTTGTACGAAGAAATTGAAGTTCCTTCTTTGAACTGACTGTCCTTACTCACCGATAGTACTTGGAACTGAGTTCCAATAACCTCCTCGGGTTCCACACAAGTAGATGATGATAAGTTGCTCACAAGCAAGGCTTGTTCCCCACAAACCGTGATAAGTTGATCATTCTAAACGAACTTTAGCTTTTGGTGGAGGGTTGAAGTAACCGCTCCAGCCTGATGTATCCAAGGTCTTCCAAATAAACAACTGTATGTTGCCCGGATGTCCATGACCTGGAAAGTGATTTGGAAAGTGTGAGGACCAATAGTTATGGGAAGATCCACTTCGCCGATAACTGTTTTTATGGATCCGTCGAATGCTTTGACGACGACCTCGCTGACTCTCATCGGAGGGCCCTTGAATGATAATTGCATTAAAGTGGACTTCGGCATAACATTCAGGGCTGACCCTGTGTCTACCAGTACGCTGGCTAAAGCATCGTCCTGGCAGTTAACTGTAATGTTGAGCGCCATGTTATGACGGCGACCCTCTTCAGGTAATTCCTCATCACTAAATCCCAAATTATTGCAGGAAGTGATGTTAGAGACAATACTATCGAACTGTCTGATTGTTACATCCTGTTCCACAAAGGCTTGCTCCAAGACTTTCTGTAGAGCCTCTCTGTGTGCTTCTGAACTGAGTAACAGTGATAATACTGAGATCTTTGAAGGAGTCTGTAACAGTTGATCAACAATGTTATATTCACTCCTTTGGATGAGCTTTAGCATCTCATCTTTGTCTTTTGAAAAGTCGGGATTACTAGATTGACCGACTGGTGGATCAGGAATTTCTACCTGAAGTTCCTTTTCTTTGTTGGATTCTCCAACCCCTCGGTTGAAGATTCGACCGCACCGTGTTACACGACTGATGTCTGCGATATTCACGACGGAGGGTAATGGAATTTCCTTTCCATTCTCGATTATTGTTGCACCGTATTTGTAAGGGATTGCCTTAGCTGATTCATACGGTAGTGGCCCCGGTATATAGATGACTATAGGAACCTTCTGATTTTTCTGACCATCATAGGTAATCTCGATCCGTTCCTGTTTGGGAACTCTAGATTCGTCAAGTAGAGGGATGATGGCAAAAACATCCCTGATCTGGTGATGACCAGAGATGGTGACAGCATCCTCAACTTGCTCGGCAAGGTAGTTCGGCGACCAAATGATGGGTCCTGAACCTGGATATGGACGAATTTCTCCATGATCGATCTGACCCTGAAGAGCTGCTCTCACAAGGTAACACCCTTTGTTACTTTCCGAACAGACGCTACAACTGTCATAGTTGTGTGGTGGCACCTGGCCACGCCCACTTTGAATACAATGTAACCTCACTAGGTTACCTTCCATTGATCGGACATCCTGACTTTGACGACGAGAAGGATTCCTGTGATTGATACTAATCTGCTGAGTATCTTCGTCCATATAGATTGGCATCCACCAGTGATTTAACAAGTGCTGAAGTGCCTCCTGGACAAGGGTACAACCTCGATCGTTTTCGCAACCTGCTTTACAGTTTTGATAGTCATGTGATATTAAGAATCCAAGTCGGACCTGCTCAGCATGTAACTCTACCAGGTTGGTATTCATTACGCGGATATCAAATATTTGAACCATGTTGATTTGATAGGAGTTCCTATCATGGTAGTCTTGGATCCATCCAAGATCCATCTGACGCTGGAGGGCCTCTTGTATGAAAGAGCATCCCTGTTTGTTTACCGAGCAAATCAGACAGGAACTGTAATCGTTCCGCGGCAGATTATGATACTGGCTTTGCCTTGAGTGCATCGCCACCAAGTTGACATTCATCGCACGGATGTCGTGGTTTTGAATGACGTTGGAATTCGTGTAAACCATGTTAACTCCACGAACTCGGTGCTCTTGGATCCATCGAGATCCATCTGTTCCTGTAGAGCTGCTTGCACCACAGAACATCCCTGGTTGTCTTTAGAGCAGATATCACACTGGTGATAATTATGAGGTGGCACATGGCCATATCCACTCTGTCTACAATGCATCTTGACCAGATTGGTCCCCAATAAGAGTACATCGTGAATTTGATAGACATTGTTAGTCTCTTTCTCAATCAGATTG
Source organism: Lathyrus tuberosus (assembly GCA_022829125.1). Taxonomy (NCBI): domain Eukaryota; kingdom Viridiplantae; phylum Streptophyta; class Magnoliopsida; order Fabales; family Fabaceae; genus Lathyrus; species Lathyrus tuberosus. Next base: position 6,708,226 of record JALAZF010000261.1, on the reverse strand, counting down.
ACTGCAGCTTTCTCATGTTGAGGCAGCAGGTTCGTGAGAACATTAGGATTCGTATCTTTGAAAGATAAGAGCCCGCTCCTAACAAGCTTTTGCACGTCGGATTTGAAATTGAGACAAGTCTCAATGTTATGCCCAGAACCTCCTTGATGATAAGGGCATGTTTGATCCGCTTTAAACCAAAAAGGCGGATTTTCCGGAACTGAAAGGGGAGATTTAGTCTGAATGTGCCCCTTAGCCAGCAGTAACGGAAACAGTTCTGCGTACGTTACGGGTATAGGATCAAATCCTGGTGGCCGTGTTGTACGGTTGTTGTTATATGGAGGACGAGCCTACTGAAGAGGTTGTTGTGTCCTTTGTTGGTCAGGTTGGCTCTGCGCAACCTGAGGTTGATACATAGGAACAGGCGCGGGGCCGATAGCAGGAATAACAGCTGCTACTGGTTGATAACGTCGCCTTTGCTTTCCGAGAGAGATATTCCCAATATCTTTCTCTTTTTTCTTAGGGAGAGCATTACCATATTTTTTAGTACCGCTTGTCGATCCAGTGTCTTTTACCAAACGTCCTTCTCGGACGGCTTCCTCAAGACGTACACCCATGCCGACCATTTCGGTGAAATCACTGGGTGCACTGGCAATCATTCGGTCATAGTAAAATGAGCTTAAGGTCTTCAAGAAGATTTTTGTCATCTCTTTTTCCTCAAGAGGTGGACAAATTTGAGCGGCAATTTCACGCCACCTTTGAGCATACTCCTTAAAGGTTTCCTTGTCCTTTTGTGACATTGATCTGAGTTGATCTCTGTCGGGTGCCATGTCCAAATTGTACTTGTATTGTTGGACGAAGGCAGTACCAAGATCTCTGAATGTACTGATCGTAGTACGGTTTAAACCCATGTACCATTTGAGTGCGGCACCGGTTAAACTATCCTGAAAATAGTGAATCAGCAAGTCCTGATTCTCCGTCTGAGCTGACATCCGCCGAGCGTACATCACCAGATGGCTCTGAGGGCAAGAGTTACCCTTGTATTTTTCAAAGTCGGGCACTTGGAACTTGTGTGGGACTTTCACATTTGGGACCAAGCAGAGGTCTGCGGCGTCCTTTCCAAATAGATCCTGACCGCGAATGGCTTGCAGCTCTTTCTGCATTTCCAAGAACTGCTCCTGGAATTCATCCATTCTGTCAAACATAGTTTCCTTCTTACCAGAAGGTGTTTGTGGAATTTGTCCTTCCGGGACAGTGTGCACCACAGGGGGTGGTACCGTGACTACGGCAGTAAGTCTTGGCGCCTCCCGAAGTTTGTAACCTTCAGGAGTCTTGAGTATGCCCCTGGCATCTTCGCTTTCCCGAAGTTTGTAACCTTCAGGCCCAGCGGCTTCTGTTGCGATTCCCTGATCTTCAGTGATCGGCGGAACATATCCTTCCGGGATATAGTTAACAGGCATGCCCAAAGGACGATCTTTCGGCATCTGATACCTAGGATCATACTTTTCTATGATGGGCGTTGAGGTGATCTCTGAGATCACAGTTCTTTGTAGCTGAGCTTCTGCCATGGCTTGCATGTCGTTACGAAGCTTTCTCATATCCTCTCTCAGAGCGTCGATCTCTTCTTTCAACTCTCTGTTTTCTTCCTCAAGATCATCCATCTTTTTCTGACGATTGGCCCGAGTATTATACGAATGAGACAGTTTGACTCTAGAATCGAGACACAAACGTAAGATTCGTAGGGAAGGAGAATACACGATGTGAGAATGCAATGATTATATTAATTGTTTTTTTGGTTTAATCAAAATAAACTTCGACAATTAGATTGCAAATATCAAACAGTGGGGAAACCCCTTTTTATTGAATTCCAAAGGATTACAGAAATGGAAATACAGTAGATTACAAAGTGCAGAAACAGAAACCTAAACTAATGGGTCCCGAGTCCTCTTCTTTGACCAGGGCGCTTGGGCCGTTGTTGGGTTGTCATTTCTTTGCCAGGTGAAAGGAGCGAGCAAATTCCTTTGGTCATCTTGATTTTCTACAGCATGCTGCTCCAAAATTTCAATCAGAACATCTTTCTCTTTTAGTAGTTGCTGTATTTGGATACACTCTACGTCGAGGGTGCGGTACTTGTTCTTCCAAGATCTTCTTTCCTTTTGAACTTTGTTGAGAGTAACCTGAAGCTTTTCCGTTTCTGTCATGAAGTACATGATAGTTTCCCTCGGTGGAAGAATTCCGTAATAAGGATAAGGCATCTTTAGCTTGAGAGCTCTAGTTTGTACCCAATGAAGGTAAGGCTCTACCGAGACACAGTCCGGTTTTCCCAGAGACTCTCGTCCTTTCTTATGAACATGTTTCCAAGCTTGCACTATTTCCATCTTTAGTGCTCTGTCACTTTCTCCTTCCTTGAAGAAAAGACCTTCCAGATGAACACCCAGTGGGATGTGTCTCATCGGGTATCCAAATTGACGGCGAACCAATACCGGATGGTAGTTGATTCCTCCTTTAGTTCCTATGAGGGGTATGCTGGGGAAGTTTCCACAACGGTCAATGATTCTAATTCCCTCATAAATCCTATTACACCAATCTATATCGGAATTGGTGAGAGACATGATCTTCTGCGACCAACGTAAGACACTCTTGCAATCCCAAAAAGCAGCAGACTTAGGCAAGTGTGAGATAAACCATTTGTAAAGCAAGGGTACACAGCATGTGATCTCCCCTCCGCTATACAAATTTCCTAAGTGTACAGAATGATACGCATCTGCGAGCAAAGTCGGCACAGGGTTTCCAATGAGAAAACCCTTAATAGCGTTGATATCGACGAAGTTATTGATGTTGGGAAACAAAAATAACCCGTAGGTGAGCAAGACAAAGATGCTTTCAAAAGCAGTCCCGTTCCCTATACTAGCAAAGTACAGAGCTTTCTTTGTCAGGAACTGGGCTGGCAAACCTTGGATGCCACCCTTAGTGGTCATGTGAGTCCTGACCTCAGACTCGTCCAAATGAATTGCTATTGCAATAGTCTGATTCTTTGGAATTTCTTCCAGTCCAGAAAATGGAGCTCGATCAATGATATGTAAATCAGTCAGATGAGAATACTCCTCCAGCGTTGGTGCAAGCTGGTAATCCGGGAATGTAAAACAGTGATAAACTGGATCGTAGAATTGAATGAGCACGTCCATGATCCCCTTAATCACATGGACTCTTAACAGTGGTAACAAACCACCGTGCTTGGCTCTGAAAGCCTCTGGGTTAACGATCATCCTTGCTAACCTTCTTAAATCCCCTAGTTTTGGAACCTTGAAGGTATACTGGTGAGTTCTCCTTCTACCGAAATCCATTAGCGTAATCTTTTTCTCTGATATTTGCAATCACAGTCTTAGTTTAATTTGAAAAACAGAGAGACTAGAAGAGAAAGTTTTTGAATGTTTTAATGTTTTATTAAATGAATGCATGAATGCAGCACACAAAAACATAGAAAAAACATGGGGTCAGAGGGTCGTTGTCATGAAGTCAAGGCTCTACCCATCCCCAAAGGTTTATACTAGGGTGATTTTTGTACTTGTACTCATTATCATCAGCTCCTCCCAGGAAAGAAAAACAACAAGCGGATCGCCAGCGAGTTGTAAAGCAATCTTAGAGTAAGTGCCATTCACCGAGAATAGATCACCAGCCTCAAATGAGGGTAGTATCACGTAACAACTATTTCTGATAGTTTCCGCACTACAAAAGGGTTTGGCTCCTCAGCTTCTCAGACTTAACAACCGGCCCATTGGCTATAAGAGTGAATGGGTTGCGTTGGTCAGCCTCCACTGAGGTTGATGGTCGACCCCGTCGCCATCACTTATCTTAAGTGTATACTCGTTCTCACCACATGCGGCATCACACGCATTCCCAGTAGCAAAAAAATAAACACGTATAGCAATTAGGAAAAGCAGTATATATATTTGTCCTAATCATCCTAGACTTATAAAGCTATGATTCCTAAGTTCCTGACAGAAATGGGTTCCCCGGCGGAAGCCCCAATCTGTGGTTTTCACATAAATGAAGAAAAGGAGGAAAAAGGAAAGAAGCTGAAGAGATCGGCCCCACGGTGGGCGCCATTTTTTCTGTTGGCGGCCACCGCCATGAAAATGACTTACCCAAGGTTTAAATTGTAAGAAGGAAAGAACCGGCCCCGCGGTGGGCACCATTTTTTCTGTAGCGAGCGATTTTGGACGCGGTTCTTAAGCGCTGGTCGCTCTCTGCGGTTTGAGCTTAAAACTACAGGTCCATTCATTTTTTATCCTAATGTGAGCTGAATAAGGAAGGGAAATAGATGTCTCCAATTAACCCTGCTTGCATACTGAGTTTAAACAGCGGTCTGTTAGGTTACGGATGCTATCAATGTGGGGGGCCTTTGTACTGGCTATTTGTATTTTTGCCAATACTGTTTTCTTTCTTTTTTACCTGGGCAGAAGGTTTCTGGCGGGGAACAAGGATTAGGATGTTTAGGACTGGTGCTTTTGAATTACTGCTTTTGATTGACGGAGATATGGGATTTGGGTTTTTTGTTGATTGCGCTCGCTAAGATTTTTCTTTCAATCTTATGCCTACGTATTCCCGTTTACCGAAATAGGGAAATCAGAGCGTTCGTAGTTCCTCCTATTCTATGGGAGGAAATTGGTTTTTGGTGTCTTATTCAAAGCCCAAGACGTGAAGCGAAAGGTGATTTGTATCTTGTTCAAAGCCCAAGATGTGAAGCTAAAAAGGTCTATTTGTGTCTTGTTCAAAGCCCAAGACGTGAAGCTGAAAGACCTCGGCTTTAGAGAGAATTTGTCATCTCTAAAGAGGGGATAAGGAGAATTACTTTAACTGGGATATGCGGATCCGAGCAATGCCATAATTTCTGAAGAAAGGGTTTTAACCTGAAGGAGAAGATTTTAACTCAGTGTAGAGCAATGCCATCTTTCCTTTAGGAATTTCTCGTGCTAAAAGAGGGACAGTGGCATGGATGTAGATGATCCAGAGGCTTGCCGCTTACAGCGATTAGATGAAGGGAAAGGAGTTGTTGATGTTTGTGTATTGTGAACGAGGCACAGCTTTGATGCTAAAAGGTTGATTGGATCAACCAGTGGTTTTCTTATACAAAGCCTAAGAGGAGGCTAATTTCCGCTAGGAAAATCATTATACGAAGCCTAAGAGGAGGCTATTTAGGTGTCTCGTACAAAGCCTGAGAGAGAGGCTAAAAGGGTTGACTCAACAGGAGAATCTTTTATACTCAACAAGAGAGTGATCTTGTATCTCGTATGAAGCCCGAGATGGAGGCGAAAGGGGTAATTGACTCAACGAGAGAGTCTCTTATGTGTCTCGTACGAAGCCCGAGAGAGAGGCGAAAAGGTTGTTTGACTCCACTGGGGAGAATTTTGGTATCTCGTACGAAGCCCGAGATGGAGGCTATTGTAACTGTTTCAGTTGAGTGACAGATCCAATATACTGATTTTAAAAGAGAAAATCAGTTCTTATATGAGCAACACTGTACACAGGGATTTAATTTGAGGATCAGGGATATTTCCTTCTCTTTGAGGAAACGGGAAATCCAAAGGGTGTCGAGACTGTCCGAGTCTGCGGGTTTCCTTCCTATTTAACGAAGGGTGCTTGAGAATGTCTTTGAGACTCAAGGAAGTTAGACTGTCCGTGTCTAGAGTTTTATCTTTTGTACTATGCTTTGAGAAACAGTAGTAAACTCTATGAAAGGACTGTTCTATGAGGATGACTATGTTCTGTTCGTATACCTCTAGGAGGTCGTCGGGACAATTTGTACGAAGCCCAAGAGGAGGCTGGAAACTTTTAAGAAGCCGACGGGTCCTTGTACGAAGCCCAAGAGGAGGCTATCATTCCCGAAGGAAGAGATCATTATACGAAGCCTAAGAGGAGGCTGTGAATACTTCTAAGAAGCCGTAGTGTCCTTGAATAATGCCCAAGAGGAGGCCGATGCTTTTAAGAAGCCCGTGGGTCTATCATCTCCTTTCCATTAGGAGAGATAACTCTTTTAAAGATAAAAACCATTGGTAAACGTGCGAGGTTTACTATCCAGCGACTTTTAGCTTTTAAAGAGGGTTCCTTAGTTAAGGTCCAAGATTATGACCGTAGTGGGTACCCAAACCCCGAGACATTCAAGGCAAGCTATCCACAAGGAATAGATCAAGTCAGGAAAGTTCGAGAATTTGGAAGAAACTCAAAGATGCCATTCACGGAGAATACATTCATCTTGGGGAGTAGAGCTTCTTGACGATTCCTAAGGAGGACAGCCGAAGAGAAGACTGTATCTGGTGCTCCTATTAGGGATCTAGGCGTCTATTTCTATGAATAAGTGAAACGGCGTCACCTAGTTCTAGACGTAGTAGCCGGGGAAACTCGAAATATCTATACTATTATTACACAGTAGATATGAGTTTATGAAAGGAGACTTACAGTGAGCAGCCCCATAATACAGTTTATAATATGAAAGCAGTAAACGAAAGCGATAACCACTTACTCGGTTGTAGTGCTTCCATGCTGTTTGGTTAGTTGTTCAACAAAGAAAGATTGAAAACAACAGTATATTCAAAATCAAAGGAGAAAGTGCTTTGAAAAAGAAAGATTTGGGGCTTACAGCTCAAGGAGAGGCCCAGGGTTTTATCAGTGAGCGCACTGTTTGAATTTGTACAGAGGGACTTATACAAGTGACTGGGGCCCGAAATGGTTTTCTGTACAAAGGGATGGGTCTTACACTCTCTCAAGAGGCCCAAAAAGGTTTAAAGAGAAAGAGTGAGGCGTATAACACGAGGGTAGGCCCAAATGATTTTTCGTTTAAAAATGGCGATCGCGCCGAGGTTTTCTTTTAACGCAGAGGGACTTATACAATAAGTGAGGCCCAAAATGTTTTGGTTAAAAGGGGGATTGGGTCTTACACTCTAATAGAAGCCCAAAGTGTTTTAAATGGGTCTTATAGCTCAAGGAGAGGCCCAAGGGTTATTTTGAAAAGGCGATGATCGCGCCGTTTGTTTTTTACGGTATCGGGACTTATACAATATACTGAGGCCCAAAAATGATTTGGTCAAAAAAAGGATTGGGTCTTACACTCTATTAGAGGCCCAAAGTTTTAAGAAAAAGAAATGGGTCTTACTACTCGAGGGTAGGCCCAGATGGTTTTTATTTTTAAACGGGCGATGATCACGCCGTTTACTGTACAGAGGGACTTATACAATGAATGAGGCCCAAAAAGTTTTTGTACAAGGGGGGATGGGTCTTACACTCTCTCAAGAGGCCCAAAGTGTTTGAAAATGATTTATGAGGGTTGAATTAATCCAAAACCCTAATTTGTTTTCAAAATGTATTTAATTGAATAAAAATTCAATTAAAATGATCAAAAATTGTTTAACACATGGAAAACAAATTGTGATCTTGGATTAATGCTTCAAAAATTAAGTATTGACCTACAAAATAATTAGAAAGCATTAAAAGTTGCAAAATCAATGTAGAAAAAATATTTAAAACGCCAAAAACAATTAAAACATTAATTCTTTGCAAAAATATCAATTATATGAAATAAATAATATTTTTGGGATTTTTTGATAAAATAAAATATTTTAACATTTTTGTGAATTATTAAAAAAAGAATCAACTCAAAATCATTAAAACTCAGAGAGAAATTAATTTTTGAATCAATTAAACAAAATCACAAAATTCAAATATTTGAATTATTCAAAAATGGCGCCAAGAACAGCCGAAGAACAAGCGCGTGTTCTTGGTTTCTCAGATTTGCGTTTTCTATCCAATCTCCATGAATACGTAATCATATCATGTAATCCACATATCATTATGCTCGTCTCAACCTCACGATCATGTCTATGTACTTTAATTTCATTTAAATTAAACATACAACAAGAAATTACGAAGAGACCTCAAGAACCCTAATTTCTGCATGAAGGCTAGGATTTTTGATACACGATTCAAACAATGCAATTAATTGAGGGAAAACATTCCATCCATGATTATGAACATATGGCCAAATTATTGTGCGAGGAAATATGCATAGATTGAGAGATGACCAAGTATGTGCTTACCTCCAAGTCGTGACAGCAAGTTCAAAGTGATTTTTGATTTGGAGGTGTTACAGATGAGTTGTGATGATCTGAACAGCTTCCCTACACCCTATGGATTGTGTTTGGATGGTTGGACTTGATTGAAATTGGCAGGATCATTTTGTGGTACCTCAGCTGCACTTTGGTTAAAACCTTGAGCAACCAGCTGGTGATTTCGTGAAATTGATGTTTCAGAAGTAATCTAAGTGTTTGATCAGCTCATATGTGATGTATGTGAGGTGTGTGAGTGATTGGTTTGATTGGAAAAGCTCTCAAACTCAAAACCCGATAGCTACCTTGCTAAGAAAGGCATTTTTGCCAAGAGAAAGAGATTTTGAGGAAAGCATCTGTTAGATGGCTTTGGTGTACTCAAACTGATCACAATTGAGCTCTATTTATAGTAGAGCAAGTTTGTTTTGCAAGGAATAGTGAATGGCAGCTGGTAAGTAGGTTTGGCCAATGTTGGCAAATGAAAATCCAAGTCTCCTCTAGCCATTGACTAGAGGTTAGGGCACAGAGCTTTGGTCCCCTTGGTCTTGGATATGTCTTGACTGATTTCAGATGAGAATGGCTCAGTCCATGCCACCTTGATGGTTCCATTGAATGCCTCATTCCAAATTTGAAGTCTTGTCCCTATTTTGGCCATTCTAGGTTCAACATGCTATTTCTTGTTCCATGGACTTTGTAGGCTTGGCTCAGTGATTGTCCCCTTTAGATTCAATCCTCTGAGGTGTCCAAGTGGATAGGAGCAATTGAATTTGGCTGATTTTGGCAAATCCACCAAAGTTGCAAATTCTGCCTTGCCTTGACAGATTTCAGCAAGGCAACTTGGCAATGTTGTATCTCATGGTGTAGGTTGAATTTGGCAATGTTCTTGGCCATTTTGGAAAGCTCTTACATGATACAACAACTGCTTGAACAAGTTTGGTTTTGATCTCTTTTGATTCCAAGTGAAAAATCCCCCTACATTTGGCAAAAAGTGAGGCAGAATCTGACTTAGTGAAAATTTCACTAAGTGTTGGAAAAAGTGAGATTTTCACTTTTCAGCCACTTTGATCACTCCATAACTCAAAATCCTTAATGAATTGGAATGACTTGTAGTTGAAGTTTTTGTAGGTGATAATGAGGGCTACAAATCCATCTTTGGATGAGAAAAAATGGCCTTGTGGTTTAGGAGTTATGGTCCTCCAAAGTTGGTACCCTAGCCACTTTATTTTTAACTTTGAAAATTTTCGAAGTTTTTTATGGCTACCCCTTTTACAAGTTACCCAACTTTTCTTGATTTTTCTTGATGAATGATGATTCAAATCATACATTAACATCATTTTAGGGTTAAAAATCCATTTTGGTGAAAAATCTCAAAAAGTCAAAGTTGACTTTTGTGCATAGTTGACTTTTTATCAGATGAATTCCAAACTGTGCAATTCTTCAGGAAATCATGTCCTTGACCTAAATCAAACTTGATGGACATGTTCCATGGGTGTCATAGGGTATATTCAATCATGTATTAGGGTTTGGGATCATGTCTAGGTCAAAAGTCAAAGTTACAGTTGACTTTTCCCTTAAAACCCTAATTGTGGTGCAGATGGAATTGAGACTTGTTGCTCAAGCTTCTTGGATCAATCCATTGTTCCAAATGGATCAATATGGTATATTAGAGACCCTCAAATCATCTCTTGAGGTCTTGGCTCATGGTTTGTCCCAAAAGTCAACTTAGGGGTGAATTAGGTCAAGAAACCCTAATTCCTGATTTTTGATGAATGCATCCCCTGAGGTAAAATTGACTTGATGCATGGGTTCATGAGGTTCCATGAAGTATATTAGGTTATGTTTTGGATCATTGCCTTGTGCCCAGATGAAAATTTCCATCTGGAGGCCCTGGTCGACCAAAACCCTAATTTGGTGACACTGTCGATCTTGAGACTTGATCCACCTAGAAGGGAGCAGCCTTGTGCTTAATCCTTGAAGTGGGAGTTCTTTTTGATCCATTGAGGATGTTTGAGAGATTAGACAAGTTGAAGATCATGTCATTTCTTGATTGATCCTTTGTCTAAGCACTCAGAGAGGGCTTGAATCCCTAATTTTGATTGTAATGGATGCTCACCCATCCTTGGGGAGGCTAATGAAGCATAAAGGTACATCCATATTGTGATGATGATTTTCACAATGATGGGAAATCTAAGTGGTCAAAATTTGGGGTATTACAATGGGTTGTAATTTTCTGAGAGTTTGGGTTTTTACGGAATCGAAATCGGAGGTCCGGAAGGCCTCCAACGGTGAAAAACGCAGAAAATTTTGCATGATGTTCGTCACGACTGTTCATGTTTTCGGTCGAAATCGTTTTGGTCATAACTTTTGATCCGTAAGTCCGTTTTCGTCCCTGTTCGAAGCGTCGGAAAACTAATGAATAGAGATATAGCATAGTACAGATAAGAGAATTAGTTGCCCAATATTTTTATATCTAATATGTTTGGGAAGCCAATTGTGTATATGTTCTATTAATGAATTGTTGCACTATTTGCTGCCGGTTGTGAAATTATTTGTGGATAATTTATCGAATACTTGTGTGTATGCTTGTATAAGTATATTTTAGTGTGTTACAATATGAAATGCATGATAGTTATTGCTTGTTGTAATGATAATACAGTTGTGATTGTATTGTAAAATGTGTTGCATACCATTTGAAAGTGAATTGTGTGTGGATGATTCATAAATATGTTCAAGTATGTGTAATTGTGTGGTAATTCAATTACAATGAATTATTGAAGATATGCATGGACGTTAAGATTGAGGGATGGTCTTAATTGCATATGGTTATTGAAGTTGCACATGCATCATTGTAGTCAAGAGGCAATGCTTGTTAGTTTCAGGGTAACTAGTGACTTGTCCCAAACCTAGAGAGGGGTTAGAAGCTTAGAGGACGGGCTTTTGTGTGTTATTGGTCTAGAGGACGGACCCAGTTTAATGTAAAAACCGAAAAATAATAACATTGATTGGTACCACATGCATGAGTATTGCATTTGAGTCTTGCATTGAGTCATATTGTGTCTATGATTGCAATATGAGATTATGTGTATTTTGTGAATTTGATGAATTGGTGAAATTGTGGATTTGTGAGTATGTATTTATGAATAGTATGGTTGTTTGAGTGATGCTATGTTTATAAAGCATTTGAAGTGTGAGAATAATTATGTTACGCATGTATGCTATGTATTAAATATTATTATATGATTTCGATAATTATGTGAATTCTCATCCTTCTGTTGGAATGATGTTTTATACGACATCGCTCAGGTACTGAAGAGTAGAGTGGTTTCTAGCACGAGGGTAGATGTTGGAGTTATTTACTTTATTTTCCTTATTTATTTTGGGTCGAGTCATGCTCTGGTCATGTAACACTGGGAACGTTTTGGTTCATGTTTTGAGATATATTTTATGTACTCTATTTTATTTTGCTATCGTTATTTGAATTATGTGGAGTTTTGGCTTTCATGCCTAAGAGGTGATATGAATGAGTTATTTATGAGACTATTTATTATGTTCATTATGAATGAAAGGGATTTCGCTACTACATGCTATATGAAAGTGTATAAAAAGCATGAATTCAATGTAAGTGTTATCGAGCATGACAGGTGTATGTGTGATGTTTGAATTATCTGTGACACCCTTATTTAAGATGCATGTTTTTTACTCTGATTTATGACGTATTATTCTGTGGGGTTTAGAAGGGTGTTACACCAAGAACTCAAGACAAAAGCCAAGAAGCCTGGATGTTCATACCAACAGCTAAAGCATTTAAACAGATTCAGACCCAAATTCATCCTATTTGGTTTGATCCAAATCGGACAATGGTCCGAAATACTTATTCTCCCAACTGATTGTCAGTCTACTCCCTATTTCTCAATTAAAGTTTAAGATACTAGGAATCAATCGAGCCTGCTCGTCAAACTACCATTGTTGTTAAACCATGTAAATTTGTTTCCACACGCCGGAACATCAATGAGGCTAACAGAATCAATGAAGTCCTTAAATTCTTTGTTTTATGATCAGTTTACTCGCAAATTTGTCCCTTTCCTTTCACCTTCTTTTTTACCGAATTGAAGTTGTCTGCTATGCAACACAAGTTGCCTTTGAATCTTTGTTTGTTTTCTCTTAATTCTTTCCACAATTTCCTCTTGCTCATAATATCACAAGCTGAATAGACATTAATGAGAAAATAAGTTTGGCCTTGCCACTCCAATTAAATCCCAACATAACCATCACCTGCAAAACTAAATAAGCAATGAAACATTCCAGTTTTCCATATTATTGACAAACCCCCTGATCGTCCTAGAGCCCCTCTTGTAGACCAGTCCACTTCATGATTTCCCCATATGGATTGGACACAAGCATCATTTACCGTGGATATCTTTGTTTCTTGTAATAAACAAACATTGAACCCATCCTCCTTAATTAACTTTTGTATGCACTTCCTTTTAAATGGATTGAAACTCATTCTTATGTTGTACGAAAGTATATTCATTGGACCACCTTCGATTTAGATTCCTTCAATTTTTGTCTCCCATGAGCTTTCTTTTCCGCCACCTTAATTTGTTCCACATAAACTTCTGTATCCTCCTTTCCCTTAAGTCATAATTGCACTGCTTTATCCCAAATTGCTCGCACCACCACACTTCCCTTTATTGATCTGAAGGGAATATTTCCATTATCTAAATGTGAATCTGTAATTGAATCACAGCATATCACAGATCCCCCAGGAAATCTCATCGATGAAGATTCAGCTGAATTTGATTGGGGAACGACAATAAGCTTCTTCTTTTTTGGAGGTTTTGGTGGTAATGCATTTTCAGTGATAGATTGAGGAACAATCGAAACCCCAGGTTTCCAGATTCTCATTCTAGACTTCCCAATTACATTCCACTTGGGCCCTTACATTGGAGAAAACCGGCCCAATGATATTTTTATGACTTAATACACCCAATTCCATGTCAGCATTAGTTGAAATCAAACCAGAAGACAAAATTTCTTCAATGTCATATATTTTCTTTCCATTTGATTTTCTAACACGCCCTCCCATCATTTGCTCAGAAGCCAAAATACTTGGAGTGTCTCCTAAAAGTTTTTTCTTTTTAGACACAGTTGACTTTGCTGCACACGTGATTTGCTGAGAAAGACTAGTCTCTTTGTCACGAATCTCCAAACACTCCATATCCACAACTTCCTCTGTGTTTCCCTTTTCCAACCCTAAATCCACCATAATAGCTAGTTGTCTTTCTTCTATGAATTCCACCCATTATTAAATCCACTGGACAAAGAAACTTCATCTTTTTCGCTTGCTAAGGAAACATCATCCTCCACCCCAACCTCCGATGAATATTCCGAATTAGAATCCAATGATGATACAAGTCCCTCATGATTCCAAGGTAGACAAACCTGTAAAGGACCTTGAGAATCTTCAACCACTTTGATACGGAATACTTATCCATTTATCTAAACGTTGAAAGTTTCATTCAGCACCAGGATATATTTTGTTCGAACCATAATCCGCGCCACATCCATGTTTGTTTAATTTTTTGTGATGTCATCTGAGCACATGTATTTTCCCAGCGGAGCCATGATGAACTCGAAAAAACTAGTGACCAAGCATGGCAGGGTACACCATAACAGCGAACCCAAGTCATCCTCTCTCTGTCAACGTCCTATGGTTACCATTGCCTAATTTCTTTAAACCTTTGATATAACCAATCGCATTCTTCTTCCATTAACGATGCAAGTTCACCTTCCTTCTTACCTCTAATAGACAAAAATTTGCACCCAAGGGAGTTACACGAATTGAGAAATAACCTTCTGAGTTGAAGATCTCTTATTTACTCTATGATAATATTGCATTCTTGACCACCCCTATGTATGCCTTCTTGAATCTCTCCATCTTGTTGTCATTAATGTTATACTCCAAATGAGCAAACACTGGTTGGTTCTTCTCTTCAAATTGACCATTTCTAGCAGTATTCTTGACCACACTAGCGTATGACCGGTTGTTATGAATAACTCCATGTTTGTTGGGTGGATAGCCTTCTCTTTGAACCGAACGCTTCTGATATCTAGTTTTGGTTGCTTCTGAATCAACTTTTTGTCCCCAATGACCTCCTCTTCCGTGTTGTCTTTGAAATCGTTGAATATGGTCAAGCAGTTTCCTCTTTCCCATGAATATGTTGTCCACCTTTGTTGATAATATCCATTCATTCCGCACATTGAAGAACCTTATGAATCTGTATCTCCTTCCTCTTACATCTCTTGTATTAGAAATTACCACCTCATCTATCTCTCCATATTGTTTGAACTCTTCATACATTTCCTTTGCTTCTAAGTTCTCTTGAAATGAAGTGTAGAAAAATGAAGACACCTCCTTAATCCCCTCTTGGTTACCTCTATGATTCCTCCAGCATTGTCCTAGCTTGTTCTTGTGAACCTCCCCCTATGTCGCCTTTGAACCACATTTCAGTCGTCCATGAGTATTGTTTTGTTCTAGCTTATTGTCACAGTCTTTGTTAATTAAGTTAAAGACATGTTTCAGAGCTTCTTACAGGGATAATGGCCATTTTTTATGGTTCACTCTAAAAACAATTATATGAAGTTCCTTATTTGTAAGTGATTAAAAGTGTTTAAGACCAAGTATGATTGACAGTTGTTTGGTGCATATGGAGGGTCAGGAATAATATTATTTTCAAGAACAATGTAGGAAACATTGACAATGTTTGCTGGACTATTAAATTTTTCGCATGAAAATGGTCGTGTATAGGTGATATTCCTTATTCCAACTTTGATTTTCTACCTTTTTGTATGGATCCTCATAGGTTTATTAGGTAGAATTTGTGTTGATTGAAAATTTCATTCTGAAAGATTTTCTTTTCTGTTGATGCAATGGGTTGAATACCTCTTATATTCTTTATTAACTCAATTGCCTTTAATAAAAAAAAGGTTTATGTCTGATTCTTGAACGTACTTTTGTAAATATCATAAATGGGGTCAACTTTTTTTAATATATAATTAGATTTAAGATTAATGTCTATTTTGCTTTATGCCATACGGCGGATTTTGAAAATATCTACTGTAAATAAAACTGAATTTCCTCTTTGTTGTTTATCAAGATTCATTTGTTTTGTCTTCTCACCATACATAATCATTTAAGTCAATGACATGCAAATTTTTTCTTTTTTTCTTTTTTATTTTTCTCACTATATAGAAAGATTCGTCTATTTTACCCCCTCATATACTCATCAAAATAAATCTTTATGATGTAATTTGTTTCAAATCTTTTTTATCTTTTTTTTTTACATATTATTAATAAAAAAAATATTAGTTTAAAACATATAAACCTTTGCCATATTATAAAAAATATATTTTAAAATATTGAAATAATTTTAAAATGTGATTAATATTTTAAAATACATTTAAATATTTTAATATGTTAAAAAAAAATTAAATGATATTTAAACAAAATTAAATCATATATAATCATATTTAAAAATGCCTTGAAATTTTGAAATACATTTAATCATTTGATTACTATTTTATTAACTACATTTGATTAATTTAAAAATATATATTTGAAAAATTCTATTTAAAAAAATTTACATTTAAATGTGATTTAAATTGAATTAATTAAATATTTTTTTAAAATTACATTTTGTTAATTTGAGAAATTAAATTTTAAAAATACATTTGAAAAATAAAAATTTATTTAAAACAACAATATTTTATTACAATTTTATTTCTATTTTTAAAATCTATTTAACTCAATGTTTCTTAATATCTATTTTAAAAATCTTATAGATGATTGTACTCAAGTAACTTGGATTTTTTGATGAATCATAAATAAGCAGTACCATAATTATTTATTCAATTTTATAATATAGTGCAAACTAAATATGAAAAAGGTATTAAGATAATATGTTCTTATAATGGTATAAATATATGTCAATTATAGTCTTTACAACTTCACTAATAATCAGAGTATTATTAATGAGTACACATGTTTCAACGCCCCTCAACAAAATGGCATATCCGAAAGGAAAATCGTGATTTACTTAAAATTGCTTGAGTCCTCATCTTTCAAATGTGAGTTCCCCCGCCTCTTATTTTGGTGAAAATCAGTACTCATTATTGCCTACCTGATTAACCGTGTCACGTCTCTCAAGTTTTTGGAAATGTTAGTCCTATTTAGTTTATGCTTTTACGATTTTGTTTTATTCTTATCTTGTAGAATTGCAAGACTCGGGCATTTGGTTGTGTTGTTTTTGTTCATGTTCATAAGCAATATCACATTAGGTTGGATGGTTGTGTTGTCTTTGACATGTCTTTCAAGGTTACGCGCCCATCAAAAGAGGCTACAATTATTACCATCCTCTCAATCGTAATTTTTTATCTCCAAAGATGTCACTTTTTATGAAAATGTGTCCTACTTCACTCGTCATCGGTCTCAAGCGGAGAATCTTAATGAAGTTGATTATGAGTTCGAGTTTTTTACCTTTGGTCCTAGATCCTCCCATAAAGCTTTGACTCCTACTTAAGTGTCTAATCCTGGGTATAGTTCTATTCCAGCTCCTCCAAGTTACCTAATTTGAGTCATATTTTAGACTTAACTTATTATCTTGAGTATATTTTTTTTACAATTCCTCCAGTGTCATCTACTTAGCAGGAATCAACATATTTGGAACCAATTTGAGTATAACATAGAAAATGTAAACCAAGTTTACTAAAAAAATCCAGTCGTCTGAACTAGAACAAAGTAATAGAAATGATTCTTGATATGCCACAAGTGCACGATATATTCACATAATAAAATAAGATCGTTCCTCTTGGAGCATGGTCGATTAACAATTCTTTTATGCTTTAAATTTCAATAAAAGATATCTCTAGGATTTTGATTCTATCTAGGACAGACTATGTAAATTGTTGTCTCTATTCTGTTATGAAAGTTTTAGTATTTCTAGATTTTAAACAGATAAATGTAGATTATATCTCCTTTAGAAATATATCATCGTATCTTAGCTAATTAAACCACCTATTTTCATGGTTAGTTCAGTGGTAAGATCAATTATGCCACTACTACGAAAAACCCATTTAACAACGGTTGGAAATGACATATAATGACGAGGGCGAAGGCGTTGTTATGTAGAGTGTTGTTGTATACGAGGTACGTACAATGACGGTCCGGGAAACGTTATTGTATTCCAGTATGCGCGCACCATTTCACGACGGTTAGTTTAGTCAACCGTTGTGATATACTCAACTGTGATCTGGTTCGATTCTCAGCAACAACATTTTTTATTTATATTAGCGTTTGACATACAACTACGGATAGGTTTATAACCGCTGCCAAAAACAGACTGTTTTAAAAATAAAATTTATCTGCGTATCAAATTATTCCCATAATTTATCCTGTCAAAACAGCTTCGGTTTACATGCAAACACAATATGTGCATCAAACACAATTCTTCCTATATTTTATCCTTATAAATGAATCAGAGAATTTACATCAAAAGAAATTTACATCAAAAGCTAAATGAATCAGAGAATTAAACTGCTAACATTGTTTAAATCAAAAGCCAATATTATTGATTTCATTATGTGCATTAAAAGCCAAAACTATTGTTCACATTATGTGCATCAAAAGCAAAAAATATGTGCATAAAAAAATGTTGCTGATATTTCATACAGCAGGAGCAGAACCCTTAAGTTCATTGTGGATATACGTCCACCGTTTACGAAGATCCACAAAGTCCTCAAGGGGGAATGGGGTTTCATCGTTAAACATCTACATAAGAGCAAAAAATTGAAGATATATCATGCATGATAATAATTCAATAGTCAACTTATATATTAATATATGTAAACATTTTATGGCATATATTACCGTATCCCATGAATCAACAGTGCCGGCAAGGACGATGTTTAACATGCGTTTTATGATAAAATACCCACACTCGTAACTCCCGCATTGTTTCCTCGTCTACAAATTACATGAATATAAAAACATGAATACAACCACACATGCATGAATGTAAATGAAATAAACAGGTAATCGGACCACTTACTTTAGGAGCAAGGTATGTGGGCTTTTTTTTAACATTCCTCAATATATTAACTTGCTCCACAATCCTGCACATTGAAAATTGAATTAAACATATTACATGATAAACTAATTACAATTAATGCCAAAGAAAATGATATTAAACAAGGACACTTACGTTAATATAAGATCTTTCATTGGTTTGTGGAGTGGATCGTGCAAGGAACACAGTAATGTCACCGTATTTGTCCTAAACCATATTACAATCAATTGCCAATGACCACTGAATGAACACGAGAATATATATATATATATATATATATATATATATATATATATATATATATATATATTATTAGTTGTTACTATAACAAAACTAAATATAGAATATAGAAATAAATTACAACAATACTAACCTACATAGGAATAGTGCAAGGTAACATTCTTTTCCTCCGTCATTTAGCCGACTTTTCAAGTACTTTTCTCTGATATTTTTTTCATTATACGCCCAAGCAATAAAACTTGGGTCCAAGATTCCATAGGTACTTGATTTATTCAATTCTATACAAACACGGTGAATGTACCTAAATGGTCAAAGAAAATGAATAAATTAAGGGAGAAAATACAAAAAATTATAATGTTCTATAATGACATGTATATTCGACTATATACTTACGTGCACCAAACTTGCAAAATAGATATGTCAAGCCACTTATATCCTGCGAGAAAATCCCTCACATCTTCAGGAGTGTAATACACTAAATCCAATTTTGGGCAATGTTCTAGCGGGAGAGCTTGCACAAGGTTTGTTGTTGAAATGGAGTAGTATAAAATTTTTATTTCATTTGGACTAGGGTCCAATATCCCATTGCGGTTATCTACAGGTGGGGGAGGGGTTGTACAATTACTCCCTTTTGTAGAAGCGTGATTTACGACACTTCTACTTGGAGTTTGATCATCACCAACGCAACGACGATCTTCATTAGTTCGTTGTTCGAGGCTTTCACTTAATCTCTACATCATAACATTCAATTAGAACATAAAACAAAAATAAGCACAATATATTCAATTAGAACATATAATATATATCATAAAAAAATAAGCGCGATTTACGACACATACCGAATACATCTCCTGTAACCTTTCCACTTCTTTCTCCCTTTTTTCCCTATCCTCCTCAAACAGCCTCCTTTGCTCCGCCAATTGCTTCTCAACATTATCAATCTTTTGTCGTTGAGCAAGAAATTCAGCGGTTTCGGTGCTTCTTCTCTAAGATCCAAAGTATGACCTCAAGCCGACACCATCTCCAACACCACGGACACGGCCTCCATGCTCAGCTGTTTCGATAGCTTCGACTAATATGTCATGTCGTGCTTCCGGAATAAATGTGCCTTCACGGGCCACCACAACCAAGTTATCCTACACAACATGAGCAACTTACATAAACAAACGCATTTAAATAACAACTCATGAGCAACTTACATAAGCAAACGCATTTAAACAAAACATATACTTACAATTTTCTCAGCAACTACTCTTGAAGCCTCAGAGGTGTACTCTCCATTAGGTCTTAATCGAGCCCTCTTCCATTTCTCATGTCTTGAAGGTGGAGATGGAATGTCACCATCTCCTCCTTCTTGTAGTTTTTCCTGCAGGATCCTCTTCTCAAGTTTCCTGTAACCCCCACGAGACAATCTATGGGGGTACATGTTTTTCGCCTTGTTCTGAATTCCTACTTCGCTTTTAGCCTGTTATTAACATAGTGAAAAATGTGTATGATTAGTATCTATAACTCATTAGCATAACATTATAGGTTACATAAGACTAGTACTAACCTTGAATTCCTCAGAACGGCGTTTCTTCGCAAACTTGTTCCACACCTTCTTCGATAAAAAACTATACCGAATCCATGTAGGTTGAAGACCGCTCTTAGGCTTCGTAATGTAGTCAGCCGTGAGCCGTGACTTAAATCCCCTCCAACGAACACCGGCATAAGTTATCCACTTTCTTTTCAATTTTGAGTCATCGGTAAACTCAAAATTCAACTACATTAAATCAATATATAAGTATGAATTAGAAACTATAGGTAGTGATATCAAATATATGAAAATTATAGTATGAAATACCTTAACGTCTGTCCATATGTTGTCTTTGACATTACCATCCACTTCTCTCCAATCATCAATCAGTATATTGACTTTGCTACGTGCAAGGAACGCAACATAACTCCTAAAAGTAGCGTAATGTGGACAATCCACTAATCTGTAGTGCGAATCAAACTCGATCGGAATTTTTGCACTAGATGAGTTGCTGATTGATGTGAATTGGGGCATCATTGTGACACCTCTTTGTGATCTTTTCGTTTGACTTTCAATTGTTTGAGTTTCATTGGCTAACCTTTCATTTGTTTGAGTTTCTTCGCTGGTTTCTGATGAAGAACTCGACAAGGTCGACATCTAAGTTCAAAAACAACAACAACAACAACATGAACAACAATGGCAAAAGAGTTTACTGTAGATGCATGGGGAAAATATTTTACGTACCCTAAACGTGACGTCAAAGTAAACGATGTTGGTGTTGGTGTTGGTGTTGTCTTCCTTCCTTACGACAACGACGGTGTTGTTGTTATCTTCCTTCTCGACGGTGACGATGATGACGACGGTGTTGGTATGTGCGTAATCTTCTATTTTCTTCACTATCGTGACGATGATGACGAAAATGACAACAAATGGATACTGATGATGCAAACTTTGGTGGAATCGTGTATTGTTTCACAGTATTGAAGGTTAGGGTTTAGGGATGAAATCGTGTAACGTTTCGTCTGGTTTCTATTTTCAATGGAAAAAAGGATACTAAAGAGACAATGAGACTAGCTAGTTTGGAGAATATTGAAACACTACTGCGACGGTCAAGAATTTACACCGTTATGATATATTATTTACATAATGAAATTTCATATTAAAGCGCCAGAGTTATTTTTAGAATTAAAAATTAAAAAAACATACAAAATATATCACAACGGTGTATATAAACAACCGTAGTCATAACTTTTAATTTTTTTAATTAAAAGTAAATAAAAAGTAAAGGCGCGCTTTAACATAAAAGGAATAATATATATGAATTCGCTGAGGTTCGAACACATGAAAGCTTGAAGGTATCACCACGGTTGATTTATCAACCGTTGTTATATACAGATAATCACCACGGTTGGTTTATCAACCGTTGTTATATACAGATAAGTTTTATTCAATAAACAAATAAAATACAACCGCGCCTTAGTTTAGATATGTCACAACGGTGTAGGGATGAAGCGTTGTGAGCATGGCGTCGTTGTTTACACGTTTTGTAGTAGTGTGAAAAGCTATTTTACTTAAGAAAAGCAATACTTTCTCATTTAAACCAAAACTATTTTCATGTTTTAGTTTATCCGTCTGACTTTTATGTATCGGATATGAATCTTCACATTTTGATTCATCAATTGATATCTGATGTTGTCTCTACTTTCGCAGAGAGATTCATAAAAACCATAAAAGTCAGAGGAAGCTAATTTCTTATAACAATGGCATCTAAGAGTTGCGTGAGGTCCGTCGTTTAGACATTCCTCGTAATTGTGACTAATGAAGTTCACTCACTTATGATAATAGTATACATGTGCATTATATTATACATACACATTTAGATTAATAAAATAGACAAGGGATGATAAAGAAACAAATAAATGAACATGGAATTAAAGTGTTACAAAATTACAAAAACATAGCAGAAAGATACATATGTTTGTGAAACATATTCTTTAATGATTTTTGTGCCCAAATTATGGGAAAAGCATGCCTATTTATGCTAAAGTTGAAGATAGACTGTTAATCCCTCAATAACCACTAATAAGTGGGATTAAAACACAATAAAATCACAGGAAAATGAAAAGTTCGTAACATAGAACATAAAAGTAAAACAACAAAATAGAAGAAAACCAAGAGGTCTGGAAGCATTACGACTGTAATGCTCTTTACGTGAAAGCTATAACTTTCATTGTATTAAACAATTCCTATTTTTTTATATTTGAAAAGGCTGGGAGAATTATGATTATGATTCCGATTATACGTTGGCAGTAATTCTAGCTGTTTTAGTTGGAAATTTTAATTTTTTCTATTCAGAAGACCTGTGATTCATTTGTTTTGTCTTCTCACCATACAAAATCATTTAAATCAATGTCATGCAAATTTTTTCTTTTTTTCTTTTTTATTTTTCTCATTATATATAAAGTGTTATGGACTGGACCAATGGCTAGATATGGCCCAATTCGCTTCTGCTCTAGAGCAGCCCAAACTGCCTAAGTCCAATCCACAGAGGGGAAAAAGTTACCTTTCTGCCCCTCCAACAGGGCAAGGAATAAAACGTTCCTCCCCGTCACGTACGGCTTCATTGCTCCCCGAACAGCTATGGGCAGGTGCCCGGAACTATGCCTATGCCCGACATAACGGCTAGTTTTGGGCACCCTGCCCGACATAATACTAGTTTGGGTAGTTACCTATTCTTTGGGGAAAACGGTTATTTCGCCCCGAAAATAGGATCGTTGGCCACGCGCTGGGGGCTCTATATAAACCCTCTCGCTTGAGAGGGTCAGGAATCCGATAATCATCCTAAGAACACACTTTGTACTTTCCCCTTTTCTCTGACCCTTTCTTACTTGAGCGTCGAAGTGCCTTGCAGGTACACCCCCTCGCTCCATACGACCAGCATCCCTGACGCACTTGGCGGCCCAATTCTACAGGATCTGATCCAGCCTTCACAATCAGTGGCGCCGTCTGTGGGAATCATTGTTCTCCCCATCTTTCTTTCCTCAGAAACCGAAGATCAAAACAATTCTCAAACATCATCACGATCATGGCCTCCCAAGATCGCACCAAGGATGCTCTCCAAACCACCATCCTCCCCGTCAACAAATCTGACATTGACGACCAGTCATCTCTCCTCCGAGATACTCGTTTCCTCAGGGACGGAGCCACTGCTTCTCCTTCCCCTACCCCTGCTGATCGCAACAACGATTAACCTTCACTTGACGTCCAACCCGTTCCTGTTCCGTCCAACGCCGACCCAGCCGTGGCAGCCCTCCTGGAGGCGATCAACAAAACCAACACCCTGATCCTGTAGCAAAACGAGAGGATCCGGGCGTTAGAAGACTCCAACCGTCCAAGATCCCTCCTACGCGGAGGAACCAGCGACGATCAAGGAGCCCGCAACCCCGGAGAGACGTCGACCGAAGACTGCGCCAAGAGCCTGATCCTCGCGCAACCCGGAAGCGCGACCAGATCTCCCCGCGTGACCATCACGTTCACGACCACATGAGGACTCGAAGGAACGAGCAATCTCCGCCAGTCAAGTCTAAAGGACGGGCCCGCTCACCTTCTCCTCGAAGGAACCGCTCACCTTCCCCTCAAAGGAACCGCTTACCTTCTCCGCGAAGGAACCGCTCCCCTTCTCCCAGGAGGAACCACCACCGCGAGAATCCCATCCGGTCCCCATCATACACCAGTTCTAGCAGCGACGACGAGCGTCGCGGCCCGTTGTCCTAGGAGATCTTGGCTACCCGCCTCCCAAAAGGCTTGGAGAAACCCCCGTCACTTGGCACGTACGACTGGACCACTGACCCCGACGAGCACATCGAGAACATTGATGCGCTGTTAGACTACCGCGGCGTACGGGGCACCATCAAATACCGAATGTTCCCGACCATGCTCCGAAAGGGAGCAATGACATGGTACAAGCAACTGCCCGAGGAGTCCATTACCTCGTGGAGACAGCTGGGCAGGATTTTCTCGCGGCACTTCACAGCATCTCGCCGCCACCCCCAAAACTGAGGCCTCCCTTGGAGCCATAATCCAAGGAAAAGATAAACCTCTTCGCGCCTATATCGAGAGGTTCAACAAGGAAGTTGTACAAGTACCTACAATGGACGAAATGAAGAAGTTTCTGCTGGAGCAAGGGCTCCGCCCAGGTTCCGAGTTTTCTAAAGCCATTGCCCTCGCACCACCGAGGAACTTAGACGCCCTCCTCCTCAAAGCCCAATCACACATTCAGTACAAAGAGAAGGTTGCGGCCAGCAACGTTCGAGCATCATGCCATCAGGAGAATGCTCGGGCATCCAGAGGAGAGGAAGCCTCGACATCTCGTCGGGGCGAACGGGGGCGCGAGGATCGTCCTCGTGACTCCCGTAACAACAAGGGGCCCTCTGGGCAGTTCCATAAATACACTCCCCTGACCGTCTCCAGGGAAAAGATCTTGTCCGAATGTGCCAATTCGGAGTTTAAGCGGGCAGGGGTCCGCTTCCCCAAGCAACTGCCGAATAGACCAAAAATAGACAAATCAAAATACTGTCGTTTCCACAAGAGTCACGACCACACAACGGAGGACTGCATCCATCTGAAGGATGCCATTGAGATACTGATCAGGGACGGGCACCTGAAACAATTCGCGAAGAAGAAGTTCACTCCTTGGCAGGACGCCCAGGAGTCCAAGAAGATAGAGGAGGAAGTGCCCTCCTCGGAAGACGCCAATATACAGGTCGCTATGTCCGTCTCGCGACCGGAGGACTTCTACGTCCCGGATGGACTCAACGCCCCTACTTATTTCGCGGCCCACAGCCCGTGGGAGACTTTTCCCTCCGCCATGGACATCTCTGGCGGGGGCTTCAACAACGTCACTGTAGGCTCCGTGAAACGCAAGTTCGAGCATCTGATCAACACGAGCTCCAATAAAGTGACCACGCTCGATCAGGCCCAGAAGGGCTCCGTCCCTATCTCCTTCTATCGGGAAGAGCTCCTCGGCGGATCCCCGAAATTGAGCATACCTTTTCTCGTCAGAGCCCGAATGGCAAATTCGACGTTCGCAGAATCCTAGTCGACCAGGGCAGCTCGGTCGATATCATGTACTCCCAGCTGTTCACAATGCTTCAGCTGGACGAATCGCACCTTACCCCCTATGTAGGGTCCGATTTACAGGGATTCAACGGATCAGTGACCAAGTCGTGGGGCTACGTCGAACTGATCGTAACCTTCGGATCAGCTGAGACGGCCAGATCCATCAAGGTGCAATTCCTAGGGATCGACTGCCCGTCGCTATACCATTGCATTTTCGGAAGGCCAACTCTGGCCGAGTTGGTAGCGGTACCCTCAACAGTCCACCTGAAGATGAAGTATTACACTTCAAAAGGGATGTTCGCCACCCTCCACGGCAACATCGAAGCTGCACGTAGATGTTTCGAGGCAGCTACAAAGGGGCTCAACGCCATTGCGTCCAAGCCAAAAGCATCAGGCAAGCCAGCATTGCCAAACAGCTCCGAGGAAGCCAAGCCTCTTCCCCAGGTCGACTCTATCGACCTCGACGGTCGCTTCCAAGAAGAAGACCGACAGGAGGAACGAGCAGCTTCAGCTGACCCGTCCGCATCGTCCAGCAGCAAATCCCATCTGATGCGCCCGATCTCGGATGGCAATTTCGAGATCGTTATGTTAGGCGATGACCCTCAGCGGGGAGTGGAGATTGGAGCAGACCTGCCCGACATCGCGAGGAAGCAGCTCAAAGCATGCCTCCGTGAGAATGCCGACCTATTCGCATGGAGCGCCACTGAAATGCCCGGACTGGATCCGTCTGTCGCCTCCCACCAGCTGACAATTGACCCGGCCATCAAGGTCGTAGCACAACGTAGGAGAAAGCAGTCTCCGGAGAAGACGGAGGCTGCTGAAAAAGCTGTAAAGGACCTCCTCGAGGCCAAATTTATTTCGGAAGCCAAGTACACCACTTGGCTGTCCAACGTTGTATTAGTTAAAAAATCTAATGGAAAATGGCGCATGTGCATTGATCACACCGATCTTAATAAGGCATGCCCGAAGAATGCCTAACCCCTCCCCAATATTGATAAACTCGTTGACAATTCTGCTGGTTTTAAACTTTTATCGTTCATAGACGCCTACTCGGGCTATAATCAAATTTCGATGGCAGTGTCCGACAAAAAATATACGGCCCTCATGACCGAGTCGGGCAACTATTACTACAACGTAATGCCCTTCGGTCTGAAGAACGCCGGAGCAACGTACCAACGAATGATGAACAAGGTATTCCGGGGAGAAATAGGCGACATGCTCGAAGTCTACATGGACGACATGATCGTGAAATCCCACGAGGAAACAGATCATACTGCCCATTTGAGAAAGGTCTTCAAACAGACCAGAAAATACAAAATGCATTTTAACCCGGAGAAGTGCATGTTCGGTGTCCAGGCAGGCAAATTCCTCGGCTTCTACTTAACGGAACGAGGAATCGAAGCCAATCCCGACAAATGCTGAGCATTCTCCGAGTTTCCTACGCCCAAGTCCAAAAAATCCATACAGTCCCTCAACGGGATACTCGCGTCACTATCTCGTTTCGTGGCCAAATCCGCCCAGCACGCCCTACCATTCTTCAAACTCCTCCGCAAAGAGGCAGTATTCGAATGGACAAAGGAGTGTGACGAGGCCCTTCTCCATCTGAAATGAGCACTCTCAGAGCCACCGGTCCTCTCTCACCCGGACAATGGCGAAACGTTGTACCTGTACCTTGCCGTAGCAACCGAAGCAGTGAGCGCCGCTCTCATCCGCGAGACACCTGACGAGCAGAAGCCCATATATTTCACGAGCAAAGCGCTACAAGGACCAGAGTTAAGATACCAATAGATAGAGAAGGTGGCGCTGGCCCTCATCAATGCAGCCAGAAGATTAAGACACTACTTCCTGGCTCACACGATCGTGATTCAAATAGATCAACCCATAAATCAGCTGCTCGGATGACCAGACATGGACGGTCGGATGCTCAAATGGTCGTTGGAACTGTCCGAATTTGACATCCAATACGAAAGCAGAAAAGCCCTCAAGGCCCAAGCTCTGGCCGACTTTGTCACGGAAATGACATTCACAGACTCCCCCACGAATGAAGCGCACAAATGGACCATTTTCGTTGACGGTGCCTCGAGCTCGACAAGGAGCGGCGCGGGCATCATACTGGAGAGCGACGAAGGAATCATTGTTGAAGTTTCACTCACCTTGCCCTTCCCAACTTCCAATAACTAGGCTGAATACGAGGCCTTCCTCGAGGGGCTACGCCTTGCCAAGGACCTGGCCGCAGAAGAAGTCGTCATTTGCACGGATTCACAACTCATGGCCCTCCAGGTCCAGGGAGAATACCAAGCCAAAAATGACAACCTGACCGAATACTTGGCCCTGGTCAAGAAGGAGATGGCGAAGTTCACAACAGTGGAAGTGACACACGTTCCCCACGAACATAACGTGCGAGCAGACGTGCTATCCAAACTAGCCAGCACTAAGAAGAAAGGCGGAAACAAATCTGTCATACAGGAAGTACTTCCTCGACCCAGAATCGAGAAGGCCTCCCCGACGCTCGACGTGCAGGTGATCGGCGACAACAACTACTGGATGACCCCTGTATACAACTATCTCGCCAAAGACGAACTTTCGTTCGACCCAATGGAGGCCAACACAATCAGGCGAAGAGCCTGCCCTTACGTCTTGGTCGAAGATAAACTCTACAGGCGAGGATTCTCCATTCCGCTGCTCAGGTGTGTCGAGGAAGAAATGGTCGCGCATATCCTGCACGAAATCCACGAAGGAATCAACGCCCAACATCTCGGCGGAAGGTCGCTTGCCCGAAAGGCCCTCCGAGCAGGGTACTATTGGCCGACAATGCAGCACGACGCGAAAGAACACGTGAAGAAATGCGAAAAATGCCAACAACACGGGGACATGCACCTAGCTCTGCCTAACGAGCTCAAGGCTATGTCCTCCCCGTGGCCATTCGCCTGGTGGGGCCTAGACATCCTAGGACCCTTCATGGTAGGATCAAGCCAGAACAAGTACCTAATAGTGGGCGTAGACTATTTCACAAAATGGATAGAAGCGAAAGCTCTAGCCAAAATAATTGCCCTCAACATCCTGCTTTTCTACAAACGAAACATCCTTGCACGTTTCGGTATCCCACAAGCGATAGTAACAGACAACGGGACGCAATTCACGGACAAGAAGTTCCAAGACTTCGTCGCCCAACTAGGCACGAAGCAGCACTTCGCATCCGTCGAGCACCCTCAAACAAACGGGCAAGCTGAAGCAGCCAACCGAGTCATCCTTCGAGGCCTTAAGCGAAGGATGGACGAAACAAAGAAGGCATGGGTCGACTAACTGCACAGCGTACTATGGGCATACCGCACAACTCCACACTCAACAACCGAGGAGACACCTTTCCGTCTAGCATACGGGACAAAGGCTGTAATTCCCGTCGAAGTTCACGTGCCCTCCAGGCGGACAGAGTCGCCCCTAGACGAGGAGATGAACGACGAGTCACTGCGAGAAGAACTCGACCTCGTCGAGGAAATTCGAACCGGGACAGCCCTCCGCGAAGCCTCACTAAAATAAAAAATTACCATCAGGCACAACGCCAAGGTGATACGACGAGAGTTCGACGTGGGAAGCCTTGTTCTAAGAAGAAACCACAAAGACTCTCGAAAAGGCAAACTGGCAGCCAACTGGGAGGGGCCCTATCGCGTCCGAGCAAAAACGGAAAATGGGGCCTACTACCTGGAACATCTCACCGCGGAAGAATTTGCTCGACCATGGAACGCTGAAAAGTTAAAACAATACTACAGTTAAATTCTCGGTTCGACCCGTCACAATGACGGGCGTCAGCTACCGACCACTATGCACGTCTAGGTACAAGTGTCGCATACGAATAAAGCAGAACCCCGCTCAGTAACAAGCCAGGTAACTGCTCGACAGCGGTCCTCGATCGAGCATCGTTGTCGTCAAAGTACCATGACCGGCAGAATCCCAGCTCGCGATGGGACATTCACGCCGCAAACTTAGACCTCAAACGCGACCTGAGCTCTGCACCCCGCCAGGATATTCCCCGACCGTTCGACCAGTTCCCCTCACTGCCGAACACATCTACAACGAGCAATCCCCCCAAATTATTCACACAAGTCAAATACCCCCTATCACGGGTGGACATACATTCACAACGAGCATGAGTACAACACTTAGCGAAAAATAAAAGCAAGTAAAATCATGCAGATGGCAGAATCAAACATGTAATAATTTAACATAATAAATGACCGCAAGGGCCACGATTGTACTAAGTTACATGAAACGGGGGGCCACGCCCCGAAAAAATTAAATTACAACAATTACACGGCCTGCAGACCAGACAAATTACAACATTAAAAACACAAACTCCCCACTCTTCCGCGTGCTCGGCAGGCTCGGACTGGGGCCTCTGGTCTTCCGCGGGTTGATCCTCGGTAAGGAGAGCATCGGGTATAACGATCCGACCATCCTCAACGTGCGCCAGATAGTGGGTACCCTTGTCGGAAAAGTCAAGCTCGGGATTCACCACCCGCAGTTGAGCCACGACGTTTTTGAAAGACTCCTCCGCGACGAAGATACCATCATCCTCGGCCGTCAGCAAACGGGCAACCAGCTCGGATCTTGTCTTCAATTCCTTCACGTCTTTCGGCTCATCGTCACCTGGGGCATTGGCCGCCTTCAGCCACTAGATCAACTCCTCGGCAGACTTCTTCTCCGCCGCCAGCATCGAGTTCTCCTCCTTTAACCGAGCTACATCCTCCTCAACTTTCTTCCGAGCATCGTCGGCACCCTTAGTTTCTTCCTTGAGAGACGCCATGATAGCACGGGCAGCAGTAAGTTCGACTCAGTTGCCGAGTCCCCTTCGGCGTAAACAGCTGCCATCTCCAACATCCTGACCAAGGCAGAAGCGTCCTGAGCCACCAACGCCCTCTTGCTCGGGCGATCCATACTTTCCAAGCGAAGAGACTCCGCCCGAGGCACAATCAGAGAGTTCCCCTCGAAGAACTTCGAATCATGGATGCAAGGAGGAAGCTCGAACTTCCCCTTCTCCAATGCCCGAGTGAGGTCCACAGCGTCATTAAACCATTGCCGCTTGGATCGACTGGTCAAAGAAAGAGGAGACCCCCGGGGAGCAGGAGTAGGAGAAGAAGAGGTCCCCGTAGAAGACTGCGCCGGAGGAGAAGCACGAGTACCAGTAAACCGAGACTTCGGAGGAGCCGCACCGGTCTTGTTCCTCGCAAGAGCATTCCTCACAACTCTGTCGTGGGCCTGAGGCATCTCACCTGTACAAACAAAATACGAGCATGTTAGATACGAGGAAAAGAAATGACGCGAACAAAATCCAAATAACTAAGACTACGAAGCAGCTTCTCGGCATCCACGGGAGCCTTGCACTCCAGCAGTGCCTTAATATTGATAAATTGACGCTCAACCCTCTGGCTCCCGTCCTCCTCGAAGATCGGACTACCCTTGCTCGTCCAGCACTCAGCAAGCTGGAAGGAGTTGACCCACTTCACCAGCACCTCGTACGCCACGGCGTCCTGCCCGCGTAGCTCGCTCGGTTGGAAGACATAGTCACTGGGCTTCTTGGCAAAGTGGTCAGGCGCCCAATGGATAGGAAACATGTAGATTCTTCGCCCAATAAACTTCCCATCCTCGTCTTGCAGATCGTTCCCATCCTCGTCAACCTCGATCTCCCAAACGTATGTACTGTCCTGGGCAGCTTCGGACAGGGGCTCGACGACGTAATACCGTTCCTTAAATGTCCGTATCGACTCCGAAAACGGTTTGAACAACTTGCGGGGCTGCTTCAGAGAAACCCAGCCGTACTTCTTCCCCGATAGCTGCCGTTGGAGATGAAAGACAGTGAAGAACAAAGGAAGAGTAGCCCCTATGGAGAGATGCTCGCATACCAGCTCGAACGCCCGGATGAAGGTCAACGAGTTAGGATGTAGTTGCGTGGGGGCTAATTTTAAATGTACGAACACTGATTGTTGAAAATCAGTGAACGGCAACCTCAAACCCAGCTCCTTGAAAGCGTATTCATACATGGTAAAACGGTCCCCGAAGTGCGTACAGACGCGGTCGTCCAAGGAAGGGAAATGCACCTTCCACTCTCCCTCTAGTCCAACCTCCGTGAAAACGTCCACCAAGGACTTTACGAAAGTGGACACGTGCTCGGCAGGTTCGGCCACCTCTCACTCCTCCGCGGAGAACCCGTCGACGTCCTCGTCCATGTCGTCCAACTCTTCCTCCTCCCCGACATTGCTGGAAGAACTCGAAGTCGTCGAACTCGAAGCCGTCGAGCTGCTATTATCTTCAGAGCCTGTTTCTTCCTCGGATGTATCTAGGATAACCTCTCTATCTGGCCCCGTCGCCATTACGATCACCTGAAAAGAAGATAAGAAAGTGAATTCAACAACAAATCAAATCCACCCTTCCACCGCTAAGTCAAGTGAAAGGGCGCGCAAAGGGCTGAGGACAACGTCCCCGGCCTGAGCCCTAACATCAAAGGAAAAGCTGACACCTCCCCGCGAGGAGACGCTTGAAGCTAATCATCCCCGAGCAAGGAGCTTCCCCGCACTCACACCCAGTTTCCGTTTGAAGCTTCACCGGAAATCGCAAAGCTTCACCAAGATCTGGGAATGTTTTGCCGGAAAACTCATCACCCACTCAGAAGATGAAAAGACACGGCAGTCACACATACATAGTTGTCGCAACATCGTCGTGGACCACCCTGCTCGCTGAAACATACTACTAACTCCGGCGACATGTCAGAGGTAGAAAAATGGCACAGCCACCGTCCACCACCAACAATCTCCGGAAACTCACTTGTTTCGTCCTCTTAACCTAGCCCTAACCACATGCAACCTACCATTGACAACAAAAAGGAGTAAAACAAGCAAAGGATCAGAAAACTTACTTGATTTAAGTAGACGAAAGTAGCTGCTCGAAGCTTGAAGCGGTGGTCGGAGTAGGAAGACGGCGGTTACAGGCAAGAATGCTGAAGGAAACAGAGAGAAATCAGAGCAAAAAGTTCCAAATGGAACGATTTTCCCCTTTTTATACAAAGGGGGCACGTGCGAACACACGCTCGTAGGCCATGATGGCTATCCACTAGCCATCATTGCCTATTAACTGCTATACGGAGCTCTAGGCACATATGGTGTCACATCGTTTCCAATTCTGTCTGACCGTTACTCTCCCCGAACACCGGACAACAAGGTCACGACCACGAATTTCACGAACACCAGGGGTCACAGGCGCATTAAGACAATCCTCCTCGTCTTCAAACGACGACTCCATGCTAGCTCCTCGGAGCAACGAACTGTCCTTAAGTCATCACTCCCATGCTCGGGAGCAACGACTTGGGGGGCTCCTGTTCTGGACTGGACCAATGGCTAGACATAGCCCAATCCGCTTCTGCTCCAGAGCGGCCCAAACTGCCTAAGTCCAATCCACAGAGGGGAAAAAGTTACCTTTCTGCCCCTCCAACCGGGCAAAGAATACAACGTTCCTCCCCGGAGTTACTGCCCGTCACGCACGGCTTCATTGCTCCCCGAACAGTTATGGGCAGGTTCCCGGAACTATGCCTATGCCCGGCATAACGACTAGTTTTGGGCACCCTGCCCGACATAACGGCTAGTTTGGGTAGTTACCTATTCTTTGGGGAAAACGGTTATTTCGCCGCGAAAATAGGATCATTGGCCACGTGATGGGGGCTCTATATAAACCCTCTCACTTGAGAGGGTCAGGTATCCGATAATCATCCTAAGAACACACTTTGTACTTGCCCCTTTTCTCTGACCCTTTCTTACTTGAGCGTCGGAGTGCCTTGCAGGTACACCCCCTCATCTCCATACGACCAGCATCCCTGACGCACTTAATTGGCGGCCCAATTCTACAGGATCTGATCCAGCCTTCACGATCAGAAAGATTCATCTATTTTACTCCCTCGTATACTCCTCATCAGAATCAATAACAAAATAAATCTTTATGATGTAATTTGTTTCAAATCTTTTTTATCTTTTTTTACATATTATTAATAAAAAATATTAGTTTAAAATATATAAACCTTTGCCATATTATAAAAAATATATTTTAAAATATTGAAATAATTTTAAAATGTGATTAATATTTTAAAATACAATTAAATATTTTAATATGTTAAAAAAATAAATGATATTTAAACAAATTTAAATCATACATAATCATATTTAAAAATGCCTTGAAATTTTGAAATACATTTAATCATTTGATTACTTTTTTATTAACTACATTTGATTAATTTAAAAATATATATTTGAAAAATTCTATTTAAAAAAAATTTACATTTAAATGTGATTTAATTTGAATTAATTAAATATTTTTTAAAAAATTACATTTTGTTAATTTGAGAAATTATATTTAAAAAAATACATTTGAAAAATAAAAATATATTTAAAACAACAATATTTTATTACAATTTTACTTCTATTTTTAAAATCTATTTAACTCAATGTTTCTTAATATTTATTTTAAAAATCTTATAGATGATTGTACTCGAGTAACTTGGATTTTATTGATGAATCATAAATAAGAAGTACTATAATTATTTATTCAATTTTATAATATAGTGCAAACTAAATATGAAAAAGGTATTAAGAGAATATGTTCTTATAATGGTAAAAAAAAAATGTCAATTATAGTCTTTACAACTTCACTAATAATTAAAGTATTATCAATGAGTACACATGTTTCAACGCCCTTCAACAAAATGGCATATCCGAAAGGAAAATCGTGATTTACTTAAAATTGCATGAGTCCTCATCTTTCAAATGTGAGTTTCCGCCTTTTATTTTGGTGAAAATCAGTACTCATTATTGCCTACCTGATTAGTCGTGTCACGTCTCAAATTTTTGGATATGTTAGTACTATTTAGTTTATCTTGTAGAATTACGAGACTCGGGCATTTTGTTGTGTTGTTTTTTATCATGTTCATAAGCAATATCACATTAGGGTGGATGCTTGGGCTCTTTGACATGTCTTTCAAGGTTATGGACCCATCAAAAGATGCTACAATTATTACCATCCTCTCAGTCGTAATTTTTTATCTCCAAAGATGTCACTTTTTTATGAAAATGTGTCCTACTTCACTTGTCATCGCTCTCAAGCGGAGAATCTTAATGAAGTTGATTCTGAGTTCGAGTTTTTTACCTTTGGTCCTAGATCCTCCCATAAAGCTTCGACTCCCACTTAAGTGTCTAATCCTGAGTATAGTTCTATTCTAGCTCCTCTAAGTTACCTACTTTGAGTCATATTTTAGATTTAACTTATTATCTTGAGTATATTTTTGTTACAATTCCTCCAGTGTCGTCTACTTAGCAGGAATCAACATATTTGGAACCAATTTGAGTATAACATAGAAAACGTAAACCAAGTTTACTAAAAAAATCCAATCGTATGAACTAGAACAAAGTAATAGAAATGATTCTTGATATGCCACAAGTGAACGATATATTCACATAATAAAATAAGATCGTACCTCTTGGAGCATGGTCGATTAACAATTCTTTTATGCTTTAAATTTCAATAAAAGATGGCTCTAGGATTTTGATTCTATCTAGGACATACTATGTAAATTGTTGTCTCTATTCTGTTATGAAAGTTTTAGTATTTGTAGATTTTAAACAGATAAATGTAGATTATATCTCTTTTAGAAATATATCATCGTATCTTAGCTAATTAAACCACCTATTTTCATGGTTAGCTCAGTGGTAAGATCAATTATGCAAAGCTATTTTACTTAAGAAAAGCAAGGCTTTCTCATTTAAACCAAAACTATTTTCATGTTTTAGTTTATCCGTCTGACTTTTATGTATCGGATATGAATCTTCACATTTTGATTCATCAATTGACATCTGATGTTGTCTCTATTTTTGCAGAGAGATTCATAAAAACCTTAAAAGTCATACGAAGCTAATTTCTTATAACAATGGCATCTAAGAGTTGCGTGAGGTCCGTCATTTAGACATTCCTCATAATTGTGACTAATGAAGTTCACTCACTTATGATAATAGTAGACAGGTGCATTATATTATACATACACATTTAGATTAATAAAATAGACAAGGGATGATAAAGAAAGAAATATATGAACATGGAATTAAAGTGTTACAAAATTAAAACAACATAGCAGAAACATACAAATGTTTGTGAAACATATTCTTTAATGATTTTTGTTCCCAAATTATGGGAAAAGCATGCCTATTTATGCTAAAGTTGAAGAAAGACTGTTAATCCCTCAACAACCACTAATAAGTGGGATTAAAACAAAATAAAATCATAGGGAAATGAAAAGTTCGTAACATAGAACATAAAAGCAAAACAACAAAAGAGAAGAAATCAAAAGGTCTGGAAGCAATACGATTGTAATGCTCATTTCGAGAAAGCTATAACTTTCATTGTATTAAACAATTCCTATTTTTTTATATTTGAAAAGGCTGGGAGAATTATGATTGTGATTCAGATTATACGTTGGCAGTAATTCTCGCTGTTTTAGCTGGAAATTTTAATTTTTTTTATTCAGAAGACTTGTGACCATTATGGCCGTAATAGCCATTACGAGATATTGTAATTCCCACTTTTTTTTTGTATTTCTAGCTTCGTTCTTCCTCAATTTCTCTAAGAAGTTTGAACATGTCGATCTTGTGCTTAGTTCTTACATCTCTTTAATATGGACTTTGATTCTTCATTCTTCTTTATACTTCTGAAACACAATGAAATCAACAAAATAGAAGTAAAAGAATAATAAAACAAAACAAAAATAAATAATAAAACAACATAATTAGACATATGAAAATAATTAAAACTAGAATTATCAAATTCCTCCATGCTTGAATCATTTATTGTCCTCAAGCAATTTGCTTAAATAAGAAGTATCGAGACAAAACAATTTTTTCAAGAAGTTAGACGCATATGAAAGTACATGGACTAATTTAAAAATCACTGGGCCACTAACCTATATGTTTTTAAAAATCTTTTTAAGGTTCATTTAGGTCAAAGATTCTTATAAAACCTTTTCACTAGATTATTCTTCAAGGAATAAGTATCTTCCATAATCTTAACCATAAACCTCATGTTCCTACTGTTTCTCTTTTATAAAAATAATTATAATTTTAAAAAGGTATTTTTATCTATGATAATGGACCAAATTCTAACTTTTGTTGTATATTCTTCAGCAAAATACATATATTTTTCTTTCTTTTTCTTTTTTCTCTTTTTTAGGGACCAATCAAATTTTGGGAAGAATAATCGGGTGATGGTTACCCCACTTACTCCATTTGATCTTTGTTTATTTTTTTCATTGGGGATCAACTGAATTTTAGTTTAAATAACTGGATGAGAGTTTCCATACTTAGTAAGTTCAGTTTCCTTTTACTGCCTTTGATTCATATTCAAATTTTTATTTTCAACTCAAGAAGGAATACACAAATTCCGACAAGCAAAAAAATTTAATTTTTGTAATACCAAGCTATATCATCCATGCTTCAACCGAAAAATGTTAGGAAGTGGTTATATTTGTTAGTTCTGTATTGGCAGCATTTTTGCTAAAACAAGGTGTTAAATCAAGATGTTATGCTTGATGTCTTGACATGTGATTCTAACATTCTACAGGTGGTGATTCTTAGTGTTGCAGGAATTTGTGCATGATGTCGAGCTCGATGTCCTAACATCTGTTGACAGAACATTCTATTTAGAATGTTATGGTTTATTTGTTGTGCTTTATTTGCAATCTATTGTGTGTTGATGTTCAGTGATTGCGTGCGAAAATCATGGAGTAACATTATTTTGAAGCAAGCACTTTCTGTTATTTTTTGAAGAATAGTTGGTTACTATTTTCATGCAAAAAGATATAGAGGATTATTAGCTTTAATTATTATTATATCTTAGATCTGCTATTTCCCAAGCCCAATGAGATTATTTCTATTTAAAGACGTGCAAACCCTAATGGCATGTGTGGAGAAAAGTTATTGAAAGTTGCGTTTCAAGTTTTAGGGTTTTAGTCTTTTGTTAATTGTTTGATTGTGAGCCATTCATTCATCTCTTGGATGTTTGAATTAGACTGAGTCTTTGAGTTGTAAGTTGTTCACTCTAAGCTTTTAAGTACGAGTGCTTTGTTCTTGATTGAAGCTTTTAAGCAAGATCGAGGTGTGTCATTAAAGTGTGTTCTTCTCTTTTGTAAGTTTATGTAGTTATCACTGCATGTGATTGAGGGGGAGTGAGAGGTGTCTCTTATCTAAGTGTCTTAGATAGAAATCTCACAGGTAGAGATTAGGTGAGAAGATTGTAAACTGGAGTGTGTTTACTGAGAGTCTTCAAACTAATTCTGTTTAGTGGATTTCCTTCTTGGCTTGGTAGCCCCCAGACGTAGGTGTGATTGCACCGAACTGGGTTAACAATTGCTTGTGTCTCTTTGTTATTGTTACTGTTTTTATCTTGTTCATAAATTGATCATTGTTCAGATATTAGTGTCGTGACATCTCCTTCGACATCTCATATCTGATACCAGAATTTCAATTGGCATCAGAGCAGGCATCCTGTTCTGTTTCTGGGTGAGATC
This sequence comes from Lathyrus tuberosus, assembly GCA_022829125.1. NCBI lineage: Eukaryota > Viridiplantae > Streptophyta > Magnoliopsida > Fabales > Fabaceae > Lathyrus > Lathyrus tuberosus. Next base: position 6,670,564 of record JALAZF010000261.1, on the reverse strand, counting down.
TAGGGATGACATTTTCTGGTACTATGGACAAGGAAGGAGGATTTGTGAACAGACCACCCATCTTGGATGGATCTAATTATGATTATTGGAAACCACGCATGGCGGCCTTCTTGAAATATTTGGATAGTAAGGCCTGGAAAGCTGTCATAAAAGGATGGAAACACCCTGTCATTGTTGGGAAAGATGGAATAGAAACATCTGATCTGAAACCTGAGGAAGAATGGACTAAGGAGGAGGATGAACTGGCTCTTGGAAACTCCAAAGCATTGAATGCTTTGTTCAATGGAATTGATAGAAACATATTCAGATTGGTGAATAATTATGAGGTTGTTAAAGATGTGTGGGACATTCTCAAAACCACTCATGAAGGTACCTCTAAAGTAAAGATGTCAAGACTTCAGTTGCTGACTACCAAGTTTGAAAACTTAAAGATGAAGGAAGATGAAAGCATACATGACTTCCATATGAACATTCTTGAAATAGCCATTGCTTCAAGTGCCCTAGGTGAAAAGATGTCTGATGAAAAGCTGGTAAGAAAGATTCTTAGGTATCTTCCCAAGAGATTTGATATGAAGATGACTGCCATAGAAGAAGCTCAAGATATCAGCAAGATGAGGGTGGATGAACTTGTTGGATCCCTCTAAACTTTTGAACTAGGGATAAGTGACAGATCTGAAAAGAAAGCCAAAAGCATAGCCTTTGTGTCCAATGCTGAAGATGAAGAGGAGGAGTGTGCTCTGGAAGTTGATGAAAGCCTATCTAATGTTATAGTGCTGCTAGGAAGACAGTTCAACAAGGTGATGAAGAGAATAGACATAAAGTCAAGACCAAATGTCAAGAATAACTCATCTGACATCAGCAGGTCTAATGATGGTGGAAGAAGAATAAGGTCTGAAGAAAAATCCACTCAAGGGAAAGGGATTCAGTGTCATGGTTATGAGGGATTTGGCCACATTAGAGCTTAATGCCCTACTTACCTCAAGAAACAAAAGAAGAGCCTGACTGCTTCTTGGTCTGATGAGGATTCAGAAAGTGAACTTGAAGAAGAATCTACTAAACATGTAACTGCCTTGACTGGAAGATGTGTTTCTAATGGAGACTCTAGTGATGATGAATTGACCTTTGAAGAACTAGCAGCCTCTTACAAACAGCTGTGTCTCAGAAGTGACGAAGTCTGTCTTGAAGGGGAGAAGCAGAAAAAACTTATAATGCAACTAAAGGCTGAAAAGGTAGAACATCTTGAAACCATCTCCAAGCTGGAAAATGAAGTCACATTGTTGAACTCCAAACTTGATCAAATGTCCAAGTCAGTTAGAATGCTGAACAGTGGAACTGATACATTGGATGAAATTCTTCAGTGTGGAAAAATGGCAGGAGATATGACTAGGCTGGGATTTGATGGTGAGAAGAAACCCTCTTCAGATGCTAGTTCCTCTGGACCTAAACATAACATGTCACATCAGATGTCTCAACATCATGGGAGAATTCATGTATCTGGACCTAAAAATAATATGTCACATCAGGTGCCTCAACATCATAGGAAGGGTCATCCCAACCACTTAAGGGGAAGATTCCAGAGATGGAGGTGTCATTACTGTGGGAGGTTCGGTCACATAAAACCTTTTTGCTTCAAACTCTATGGATATCCTAAGCCCGATCCTCAACCTAGATCAAACCAAAACATTTCTGCTAATGGAAGACAATGGGTTCCCAAGGCTGCTGCTACCAGTTTAATAACTCACATGTCTCTCAGAGTCTCAGCTAAGGAGGATTGGTACTTTGACAGTGGTTGCTCTAGACACATGACAGGAATTAAAGAAGTATTAGTTGACATCAAATCTCATTCCACAAGCTATGTGACCTTTGGTGATGGAGCCAAGGGTGAAATCAAAGGGGTTGGAAAGATGAACTGCTCATGAGTTCCAAATCTTGATAATGTGCTGCTGGTTAAAGGATTGACTGCCAATTTGATCAGCATCAGTCAACTGTGTGATCAAGGATTCAATGTCAACTTCACCAAATCTGAATGCTTGGTTACTAATGAAAAGAATGAGGTGATCATTAAGGGAGTCAGATCTAAGGACAACTGCTACTTATGGGTTCCTCAAGATTCTAGTTACTCCTCCATTTGTGCCCTTGCTAAAGATGATGAAGTTAAATTGTGGCACCAAAAACTTGGTCATCTACATCTAAAAGGTATGAAAAGGATCATCTCCATGGAAGATGTCAGAGGAATACCTAAGCTAAAGATTGAAGAAGGAAGGGTATGTGGTGAATGTCAAATTGGAAAGCAAACTAAGATGTCACACTAGAAGATTAAACATCTCACTACTTCAAAAGTGTTGGAACTGCTTCACATGGACTTGATGGGGCCTATGCAAGTGGAAAGTCTTGGTGGGAAGAAGTATGCATATGTGGTGGTTGATGATTTTTCCAGATATAGTTGGGTGAGTTTTATTAGAGAAAAATCTAAAGTGTTTGATGTGTTCAGAGATCTTTGCCAAAGACTCCAAAGAGAAAAGGAGAGTAATATTATTAGAATCAGAAGTGATCATGGGAAGGAATTTGAAAATCACATATTTGCTGAATTTTGTTCATCTGAAGGGATTGGCCATGAATTCTCTTCTCCCATTACTCCACAGCAAAATGGAGTTGTGGAACGAAAGAATAGAACTATCCAGGAATCACCTAGAGCTATGATCCATGCCAAGAAATTGCCTTACCATTTCTGGGCTGAAGCTATGAACACTGCTTGTTATGTTCATAATAGAGTGACCTTAAGAACAGGAACCACTACTACCCTATATGAGATATGGAAGGGAAGAAAGCCTATTGTCAAATACTTTCATGTGTTTGTAAGCAAATGCTATATCCTGGCAGATCGTGATCAAAGAAGAAAGATGGATCCAAAAAGTGATGAAGGAATATTCTTGGGCTACTCTACTAACAGCAGGGTCTACAGAGTCTTCAATTCCATAACTAAAGTTATGATGGAGTCCATAAATGTTGTTGTTGATGATTTGCATAAGGAGGTTGATGTTCTAGATGATGTTGGAACATTCTTTGATATCTCTGCAGAAACTTCAGACAAAAACACTGATCCTAATCCTACTAATGTTGAACCTGAATCTGAGCTAGTAAACAAGGGACCCTCCATCAGAGTTCAGAAAGACCATCCTAGAGATCTTATCATAGGTGATCTAAATGAGGGAGTCACTACTAAATCAAGGGAAGTCATAACAAGCGCATGTTTTGTGTCAAAAATTGAGCCTAAAAATGTCAAGGAAGCCTTAACTGATGAATTCTGGATTAATGCCATGCAAGAAGAGCTAAGGAAATTCAAGAGAAATGAAGTATGGGAGCTGGTTCTAAGACCCGAAGGAACAAATGTGATTGGAACAAAGTGGGTTTACAAGAACAAGTCAGATGAAAAAGGGTTGGTCACAAGAAATAAAGACAGATTGGTTGCTCAGGGTTATGCTCAGATTGAAGGGGTCGACTTTGATGAAACCTTTGCTCCTGTGGCTCGTCTTGAATCCATCAGATTGCTATTACGAGTTGCCTGTATCTTGAGATTCAAGCTGTTTCAGATGGATGTAAAGAGTGCCTTCTTAAATGGTTATCTAAGTGAGGAGGTCTATGTGGAACAACCTAAGGGATTCATTGATCCAACCTTTCCAAATCATGTTTATAAGTTGAAGAAAGCTCAGTATGGATTGAAGCAAGCTCCAAGAGCTTGGTATGAGAGACTAACTGAATTTCTTGTTGAGAATGGATACAGAAAATGTGGCATAGATAAGACTTTCTTTGTCAAAGATGAAGGAGGGAAACTCATGGTTACTCAAATTTATGTTGATGATATTGTATTTGGTGGGATGTCTAATGAGATGGTCCAACATTTTGTTCAACAAATGCAGTCACAATTTGAGATGAGCCTTGTTGGTGAATTAACTTAATTTCTTGGGTTGCAAGTCAAACAGATGGAAGATTCTATATTCCTATCTCAGAGTAAATATGCCAAGAACATAGTTAAGAAGTTTGGGATGGAGAATGCCAGTCACAAAAGGACACCTGCTCCTACTCATCTGAAGTTGTCTAAAGATGAAAAGGGTGTTAATGTGGACCAAAGTTTATACATGAGCATGATAGGAAGCCTACTTTATCTTACAGCTAGCAGGCCTAACATTGCTTTTGTTGTAGGTGTATGTGCTAGATACCAAGCTGAACCCAAAGTGAGTCATATAAATTAAGTCAAGAGGATTCTGAAGTATGTACATGGAACATGTGATTATGGTATGCTATACACACGTGGTTCTGGGTATGCTTTATCTGGATATTGCGATGCTGATTGGGCTAGAAGTGCAGATGATAGGAAAAGCACTTCAGGAGGTTGCTTCTTCTTAGGAAACAATCTTATATCATGGTTTAGCAAGAAGCAAAATTGTGTCTCTCTATCTACTGCTGAAGCAGAGTACATAGCAGCTGGAAGTAGTTTTTCTCAACTGGTGTGGATGAAACAAATGCTGACAGAATATAATGTCACACAAGATGTCATGACATTGTATTGTGATAATTTGAGTGCTATAAACATTTCCAAAAACCCAATTCAACACAGCAGGACCAAACACATTGATATTCGCCATCATTTTATTAGGGAACTTGTAGAAGACAAGGTTATTACCTTAGAACATGTTGCCACAGAGAAGCAATTAGCTGACATCTTCACTAAGGCATTGGGTGCAAGTCAGTTTGAATTTCTAAGAGGAAAATTAGGGCTTTGTATTTATGAAGAATTGTAGCAATTAGCAGCGTGTGAGAAAATCCTTTTAAGTTTTAAAAACTTAAAGTGTCATTTACTGTCTTGTGGAAATATCATTTATTTCCCTTTATGTTCTCAAAACTTAAAGTGCCCATATCATAGGCTATCATTGCTAGAAAGCCTTCTCACACGCTACATTAATCTTGTGCCATACTTGATTAGTTCTTTCATCTTCTCTCTCAGAAAGTTTTTCATTCTCAGTTCAACCATTTGCAAAGTTATCAAGATGTCTCAACAACAAAATTTATCTCCTTCCAAACACTCATCGGATGTGTCTGCTTCAAAATCTAGGGTTTATTCTGAAGATATTTCTCCTGATGATGTTCTTGATGTTGCTCCATTAGCAATGATTCTCCGTTCTGAAACTGAGACGAAAAAGCCCAGAAAAACGCATGCAAGAGGTTCTAAACATGCACCTGCAGGTAACACTTCTAAAACTCCCTAAGAGTCATCTTCTGAATATAGGGCTGATGAAGGTAGTCGGTATGTTGATAGAGCTATTAGAAGTATTGTTACTGGACTTTTGTATGGAGATCATAGGGTTCCTGGGATTTCAATCCCACTTGCTCAAATTAATGTTGTCCCCACTTTAAATGAAAATCAAAGTGAGGAAAGGGATGTTGATACTTCAAATTCTGAGAAGGATACTGATACTACAAATCTACACAAATTGGCTAACTCTGTGCTGCAGGAAGGAATGAGTGATGGTTCTGGTGGGGAGAAGAAGAGTGTTGGTCCTGATCAGAGTGAGGGAAAAACTAATGACTCTGATGATGTTGTGAATCTTGTTGATGTTCCCTCTGACAATGAGTTCATCGCAAATGTGCATCCTGGTATAGCTAAGATGTTGAAGACAAGAAGAGGGAAATCTGTGGACACCTCTCCTAAAGTGAAAGCTGTTAGTGGTAAGAAAAAGACAACTGTTGTAGGTCCCCCAAGATCCTGGAGCAAAGTAGCTACTTCCTCCAAAAAGAGGAAGATTAGGTCTGAGTCTGACTCTGAGTATGATGTCCAGGACATCACTCCTGTGAAAAAGTCTGTGGTTAAGAAGATCTCTGATAAAGTTCCTGATGCCCCATTGGATAACATCTCATTTCACTATGCTGAGAGTGTTGAAAGGTGGAAATTTGTTTTTCAAAGAAGGGTTGCTCTGGAGAGAGAGTTAAGGAAAGATGCTTTGGATTGTAAGGAGGTTATGGAGCTTATTACTTTTGCTGGATTGATGAAAACTGTGACTAAGTTTGCAAAATGTTATGAGGTGCTTGTGAAGGAATTCATTGTTAATATTCCTGAGGACTATGCTAACTACAAGAGTAAGGAATTCATTAAAGTGTTTGTTCGAGGAAAATGTGTTAAGTTCTCTCCCACCATCATCAAGAGATATTTGGGAAGAAGTGAGGAAGAACAGAGCGAGCTAGAGGTAACTGATAACCAAGTCTGCAAAGAGATTACTGCTAATCAGGTGACTGCTTGGCCCTTGAAACCAAGCAAGCTGTCTGCTGGCAGACTCAGTGTAAAGTATGCTATCCTTCATAGGATTGGAGCTGCTAACTGGGTTCCCACCTGTAACGCCTCAGTTCTTGGTTAGATTTATTTAATTGAGTCGATTTAATTATTTTATTATTATATTATTTTATTCTTGACTTTTATTTGGTAATATATTATTTTTCATTGTTGTTATGTTTTATCGCGTTTTGAGAGCGTTTGCGAGATATTTGAGTGTAGGGGTATTTTGGTCTTTTTGGCTTGGTTAGTTATGTTTTTCATAAAAATAGAAATAGAGAGAAAGAAAAAGAGAAGAAGGAAAAGAGAAAGAAAAGGAGAAAAGAGGAAAAAACTTGGAGAGGAAGAAATCGATTCAACCGACTTTTGAAAACACGATTAATCGGGTAAGGGTGTGAAACTCGATTATTCTATACTTGTGTATGATTATGTATGTGTGTATTTGGTTGTGTCATACCTCAAATTTGTCCTACCTGTGTATATTTTCATCTGTACATCCAACCGCTGACCATATTTAGAAAATCCAAAAAAAATACGTTGTTTCCTTGTTGCCTATGCTCAAGTTTTCATTATTCATTATCCATTATTACCCACATTTTTATCCATTTCTTCTTTTCCTTAAATCCTTATCCATTTCAAACAAATTCACAAAAAAAACCATTCACCTTTTCTATCCAATGTCCATTTTTAATCTATTTCCTTTTTTCAAAACCATTTCTATTTATCTAATTCACATATCCATTTTCATGTCCAAATTATCCATAAGCCACTTTACATAATTCATTTTTATTCAAAATCCATTTTTAAATCTATAAACCATTTCCATTCTTTAAACTCATTTTACAAATCTATCCAATATCCATTTTAAATCCATTTATCCTAAATCCATTTCAAATCCATTTTTTCCTTTATCCAAAAATCCATATTCCAAACATCCAATTCATTATCCATCATTATCCATTTTTTTACCATCATTCATATCCAATTCTAAACCTTTTTCTTTTTATTTATCCAATTTCTTTTTTTTCAAATTCATCTCAAAATATCCATTTTTTATTGTCCATATATATATATTCATTTCCAATAAATAACCAAGTTCCAAATATAGTCCTTATTCAATTCCAAAAAAACCAAAATATGTTTTTTGTTCATTCTCAATTTTCAAATTAAAGTTTCAATATCCAAGTCACATGTACAAAGTCCATTACAAAAAGGCCCAATTCACAAAATGCTACAAAAAATTATTAGTTAATTTTTAACTCAAAAAAAAGAGAGAAGAAAAATCTCTTGCAGCCATCATCCTTGCCATGTGCTACCTCGTGTCCTTGAAGCAAAACACATACCACCACAACCGGCCATGAAGGAAACCATTACCAATCCAAATTCAACCGACCCACACGCATGATTTCACACCAAGACCAATACATTCTACAACAACTTCCAGCCATACTACCCCATGTTCTCATACATCAGCTACACCATATAACCAATACACACCACAAAAAGGAATTGGAAACACCACTCATACGACGCCATACGTTGCAGCAGCACCTTCCAAATATCAGCTGACCCCACTTGAAGCTACCACCCGCGTACGACAAAACAACAACAACAAATTCCTTCACAGCCTTGAGAATATTCCTTCAGCAACAAAAATGAAATTGGTCCATCCACGTCACAAAAAAATCTCCTCTCATTTCTTCTGTAAATCACCCTTCCGCTCCTATAAATCAAACTTTCCTTTTTCACTCTCAGGGAGTTCCAGCCGCCAAACCCTTCAAATCACCTCCAAATCACCCTAACAACAAATCCTCAGTATTTCTCACAAACAAAAACCCACTCAACCAAATCGTTGCATAACCGACAACTGCACTCTTTCTTTTTCTCTCCGTAACAACAACGCTACAAATCTCACAACCATCCTTCCTTCAATACACCTTCCTTACAAACTTTCAAATCTCAAACCTTCATAACCATAACCTTCCATTTTCTTCCTCAAACCTTCAACCCTTCAAACTTCTCACAAACATTCAATCAACCAAACAACCTTCTTCAACCGCAACAACCTTCAAACCCATTCAAAAAATCAGAACCGAAACAAGAAATCAGAGAAACAGAGTGAGAACCGAGTGGAAGAGAAGATGAGATGAAGAGAATCACAAACGCAAAAAAATCGAAGTCCCAAAATCAACAAATCTGAAACGAAATCTCTGATACGGAGTGATTGAAGGTGAGAGTCGAACGAGACAAGAGGAAATGAGATGTGCGATGATTTAGCCGATGAGAACGTCGTGGTCGCTCGATCGGATTTTGACCTTGCCTAACCCTTTGCTTCTTTTTTTTCACTGTTTTTCTTTTTTTTTTAAATAACCACGGTTCGTCTCAGCTGTAGGCTGTGACGTTTTGTCTTTTTTTTTTTTTTTTTGAAACTTGATTTTAGAAACATGGCAAAGTCCACCATTTTAGATTTTATTAGAAACTTGGTAGATGATGGGCTTGGGAAAGACCCAAGTGATTCTCATACGCACTAAGCCCGTTTTATATACACGCCCCCCTCTTTATTTTTTTTCTCTTCTTTAAGTTTCCTTTTAAATTTTCTAGTTATTATATATATATATTTTAGATGTTTGATCTCATCTTACTTCATTTTATTTCAAGTTTATTTTCAATTTCATTTGGGCCAATGATATAAGAGCATCTTGATTGGTTTAACAATTTGGATCTATATGAGGCCTATTTATTTTCTTTTAGATGTATTTCAATTTATTCATTATTTTACTTTAGGTCGATGAAAACCAAATATCGATCGATTTATCGATTTCTCGATTAAATCTCGATAAAGGTGAGACCTTTATCCTTTGTATTCATTTTCTCGATTTTATTTCATTTTTATTGTTGTTCTTATTCATTTTGGGTCGATGAAAGCTAAATATCGATCGATTTATCAAATTCCCGATTAAATCTCGATAAAGGTGAGACATTTATGCTTTGTACTCATATTTTCCGATTTAATTTCTTATTTTTCAATTTATATTCTTTTATTTATCTTTGGTCAATGAAGGTCAAAAATCCGATTATCAATTTACCGATTAAGTCGCGATTAAGACGAGACCGATTTTATATCCATATTATATCTTGCCCATTTTATTATTGTTGTAAATATTATCATCATATTGTATCCATATTCATTTTTATTTCATTTACTCACCATTTAATCGAAAACAATTAACAATTATCAAAACCCTAAAAACAATCACATTAATGGACTGTTGATTATGATCACTTGCTCGACGCTTGCTCAAGGTTTAGTTTAGGACACCTCGCACACACACGGCTTTCTCTTGGGCTACCTTACAATGAGACCATTTATTTCTGTCAACACTTGTAATTTACATGTATCCCTCCCCCATTCCGATGTACGCACTTAATATTGTTTTGATTGTGGTTTGTTTACTAGGAGCACCCCTAGGGACTAGCATAGGCAACCCATTTTCAAACCAAAACCTCGATTCGTCGTCGAGCCATTTTCAAACAACCCATTTTCAAACCAAATCCTCGATTCGTCGTCGAGCCATTTCCAACCAAACCCTCGATTCGTCGTCGAGTAATCATTTTCTTCAAATCAAACTCTATTCATAACAAATAAACCCTTGATCCAACGTCAAGCGGATTTTCATAATCAAAGTTCAAAAGTAATTAACAACTATCTTAACTCTTTTAAGGTGAAAAATGGGGGTTCAAGTCTTTGATCTCTCTTCGATTGTTTGGGTGCGAGTTCTCTTACTCGTGTGTAAGCAATTGACGCCTCTTCTTTTAACAAATCAAATCCCTTTTCAAATTAACTAAGCGCATACAATAAACCCTTGATCCAACGTCAAGCGGATTTTCACAATAAAACTCAAAATGATTAAACAATTATCGAAACTTTTTCAAAGCGAAAAATGGGGGTTCAAGTCTTTGATCTTCCTTCGATTATTTGGGTGCGAGTTCTCTTACTCGTGTGTGAACAATTGACGCCTCTTTTAAAAATCAACCAACTCCCTTGTTTCGTGGGCGTACCACGAACTACGACTGCTCTGATTCTTTATTCTCGTCCGAGTAAAGATACGTAGGCACAAGGTTGCGACGATCTTGGCGAGCACACTACCATCTTTTTCCGTCAAACCCCGTAGTCGAACTACGATTGCTCTGATTTCTCATTCTCGTCCGAATGAGCATACGTAGGCCCGAGGTCGCGATGACCTTGCCGAGCACCCTATCCTAAAACCACCCCATTTTCCTCTTAGTATCTTTTCCTTTTATCTTTACATTTCCGCATTTATTTTAGAGAAGAAAATAGATAAACTTAGCTAACGAGTATCGTGATTCGAATCAAGAGGTTCTCGCACAACAGACGTGAGGGGGTGCGCGTACCTTCCCCTCGCCTAACCGACTCCCGAACCCAGAAGGTGGTTGCGACGACCATGTTCTTACCCTTCCTTTAAAGGTTTTCTCGATATTTTCCTTTCCCTCTTTTGGGATAAATAAAGTTCGGTGGCGGCTCTGTCGAACTGTTTTCCGCGCCTTTCGCGCGAGGGTCGTATTTTCTCGATGAATTTTTGAGGTGCGACAGCTGGCGACTCTGCTGGGGACCCATTTGCTCCATGCAAGAGAGAGTCGAGCCTATCTTGATTCGAATCGCTAGCTCTTTAGTTTTATTTATTTATTTTCTTCTCGTTTGCTTACTTACTTGTTTTCCTATTCCTTATTTGTGTTACCTTTTGTAACATTGTTGGGTTGTTCTGATATTGGGAACTTTGTGAGATGGCTCTACACCCGAGTCTGAAAAAAACCCTAGGATTAGGATGGTGGTTATGTAGTGTAGGCTTGCATGGTCTCTTCCGCGTGAGTTGAAGCGAAAACCACTGCTTGGAGTAGATTCCCTTGGAGATATTATTGTTGTGGTGAATCTTTGCCAAGGTGGTAATACTTTCGAGGTGGGTCGTCGATCCCAATGACCATTAACCCAATTTACCCATGGTGATTGGTAGTGTTAATTCTTTGTGAGTTAATGCAAACGCCCCAATCAGATGAGATCCCTCGAACGTATTACTTCCTGATAGTAATATTTTCGACCTCGATCTAGGATTCTGAGAACCCTATTTAGAACCCGTGTGTCGATGGTTGTGTAGTGGGCGCCTCCGAGGAATCTTTCTCGTGGGGAAGAAACGAAGACCTCACCTAGACGAGATTATTTCAAGGATATTATAGTCGGATGTCTCTTCGTCTTGGTTATAATGTTTTCGAAATATATCCATAACTCTAGGCACCTACCCGTCTTAGAAACCTACCTGTGGGTTTTCTTGATCCTAGTTGTGGTTCTTGACCCGTTTCTCCGGCCAACCTCAGAACTGTTTGAAGCCTGTGATCTGCGATCCTGGATCTTGCATCTTACATTGCATCTCATGTCATTGCATTGTATTGCATCTGTTGCGCATCTTGCATTGTATTTTTCAACCTCGGAATCTCACTTCAACTTCATTCCTTCTCCAGTAAATCAAGCTGATTCCTCGACATCGGTACGCAACTCGAGCCAATACTAGACGCATGATGGAGCAGATTCAACAAGAGCAAGCTGCCTTCAGAGAAGAGTTGGACTCTATGAAGGGAAAGATCGATCAAATTCTTGAAGCTATCATGATGGCCAGGAAAGAAGAAGAACTACGTGAAGCCGCTGCTGCCAACAACGCTGTGCAGGGTCAAGCATCTACCTCAAGGCTCTCAGTTCCTGTTCCCAATCCAATCAATTATGGGATACCAATGAACTTCACTCTCGCCGACGAAGGAGTCACATCTCAACCACTTCCAACATCTGGAGTTACTGTTGGAGCTATTCCGCAAGCTCAACCCGTTGTCACTCAGATTCCCATTCCTCATGCTGAAGAAAATCTGGTAGATCAGTATGATGAGGTCCAGAACTACCATGCTGCTATCCCAATTGTTAATCCTACTGTTGCTCAGGATTCTGAAGCCATCAAGATGTGTCGTGACCTAGCTGAGAAACTCCAAGTCATGGAGGGACGCAACTCAACTTCATTGAATGCTTTGGATATGTGCTTGGTGCCAGATGTTGTTATTCCTCCCAAGTTCAAGGTACAAGACTTCCCAAAGTACAAAGGCCTCAGTTGTCCTCACATGCATCTAAGGATGTACTGTCGTAAGATGGCTGCCCATGCCAAAGACGAAAAGCAGATGATCCATTGCTTCCAAGACAGTTTGTCTGGGGCATCTCTTGAGTGGTATATGCAGCTGGAGCGTAGCAATGTGCGTACTTGGGATGACTTAGCTGATGCATTTGTCAAGCAATACAAGTACAACACTGACCTTGCTCCGAATCGTACTCAACTTCAGAGTAAGGCTCAAAAGGACAACGAATCCTTTAAGGAGTACGCGCAACGCTGGAGAGAGCTAGCTGCGAGGGTGCATCCACCTCTCGTTGACCGTGAACTGATTGACATCTTCATGGGTACTTTGCAAGGTCAATACTATGAAAAGCTGATTGGTAATGTTTCTGCTGGATTCTCTGATTTGGTAATTGTCGGTGAGAGAATCGAAGAAGGTTTGAAGAGCGGAAAGATCCAAGGAGGTTCTAGCAGCCAGTCTCAAGCCAATAAGCCCTTCAATGGATACAAAAAGAAAGAGGGCGAAACAAATGTTGTCGCTGCTCAGAAAGGGCAAGCTCAACAACAAGCTCCCCCTCCAATGCCTTTTCAAATGCCATACTTCCAGTATCCGTATGTCGCTGTTGCGCAATACGCTCCAATGCCTTATCATCCAGCTGTTCAAGCTCCAATGCCTCAACAACAGGCTCCTCAACAACAATCCTACAATCAACAAGGGTATCAGTATCCTCCTCAACATCAACAACAGAGAGCTGCTCAACAACGTCAGCATAATCAACAAAGGACAAGGAGGTCTGATAGAGATTTTGATCGCCTACCAACGTCATATGCTCAGATCTTTGCTCAATTAATGGAGAAGAGGGCTGTTGCTCCCAGAGACTTAGCTCCTCCAACTGTCATTCCCCCAGATTATGATGCTAATGCTCATTGCGAGTTTCATAAGGGTGCTCCAGGGCATACGATTGAGGACTGCAGAGCTTTCAAACACAAGGTTCAGGACATGATCGACTCAGTTTCTCACATTCAATGGGAAGGCTCCAAACATCATCAATAACCCTATGCCGCCGCCACGCTAATGCCAGCATCTAGTCAAGTCAAGTCAAGTCAAGTTCACTCCCCGAAGAAGGCAGTCATGTTGCCATCCCATCATTTGCATTCTTGTATTTTTTCGTCTTTATTTGTTTAAGTACTGTATGCTTTGAACATTGTCGTTTGTATTTGGTTTTCTTAATGTATTGACTATGCATGTTTTGAATTAATTATGTCGTATTCACTCATTTATTCCATTTTCTGCAAATCACCGACACACTTCCCCACTTCGCTCTCTATATCAAACTATTGTTAGCAATGATTGGAGGGAGGATGATGACAATGAAATACCCATAATTGCAAAATGTATACTTTCGGATAGAATCCTGCCAAGGATGTACAGGCATTGTTTCAATCCCCAAACACTGGAGAGACAAGGAGTTAATCCCTAGTAAGCCACTTCGAGCCGAGAAGTAGTAGTTTCCTTCGGATATTCAAACCCTTACACTCAACCTGGGGCAGGGTAATGTTCAGCTAATCCAATTACGAAGACAAAGACCAAAAGACATGACGGTTGTTCATCAAAGACCCATGACCTGGCAGTCACAATCATCCAACAAAAACCAAAAAATCACAAAAATCAAAAGCCTGCTAAGTCAAGCACCTCAAAGGAGACTTAGGCAAAAATCAAGGCAAACCCTGATGGACTCGAAAAGCAAAATCAGTCCATGCAAAAGATAGGGATCAAAAAACAGAAATAAAAAAAAAACAAAAGAGGCCCTCGAATCCTCAACGAAAACAAAATAAGATCCAGTGACCACCATATCAAAACCAAGGGTCACTGACATCCATCCAAAACAAAATAAAGGTGACTGCCATGTCGTGCAAACCTTGAGCCATCACTCTTACACCGTCAACCCTTTTGGAAGACAAACATGTGCAGATTTAACTGAACGCAGGACTGGAGATCATCATGTAGAAGGGGTGGGTACAAATCATACTTTGAGCCTAATATCCTTTGTTTCATAAACCGTAAACCAGACCACGTTACAACCCTCGAAAGACCTAATTGAGGCGAGGTTTATTCTGAAAGAATACTATTGCAAGGTTGTGTAACTTGACTCCCCACATATTTGCTAATCTTCAGCATTGGTGTCATTGTCCTTGCCATATCTTTCACACCATTAATGTCAACACACGTTTGGGCTAACGGTCCATTCATCTCACTACCACGACACTCGAATAATACGACTCTTTTTCAAAACTTGCATGAGCATTGTATTATGATTACCATTTGTGAATGTGCAATTTTAAACTGCAAATCAGTGCCAGACTTCAAAGACACTCTGACAAGGGGAAATCGAAGAGGAACTTGAACTTTCAGTGGTGCAGACCCGAAGCAAGACTCCCTCAAAACCCACAGGCTGGGGCAAATCTTTCAATAGCTCAATCAGTGGAAAGCCACCTCAAAAACACAAAAAAGTTCAAATCCTTTCAGAACTGGTTAATCAGGGGCAGACCATTACCATGTTCAGACTGGGGCAAGACCCATTGCAGCAAGCAACCCTGACCATTAAGCAAAGTTGTGGTTCTCTCAAAAATGAACTCATCAACAAGTCATCAAACTCGAGGCCATGAGAGCATCTTCGTCTGCTTCGATCATGGCGTCTTCAATGAACTGAGTGTCGAGGAAATCAAATCCCTCCCACCGCCCAAAAGTCCAATCCGCATTGGCAACTACCAAAGTCCACCATGCTGACACCTTCCACAAATATATCCAATCACCCGTCTGCAATCATATGCATCATACGCATCATATGCATCGCATTCAGCATCATTTGCATCATAAACTATCCAATCATACTTCCCCAGCACTTGCACCTTTGCGCGTCAGCATTTGCATTGCACATCATTACAAAATCAAGCATGCATAGGTCAAGATCCAGGATCAAATCTCAAGACCGCAAGATGACCATCAGCCCAGGCAGGGGCATTTTCATCAAATTCGTGGACGTTCTTCACAAAGTTATTCCAAGACGGTCTTCAGCCCAGTCAGGGGCATATCCTGCAAATCCGTGAGCGTTCCTCACGAAGTTGTTCAACCTTTTGTTGACCAAGCTCAAGACAATACAGCAAGCAATCTCCAGCCCAGTCAGGGGCATCTTTTCAAGTTCATGGGCGTCCCCCATGAAGTTCTCCAACCTCTTGTTGATGAAACAGTGGTCTCCAAACAAGTCAGTGGGCGTTCCTCATTGAATTGTGTTCCTCAACCACTTTTGCTGATGAGGTCGTCATCCTCGTCCCAACCAATAAACATTCCTCCGAGTCAGTGTGCGTTCCTCATTGAATCTTTTTCGGGGTCGAACTACGGCTGCCCTGATTCTTTATTCTCATTCGGGTAAAGATACGTAGGCACAAGATTGCGTAGATCTTGGCGGGTTACCTTTTCCTTTTTTCGCTGTTTACCTTCTCTATTTTTCACTATTTCCCTTTCCTTTTCGTGGGCTCTCCTCATTGAATTCTTTACTTCAACCTTTTGTTGATGTCTCCAAATAAATCTCATCATATCCCCAGCAAACTTGACCTTTTGTCAATTGCCTTACTATCATCCTTTTGGTGATAGCCAAACCCAATCAATTCAATTCAACCTGCATCCTTTTGGTGTTGGTAACCCTCAAATAAAAAATTTTCTATCATCCTTTTGGTGATAGCCTAAACCATGTTATTTCAGTTTAACCTTCATCCTTTTGGTGTTGGTCCTCACAAATAAGAAGTTCCTATCATCCTTTTAGTGGTAGTAGCTTGTTTTGATCCGTCATCCTTTTGGTGTCGCCGATCCATAAACCCTTGGTCTGTGTGTCATCCTTTTTGTGAGTGACAGCCTTTGTGTGTGTGCCCTATTATCCTTTTGGTAATAGTAGGTTGTGGTGTGAGTGCCCTATTATCCTTTTGGTAATAGCAGGTTGTGGTGTGAGTGCCCTATTATCCTTTTGGTAATAGCAGGCTGTGTTGTGTGCCATACTATCCTTTTGGTAGTAGCAGGTTGTGTTGTGTGCCCTATTACTTCGTCGGTAATAGCAGGCTTTGACCTCATTTCCATCCTTTTGGTGGAAGGGTATGTGGGTGTGTGAGCCATACTATCCTTTTGGTAGTAGCAGGCTGTGTTGTGTGCCCTATTACTTCGTCGGTAATAGCAGGCTTTGACCTTATTTCCATCCTTTTGGTGGAAGGGTCTGTGGGTGTGTGTGCCCTATTATCCTTTTGGTAATAGCAGGTTGTGTTGTGTGCCCTATTACTTCGTCGATAATAGCAGGCTTTAACCTCATTTTCCATCCTTTTGGTGGAAGGGTCTGTGTGCGTGTGTGCCCTATTATCTCGTCGGTAATAGCAGGCGTTGACCTCATTTTAAACCTTTTGGTGGAAGGGTCTGTGTGCGTGTGTGCCCTATTATCCTTTTGGTAATAGCAGGTTGTGCTGTGTGCCCTATTACTTCGTCAGTAATAGCAGGCTTTGACCTCATTTTCTATCCTTTTGGTGGAAGGGTCTGTGTGTGTGCCCTATTATCCTTTTGGTAATAGCAGGCTGTGTTGTGTGCCATATTACTTCGTCGGTAATAGCAGGCTTTGACCTCATTTTCCATCCTTTTGGTGGAAGGGTCTGTGTGTGTGCCCTATTATCCTTTTGGTAATAGCAGGCTGTGTTGTGTGCCCTATTACTTCGTCGGTAATAGCAGGCGTTTACCTCATTTCCATCCTTTTGGTGGAAGGGTCTTTGTGCGTGTGTGCCCTATTACTTCGTCGGTAATAGCAGGCGTTGACCTCATTTTCCATCCTTTTGGTGGAAGGGTCTGTGTGTGTACCCTATTATCCTTTTGGTAATAGCAGGTTGTGTTGTGTGCCCTATTACTTCGTCGGTAATAGCAGGCGTTGACCTCATTTTCATCCTTTTGGTGGAAGGGTCTGTGTGTGTGCCCTATTATCCTTTTGGTAATAGCAGGCTATGTTGTGTGCCCTATTACTTCGTCGGTAACATCAGGCGTTGACCTCATTTTCATCCTTTTGGTGGAAGGGTCTGTGTGCGTGTGTGCCCTATTATCCTTTTGGTAATTGCAGGCTGTGTTGTGTGCCCTATTACTTCGTCGGTAATAGCAGGCGTTGACCTCGTTTTCATCCTTTTGGTGGAAGGGTCTGTGTGCGTGTGTGCCCTATTATCCTTTTGGTAATAACAGGCTGTGTTGTTTGCCCTATTATCTCGTCGGTAATAGCAGGCTTTGACCTCGTTTTCATCCTTTTGGTGGAAGGGTCTGTGTGTGTTGTGTGCCATACTATCCTTTGGATAATAGCAGGCTGTGTGAGTGTCCTATTATCTCATCGGTAATAGTAGGCGTTGACCTCATTTTCATCCTTTTGGTGGAAGGGTATATGTGTGTGTTCACTATCATCCTTTTGGTGATAGGTCTGTCATCCTTTTGGTGTCAGATTTCTTGTATTCCAACTTCTCCATCCTTTTCTTTCTTTCGGACAAATTTGTGGTCTTCTTCATATCTAATTGTCTTATACCTCGAAAGACCGAATGCTGTAGCAGTTCATCTAACTCTGTTTAAGCCAATTAGATAGGGGCATCTGTCATACCTCAAATATGTCCTACTTGTGTATATTTTCATCTGTACATCCAACCGCTGACCATATTTAGAAAATCCAAAAAAAATATGTTGTTTCCTTGTTGCCTATGCTCAAGTTTTCATTATTCATTATCCATTATTACCCACATTTTTATCCATTTCTTCTTTTCCTTAAATCCTTATCCATTTCAAACAAATTCACAAAAAAACCATTCACCTTTTCTATCCAATGTCCATTTTTAATCTATTTCCTTTTTTCAAAACCATTTCTATTTAACTAATTCACATATCCATTTTCATGTCCAAATTATCCATAAGCCACTTTCCATAATTCATTTTTATTCAAAATCCATTTTTAAATCCATAAACCATTTCCATTCTTTAAACTCATTTTACAAATCTATCCAATATCCATTTTAAATCCATTTATCCTAAATCCATTTCAAATCCATTTTTTCCTTTATCCAAAAATCCATATTCCAAACATCCAATTCATTATCCATCATTATCCATTTTTTTACCATCATTCATATCCAATTCTAAACCTTTTTCTTTTTATTTATCCAATTTCTTTTTTTTCAAAGTCATCTCAAAATATCCATTTTTTATTGTCCATATATATATTCATTTCCAATAAATAACCAAGTTCCAAATATAGTCCTTATTCAATTCCAAAAAAACCCAAAATATGTTTTTTGTTCATTCTCAATTTTCAAATTAAAGTTTCAATATCCAAGTCACATGTACAAAGTCCATTACAAAAAGGCCCAATTCACAAAATGCTACAAAAAATTATTAGTTAATTTTTAACTCAAAAAAAAGAGAGAAGAAAAATCTCTTGCAGCCATCATCCTTGCCATGTGATACCTCGTGTCCTTGAAGCAAAACACATACCACCACAACCGGCCATGAAGGAAACCATTACCAATTCAAATTCAACCGACCCACACGCATGATTTCACACCAAGACCAATACATTCTACAACAACTTCCAGCCATACTACCCCATGTTCTCATACATCAGCTACACCATATAACCAATACACACCACAAAAAGGAATTGGAAACACCACTCGTACGACACCATACGTTGCAGCAGCACCTTCCAAATATCAGCTGACCCCACTTGAAGTTACCACCCGCGTACGACAAAACAACAACAACAAATTCCTTCACAGCCTTGAGAATATTCCTTCAGCAACAAAAATGAAATTGGTCCATCCACGTCACAAAAAAATCTCCTCTCATTTCTTCTGTAAATCACCCTTCCGCTCCTATAAATCAAACTTTCCTTTTTCACTCTCAGGGAGTTCCAGCCGCCAAACCCTTCAAATCACCTCCAAATCACCCTAACAACAAATCCTCAGTATTTCTCACAAACAAAAACCCACTCAACCAAATCGTTGCATAACCGACAACTGCACTCTTTCTTTTTCTCTCCGGAACAACGACGCTACAAATCTCACAACCATCCTTCCTTCAATACACCTTCCTTACAAACTTTCAAATCTCAAACCTTCATAACCATAACCTTCCATTTTCTTCCTCAAACCTTCAACCCTTCAAACTTCTCACAAACATTCAATCAACCAAACAACCTTCTTCAACCGCCACAACCTTCAAACCCATTCAAAAAATCAGAACTGAAACAAGAAATCAGAGAAACAGAGTGAGATCCGAGTGGAAGAGAAGATGAGATGAAGAGAATCACAAACGCAAAAAAATCGAAGTCCCAAAATCAACAAACCTGAAACGAAATCTCTGATATGGAGTGATTGAAGGTGAGAGTCGAACGAGACAAGAGGAAATGAGATGTGCGATGATTTAGCCGATGAGGACGTCGTGGTCGCTCGATCGGATTTTGACCTTGCCTAACCCTTTGCTTCTTTTTTTTCACTGTTTTTCTTTTTTTTTTAAATAACCACGGTTTTTCACAGCTGTAGGCTGTGAAGTTTTGTCTTTGTTTTTTTTTTTTTTTAAACTTGATTTTAGAAACATGGCAAAGTCCACCATTTTTGATTTTATTAGAAACTTGGTAGATGATGGGCTTGGGAAAGACCCAAGTGATTCTCATACGCACTAAGCCCGTTTGATATACACGCCCCCCTCTTTATTTTTTTTCTCTTCTTTAAGTTTCCTTTTAAATTTTCCAGTTATTATATATATATATTTTAGATGTTTGATCTCATCTTACTTCATTTTATTTCAAGTTTATTTTCAATTTCATTTGGGCCAATGATATAAGAGCATCTTGATTGGTTTAACAATTTGGATCTATATGAGGCCTATTTATTTTCTTTTAGATGTATTTCAATTTATTCATTATTTTACTTTAGGTCGATGAAAACCAAATATCGATCGATTTATCGATTTCTCGATTAAATCTCGATAAAGGTGAGACCTTTATCCTTTGTATTCATTTTCTCGATTTTATTTCATTTTTATTGTTGTTCTTATTCATTTTGGGTCGATGAAAGCTAAATATCGATCGATTTATCAAATTCCCGATTAAATCTCGATAAAGGTGAGAACTTTATGCTTTGTACTCATATTTTCCGATTTAATTTCTTATTTGTCGATTTATATTCTTTTATTTATCTTTGGTCAATGAAGGTCAAAAATCCGATTATCAATTTACCGATTAAGTCGCGATTAAGACGAGACCGATTTTATATCCATATTATATCTTGTCCATTTTATTATTGTTGTAAATATTATCATCATATTGTATCCATATTCATTTTCATTTCATTTACTCACCATTTAATCGAAAACAATTAACAATTATCAAAACCCTAAAAACAATCACATTAATGGACTGTTGATTATGATCACTTGCTCGACGCTTGCTCAAGGTTTAGTTTAGGATACCTCTCACACACACGGCTTTCTCTTGGGCTACCTTACAATGAGACCATTTATTTCTGTCAACACTTGTAATTTACATGTATCCCTCCCCCATTCCGATGTACGCACTTAATATTGTTTTGATTGTGGTTTGTTTACTAGGAGCACCCCTAGGGACTAGCATAGGCAACCCA
Organism: Lathyrus tuberosus; assembly: GCA_022829125.1. Lineage (NCBI taxonomy): Eukaryota > Viridiplantae > Streptophyta > Magnoliopsida > Fabales > Fabaceae > Lathyrus > Lathyrus tuberosus. Next base: position 6,649,390 of record JALAZF010000261.1, on the reverse strand, counting down.
TTTTCAAACCAAAACCTCGATTCGTCATCGAGCCATTTTCAAACAACCCATTTTCAAATCAAATCCTCGATTCGTCGTCGAGCCATTTCCAACCAAACCCTCGATTCGTCGTCGAGTAATCGTTTTCTTCAAATCAAACTCTTTTCATAACAAATAAACCCTTGATCCAACGTCAAGCGGATTTTCATAATCAAAGTTCAAAAGTAATTAACAACTATTGTAACTCTTTTAAGGTGAAAAATGGGGGTTCAAGTCTTTAATCTCTCTTCGATTGTTTGGGTGCGAGTTCTCTTACTCGTGTGTAAGCAATTGACGCCTCTTCTTTTAACAAATCAAATCCCTTTTCAAATTAACTAAGCGCATACAATAAACCCTTGATCCAACGTCAAGCGGATTTTCACAATAAAACTCAAAACGATTAAACAATTATCGAAACTTTTTCAAGGTGAAAAATGGGGGTTCAAGTCTTTGATCTTCCTTCGATTGTTTGGGTGCGATTTCTCTTACTCGTGTGTGAACAATTGACGCCTCTTTTAAAAATCAACAAACTCCCTTGTTTCGTGGGCGTACCATGAACTACGACTACTCTGATTCTTTATTCTCGTCCGAGTAAAGATACGTAGGCACAAGAATGCGACGATCTTGGCGAGCACACTACCATCTTTTTCCGTCAAACCCCGTAGTCGAACAACGATTGCTCTGATTTCTCATTCCCGTCCGAATGAGCATACGTAGGCTCGAGGTCGCGATGACCTTGCCGAGCACCCTATCCTAAAACCACCCCATTTTCCTCTTAGTATCTTTTCATTTTTCTTTACATTTCCGCATTTATTTTAGAGAAGAAAATAGATAAACTTAGCTAACGAGTATCGTGATTCGACTCAAGAGGTTCCCGTTGAGTACAACGGACGTGAGGGGGTGCGCGTACCTTCCCCTCACGTAACCGACTCCCGAACCCAGAACGTGGTTGCGACGACCATGTTCTTACTCTTCCTTTAAAGGTTTTCTCGATATTTTCCTTTCCCTCTTTTGGGATAAATAAAGTTCGGTGGCGACTCGGTCGAACCGTTTTCCGCGCCTTTCGGGCGAGGGTCGTATTTTCTGGATGAATTTTCGAGGTGCGACAGGTTGTTGTTTGGTTGAAATTGGATATAGAACCAAAACCATTAATATGTTGAGATTGTTAGAATTTGATTCAAATTGTGTCTGAAATCATGTTTTAATGTTCCTAATTGCTGAGACATGTTAGATAGATGTTGTTGTGCATTCAATTGGTAATTTTCGGGTGTTTAGATGAGATTTGGAGATTATTTTGGGTGAATCCGTAGCAGAAAATTCTGCAGGAAAAATTCTGAGTTTCGCTGCCCATACGCGTATCAAGCTTGGCATTACGCGTATGGCAAGGGGGAATTGAAGGCAATACGCGTATGGAGCACATTTTTCACGGCCTTCTGCTGATTTGCGTAATGGTACGCGTATTTGGCAAGGCATTACGCGTAACAAGTGAGGCATTATGCGTATGGAGTTTTAGTGGAAGTTTTGGGGAGAATTCAGTCTCTGCCCATACGCGTATCACTATGCGTATGGTTGGTATACCTTGGTGATGGATATATGAGATATGCATTGTGTTGTTTTGTACTTGAATTCAAGGTACAAAACAACACAATGCATATCTCATATATCCATATATCCATCACCAAGGTATATCCATCACCACAATTTACGCCATAATTCAAGTACAAAACAACACAATGCATATCTCATATATCCATCACCAAGGTATACCAACCATGCTCAATTCATTTATCACCAACATATATATATATATATATATATATATATATATATATGTGTGTGTGTGTGTGTGTGTGTGTGTGTGTGTGTGTGTGTGTGTGTGTGTGTGTGTGTGTGTGTTGGTGATAAATGAATTGAGCATGGTTGGTATACCTTGGTGATGGATATATGAGATATGCATTGTGTTGTTTTGTACTTGAATTATGGCGTAAATTGTGGTGAGAATGTTTTATATGTGTATTTTTGTGTTATTATATAATTGTATGCAATTATATTATAATTGTGTTTCTCACCCTTTTGCTGTTTTAAATGCTCTATGAGGCATTGCAGATTAGATGCTGGAGGTCTTTTTGTGAAGCTTAGGTCTTCATTCTTTTGCCGGTCGGCTCTGATATATTGCACCGGGTAGTCGGGGAGATCGTGTGTGATTTATGTGTATATGTATATGTTTTTTTTGGATTGTACATGTATGACTCTGTATATGACAGAGAAACTTTTATGATATATATATGAGATTTCAGTTGCAGATTTTCCGCTTTTATTCTGTATCTGAGTAGTGGGTGTTAGGAACTGAGTTCCTTTGTTATGTGCTATCTAATGTTGCATATCTATATGAGCAGGTTATTGTATTTTGTTTCAATTGATGTGACGCCTCTGTCTATGCCATGAATGTTTAATTATACTCTGATTATTTGTTATCGTTTTAATTAATTGGGGGTATAGATTGGGGGTGTTATATTAAGTGGTATCAGAGCCAGTTTGTGTCAGTTCGTGTCAGTCCGTGTCGATCTTTGTGTTTGGGTGAGCTGTTTGTTTAACCATAGTTGCTGTTATTGGAAATGAACATAATATGGCTGGTAGGTGATAACACGAAAATGTATCGTATTTTGGTCTTGATTTACATTCAATTATTATATCGTTTTCGTCTAATATCCGATTTTCTCGAGAATATTTAAGTGTTTTTGCAGGTATTTCTATTTCCAAGTTAAAAGTATGCAAAGTGGAGAAAAGAAGCAAAACAAGGAAGAAAAGATGCAGAAAAGAGCAGAAAACAGCAGAATCCAAATTCTGCTGGTGTGACGATCGTGGCAGGTCCACCACGACCGTGGCAGACACAAAATTCATCACGAGCGTAACAGAAGCTTCACGATCGTCATGCGTCCAAAACAGGTTTAATATGTTGAGCAGAAATGCGGTCACGAAGTTGTAGAGGATCAACTTTCACACGTTTACATTTTCCCCACTACTTCTCCAACTTCCCACTTCATCCTATATTTCCTCCAACCATCCTATATTTTCTCATTAGCCAAGTCTCCCGTAATACTCTCTCCATGAGGCCACTGCTCCTAAATTCTCTCCAACGGAAGTTACAAGGGACTCTATAAAAGGGAAGCAGTCGTCACAGAAAACTCGGCTCCCTTCTCTCGGCCATTTTTCCTTGTTTAGTATTTAGGCAGAAATTGTACCATGTAAAAGTGGTAGTTTCTCACATCGAGGAACTACCACACCATTAGTCTTAGGATTTGTTTCATTTGTTTCAATTTCAGTTCCGGTTATTGTACGCCAAGATTATTCTGCATCATTTCAGAAGTAATACCAGTTTTCCTTTTTGTATTATTAACAGGTTTCATTTTATTGCTTTATTATTATTTTCATTTATCGTTGTTAATTTAATTACCATGTTATCTTTAATTGCAACAGTTATGTTTAATTCGTTTTTACTTAATTCCATGATCGGCTAAATAGTTTAGAGTCCGGTGTATGAGGACCGTCGTTACCGACGGGACTCAGTAGAAAATAATAGGTGCGAACTTATGATTAAAAATCCTGTTTTGGTTTTAATTTCCAAGTCTAATTTAAATAACTTTGTCACGAGAGTGAGAGGTTATTTAACATGATTTTGTCACGAGAGTGAGAAATTAATTAAGGTTAGAGTCGGCACTGCGAGAGCGTGGGGATCGAACCGGATAGTGGAAATTAGGCAACAAGTCTAAATACAGCGAGAGCGCTTTAGATGCGTTTAGGATATTATTGGCTTTCAAAATATATTTCCTAGTTACCGGGCGACCGAGAGCAAAATCTTGGGATTAGGGAACATGACTTTAGTTAATACCGCGAGAGCGTGAGGCGAAGTCTTAAAGTTGATATATTCTACGGAACTAAGTTATAATCGTAATTAGTACCCGAATTCTACAAAGTCCTTTAGGAACGCGGAATCCATATTCCGGCCTCTCTTTATTATCATATTCTCTTAGTTTTATTTTAGTTCTAGTCTTAGTTTCCCTTTTATCAATTATCATTAGCCTTAGCTTTACAACGCAGCGATAGATAACGGTAGGTTGACATTGGTCTTTGTGGGTTCGACAATCTTTTATATTACTTCGACAAATCTGTGCGCTTGCAGACGCATCAGTAGGATTGATGCTGCTCTTACTGCTGCGATGCGAGTTATGGCTCAGGCTGTGTGGGGTGCACCTAATGCTGGTGGGAAAGATGAGTTCAGGAATAACAAACCGTCTATCTTCAAAGGAAGATATGACCCTGATGGTGCTCAGATTTGGCTTAAGGAGACTGAAAGAATCTTTCGAGTGTGCTGAGGAACGTAAGGTGAGACTGGGTACTCACATGTTGCAGGATGAGGCTGATGATTAGTGGGTTAGTGCGCGTCATGTGTGGGAAGCTGCAGGTGAAGAGGTCACTTGGGCTTTGTTTAGCAGGGAGTTTTTTAGGAAGTATTTTCCTGAAGATGTAAGAGGAAAGAAAGAAATAGAGTTCTTGGAGTTGAAACAAGGTAACATGTCTGTTGTGGATTACACTGCTAGGTTTGTGGAGCTTGTTCAGTTTTATCCACATTATGCTGAAGCAACTGCGGAGTTTTCCAAATGTGTGAAGTTTGAGAATGGATTGCGTCCTGAGATCAAACAGGCACTTGGTTATCGAGGGATTAGGAGGTTTTCGGATTTGGTGGATTGTTGTAGAATTTATGAAGAGGATAGCAAAGCTCGTTCTACTCACTATAAGAGTGTGAACGAAAGGAAAGGAAAGCAACCATTTCGTGGTGGTCCTTGTGTGACACTAACTGACAAGGGTAAGCAAAGGGGTAGTTTTGAGAAAAGGCCAAGTGGGGGAGGTATGTCTAATCCTCTGAGATGTTTTAGGTGTGGTGACTTAGGACATCGTCAGTTTGAATGTAGAAAGGATATGAGGAAGTGTTCCAATTGTGGAGGTTTAGGACATGTAACAGCTGAGTGCAAGAAGAATGTGGTGAAGTGTTTCAACTGTGGGGAAGTTGTTCATATTAGTACGAGGTGTCCGAAACCAAAGCAAGCTCCAGCTGGAGAGAAAGTATTTGCATTGGCAGGAACTCAGACTACTAGTGCAGATCGTCTGATCAGAGGTACTTGTTTTATTAATAGTACGCCTTTAGTTGCAATTATTGATACCAGAGCGACTCATTCGTTTATTTCGTCTGAGTGCGCGAAGCGTTTGAATCTTTTGTTGTCTTTGATGGGTGGAGAGATGGTTATTGATACTCCAACAATGGGGTCGGTAACTACTTCTTTGGTTTGTTTAAGTTGTCCTTTGACCATTTATGGTAAAGATTTTGAGATGGATTTGGTGTGTCTGCCGTTGGAGGGTTTAGATGTGGTTCTGGGAATGAATTGGTTACAGTTCAATCGAGTTCATATTGATTGTTATCATAAGCTGGTAAGATTTCCTTCTCTTGAAGAAGACGGGGAATCGAGTTTCTTATCTACCAAAGAGTTGAAGAAACTTTTGGCGGATGAAGCTCAGTTGTTTGGGTTGTTTGCATCATTGACTGTGGATAGTCAAGTTGCCCTTGATGTGTTTCCAGTTGTGTGTGAATTTCCAGAGGTGTTTCCAGAGGATATTTCAGATGTGCCGCCAGAAAGAGAGGTGGAGTTTTCTATAGATCTAGTTCCTGGTACTAGACCTGTATCTATGGCACCTTATCATATATCGGCATCTGAGTTGGTTGAGTTGAAGAAGTAGTTGAATGAATTGTTAGAAAAGAGGTTTGTGAGGCCGAGTGTATCGCCTTGGGGTGCTCCAGTTTTATTGGTGAAGAAGAAAGATGGAAGTATGCGATTGTGTGTTGATTATCGCCAGCTAAATAAGGTGACGATTAAGAATAAGTATCCTCTTCCGAGAATTGATGATCTGATGGACCAGTTGGTAGGTGCGTGTGTGTTTAGTAAAATTGATTTGAGGTCAGGTTATCATCAGATTAGAGTGAAAGAGGAAGATATTCAGAAGACGGCTTTTAGGACACGCTACGGACATTACGAATATTCTGTGATGTCGTTCGGGGTTTCTAATGCGCCAGGAGTGTTTATGGAGTATATGAATCGTATTTTCCATGAGCAATTGGATCGATTTGTTGTTGTGTTTATTTATGACATCTTGATTTATTCTAAGTCCCGGGAGGAACATGCGGAACATTTGCGTGTTGTGTTGCAAATTTTGAAGGGAAGGAGACTTTTTGCCAAGTTGTCCAAGTGTGAGTTCTGGTTGTCAGAAGTGAGTTTTCTTGGGCATGTGATTTCAGGTAATGGTATTGTTGTGGATCCATCTAAAGTAGAGGCAGTACTACAATGGGAGGCTCCTAGATCTGTTACTGAAATTAGAAGCTTTTTGGGTTTAGCTGGATATTATCGAAGATTCATTGAAGGCTTTTCCAAGTTAGCACTTCCTTTGACCCAGCTGACTTGTAAAGGTAAAGCATTCATTTGGGATATTCAGTGTGAGGAAAGTTTTAGTGAGCTGAAGAGAAGATTGACTACAGCTCCGATTTTGATCTTACCGAATCCTAGTGAACCGTTTGTGGTGTATTGTGATGCGTCTTTGAGTGGTTTAGGTGGAGTGTTGATGCAAGGAGGTAAGGTGGTGGCTTATGCTTCGAGGCAATTAAGAGTTCATGAGAAGAATTACTCTACTTATGATTTGGAATTAGCGGCGGTGGTTTTTGTATTGAAAATTTGGAGGCATTATCTCTATGGTGCAAGATTCGAAGTCTTTAGTGATCATAAGAGTTTGAAATACTTGTTTGATCAGAAAGAGTTGAATATGAGGCAACGGAGATGGTTGGAATTTTTGAAGGACTACGATTTTAGCTTGAATTACCATCCTGGTAAAGCTAATGTGGTAGCCGATGCGTTAAGCCGAAAATCTTTGCATGTGTCCGCTTTTATGGTTAAAGAGTGGGAACTTTTGGAAGCATTTAGGGATTTGATTTTGGTGTGTGAATTGACATCTGATAGCGTGAGGCTTGGTATGTTAATGGTCACTAATGATTTTCTGTTAACCGTTAGCGAGAAACAGAAGTTGGATGTGAAATTTGTTGATTTGATGACGGTTGGAGATCAAGGTGTGAATGGTGACTTTAAAGTGGATGGTAAGGGTGTTTTGAGATTCCATGGTAGAATTTGTATTCCTGATGATTCGGACTTGAAAAAGATGATTTTAGAGGAAGGACACCGGAGTAATTTGAGTATACATCCGGGAGCTAATAAGATGTATCAAGATTTGAAGAAATCTTTTGGTGGTCTGGATTGAAGAGGGATGTGGCTCAGTTTGTTTATGCGTGTTTGACGTGTCAGAAGTCGAAGGTAGAACATCAGAAGCCTAGTGGATTATTGCAACCGTTGGATATTCCCGAGTGGAAATGGGACAACATTTCTATGAATTTTGTGACAGGGTTTTCGAATACACAGTGGGGACATAATTCCATTTGGGTAGTTGTGGATAGGATGACTAAATCGGCGCATTTCATTCCGATTGACATCAGTTTTTCTTTGGAGAGGTTGGCTGAGATTTATATTCGTGTGATTGTGAAGCTACATGGTGTTCTGTTGTGTATTATTTCATATCGAGATCCGAGGTTTACTTCTAGATTTTGGGAAAGTTTGCAAAAGGCGTTAGGTTCCAAGTTGAGATTGAGTTCTGCTTATCATCCTCAGACGGATGGTCAGACCGAGAGAACTATTCAGTCGTTGGAAGATTTGTTGAGAGCTTGTGTTCTTGAGCAAGGTGGTGCTTGGGATAGTTATCTTTCGTTGGTGGAATTCACGTATAACAACAGTTTCCATTCGAGTATTGGAATGACACCTTTTGAAGCGTTGTATGGAAGAAGATGTCGAACACCTTTGTGTTGGCATGAATCTGGTGAGAGTTCGGTGGTTGGACCGGAGTTAGTGCAACAGACTACGGACAAGGTGAAACTTATTTGTGAGAAAATGAAGGCTTCTCAGAGTAGGCAGAAGAGTTATCATGATCGAAGGAGGAAAGATCTTGAGTTTCAAGAGGACGATCATGTATTTTTGAGAGTTACACCGGTAACGGGTGTTGGTCATGCATTGAAGTCGAAGAAGCTTACTTCTCGGTTTATTGGTCCTTACCAGATATTCGCGAGAGTGGGTGTTGTGGCTTATTGGGTGGCGTTGCCGCCGAATCTTTCGAATTTGCATGATGTGTTCCATGTTTCATAGCTTCGGAAGTATGTTCCGGATCCGTCGCATGTGATTCCGATGGATGAGGTTGAGGTAAGGGAGAACCTTACGGTTGAGGCATTACCAGTGAGAATTTTGGATCGCGAGTTGAAGCGGTTAAGGGGCAAGGATATTACGCTTGTGAAAGTAGCGTGGGGAGGCGCTGCTGAAGGCAATTTGACTTGGGAGTTGGAGAGTCGGATGCGGGAGTCATATCCGGAGTTGTTCGTCACAGGTAATATTTTCGAGGACGAAAATCTCTAAGTGGGGGAGAGTTGTAACGCCCCAGCTCTTGGTTAGATTTATTTAATCGAGTCGATTTAATTATTTTATTATTATATATTTTTATTCTTGACTTTTATTTGGAAATATATTATTTTTCATTGTTGTTATGTTTTATCGCGTTTTGAGAGCGTTTGCGAGATATTTGAGTGTAGGGGTATTTTGGTCTTTTTGGCTTGGTTAGTTATGTTTTTCATAAAAGTAGAAATAGAGAGAAAGAAAAAGAGAAGAAGGAAAAGAGAAAGAAAAGGAGAAAAGAGGAAAAAACTTGGAGAGGAAGAAATCGATTCAACCGACTTTTGAAAACACGATTAATCGGGTAAGGGTGTGAAACTCGATTATTCTATACTTGTGTATGATTATGTAAGTGTGTATTTGGTTATTGTTTGGTTGAAATTGGATATTGAACCAAAACCATTAATATGTTGAGATTGTTAGAATTTGATTCAAATTGTGTCTGAAATCAGGTTTTAATGTTCCTAATTGCTGAGACATGTTAGATAGATGTTGTTGTGCATTCAATTGGTAATTTTCTGTTGTTTAGATGAGATTTGGAGATGATTTTGGGTGAATCCGTAGCAGAAAATTCTGCAGGAAAAATTCTGAGTTTCGCTGCCCATACGCGTATCAAGCTTGGCATTACGCGTATTGGTTTGGCCAATACGAGTATGGCAAGGGGGAATTGAAGGCAATACGCGTATGGAGCACATTTTTCACGGCCTTCTGCTGATTTGCGTAATGGTACACGTATTTGGCAAGGCATTACGCGTAACAAGTGAGGCATTACGCGTATGGAGTTTTAGTGGAAGTTTTGGGGAGAATTCAGTCTCTGCCCATACGTGTATCACTTTGGGCATTACGCGTATGGAATGGGCGAGCGAGCTGGGAAGTACGCGTAGAGCACAAGGCAATACGCGTATGACCAGAGAGGGTGTAGAATGGTTTCTGATTTTGCGTCCGATGCCGTAACTTTTGATCCGTAACTCGGATCAAGGCGTTCTTGGTACCGTTAGAAAGCTATTGAGTTGTTCTTTCTTATTAAAATAGTTTTGAGATTGTTGGCCGATTTAATTATGTCGGGAATTTGGAAATGCGTCGTTTTGTCGACTTTTACCGTTTTAATGGTGTGTAATTGATGTGTTATCATGCAATATGCCTTTGATATATATCGTATGACTTGTGTGATGTTATATGATGTGAATCAATGTGATGAGATGTTGTGATGATGGTTTGTGGCCTAAGGGCAAGGAAATGCATTGTGTTGTGTTTGATAGTATATGCATGATTATGGATGTGTATATGTGTGCATTTGAATGTCATAAGTCATTGTATGCCAAGCATCATGATATGCATTCTTGTGATGTCGAGTGCCCTAGTGGGTGTGAGTGACGAAACGATTCCAGAGGGAATCCGCTATAACATCGTGAGCCTTATACCGAGAGGACCTAAAGCGATGATTATAGACGATCGTGAGCCTTATACAAAGAGGACCTAAAGCGATCGGATCGTGAGCCTTATACCAAGAGGATCCAAAGCGATCCATAAACGTCGTGAGCCTTATACCAAGAGGACCTAAAGCGACGGGGAACATCGTTTTCCCGACGGGGAGTTACACTAAGTAACAAGCGATGATTCCAATAGTTCCTGAGTGAACTAATGATGAGAATGATGGATGGAATGGTACCGCATTGAATTGCATAGAGTCGTTGTGTCGGTCTCTATGCATTTGCATAAATCATGAATGGATTGATTTTGTGTGGAATTGTGAATGGAATTGATGTTGTTGATATATATATATATATATATATATATATATATATATATATATATATATATATATATATATATATATATGTTGGTGATAAATGAATTGAGCATGGTTGGTATACCTTGGTGATGGATATATGAGATATGCATTGTGTTGTTTTGTACTTGAATTATGGCGTAAATTGTGGTGAGAATGTCTTATATGTGTATTTTTGTGTTATTATATAATTGTATGCAATTATATTATAATTGTGTTTCTCACCCTTCTGCTGTTTTAAATGCTCTATGAGACATTGCAGATTAGATGCTTGAGGTCTTTTTGTGAAGCTTAGGTCTTCATTCTTTTGTCGGTCGGCTCTGATATGTAGCATCGAGTAGTCGGGGAGATCATGTGTGATTTATGTGTATATGTATATGTTCTTTTTGGATTGTACATGTATGACTCTGTATATGACAGAGAAACTTTCATGATATATATATGAGATTTCAGTTGCAGATTTTTCGTTTTTATTCTGTATCTGAGTAGTGGGTGTTAGGAACTGAGTTCCTTTGTTATGTGTTATCTGATGTTGCATATCTATATGAGCAGGTTATTGTATTTTGTTTCAATTGATGTGACGCCTCCGTCTATGCCATGAATGTTTAATTATACTCTGATTATTTGTTATCATTTTAATTAATTGGGGGTGTTACACCACCAATCATACATCTACTATTTTTGTTGGGTTGGGGAAATTTATCTATGCTGTTGGGACTAAGAAGAATTTTGACTATGGTTCCTATATCTTTGATCAAACTATGAAGCGTGCTGGAACCTTTGCTGTGAAGATGCCCATTGCATTTCCTTCCCTAATCTGTGGCATTATATTAAATCAGCACCCTGGTATCCTGTCTCATTCTGATGTTGTTTGCAAAAGAGAATCTGCCTTGTCCCTTCACTATAAACTGTTTGCATGTAACCATGTCCCTGACATTGTCATGACATCTGATTCTGCTGCAAACCAGTCAACTAACAAGTCAAGGGTGATCTCTGAATTAGTAGAAGTTTGCAGAGAGTTGGGTGAGGTTATTCAGGTCAGTACTGAAAGAAAACTCAAGTTTGAAAGGATGATCAGGACATCTGAGAATGACTGAGGGTGATACAACTGCTCAGGATGAAAACGAAAATGAAGGTATTGAGGAGGGTGGTTCTGATGATTCTGATGGTAATGCTGAGGGTGAAGAAGACAATTCTGAGGCTGAGGACTCTGCTGCTTCTGAAGATGTTTGACTGATCTGTTCTTGAAATTTTTTTTGTTCTTTTTCTGGTTTTCTTTTGGCACCCTTGTGTGCTTGGATTTGGTCCTTTTCTGGTTTTGTTGGCACGCTTAGTGTACATGGATTGTACTGCTAGTTTGATGACAGCTTCTACATGTTACTTTTTGTGATGTTATGACATTTTCTGGTTTGTCTAATTATGGTTAAAAAGGGGGAGAGTTGCTTAGTGGCTTAGTAGTATTGCTATGTGTGTTGTTTGTTGTTGGTTGTTTCTAGTTTTATCTGTTCCTTGGTTTGATGGGGAGCTTCAGTTTTTTTTAATGTTAGATGTGTTTTGTTTCTGCTGCAGGGATCTCTGATATGTGTTGGTATGTGTTGGTGCTCAAATGTTGTTTTAGCCAAAATTTGCCAAATGGGGAGTTTGTTAGTCCTGTATTGGTAGCATTTTTGCTAAAACAAGGTGTTACATCAAGATGTTATGCTTGATGTCTTGACATGTGATTCTAACATTCTACAAGTGGTGATTCTTAGTGTTGCAGGAATTTGTGCATGATGTCGAGCCCGATGTCCTAACATCTGTTGACAGAACATTCTGTTCAGAATGTTATAGTTTATTTGTTACGCTTTATTTGCAATCTTTTGTGTGTTGATGTTCAGTGATTGCGTGCGAAAATCATGGAGTAACATTATTTTGAAGCAAGCACTTTCGGTTATTTTTTGAAGAATAGTTGGTTATTATTTTCATGCAAAAAGATATGGAGGATTATTAGCTTTAATTATTATTGTATCTTAGTTCTGCTATTGCCCAAGCCCAATGAGATTGTTTCTATTTAAAGACGTGCAAACCCTAATGGCATGTGTGGAGAAAAGTTATTGAAAGCTGCGTTTCAAGTTTTAGGGTTTTAGTCTTTTGTTAATTGTTTGATTGTGAGCCATTCATTCATCTCTTGGATGTTTGAATTGGACTGAGTCTTTGAGTTGTAAGTTGTTCACTCTAAGCTTTTAAGTACAAGTGCTTTGTTCTTAATTGAAGCTTTTAAGCAAGATCGAGGTGTGTCATTGAAGTGTGTTCTTCTCTTTTGTAAGTTTTTGTAGTTATCACTGCATGTGATTGAGGGGGAGTGAGAGGTGTCTCTTATCTAAGTGTCTTAGATAGAAATCTCACAGGTAGAGATTAGGTGAGAAGATTGTAAACTGGAGTGTGTTTACTGAGAGTCTTCAAACTAATTCTGTTTAGTGGATTTCCTTCCTGGCTTGGTAGCCCCCAGACGTAGGTGTGATTGCACAGACACTACTAGAAATTTCGCTTTTAGTGATTGATTTAGTGACCAAAATATTTTGGTCACTATAGCCACCGAATTAGCCACCAAAATTTAATATATATTAGTAAATTATTAGAGGTCACTAAATTGGTCACAAAATAAAAACCAGCCACTGATTTAGAGACTGACATTTTGTGACCGACTTTTTGGTCTCAAAATTATATTTTTATACAAAATTTAATTTATTTAAAAAAAAGTTAGAGACCAAAATTTCGGTCACTGATATTTTTTTTGTTTTGTTTCCTATTTTTTAATATTTCCCTCCCAACTTTTATTAAGCTTTCTGCCTTCTAATTGCCTTTGTGAACACACAATATTTGCGTCGTGTTGTTATCTCATTCTCTTTCAAACCTAAACCTAACCTCAGAGTCGTAACAATGGCGGCGAAGCGAAAGCAAGTGGTAGACACCAAAAAGAGAAAGAAAATCAACATTGAATCTCACATATCCCCTTTTAACCCAAAGACTGTCAAGTTCGTTCCCTCAAAGAAAACCAAATCATACTCTGACGATAAAGAGAAGAAGACAACTCCCCTTATTGGTCGAGAACGTAAAATCAATGCTAAGGTTAATTTCTCTTCCTGATTTTTGCAATTTCATAACGTAAAATTACCTAATCTCAATCGATTAACTTGGTTTATGATTGTTCTGTTATAGGAACTCGCAGATATTTTGAAAAATAAGCGAGGACTCCATTTCACTCTAGAACAAGTTAGTGTGCTCATTTTCTTATATCTACATATTAATCATTTGTTCAATTTGTTGTTTTTTTTAATTCAATTGAAACCTTTTAATTGAATAAATTCGTATCCTGGTTAATTGAAAACCAAATTGTTATTAGGATCTTGCACATCTATGGGAAAAGATGAGACATATCAAGATTGCTAAAGAAGACATATTTAAATATATTACTCTGCAGAAAAGATATTAAGGAAAAATATTTCATTTTATTTTTATCTCTATTGTCTTAATTTTTTATTTACTTTGGACTTGAATATAATGGTAGCCTGGTGAGAGAAGCTCTAATAAAAATTCAAGGGAAGATTAATGAGATTGTAGGGTCTCACTGATGGTGTATTATAGGGTCTCACTGAGTGTTCTTTAGTTTTTTTTTCAACTTTATTTTAAGTTTCATACCCTTTTAGTCTATTTAATTCAGTTTTAATATTTAACTTTTTGTTGTGTTTGAATTGAAAGACTCGTGTCAAATAATGTTCACAGATAGAAAGAGATGAAGTATTTGAAGAGCTTTGTTGTCATTTTTTAAATGTAGTCTACAAATGCAAATGTGGTTCACTCGGTACATAAGATGCTTGACAATGGTAATGTTCTGCTTGAAATGTGTTTTTATATATTATAGCATGTGTGTGTATAATATCAGAGCCAAACTTTTTTCTAATTGGATATTCCTCATTTTCAACCTCGAAAAAATAATCGGTAGGCTTAACATCAAAACCCTTTTGTCTATTGTGTGTATAAATTTATTTGGTATAAAAAATGAAAACGATAATGGACTTTAGTGCCCCATTTCATAGTAGTTTCAAAGGTATGATGATGTTTGATTAGACTGTCTTTGGTTTCTTTGGTTCATTTACTTGAAACTTGGAAGGTGTTATTGTTTACTACTTGAAGATTTTAACTGTTTGATGAAATGTCTCAATGTGTTTTTATTATGTTTTTTTTTTAACTCTTCTTTTTAAAAGTACATGTCATGCCCAGCTGCTTCTTATCATTTAGTTGTTGGTCACATTTTAGTGGTAATTGTTAATAGAGCATATGTGTTATGTGGTGTTTTGGTAGTCCTCAATCATGGTAAGTTCGTAAGTGTGTGTAGGCGGACATAGATTTTAGCAGTATAATCAGTAGGGAGTTGGTTTGCTATATCTATTTTTTTTTCTGCTCTGGGTTGTTGGGTATAAGTATGTTGTGATCTAAATCTGCATATTCCGAACAAACAATGTCTTCGGAAATAGTAACAGAGATTTTGGGGAAATCCTCGGTGTTGCAATGGGTTCTTGCTTCAAATTGAAGGACACTGAATGGATTTCAAGACAAGATCCCTATGTTTGTCTTGACTTTGATTGTTAAATTGACTTGTTTTTTGTCCTATTTATGAGATTTTGATGGATTAGACAACGGTAAAGATATCGTGTTTCAAGAGAAGTTCATGGCGTCGATGATTGAAGTTCTTCGCAGGCTCACTGTTGTTTGAAACAATAATACTATCACATTCAATGATTTTATCAGAACTGAAAAGTAAGTGTTATTTCTTCTCACACTTTCTGATTTATTATTCATAATTGGGTATTCATAATTTAGTATTTGGACTTTGGACTTGATGTTTAACTGACTGTGTTTGGTTAGCAGGCTAACTTCATGTAATTTTTACAAATGCTAGACATTGTGTATGCTTAGTGCTTACTCCATCTAGTAGGAAAAGACATTGGTATCTATTATTGTAGTTATCTGATTGTATGGTTCAACTATATGATGTTTTAAGAAGAATTGATGCACTATAATTGATTTTTTTTTCTTTTGACAGGGATCTTCCATCTAATGATCTAACTGGAACTATTTCATCACAACTCTTTTCAATTCCAAGGTTTAAGTATTAATACATATATACTTATGAGTAATTTTATTCACTTTACTCTCTTAATTTATGTGCGTGCATATAATATTGTTAATTCTAATTTCATTGTTTATTCAGGGTGCACTAATTCAAGCTAAGAGACCTAATAATTATAATCTTTCTCTAGTTGTTGTCCGAAAGTCATGGCTTAAGAGCACTCTGAAGCACCATTAGAGCATAAACATTAAAGGAAAATTCAACTAAGTCATCACAAGAGTGAAAAAATTGTTTGGATGCTTTTGTTAAGTTCTGAAGACAATCACTTGTATATACATTTCATGGACGCCTATGATTCGTTTTTACTAAATGTTCTTTATTTTAATATCCATTATATGATATTTTTCTTAATTATGCATGCGATAAGTCCAGTCCTTGATATTGTTCCCAATCTAAAATTGTAGAGTAATTTTCTTATATGTGAGAGTTTCATGTGAAGATAACATAAGAGTTGGTGAGTGTTATATGAAGAACTCACTATATTAATAAATGTTGTCTTTTTGTAGTTTATCATAAGGTAGAAACTCATTTCCATGTATATATATAGCATTGATTTTTTTTATTAATGATAAATATTTTAAGAGATATTTAAAAATATTTTTATTTTTTTAAATTGAAAATATTAAAATATTAAAGACCGATTTAGTGACTGAAATACTATTAAATTAATTATTTAAATGACAGTTTTGGTCACAATTTCGGTCACAAATTTCGGTCACAATTTCAGTCGCTATAGCAGTTTCAAAATCGGTCACTAAATTTTGGTCACTGTTTTGGTCGCAACACATTAGCGACTAGCACTTTTTCGACTGAAAATTGATGGTCACTTTATCGGTCGCGAAACTGTATAGTGACCGATTTTTAAGCTTTTTCGGTCTCAAAATCGGTCATTAAACGCGGAGTTTCTAGTAGTGAGAACTGGGTTAACAATTGCTTATGTCTCTTTGCTATTGTTACTGTTTTTATTTTGTTCATAAATTGATCATTGTTCAGATATTAGTGTTATGACATCTCCTTCGACATCTCATATCTGATACCAGAATTTCAATATGTCAAGCTGTAGTAAAAATATAGTCTAACATGAAGGTACTATTTGTTAGGATACTAAAATACGATTAAATTAAATTATTCTAACCTTGAGATAAGTTTTCCTGTTAAAGTTTCATTTTTACCATACATATGCATATAGTCTCAATTCAAAACAACTTCAAGAAAGGGAAAGTATGATAATTTTATTCATGTGAAATAAATCATAAAACTAACTAACTAACGTAATAAAAATAAGAAGCAAACACAATAAAACTTCCCTAATGCTTGAAGTTAACATTGTCCCCGGTGTAAATAGCCTAACATGGAAAAAGAGAAAAGAGAGAAAACTTACAAAATCATGGATGCGGAGGGAAATGTCTATGTGAAATATGGTAGTTGAATACGGTCTTTATCGTATCATGTAGGCCATCCAACACTTGGCGTTGTCTATGTTTGTTCAACCTGCATCTTTTCTGCCACTCCCAGTCTGTCTCATGCGCAGGTTCAAATTATTCTACATGAGAAGGTAGTCAAATAGGATCTTCTTCAGACATCTATTCATAAATTGAGGTTGAGGAGTACTGCAAATTTTTGTGGTTGTGTATTGTTTTTCCTTTTTGGACTGGGTAAAGATATGCCCTATTTACCTCAGATCATGACCAGATGAAAAAAAGTTCGCTCTTACTAGATACTCATGTACTATCCTCTCTTGCGAAAATTGTGCGTGCTTGCACCTTTTGAACATACTTGAAGCAAGGGTTTTGGATAAAGGAAATGTTAGAAATGAAAGATTTGTATCTAATGCAACCAGTCATTTTTCTAAAAAATGTGCATCCATGAATCCACTATTTTAGGTAACATTTCTATCACCATCAACCAAAAGTTTTTAAATAACCGCGAATTCAAAAATTCTTAAGCTATAATCAGTGTTAAACAATCTAAAGAAGATAATTATATACCGATTATCTACCACCTTATTGAAACATGATTTTTGTATAGGTTGGCTCTTTATAGACATAAAATACCTTATGCATATTTGGTCAAACATCCAAACAATATCATCATCTATTCTCAAGGTTTCTATAGTTTGTTGGAGCACATACCTTGTAAGAGTAATCTTTCGGTGAGCGAGGACGTCATATCACCCTTGTTGAGCAACCAATGAAAACTATATTCAGCTGGAATTTGTTGTACATCCACCGCCCGTTTTTCTTCTCACTCTAGAAGTAGCTTGAGCTTGTGAAGTTGTTAGTGCATTCCCCTTATCAGATCCTTTGGTTCCATGACTGAGGATGTATAGGTTTTGAGATAGAAGGTGTGGGGGTAAGAAATTTGTTGATGGTTTTTGCTTCAAGTTGGTTTGGGAGTTGAAAGGTAGATAATTTTAGTGATGGGTGTTTGGTTTTGGGTTTGGAGTGCAGATTATAGTGACTGAAGATAAAGAAGAGTTGTTGGTTATGGGGTTTTAAGTGTGACAAATTTATGGAAGAAGAAGAGTTGGAACTTTTGAGAGAGAAAGAAAAGTGAAAATGAGAGAAGAAGAACATTTTTTTTCAAATTTAATTGTGTTTAGTGGGATAAGGATAAGGTCTTAGTAGTTAATGAGGGTGGGGCCCACCACTTAAACTTTAATTTTTCCTGATCTTGGGTTGGCTATGACCGTAATGTACATTCCAAGCAACCATACGCGCGCCTGGTTTAAGTAATTTTTCATTTCAAGAATGGGATGGCCACTGTAATGAGTATTACATGCAGACAGTACATAGCTCTATTTTGATGGTTTTGGCTGTTGTTTTGTAACTTTTGGGAAATATTCAGTTTGAACCAGTTTTTGGCACTTTTATTTTGAGTTTATTCACTTGTATCTCAATTCTTCATCTCAACTCAATTTTTGTAAGTCTCTCTTGATTCTACCAAATACAAGAAACAAAAATACCATAAATTCAATTCCCATGGCCGGGTTACTTTAAATCGCACGATTACAACCTTATTAAAATGGCACAATCCTTGTGGAAACTAATTTATTTTTA
Organism: Lathyrus tuberosus; assembly: GCA_022829125.1. Taxonomy (NCBI): domain Eukaryota; kingdom Viridiplantae; phylum Streptophyta; class Magnoliopsida; order Fabales; family Fabaceae; genus Lathyrus; species Lathyrus tuberosus. The sequence goes on along the minus strand of JALAZF010000261.1, from coordinate 6,630,772 downwards.
TTATTTCGACTGTATTAGTACATTTGCTAAGAAAGTCAACAGTTGGCGACTACTGAATGTTATGCATATGTAGGACATATCGCCATATCTTCTCCTGGAGGGTATCCATAGAAGTGAAGCTTTTGGTTGATTTTCCACTTTGTTTGACTGTTGTTATAATCCTCACAGGCGGCATGTATTGGTTCCTTCGCGAGCTGTATGTATTGGGAGTGCGTTCTTTTGCATCACGGGCCTTCTTTTCAATATTATTCTCCTCACCCTTGATGCCACATTCTGCTCGTGTTACTACTTAAATCAAGGACGTTGTTATCCTCTAGGTGAGAGATTCATTAAAGTGTCCCGCCTTGAGCCCATTCTAGAATGCTCCCACAAATATTTCCTAGTTTGGATAAATTTTCTTAATTATTGCTTCGTTGAAGATGTTAGATGCTCCTTCAACGATTTTGAGGGACCTTGGCGAATGTTGAATCGAGTGGTGGTGATCAAATTTCTATGCCTGCTTGTGGTGAACTAATGAACTAACTTATTCATCATGTCTTGGTAGCTGGAAGTAGAGAGTCGGGGGAGGCCCAAAAACCACATCAGAGTTGCCTCTCTAAAGATTCTAGATAGGAGCTTGCACTCCAAGGAATCAGGTGTCCCAATGATGTCTTTCTGAGTGTTGATGGAGGCTACATGTTCATACAGGTTGTTGCGTCTGTCAAACTTAGTCAATGATGGTGGCTAGAAGTTCTCTAGGATGGGCGCCTCCAATATCTCATCTAATAAGGGCTAGGGAACCAACACCTCCAATTCATCCACCATGCATGTACCCTATTGGCACTATTGGATATGGAAGAAGTTATGCTCTAGGGTTTGGTTATGGACATGAAGGTTGTCCATAGCAGCGTAAATCTCTGCTATTACACTTTCCTCGCTGTCAGATTCCTTATTGGTTGTAGTGTTGTTGTCTCTTTGTTCACCATGATGGACGAAAATGATGAATTTAGAGATAGTAATCCGGATGAATAATGCAACAATGGCCCATAAGTTTTACTAGGTCCCCGCGGTGGGTGCCAATTATGCTTGCTAAAAGTACAAATGCATGATAACCCATAGTGATTAAGAGCTACTAGAGGCTTTATGGTTGTTATGATGTTTAGATCTAGCTTATGTGTGGTGAGAAGCTCTGTTTGTGTGCATTTCTATGTGGCAGTTAGTCATTACTTATCACAAAATAATGATATTTATAGCCACCTAAGTCTGGATCCAAGACTTCCTTGGAAATAGCAATCACTGAGCAAGTGAACATTTTATCTCCTAATATTTAGAGGAGCGTGGCCCCCTGTCCCCACGACTTTTTCCATGTCCTTATGTTATGAGGACATGTCACTCCATAATCCTCGTTTCAGGCGAATTACCCTTGAGGAAATCAAGATATCCCATATAAAGGAGACACATTTAATAAATAGGTGATGGAGCCAATGTATGGGCAACTGAGATCCCCCACGTCGCCTTCTACGACCTTCACTAAATTATACTGATACAAGCCTGAATTTTTTTTTAGATCTCCCCATTTTTGGTTTATGAACTCCCTTTTCTTACAAAACACAACTTTGTGCACATCATTAGTGAAAATAAACGAAGTGCGGTGATTTAGAACTTGTTAAAAATAACTGGAGTTTTTCGTGTTTATTTTCTAGCATATGATCAACCTTTTTACCAACCATAAACAAATTAAATTCTATTTTTTCTTTCTTTTGAAGATCTCTCAATCCTTTGACAGGGAAGTCAGTTATAGAATTCATTTCTTCTATAATGAGATTCCTTCCAAATATTTCTTCGCAATTGGACACATTTCTCCTTGTGGATGAGAAATCTTTCGATAAATGTTTTTTACAACATTTTTTGATTTTATAATTAGCCCTTGAAGCTTCAAAACATTCCTACAAAAGAAAATTAAGTTTTCACTTTTGGTATCCAACTATTTTTTAGTCCTTTTGTGTTAGTGGATTGAATTTTGACTCAAAGTTTCCAACTAAAATTATGATCACTAAAATAAGATAAAGCAGGCATATTTTTCATTTTTATTTCATTATATTCTTTATATAAATGAGATGGAGAATGTGTATTATTACTTTCATGACTTTTTTTATAAAACAAAATAGAGAAACATGGAAATTTTTATTTCAATAGTTACATTTAAACACATTATATTTAGAAAACTTATCAAATTGTAGATATTATTGAAATTCTTTGCATTGATTTTAGGCTCACAACTCTATTATAGGTATCTTTATGACTAAATATAATCATATCAAAATTTTCTCTACCTTTAGTGAACTTGCTTGGGGTTTCATGGAAATATTCAATCTTAATTTTTAAGGAATGATATTTTTTTTACAATTAACATAATTAAATCACATTGTCTAATTTGATTCAGTTCATCTATGATTTTTATATGACAAAATATGTTTTTCTAAATCATCATTTTCTTTGCAAACTTTAACACTAGATTACACATTTGTTTATAAGAAAGAGTGGTTAACTCATCATCATCTTCACAATTTTTCATAAGACAAAGGTTTACCTCTACACTTGATTCTTCATATGAGTCTGGATTTTCCTTTGTGATCTCATCTTGAAGTGTTTGCATTGGGTCTTCTTCTTTCATGTTCTTGATAATCTTTATCTCATTTGATATTTCTTGCAAATTTTTAACACAATTCATATCTCCAGATTTTTGTATTGGGTTAGGTTTTCGACACCCGTCCTTAAATCTTTAATAATTGTTAGAGATAAATTTTTTTTAAAAATATAAAAAAAATAACACTTGAGAACCATCTTTAAAGATCTACTTCATTTTTATTTGATCTCTCTAATTCTTGGTCTAGTGTGTTTATCATTTCCCTTTTGATTTCAGTAGAACTTTCATATATCGTTTCAAGGGTGTCCTACACTTCTTTTGTTGTGCTAAAGTTATAAACATAATTGTACTTTCTAATCTTTAACGCGTTTATCATCACGTACATTATTTGAAAACCTTTTTTCACTTTTTCTTTTTCTTCTATGGTCCATAAATTCTCAGCTTGTTCAGTACTTCATTATTAATGAAATAAATAAGAATAAATGGACCATCTAAAATATAATCCAACAGATCAAAATCAATAGTATCTAAAACATTTCATTCTCGCTTTCCATATGATAAACCCTTTACCATTATACGGCAAGGGTTTGTTTACATAAAAGTTCTTATTAAAATAAATGTTTAAAATCATCATCCTACCTCTTGAGAGGATTAGTCTTATAATAAGAGTTAGACTCTAATGTCACTTGTTGAACAAGCAACTCCAAACACAAGAGAGCGGGTAGATTGCTATATTCGGATTTTAAATTTTTTTTCCACAAAAGCTATTGATTTAAAACGATTTACATTAGAAGTGTTATTTCTTTGATTATGTGGTTGACATTTATTTTGCTAAAACTATTCTAGCAGCAAGATGTTGAAACAAGATGTTCTAATTTACTGCATTCAACATGTCGGATAAAGATGTCTCATCCTGGATCATAGGACATCGCGTCTGTTATTGGATTAAAAGGAAGATTATGTTAGTTCTTATTTGTTACTGAATATTCTGTGAATATTTAGTTATCCTATGTGGCGTCCAAAGTAATTGAGTTGAGATTTTGTGCTGGTTTTTGGATTTTCACTACTTTCTAAATATGGAGACATATTAGGAAATATTAGATTGAAGACCTATTTTCCTGGAGTTTATTTTGCAGAATTATGTACAGTCTCTCAGCTGTGTTTTAAAGCCCAGCCCAGTCCAAATTTAATGTTATATATTGACTGGTGTAAACCTAGTTTAGGTGTGGAACTTACGTGTGTTTTTGTTAGGGTTTTTGATTGTTAATTGTGAGCCTAACTGGTATCATTCTCATAATAGTATAAGGACTGGTTTTGTGTTGTAAGTTCTATCAGTTACTCATAAGCTTTTAAGCATTGAGTTTCTTGTGTGTCAGTTCTCATAAGCTTTGAAGTATTGAGAATTGTGTGTTTTTGAAAGTGTGTCTTTTGTTTTGTTACTTGTGTTGAAAGGAACCAGTCACGGTTTGTGATTGAAGAGGGATTTGAGGAGGGCCTCATACCTAGGTGAGTCTTAGGTAGAAGTCATAGGAAGGGTAGTGATTAAGTGAGCGGATTGTAACCGGGTGTGGTTGCTGTGTGATCTGTGAATTGATACTATCGTATATTGATTTTGTCCCTGGCTTGGTAGCCCCCAGAGTAGGATTGTTGATCCGAACTGGGTAAACATATCACTGTGTTCTTTACCTTCTGCTCTGTTATTTTTATTGTTATCTTGTTCATTATGTTGGATATCCGTGTCTCAACATCTGTGTAGGACATCTGATATCTGTGCCAGAATTTCAATTGGCATCAAGAGCTTGCACCCTAGTTTGTTTCTGGGTGAGATTCAGGGAAGGTACTTTCTGGTGCAATGGACAAGGATGGAGGATTTTTGAACAAACCACCTCTGCTTGATGGTTCCAACTATGACTATTGGAAACCAAGGATGATAGCATTCATCAAATCCATGGATGATCAAGCATGGAAAGCTGTTATCAAAGGATGGGAACACCCAAAGGTTAGAGATGGAGAAGGTAATCCTACTGATGTAGTGATGGAAGAGGAAGACTGGGATGATGCAGACTACAAAGGGTCTTTGGGAAATTCCAAAGCCATGAATGCCTTGTTTAATAGTGTTAACAAAAATATTTTCAGGTTGATTGAACATTGCACTATTGCAAAAGAGGGTTGGCAAGTCTTGAAGGTTGCTCATGAAGGAACTTCAAAGGTGAAGATGTCAAAACTTCAGCTTCTCACTACCAAGTTTGAGAATTTGAAGATGAAGGAAGATGAGAGCATTCATGATTTTCACATGAACATTATTGAGATAGCTAATGCTTCAAGTGCCCTAGGTGAAAAGATGTCTGACAGCAAACTGGTCAAAAAAATCCTCAGATCTCTACCTAAGAGATTTGACATGAAAGTGACTGCTATAGAGGAAGCTCGGGACATAGATAAGATGAAAGTGGATGAACTTGTGGGATCACTTCAAACATTTGAATTGGGGATTAGTGAAAAGTCTGAAAAGAAGAAGAGTATAGCTTTTGTGTCAAATGCTGGTGATTCAGAAGATGAAGGTAACCTGGTCAGAGATGAAGGGGTGTCTAAAGATCTGGTATTGCTTGGAAAACAATTTAACAAAGTGTTGAAAAGGATGGACTGGAAGTCAAGAGCTAATGTTCATAACAAGTCACTCGACATCAGTAAAAACCAGGATGTAGGCAGAAGGTCCAGAACTGAAGAAGACTCCAATCAAGGGAAGAGAGTTCAGTGTTTTGAATGTGAGGAATTTGGGCGCATAAAAACTGAGTGTCCCACGTATCTCAAAAGGTAGAAGAAGGGCTTATCTGTGTCTTGGTCAGAAGGAGAGTCTGAGAGTGATCTTGAAGAAGAACCAGCAAAATTGGTGACAGCCTTGACTGGAATCTGTAAATCTGATGGAGAAACAACTTATGAGTTTGATGAAGGAACAAGTTGTGATTCTGACAAAGAATCTTACATTGGAGAACTTACTAAACAGGAAGTTATCACTGGGTTCTCAGAGTTGTGCATCAAGAATGAAGAGAGGTGCCAGATAATATTAGAACAGAAGGTTCTGATAGCTCAACTAGAAGTTGAGAAGGAAGAACATCTATCGATCATTGCTGATCTTAAAGAGGAGGTTGTATTGCAAAAGTCAAAACTTGACAATATGACCAAATCTATAAGAATGTTGAACAATGGTTCCACAGTGTTGGATGAGATTCTTCAGACTGGGAGAAATACTGGGAATGTACAAAGTCTTGGTTTCAACAATCAAGCGGAGAACTACAAGCAGTCTGTAGTAAAGTTTGTTCCTCAGAAAATAAAGCAAGAGGAGAAGATGTCAAATCACATGTTTCAACATCAGCTGAAACATCAGAAAATAGTATATAGTTCAAAGTATAAACCATGGAGATGTCATTATTGTGGAAAGTTTGGTCACTTAAAGTCCTTTTGCTACAATTTGCATGGTTATCCCAAAACTGTTCATCAACCAAATAAAGAACAGGTTTGGGTTAAAGTAAAGAAAAGATGGACTCCTAGAAATATGGTGGCTGGTTTCATAGCGCATACCTCTCTCAGAGCTTCTGCAAGGGAAGATTGGTACTTTGACAGTGGTTGTTCAAGACACATGACTGGTGTGAAGAAATTTTTGTCAGATATCAAGCCTCACTCTACCAATTATGTCACTTTTGGGGATGGATCAAAAGGTGAAATAAAAGGTGTTGGAAAGTTGGACTACACAGGACAACCAAATCTAGATCGTGTTCTATTTGTCAAAGGGCTGACTGCAAATTTGATTAGTATAAGCCAACTATGTGATCTAGGGCTCAAAGTAAACTTCACAAAATCTGAATGCCTAGTAACCAATGAAGAAAATGAAGTTGTTATGAAGGGAACCAGGTCTAAGGATAACTACTATCTGTGGAATCCTCAAGAATTAGAAAGTTTGTCTACCTGTTTGATGTCAAAGGAAGATGAAACCAAACTGTGGCATCAGAAATTAGGTCACTTACATCTGAAAGGGATGAAGAAAGTTCTGTCAAGTGAGGCTGTTAGAGGTATTCACAAGCTGAAGATTGATGAGGATAGAATATATGGTGAATGTCAAGTTGGGAAGCAAACAAGGATGTCACACAAAAAGCTTCAACATCTTACCACAACTTCTAGAGTTCTGGAGCTGCTTCATATGGACTTAATGGGACCTATGCAGGTTGAAAGTCTTGGAGGCAAGAAGTATGCCTATGTTGTCGTTGATGATTACTCCAGATTCACCTAGATAAGCTTTATCAGAGAAAAGTCTGAAGTATTTGCAGCTTTTAAAGAATTGTGTCAAAGGATTCAACGAGAAAAGGATTGTGGTGTTATTCGAATCAGAAGTGGCCATGGGAAGGAATTTGAAAATAGCAGGTTTGAAGAGTTTTGTTCATCTGAAGAAATCACTCATGAATTCTCATCACCAATCACTCCTCAGCAAAATGATGTGGTGGAACGCAAGAATAGACTATTCAAGAGTGTGCAAGGGTCATGATTCATGCCAAAAAGCTTCCATATCACTTTTGGGCTGAAGCCATAAATACTGCTTGCTACATACACAATAGGGTGACTATCAGATCAGGTACTTCCGTTACTCTTTATGAACTATGGAAAGGAAGAAAGCCAAATGTGAAATATTTCCATGTTTTTGGGAGTAAGTGCTATATCTTGGCGGATCGTGAGCAGAGGCGAAAGATGGATCCTAAGAGTGAGGAAGGGGTATTTTTGGGATACTCTACAAACAGCAAAGCATATAGGGTATTTAATTCCAGAACTAAGGTGATGATGGAATCCATAAATGTGGTGGTTGATGACTCTGGCAGAGACGAAGATGTCCCAGATGATGTTGGAACATTCTTTCCCATGAACAATGAAATCTCACAAGACACTGAGTCCGTAGAAGATAATGTTCAAGAGACTAGTACTAGACCTGAGAATGAAGAGGTAGAGGATGCTAACATGGGACCCTCTATAAGGATTCAGAAGGATCACCCTAAGAAGTTGATTATTGGAAATCTGAATGAAGGTGTAAGAACCAGATCGAGGGAGGCTGTGTCAAATGCATGTTTTGTTTCAAAGCTTGAACCAAAAAATGTTAAAGAGGCTTTGACAGATGAGTTCTGGATAAGTGCTATGCAGGATGAGCTTTGTCAATTCAAGAGAAATAAAGTCTGGGAACTGGTACCACGACCAGTAGGAACAAATGTGATTGGAACAAAGTGGGTATATAAGAATAAGTCTGATGAACAAGGAGTTGTTACCAGAAACAAAGCCAGACTAGTTGCTCAGGGATACACACATGTTGAAGGAGTAGATTTTGATGAAACATTTGCTCCTGTGGCTCGCTTGGAATCCATCAGATTGTTGCTAGGAGTGGCATGTTTTTTGAAATTCAAATTGTTTCAAATGGATGTTAAGAGTGCCTTTCTGAATGGATATCTTAATGAAGAAGTCTATGTTGAGCAGCCTAAATGGTTTGTGGATCCAAATTTTCCCGATCATGTCTTCAAGTTAAAGAAGGCTTTGTATGGTTTAAAACAAGCTCCAAGAGCTTGGTATGAAAGGCTGACTGAGTTCTTAGTCAAACATGGATACAGGAAGGGTGGTATTGATAAAACACTCTTTGTCAAGGAGAAAGATGGGAAACTGATGATTGCTCAGATTTATGTAGATGATATTGTGTTTGGGGGGATGTCGGATGAAATGGTCCAACATTTTGTCAAACAAATGCAATCTGAATTTGAAATGAGCTTGGTAGGTGAATTGACTTACTTCCTTGGATTGCAAGTCAAGCAGATGGAAGATTCCATTTTTATTTGTCAGAGCAAATATGCTAGGAATATTGTGAAGAAGTTTGGATTGGACAATGCCAAGCACAAGAAAACTCCTGCTCCTACTCACTTGAAGTTATCCAAAGATGAAAAGGGGGTGAATGCTGAACAGAGTTTATACAGAAGCATGATTGGTAGTCTGATGTATCTTACAGCAAGTAGGCCAGACATAACCTTTGCAGTTAGTGTATGTGCAAGATACCAAGCAGAACCCAAGGTCAGTCACATCAATCAAGTTAAGAGAATTCTTAAGTATATGAGTGGTACGTGTGATTATGGGTTGTTATATTCCCATGATTCAAGTTCCATTTTAGTAGGATACTGTGAAGCTAATTGGGCTGGAAGTGCTGATGATAGGAAGAGTACCTCTGGAGGTTGTTTCTTTTTGGGAAATAATCTTATTTCATGGTTTAGTAAGAAGCAAAATTATGTATCTTTTTCTACTGCTGAAGCTGAGTACATAGCAGCTGGAAGTAGTTGTGCTCAACTGGTGTGGATGAAGCAAATTTTATCTGAGTATAATGTCACACAAGATGTCATGACATTATTTTGTGACAACCTGAGTGCTATTAATATTTCTAAAAATCCTATTCAACATAGCAGGACTAAACACATTGATATCAGGCATCATTTCATCAGAGAACTTGTGGAGGACAAAGTCATAACTCTTGAGCATGTTAGCACAGAAAATCAGCTTGCTGACATATTTACCAAGGCTCTGGATGCAGTTCAGTTTGAAAACCTGAGGAGAAGACTTAGGGTTTGTATTCATGAAGAATTATAGCAATTAATGTTCTTTTTGGCTGCCAGATTAAAAAGAATAAAGGTAATTCTGGTAGTGCAGCTTGTGCAGGTGTTTATGAAGGGAAAGGAGATGCTGAAGTTTTTGCATGACATTTGGTCATGTGATTTTGTGTGCATCTGCTTTCTGATGCTGTTTATTCTGGTTTATGATTTGATCATTTCTCTAAATTAATAACTGTTCTACTTGCCTTTGTCATATTTATGGCTAAAAAGGGGGAGTAGTGTGCTTGTGGTGTGCTTGTGTTGGTGCTGCAGTTGAGGGGGAGAATGTTGTTGATGTTGTTGTGTTTCTGCAGTTGAGGGGGAGTTTTTTTGCTGCTATGCTGTATTTTTCGCTGTTGTCTCTGATATTTTTGTTTTGCTTGATTTATCTTTGCAAGATTGTTTGTTGTGTAGTTTTAGCCAAAAGTAAGCCAAAGGGGGAGATTGTTATTTCTTTGATTATGTGGTTGGCATTTATTTTGCTAAAACTATTCTAGCAGCAAGATGTTGAAACAAGATGTTCTAATTTACTGCATTCAACATGTCGGATAAAGATGTCTCATCCTGGATCATAGGACATCGCGTCTGTTATTGGATTAAAAGGAAGATTCTGTTAGTTGTTATTTGTTACTGAATATTCTGTGAATATTTAGTTATCCTATGTGGCGTCCAAAGTAATTGAGTTGAGATTTTGTGCTGGTTTTCGGATTTCACTACTTTCTAAATATAGAGACATATTAGGAAATATTAGATTAAAGACCTATTTTCTTGGAGTTTATTTTGCAGAATTATGTGCAGTCTCTCAGCTGTGTTTTGAAGCCCAACCCAGTCCAGATTTAATGCTATATATTGACTGGTGTAAACCTAGTTTAGGTGTGGAACTTACGTGTGTTTTTGTTAGGGTTTTTGATTGTTAATTGTGAGCCTAACTGGTATCATTCTGATAACAGTATAAGGACTGGTTTTGTGTTGTAAGTTCTGTCAGTTACTCATAAGCTTTTAAGCATTGAGTTTCTTGTGTGTCAGTTCTCATAAGCTTTGAAGTATTGAGAATTGTGTGCTTTTGAAAGTGTGTCTTTCGTTTTATTACTTGTGTTGAAAGGAACCAGTCACGGTTTGTGATTGAAGAGGGATTTGAGGAGGGCCTCATACCTAGGTGAGTCTTAGGTAGAAGTCATAGGAAAGGTAATGATTAAGTGAGCGAATTGTAATCGGGTGTGGTTGCTGTGTGATCTGTGAATTGATACTATCGTATATTGATTTCGTCCCTGGCTTGGTAGCCCCCAGAGTAGGATTGTTGATCCGAACTGGGTAAACATATCACTGTGTTCTTTACCTTCTGCTCTGTTATTTTTATTGTTATCTTGTTCATTGTGTTGGATATCCGTGTCTCAACATCTGTGTAGGACATCTGATATCTGTGCCAGAATTTCAAGAAGTAGATATATTCATAAATTAAGCAACAAAAAAGATAAATGATAGAAATATAAAGAGATTAGGAAGGAAAGATCATGCCAGAGATTATCTTGGTTTGGCCTTAAACAACACATCCTACTCGATTCCCCAAGACTTTCATCTTGAGATTTCCACTAAACAACTACTTGAGCTTTTACACAGGCTCAACCCAACAACCTTAAACAACTTGAGATTTTACACATGATCAACCTAACAAACTTACACAAACAACTTGATCTTTTATGCAAGTTCATCCCAAAAATCTTAAATCAAGTGTTTTACAATTATAGCTTGCAACCTTCAAATCTATTACAAGATCACAAGAGAACGATGCTCTTGAATAAACAATTTCAACACAAAAGTAGAACACCACAACTCTCAGATGAAAATTTTCACTCTCTCAACAATAATGTAATGATAAGTTAATAAAACTTATAAAAATAAGATAGAATTAGAGATATAATATATGATTATTCAAAAAAATGATGTTTTGAGAAGTGAGGAAAATCCTCCTTTATATTGGAAATTTTTCGACTAAAAAGACGACAATCCATGGGTGTTAATGCTTTATAATCAATTAAAACACCTACCTAATCGATTAGGTTAAGCCAAAATAGGAAACACTAATCTTCGATGTTACTTAATCAATTAAAAAACATATTTAATCGATTAGGAGGCATTACTTTTACTTTAATCAATTAGGTTAAAGGAATAATCAGTTAGGCATATGAGTTTTGCATTTCTAATTGATTAGAAAATTTCTTATTATGTACTTGACTAGATTGGTTTTAAGAAGTGTTATTACATTTGGATTGACTTATTTTTATAGGTAAAATAGAAATCAAGATGTCGCGAAATTTTTTGAGCACATCTTGACTCATTTGATTATGTGTTTGATTCTGGAGGTTATTACAAGATTTAGTTTATGTTTGTTCAGTCCAAGATTTTACTGAAGTTGCTTTGAAAGAAATATTTGATTGGAAAATTATGTAAGAAATATAGTGAGCAAGATGTCCTAAACATGTTGTGTGACATCCTTATGTGTGTGCTGCTCAGATTAGGTTTTGATTTAATTCGTATTTTATTCAAGATTTATTCAGTTTTAATTCTTCCAAAAGTCTTTTAAAGTTACGTTTAGAAAAAATCATTTTAATCCAAATCAATTTGGAAAAATATTTTATTAAATCATATATTTATTTGGAGAAGATATTAATTTAATATGGTTTAAACAAAATATAAAGTTTTGCATTTATTCCAAGATTTAGTTTAGCATTTAATAAGAAGATCTCTACTAAAGAGGATTGAAATTCCTATTTATGTCATGTAAAGACAGTATTGGATTTGATTTAATGAAGATTCAGAATTGGCTGTATGCATAGATGCATAAAGCAAGATGTCAAGCACAATGTCTTAGACATCCTGTCTTAGGTTGTTTGCTTTGGGTGCAAGATAAATTGAAGTATATCTCTTCCATTTAATATTTTTTTCCTTTTTTGTTCTATTAGAGATATAAGTGTGTTAGCACACATTTGGATTTGGAAAAATATATATTTTTAGCAAGATTGCATTTGATATTCTTATTTGTTCAAGATTTATATCAATCAAGGATCTCAATCATCATAATGAAGATTTGATTGATAAAGTTAATTTTGGGGAAGGTTTAATCTCAAATAAATTTAGATAATCTCAAATAAATTCATATTTGATCAATCAAGATTTGCAATAAACCATTATTGAAGATTGATCCCTTACACTTTTGAGATGTCAACATCATTAAAGACATAAATCTTAATGAGCTTTGTAGTTGGATTATTGTGCCTATATAAGAAGGAAATCTCCTTTGTGAAGACTCAAAACTTCAGAGAAAATATCTACTCTATAGGAGAGTTTTAGTTAAGTCTAGTTTTTGTTTTTTAATACTCTATTCTTGAGTCTTATTAATACGTTAAGGAATAGAGTATTTGAATTGTAATTTCATATCGTCATTCTTATACTTTTGTAATTTTCCAAAAAATTGGTAGAGTGTTTGATTGAAAGTGAGATGTGTCTCAGATTTAAGGAGAGCCTGATTGAATCTTCACGGGTAGTATTAGAAAAGCGGCACTAGACGAAGTGAGTTCAGATAAGACCAATTTTACTTCTGACTATTATGAGAGGAGTTCTTTCTATAGGGAGTCCTGAATAGAAATTCACAGGTAATATTAGGAAAAGATACTTCTAACTAGGAGGGTTCACTAAGTCCAATTTGTACTTCTGACTATTTAAAAGTGAATTTCCTTTCATTGGGTTAACGCCCTTTATACGTAGGTGATTTTGCACTAAACTGCGTTACAAATTCTTTTGTTATTTATTTTTCACTTTCAGTATGTCTATTACACAATTAACTTGTCATACACATTGTCCTAGATATTGTGTATGCCATCTTTCCACCAGAAGAACATAATTTCATGAAGTTTTAATGAAAAGATGAGAACTTTGAAATACTTATGTGTGTGTGTGTGTGTGTGTACATCGCCTTAGTAGTGCAAAACTTACTCTTACTTCATTTACATTTCATTGATCAAACTACAAGATAAATCACCAAGTGTAAGATCAAGCAAGTGTTCTCAACTTCACAACTTCAATTCCTTCTTAGTTTAACTTTGATTAACTCTTTCAACTGAAACTTTGAAAACTTTGTCTTGTGCTTGCTTCTTAACTGATGATGCTTATGACTTTTTCTTTAATTAGTTGTCATCATCAAAATATTTATGAGACAACACTTGTACAATACATTGAACTATAAATAAGGCACAACATCATAAATTAGTGAGAAATTTAGTTTATTTGGTACACACTAAGCGATATTTAACTTATGCAGTTAGTATAGCGAGTCAGTTCATGCATGACCTAATGGCAAGGCATTTACAAGTTGTTGATTGAATTCTACTATATCTCAAAGCCACTTCGAGAAAAAGTCTCTTTTACAAAAGATGTGGAAATCTAACTATGGAGGAATACACATATGTTGATTATGCATATTCAATAAGAGATTGAACGTTTACTTCTGGTTGTTGTATTTTTGTGTGTGAACGTCTTGTTACTTGGAGAAGTAAGAAACATAGTGTAGTGACTCGATCAAGTGATAAAGCAAGAATGTAGAGCAACAACACTAGAAATTATTGAACTATTGTGGATGAAATAAGTGTTATAAGATTTGAAGACACATTATGAAGTCTTATAGAATTTTTATTTTGAAACAAATCGATTATTAATATTACACATAATTATGTTCCACTCTAACAAGACAAAACAAAACACATTGAGATTAGAGCTGTCAATTTAAAGGGCTGGGGCCTAACTTTTAAGGCCCAAAAAATATAGGGGGCTCAAAAATTTAAAAATAAATGAACCCCAAAATATGTAGGCCCCCTAGAGTGAAGGCCCTTAAAATTCAAGAAAGGCCACAAGGCCCCAATATTTTCAAATGTTGCTTTTTTTGAAAAAAATTGATTTTTTTTTTAAATTAAAAAAAATTGATTAATTTTTTATTGGGTTAAATATGTATAAGATCCCTACAAATATCCCAACTTTCAGGTTTGGTCCCTTCAAAATTTTCCTTCAAACAATGGTCCTCTGAAAGTTTTCCGTCCCTAACTTTAGTCTCTCCCGTTAGTTTCCACTAACGGTGACTTATGTGGCATGCCATGTGGAAATTTTTTGATGACGTGGCTTACATGTGGCAATGTCAACGTGGCAAAAATTGCTGACATGTATACCATGTGGCAATTGTTTCAATTTTAATTTTTTTTATATTAATATCATATTTGAACCCAGAAATGGTAGCTAATCTACAGCTACTTCCTAGCTAATTCCTAGCTAATCTCTAGCTAATTTAAACACACCATATTTGTAGCTAATCTCTAGCTAATTTAAACACACCATTTTTGTAACATGTATGAGTCAAGTTCATCCTAACACTAACAACATGTAAATTGATTTGTAGTAGGCAGTGATTAGTTAATTAAACAATACCTAAAAATTAGAAAGCCAAACGAAGAAAGACAAAGTGGCATTATAACCCCCAGGGTTGCAAAAACATAATACCAAGTGATGTAAATACACTATAAAAACAATATCAGAGTTGAAAATATATGCTCAAATTGATTCAATCTTTAATAGAGCATCTAACTTCACTAACTATAAACATTGTCGCTTGAACTATTGTTTTCAGTGCCTGTTCCATCGGATTCAGCTCACTTCTTTTCATAAGCCAAATCATGAGCATAATCGTGTACAATTTCTACATGGAATTTAGGAATGATAATACTTGTATAGTTTTCCCAAGACCCATCTCATCACCAATAATTATGCCAGCTCTTTAGCAGTGCAGCTCCCACAACCATTGAACACCAACCTTTTGATAGTCAAACAGAGCTTCAAATATGTTCTCAAGGATTTTCATCCCACCTTCTAATGATACATAAGAAGATTCGTGTTCAAAAAGTTCAGCATCATGGCCTTCTAAACTTTCATAACTGGAAGTGTCCAAGCAACCATTTGCCTTTTCTGCAATAAAATAAACTAACTGAATCTATTGAATATGAACATAAACATAAATGAAAATAATAATACTACAGTAAAAAAAATGGTCTAGAGTAGTGAGCGACATGAACTAAAACCAGTGTATGATGGATCATAACCCAATACACTTCTTTAATTCACTAGTATTAACTATCAGGCCTGCAAATTTGATTCTTTCCTAGCAAATTATACCATCCAATATAACACTTATAATACCATAAACATTACTTTTGAAAATGCAAAATAGGATAAAAAACGGTAGTAGTCATAATTTCATAAATAATAACAAGTATTCAAGTAACTCACAGTTTCTACAAAGCTCGTAGAGGCTACATCCAAAACAGCATCAAAATCAGCATCATCATCAAAGGACACGCTGAAGTTCAGAACCATTTTCTCAAGTTACGCCTCCGTTTTCTCAAGACTTCTCAGCCTATCGGCCGCAAGAACACGCTGAAGTTCAAAACCATTTCCCTCACCACTCCCTTCCTCCAAATTCTCCTCTTCATCATCACCACATTCTCCATCCTTATCAACATCTCTCAGCCGTTGAATAGTCGAAGAAACTGCACCAATTTCAAATTCTATTGCCCTTAACTTCTAATGAAGTTCAACTTTAGCAGTAGTTAACGGATCAAGGGTTTCAGGTAAAGCGGTAGAACATTGATTTTCCTCAGAGTTCCCTTTAGCTTCAGTAACATTAACTGTATCATTCTTAGCCTACAATAGTTTCAACTTTCAAGTAAACAGAAACAACACTATAATCAATTTGATTGAATTTCAAATTAAAGTTCAAAATCAATTTCAAATTAAGCAAAATCAGTGAAGTTCAACCTAAAAAATACCTTTTCCAAAACGCGGCGTTCGATGTCTTCAGGATTGGCAGATAGATGAAGGATACCAAGATCTATGTCACTACATGTTAAAGTCCAATCGTCTGATATCCCATGGTAGCCACCTAATTGGGTGTTGTCAATATTATTGCAACAAATCTCAATATGTTATGCATTGACATAATTGCTTAAGAAAACTAACTTTATGTAGTCAGGGTTTGATCTTTGATGCAAATAGTGTCAAGGTCAGAACAATCCCATCCGATTCTTTTGAGAACCTGAACCATTAGAAATGTCTCATAAGAGGTTGGCAAATAGCAAGGCAAAAATAACTTTTAATATAGAATAAACAAGAACTGGAGACACGACATGCGAAGCTCTACAGAGTACAAACTGTTAGAAAAATGAAATATCAGTGCATACCAAACAAACAATGAATATGGATGGCTAGGATGTGAGACTACCTTGCTGAGCCTGGATGATGTAGACATGACGACGAAGAAGGACATTTATGAAGGAGAAAGATTCAGAGAAGACGGATCTGAAGGGAAAACATAAACAAAGAAGATGGAGAGATTATGAAGATTGGGGATTTTAGGGATTAGGTCGTGAATGTTCAACGAGGAGAATAAATCAAACATATAAACATTTATGACTGGTCAATGAAATAAAACACAGTTGGCAAGGAATGGTTACACATGCGGCACGCCAGGTCACCCTCCGTTAGTGAAAACTAACGGGAGGGACTATAGTTAGAAACGGAAAACTTTAGGAGGACCAAACCTTGAAGAAAATATTTCTAGGGACCAAACTTGAATGTTGGGCTATTTTCAGGGACCTTATACATATTTAACCCTTTTTTATTTTCAAAGAAAATTGACTTTTTTATTTTTGAAAAAATAGACTTTTTTTTTATATTTGAAAAAAATTTAACTTTTTTCTATATTTGAAAAAAATAAACTTCTTAATTTCCAAACAAATCCTAATTTAATTTAAAAGCTTAGGAATGTACTGCACTATCGTCACCGTATTTGAAAACATAGTCACAGTATTTGAGCTTAGGAATGTACTGCACTAACATCACAGTATTTGAAAACATAGTATGGACTTTTCATTTTTGAAAAAAAAAATCGAATTTTTATTTTATTTTAGAAAAAAAATCGACTGTTTCTTATTTTTAAAAAATCAATTTTTTTATTTTCGAAAAAAACTACCATTTTTTTTCGAAAAAAATCAATTTTTTTTATTTTTGAAAAAAAACTAATTTTCTTTTTCGGAAAAGAAACGGCTTTTTAATTTTCGAAAACAATTATTTTTTTATTTAAAATAATTGAATTTTTTTTTTTTGGAAAAAATCATCAACTTTTTATTTTTCGAACAAATTAGATTTTGAGCTCCTCACTTAGGTCTCATATAAAACAAAAATATGAGTGGGCTTAAAAATAAAAGCCCCAAAAAATATTCATTTAGTAGAGGGTCTAAAAAATAAGGACCAAATAGAGAGCCTAATTATAAGGGCTTTGTCAAATAGGGTTTTTTTTGAGAGCTCTATTAGATATGAACAAGTATTTTATCAAAGAGAAGTTGAAAAGTAAAAAATAACTATATCTTACATTTCTTTAATTGCTAAGTCACTGACCAATTTACTTATAATCATTGATATTCAGTTACCAACTTGAGGAGAAGTGTTGGAGTTATTTTATCTTTAGTTAGTTATTGTTGTAAAGAATTTATTTTTTTTAAATAAATAATCAAACAATTGAAAAATAATTAAATTTAGATGATTAAATGATTGATAAAAATATCAATAGAAAAAGATATTATTAATAGGGTTAAATATATTTTTGGTCCATATAAAATTACCAAATTTAGTTTTTGGTCCCTATTAAAAAATATGCGTGTTTTGGTCCCTACAAAATAATTATGCACGTAGTTTTAGTCCCTACTGTTAAACTAATATTTATTTTTGAATGATTATTTTGCAGATATGTTTAGAACGTTATAAAAAGTTCCTCGAAAAAAAAGGACCTTAAAATTTGATTTATAATTCGAGATTTTCATTACTTTCATCATTATGTTTTGAAATTTAAAAAACTCATATTTAATTCTTCTCATTTTAAAAAATTATATAATTTGGTAAAGAAATATATTATAGTAATCTAAACATAGAAAAAAATTATTCAAAAATTTAAAAATTTATGGGTAATTAAATAGTTTTCAAAATTTTATAAGGACCAAAAACATATTTACCCCTTATTAATAAAGACCAAAAACATATTTACCCCTTATTAATAATAAATATAATTAGCAAGAAAAATTGGCTTCTTTTCTTTTATTTTCTCTTCAATAGTTTTTTTTTTTTTTTACAATTGAAGTGAAAAAAACTACTCTAGCATTTTATTTTGGAGTAATAGACAGACCAAATGACATAATAACAAGCATGCCGCCTCAATCATGTCTATACCAACGATGTTGTTTTAGTGGTAGCTACCTAAGTAAGGTTCATAGTAATTACTACTACACCAACAGAAATAAAACCAAAACAACCCAGGGCCTGGCAATAACAGAAAGTCTTAGATAGTGATGGATTTAGACAACTGAGAAACTTATAGGGCTCCACGACTCTGTTCTCTACTTAAGATCCTATTTTGATGCAAACTAGCATAAATTGCCCCCCACAATCTCTTATTTATTTTCACAAAGTAGCTGGAAATTTGTTGTCACAGAGAGGAAGATGAGCTTGCTGATTGTGATTGAGAAGTGCTTTCAATGTTACATGTAGTTGGCCTTTTGTATTTATGAACAACTTCTAACCTTGACCTAGGCCCCTTTCATACCTATCTAAAGGTGTTGGTAATTTGAGACTTTGTAGCTATCATTCCTTTGAGTTAGATGACAAAATATCTCATCAGTATGTCATGACACAAAGATAATATATGAATACATGAAAAATAGTTGTGATGACATGATTTTATGAAATTTTGAAGGAAATGCCTCAAATTAAATGTATAAAGGAAAACTTATAACTATCTAAATTATACCTAAATAGATAGCTAGTATGCAAGATAAGTTGCAACTTATAAGAGACTAAAGGTCTGTTTGAATAAGCATTTTACATATGCTATCTTAAAGAACTTAAAAAATATACATTTAAAAAAATTTATGAAAAATATCATAGCATATGTTTGAAACCTTTCTACCACCATTTTCACATCCTAGTGCACTTTTTAATATGATTTTATTAAGTTAGAAAACTAAGCTTCTAGTGTAACATGACAAACTATATCAATAAGCTCTAATAAACCAATTCAAACATGTCTAAATAGAATATTTCAAATAGGTCAATATATCCATACACACACTTAATGATTCTTGCCGAGTTGGTTGTGTTTAGTCATGGAATCATAATAAATTCAATTTCTTGCAATACATGTTGGTTTGTTGGTAAAAGATTGAGTCTCGAGAAAATGCTTTTTTTTAATTTTAGATTTCAATCTTACTAAATATTGTAATAATTCTTGTGTTAGATTTATCCATACGAGATTTTATTCCACCTTTAAATAAATATCTTACATAAACCTCTATTATTCGACCGATAAGATCAGTTCTTGTCAATGTTCAGATAACCAGAAGCATAATCGTGCGAAACGAAGAAGATGAATTCCATATTCATCAAAGAAGAAGAATGAGCAAAAAGGAGTTAGGAAACAGTTAGAGGATTCAATTGAAAATATTTTCTATTTTCTTATTTCACATTATCCATAATGAGGATATATATACAATAGCAGTACAAGAAATGTGTGGTTAGGATTAAAGTAACTAATATGCCACGTGTCAGATCAATAACCAACTAAAACTAAGCAATCTGTTTAAAATACAAAGATATGACTAATATATATGCTAATATCCCCCCTCAAGTTGGGCATTGGATGTTGCAAAGACCCAACTTGCCAAGACAGTCTTGCAAACTTGGTGAATGTAAAGGTTTAGTGAACATGTCGGCGAGCTGATTATGTGTGGAAACTGGCAGAAGATGAATCAGCTTGCAATTGATCTTTTCTCTCACAATATGGCAATCTAACTCAATGTGTTTACTTCGTTCATGGAAGGATGGATTATGAGCTAGATAGATGGCAGATTTGCTATCACAAAATACTGAAGCAGGCTGGTCAAATTCCACAAGCAGATCATGAAGCAAATACTTCAACCATTGAATTCCACAAGTTATGGATGCCAAAGCTTTATATTCAGCTTCTGTCGAGGATCTGGAGATTGTTTGCTGCTTCTTGGACTTCCAACACAAAATAGAAGAGCTAAGCATGACACAATAACCAGTCACAGATTTTCTGGTATCAGGGCATCGAGCCCAATCTGAATCTGCGAATCCAAATAACTGCATTTTGCTAGATAAAGAAAAGAGAATACCTTTGAAATGAGCAGATTTCAAGTATTTTAGGATGTGCATTGCAGCTTGATAATGAGGGACACGAGGTTGAGCCACATATTGACTTAAGTGTTGTACAGGATACGAAATATCAGGTCTGGAGTTGGTAAGATATATCAATCTTCCAATTAGTCTTCTGTAGGAAGAAAGATCATCCAACAAACTGCCTTCATCAATAGATAATTTAACAGTAGGAGGAAATGGAACTGCAGAAGGTTTGGCTGCAAGCATACCTGCATCTTCTAACATTTCTAGAGTGTATTTTCTCTGATTGAGTAAAATACCACTTGTAGACCTGGCTATTTCAAATCCCAGAAAAAATCTCAGTTGCCCTCGGTTTTTAATTCTAAACTGCTGGTCTAGAAGATGCTTGACCTTATGAATCTCAGAGATAGAGTTTCCTGCTAGCACTACATCATCAACATTAACCAATAAAGCAGTAAACTCATGGTTGGCAGATTTGACATACAATGAGTGGTCTGCTTGAGATTGCTTGTACCCTATAGAGATGAGAAAAGAGGATAACTTGGCATACCACTATCGACTAGCTTGTTTAAGGCCATACAAGGATTTTTGCAATTTACAAACTTTAGAATCATCAAAACCAGTTAAGCCAGGGGGAAGAGACATATACACTTCTTCATGTAAATCACCATGAAGAAAGGCATTATTTACATCAAGTTGCTCAAGGTGTCAACCCTTAATGGCTACTAGAGATAATAGCACACGAACTGTAGTGATTTTAGCTACAGGAGAGAATGTGTCAAAGTAATCTATACCCTTCATTTGTGTATATCCCTTAGCAACTAGCCTAGCTTTATACCTTTCTATAGAACCATCTGCCTTGTGTTTGATTTTATAGATCCATCTACAACCAATTGGAGATTTGCCATGAGGAAGATCTACCACAACCCAAGTGTGATTTTCTGCAAGAGCCGGTAATTCAGCATCCATGGCTTTCCTCCAGCAGTCATGTTTAATAGCTGGGTTATAGGTCTTAGGTTCAATGGTGGATGATATAGAGTAACAATAGTTTTTGTAAGAGGGTGATCAATGTTCATAGGATATGACAGAGGATAAGGGATAATGGACATTAGGTTTATTGGTTTTGGATGAAGATATATTGTGTGTGATATTATAGCAGTGGTAATCTGCTAAGTAGTTAGGGGGATGAGAAATACGAGCAGAGTGTCTCAAGGTATTATCATTATTAGGATTGTTAGGTGCATTATTGAGGTTTTGAGATGGACCAGTGGATAAAGAAGGGGATTCAGAAGATGTACTGACAGGAGTATTGATATTGATAAGACTATTGTTTGTTTGTGGTACAGGGCTATGTATAAGGGGATCCACTGATGACAGATTTGGAGAGATGTTTTGGTCAGGCTGCAGGGAAGAATTAGTAGATGTACTGATATTATCAGTAGGATGTGATGTATCAGTGGGGCTGGTCAATTGATGAATATTATTAGGGTCATCATATATAGGAAAAACTAAAAGGTCAGGATGGTTATTTTGTGTTGGTACATAAGAGCTAAAAGGGAACTGAGTTTCATAAAAAACCACATGCCTAGAGACAAAAAGATTATGACTTTGTAAATCATATAATATGTAACCTTTTGTACCATCTTGAAAACCAAGAAAAACGGATTTTCTAGCTCTAGGCTCAAATTTTGATCTATGAGCTTGCAAAGTGGAAGCATAAGCCAAACAACCAAAGACTTTTAAATGAATTAGGATATGAGGTGTTTGGTATAAAAGTTCATAAGGACATTTTAGTTTTAACAAAGGTGAAGGAAGTCTATTGATTATGTGTACAACATGTTGAATGCAAAAATTCCACATGTTTAAAGGGATGGAAGATTGAAAGAAAAGGGTTCTAGCAACATTTAAAATGTGTTGATGTTTTCTCTCAACCACCCCATTTTGTTGGGGTATTTCAACATAAGATGTTTGATGAACAATACCTTTAGACATAAGAAATTCTTTAACTACAACAAATTCAGTTCCATTGTCCGATCTTAAGCATTTCAAAGAGGTTTTAAATTGGTTTTCAATATAGGCTATAAACTGAATAAGTCTACTCTTAGTTTGATCTTTAGATTTAAGAAATATGACCCAAGTATGTCTAGAAAAGTCATCAACTATGCTTAAAAAAATATCTATGACCTAAGATAGATGTAGTAGACAAAGGACCCCAAAGGTCAGCATGTAGTATTTCAAAAGGAACATTGGTAGCAGTGTTACTATGAGGAAAAGATAATTTCTTTTGCTTACCAAAGTGGCAAGAATTACAAGGTGTGGTATTATTTACATAAGGAATGAAAGGGAAAACTTTGGAAATTTGTTTTAAACCATCATTAGAAATGTGGCCTAACCTAAGATGCCAAAGATTACTTGAGGCTTGAGAGCTAGAATGGTGAGCTTGAGAATGATTTTCAGCATCAAGCACATATAACCCTCTTTATAGGCTAGCTGTACCAATCATCTCCTTTGAAAGGTTCTGCAGAATTTGGCACGAATTAGAAGTGAAATGTACATGACAGTCATTGTTACTGACAAGTTTAGCAATGGAAAGCAAATTCACATGGAATGTGGGAATGTATAAAACATTGTGTAAGGTTAAGGTGGGAGATATGTTAACACTACCAGCCATAGATGCAGTGGCATGTGAGCCATCTGGCAAACTGACATATACAGGGACAATGGTTTTACATGAATGGAAAACTTCTAAAACATAGGATATGTGATCAGTAGCCCCTGTATCAAGGATCCATAAGTTAGGATTATTACCATTATTATTGGAAGCATGTGAGTTCAAGACAAAGGGAGAAGTTGATATGGAATTGGCTTGGGGTGTAGGTTTTGACTGCTGAAGTAATTCCATAATGTTGTTATACTGATCTTGAGTAAAACCAAACTTTGGTTGTGAGGCATCAGTTCCTGCATTGACAGAATCACCAGATTGAGAAGATGCATTGTTAGTTGAAGATTTACCTTTACCCTTGAAGCCGGGAGGGTAACCATGTTTGAGGAAGCAAGTCTTTATTGTGTGATTAGTTCTGCCACAATGAGTGCAGACACGGTTATGTCCTCGAGGCCCACCATTTCCTTGAGTCTTGTTTCTGGACGAATTCTGGGCATTTTTACTATTGTAATTGCTTGAAGTATTGTTGGTCTGCAATGTAGTAACTTCTTCATTGGAAGATGCAGAAGGGGGCACAACAGATCCAGCATGATTAATTTCCCTTTCTTGTTGTATGACCAGCGAAAACGCTTTGTCCACATCAAGGAGAGGATTCATCATCATAATTTGGGACTTCAAATGAGCGAATTTTTCATTTAAGCCCTTAAGAAACCTGATTACATAGTCCTGCTCACGATACTTCTTCACAGATGCAATGGCACCACATGAGCAAGCAACAACACAAGAACAAGCAGGAATGGGTCTGTAATTTTCAAGTTCATCCCACATGATTTTCAGCTGAGTAAAGTAATTTGAAACATCAAGAGCACCTTGGCGGAAAGTATATAAATCTTCTTGGATATCTGATATGCGGAAAATGTCACCTTGGGAAAAACGAAGTTGCAAATTCTTCCATACACCTGCTGCATTTTCAATCCATAGTACCGACTTGACGATGGACTCTGAAATAGATCTGTGAATCCAAGCCAACACCATGGTGTTACAGCGTATCCAAGGAGCATATAAAGGATCGGAACTAAGAGGCTTCGTGAGGGTTCCATCTATAAACTTTTCTTTGTTCTTGGATATCAATGCAATGTGCATCGATCTCGCCCATGTGTGATAATTCTTGTCATCAATAAGCTGGGAAACAAGAACCAGAGAGGGATTTTCGTTTGGATGCAAATAGTATGGGTTTGAAGAATTGATGGAGAAATCATTGAAACTCTGGTTAACCATGAATAAATATCGAAATATCAAAAGGAATCAGCAGCAAAAACAGAGAAAGAAAATCGATCAAAAAAGGGGAACAATCAAGAGAAAACAAAGAACGATTGATGAGAAAGAGAAGAAAAATGGCTACCAGAGCTTGTTAGGCTCTTGATACCATGTTAAGAAATGTGGTTGGGCCTAACTCAACCCTACAAAACCGGTTGGTAGAGTGAGGATTACCCCCACTTATAAACACATGTTCATGTCATATATTGTCCGATGTGGGACTCTTAACACACTCCCTCACGCTTAGGACTAGACAACTGGAGCGTGGAAATAAATGGTAGGTGGCCCGATAGCGGAAACCATAGAAGGTGGTCCACCGGATCTTAAACGAGGCTCTTGATACCATGTCAATGTTCAGATAACCAGAAGCATAATCGTGCGAAACGAAGAAGATGAATTCCATATTCATCAAAGAAGAAGAATGAGCAAAAAGGAGTTAGGAAACAGTTAGAGGATTCAACTGAAAATATTTTCTATTTTCTTATTTCACATTATCCATAATGAGGATATATATACAATAGCAGTACAAGAAATGTGTGGCTAGGATTAAAGTAACTAATATGCCACGTGTCAGATCAATAACCAACTAAAACTAAGAAATCTGTTTAAAATACAAAGATATAACTAATATATATATATATATATATATATATATATATATATATATATATGCTAATAGTTCTCTTAATGTTTTAAAAATCTTATTTCACACCCAAAAAAAATGCATCCTATTTTCCCATCTCCTTTACCCATATAACTACAAAGCAAGTTAAATGATTGCATTCTAACACTTTTGGGTCCCTTCCACATATTTCGATCCTAAAATTATTAAGGTAAGGTATTTCCAATAAAAGATACTTACTCCAAAAGAAAAAGCCTCAAGTTGCCATGGAGAATGCAATCATTCATTCATCATTGCCCTCTATCATGTTTTTCATCCAAAAGATCATGTTAACCCCATCCCTATTCCACAACTTAATTATTAGCCCCACATATTATCCACTACAATAAAACCACAAACAAAATCCTCAAGATATTGACATACAAGGAAAATCATATTTAAAAACAAGAAAAAGAAGTTATAAAAAAAAAAAAATCCCCATGTTAACATAAGTTTTGAGTTGTAATGAATTTTGTGTATATCAGAATCTCATGGTATGATCTTGAAAAGGAAATAATTAAAATTGATAACCATATATAAAAGAGAGAACACAAAAAGATATAATCAATCAACCAATCAAATTCTCCCATTTTAAAATGGGCCATACACTCCCATCTTCTTATGCACAAAGGCCATTCCCAATTGTTTTCTTCCCTCAAATTTACATAATCTTCAAAATTAAAAAAAAAGAAAATAAATTTATCAAACCAAATAAAAAAAATTAAAACCTAGCATTTTCGAAGCCGTGTAAGTCGCTGACTTTATTCAAAGACTTCTTGACGATAGCCATCTTAGCCAGCATCTCAGCCGCTCTCCAAGCCGAAGTAGGTGTAAGCGGCTCACCATTTTCATCCACAATATTATTATTCGCCTCTCTCTCAACTCCTCTTCTTCTTTGCATCACTTGTTGCTGATGAGCGTCAACATGAACCTGTTCTCGCTGTCTCCTCCAATGAAGCTCTGCAAGCTCAGCTTCCAAGCCGCGCACATACTGTTCAGCCGAAGCCGAGCCAGACTGAATCAAAAGCGCACGAGCTGAAGATAGTAAATGATGAGCGCTGGTGAAGTCACTGTTATGATCTAGAAGCCTCCTTGACTCAGCTATGGCTCGGGTAGTTATGAATAAATTCCTCAGCCTTTCGATCCTGGTTTGTGATGATCGTACGGTCTGAGACTGGTTCTGATGTAGCTGCACTGTAAGTCCCTGTTCTCTACCGTATACTATCTCTTGACTTGCGGGGTCCTTATAAAGACACCGTACCGTCATCACATGGTGGGTCCCCATGCCCAAAGCTGAAGCTGGAACTCTCATTTCAACCAATAGCTCTCTTTCTTCTTCAGCGTATAAATCGCCGAGCCGTACGGCTCCTAAGCTCAGCAGCGTGGGCCTTCCACTGCAGGAATAGATAGCACTTATTTCGGCCCGGGTCGAATCAGACTGAAAGCCCAATTGAATTCTCAAGTCCTGAACTACAACACTCAAAAGCCCACCGATACATTTCGCAAAAGCATCCTCCCCCGGTTCGTGACTGTAACCGGTTTTACTGCCGAACCCAAACGCGTGAACCGGTATTTCAATGTGGGCGAACCGGGTTGAAGACGCGTGGCTCCATGTCTTCCGTTGATTTTGTTTGTTACTGTTATAAACCTTTTCATCTTGACCGTCGGATAGAAGTATTACGCTAGCTACCGGGTTTCTTTCTCTACGATCTTCCAATACTCTTGTTGCTTTCCTCAAAGCCTCACCCAAGCCGTTTCCTTCACCGGTGACAAGCCGGTCCACGATGCGCCGAGCCAGACCCTGACCTTGAGCCGTCATTCTTCTCAATGGTAAGAGTCGTTTGGAAATAGAAGAAAAAGCCACAATTGAAAGCCTATCAGCTGGTCCTAGAGAGCAAATAACCAAACGCATCGCGCGCTTTAGCATGTGAAGCTTCGCACTCGTCATACTTCCACCAACATCAAGCACTGTTACGAGATCTATCGGTGCTCGCCGTGAGGAATCCAGAGTGCTGCTTCCGCCGCGGAGCGGCGGTGGTGCTTTCACTTTTAAGACCAAAGCATATGTTTCGTGTGTTCGGGAAACTGATACGACTGCACACTCTGGCATTAACTTCACCTGAACAGTTCTTGAATCTCCGTCACCGAATTGTATATCGTCGGAGTATGATTTGTTAGATGAAGTAGATTTCGTGTTAACGAAAAATCCTTGAAACTCGCCGTTATCATCCTCTTCATCTTCCTCATTTTCATCAACTTCAGGAATGGTGATAATCCTTCCACCACCGGCGGTAGGAGAAAGGAGAGGTTCATCGTCATCATAAGATCTCGTTGATTCAGATTGCTTTGGTTGTTGATGCTGTTGAGACTGATTCAAGTTCTTGGTTCTGAAAACCGGCGAAGGACTTTCCGTTTGTTTTGAATCACGTACATTGGAGTTATCATTGGCTGCGTGAGATTGTGGAGCAGCGAGATTCTTGTGCGCCGCTAGTAGCGGAACGTCTTTCCATGTGGCGTTGCAGACAGGGCAAACGAGAGTAGCATGGTTGCGTACATGTGCTGCGATGCACGGGAAATGAAAAGCATGTGCACATTCTGCCGTGTAAATCGCCATTCCCTGTCCCGTTTTCACACTATTCAAGCAGATTCCGCAGCTACTCTGTTTAAAAAAAATCAAATCAAGAATCAATATCATTCATTTATTATTTGGAATTGGATCTCATCAAAATATCAAAAAAATATGAATGAAAGTATATAGATATATACCCTGAATTTGAAGCTGTTTTTAAATAGAGACAACTTCAAAGGAGAGCGAGGAGAATTTGGATTGGAAGCTGAGTTTGCTCTTGGAGATTTTGTAATTCTTGGAGTGTTAGTTTTGCTTTGAAATCTGGGGCTATCATTTGTTTGAGAAGCTGCTTCAGTTATTGTAAGACAACGCAGGCTTGGACTTGAAGCTGGTTGAGATTGATTCAACCGTGGAGTGGAACTATTACTATTACTACCACTTCCAGAAAGAAAACTCAAACGAGCACAGCTTCTCGGGCTTGGGCTTGGGCTCGGGCTTCGGTTCTTCTTGTTATCTGTTATAGTAGATTCAGGGTCGCGTGTACAAAAGGCTCTTCTCCATCCAGTACCCATTTTTTTCACTCACGAAAAGTTGCTACACTTTTTCTATCCTTGATAAGAGGAAGATATGAGAAAGATAAGTTTTGTTTGTTTTGGCTTTGAGAAAAGCAAAAAGATCTATGCAATTAAAAGCCTCGAGAGAGATCTATCTATCCTCTCTCTTTCTCTACCTGGCTGTTTGTATTTATATATATTTTCTCCTGCTTTTGTTAATAGAGTTGTGAAAACATTTACTTCTTCCGGTCATTATTATAAAAAAAAAATACCTTAAATTTTGGTCATTATTATAAGTAAAAGTCATTAAATTTTAGATTAATTAATGCTTGTATTACTATTATACCTTTAATTTAATTCAAAAGTATTTAATATCGGTAGTTAATTCATTAAATAAATTAAGGATATTATCGTAAATTTTACTTTGATTATACATGAAATCAAAAAAATTAAATACATAATAAGTGTGAAAATAATTATTTTAGCTTATAATAGTGTCCGGAGGGAGTATTTATCTACTCTACTCTAATTAAACAGGTTTTTACTACTACCTAATTATGTAAATTGGTCAACGCTTCCACATTTAATTAATCATTAATCATTTCAATTATTTTATAATAATTATGTGAGCAATTAAATACGGATCATCGATCAAGTTGATCTTCATCATAATAACCGAACAAACTGCTATATGCAGAACCCACATTGCAAACCAACTTTGCAAGATGTGATAAATTTAATTTTCGTATATTTAAATTAACATTAATTATTGTCGGTTTGATTCGTCACATCATGTTAACGATTGTGATGAATTATTCACAAATAACACATTGCTTATTTAAAATTGGGACCACTAAGTAGGGTTAGTCACTACCAATTCCATTTTCTTACAACAGATTGTGACCATGGCTGATTAATGGTTACTGTAAATTCGTGGTGTTTGGTTGTTTGTTAGTATACAGTCATGTAACAACCATGTATGTATTAATCCAATATTTACGTGACATTAACTTCGGAGTACAGTAATGTAATTTTTGTACAGTAAAAACCTATAGGCATGTGTCAGTTATAGAGCTAAAATTTGAAACTAGACTAGTACTATTTCATGCATGTCACACTGTAGTATTTAAATAAACATGAATAGGAATACAAAAAGGTGAAAACATTGATGGCGATAAAAAGTGTCAGAAATACTACTACTATATAAATGACTCACTGATCAAAACATCCATATGACCCGTCCTTTCTTGGTGTGTCAGTCGTTTGGAGACCTATGCGCTTAGGGCCCCTCTCCCCAAACCCATACCCTACAAACTCTTTTTACTTGGTGCAACCAGTGGCGGTTCTTGGGCCCGGCTAGGCTGGGCACATGCCCAGGCTCTAGGGGGCCCAGTTTTCATTTTTTTTTTCTGTTGTGTTATTTAAAAGAAAAATAAAGAAAAATAAGTTTAGAAAAATAAAAAATATATAAAGTTGGAAAGAGGAATAAGGTTGCTTTTGCTTTTCTTCTCCACAAGCGCGAACGAAAAGCACAGTGACAGCGAAACAAGCAATCGGCGACGGCGACGAACGTCACGAACAACGGAACAAGCACAGCGCACCGCACGCCACAACCGGAACGCCGACTTTCTTTTCTTCTCCACACAGTGCACGCCGGACCGGAACGAATAGAAAAGGGTTTGTATTTTTTCTGTTGTTTTTTTTATAATTTTTTACAGTGAGAGTGAGAAATTGATTTGGAGAAAGTGAGTTGGAGAAATTGATTTTGTAGACATTGTTTATTGACAGGGAGTTGTTGTTAATGTAGAAATTGATTTGAAGAATTTGGAGAAATTGAAGAAATTGATTAATGAGAATTTTTTACAGTGAGTAATTGATTGTAGAAATTGATTTGTAGAGAATGAGAAATTAATGAGAATTTGATTTGTAGAGAATGAGAATTAATGAGAATGAGAATTGATGAGAATTTGATTTGTAGAGAAATTAATGAGAATGAGTTGTTAATTGGAGAAATTGATTTGTAGAGAATGAGAAATTAATGAGAATTTTTTTCTGTTGTTACAGTGAGTAGTTTTTTTTTCTGTTGATGAGAATTGTTGTTATAGTGAGTAGTTTATTGTTGAATGTTTATTACAGTGAGAAATTATTTGGATTTAGTTAGTGAAGTTTTGTGTGGATTTTTTAATGAGAATGTTTATTATTTGGATTTAGTTAGTGAAGTTTTGTGTGGATTTTTTAATGAGAATGTTTATTATTTGGATTTAGTTAGTGAAGTTTTGTGTGGATTTTTTTTTTCAGGAATTGGATTGGAACTTTTTTAGAGATGAGGAGATTTTTGGTTGAGTCAGAATCAGAACCACTACCACCGTCTAATGCGGTTAACGAATTTAACCCAAATGAGATTGTGCGTGATCCAGGTCATAGGAAACAAATTAATGAGTATGCTCCAGATATTCAAGACCAAGTGAGGAGGGCATATATATTGAAAGGTCCAATGCAACCAGATTTGCCAAGTTTTCCTCGTACTCCATTTGGAAATGTTAAAAGAGCATTTAGTAAATCATGGTATAAGAATTATAAATGGTTAGAATACAGTGAGATCAAGGATGCAGCTTATTGTTTTTATTGCTTTCTCTTTAAGAATCCCGGGAGGGCCGAGCACTATGGTTTTGATGTCTTCACTAAAACCGGATATAAAGATTGGAAACATGCATCACAAGGCTTGAAAGATCATGTTGGTAGTCATAATAGTTTGCACAACTCATGTGTTAAGCATTACGATGATTATAATAATCAAAGACAAAGTGTGGCAAGTAAGTTTGCTAAAGCAACCAAGGAATCCGAAGAATTGTATAAGATTCGTTTGACTTGTTCTGTAGATTGCACAAGATATCTCATTGCACAAGGCATGGCTTTCCGTGGCCATGATGAATCCTCTATTTCACTAAATAAGGGGAATTTTAGAGAGATGGTAGATTGGGTAAAATCTAAGAATGAACAAGTGAGGGATGCTTTTGATCGTGGTGGAAAAAATTGCACAATGACTTCCGGTGACATTCAAAAGGAGCTTGCAATGTGTTGTGCACATGAAGTTACTAAGGTGATTATGGAAGAGCTTGGTGATAGACAATTCTCTGTGCTTATTGATGAGTCACGTGATATATCCGTCAAAGAGCAAATGGCAGTGATGTTGAGGTTAGTAGTTATATTTGTTGAATTTTTTTAATTACATATTGTTCTCTATCCAATCAAGTAAACTTATTGAATTTGTTTTAGGTTTTTGAACGACAATGGGAATGTTGTGGAGAGATTTATTGCTCTACATCATGTCAAAGATACTACATCCGAGTCATTAAAGGATGCGCTTTATGGTATTCTCGATAAGTACACATTATCTATTTCAAGGATACGAGGGCAAGGATATGATGGAGCTTCGAATATGAGAGGTGAATTTAATGGTTTGCAAAGAAAGATTCTAGATGAAAACCCTTATGCTTTCTATGTCCATTGTTATGCTCACCGTTTGCAATTGGTTGTTGTGTCTGTTACTAGTAGTTGTTCATCTATTCATGATTTCTTTGAGTACATCTCCTTGATTGTGACCACAACAAGTGCATCTTGTAAGAGGAGGGATGCTTTGACGGAGTCACAACACCAAGATATTTTAAATAAACTTGAGATTGGTGACATATCAAGAGGAAAAGGCTTGCACCAATCATCTACTCTCGCTAGACCTGGGGATACTAGATGGGGTTCACATCATACTACATTGCTTCGTTTGGATCAAATGTGGTCCTCCGTGTTAAAGGTACTTAGTATGGTTGATGAAGATGGGCGTGGACCATCTCAAGCAGCGGGTTTGATAGAAAAAATGGAGAGCTTTAAATTTGCTTTTATTTTGAAGTTAATGTTAAAGTTGTTTGGTATCACAAACGAGCTTTCAAATGTCTTACAAAGAAAAGATCTTAATATTGTGAATGCCATGGAATTAGTCGATGTTGTTAAAGCTCGATTGGCCACAATAAGAGAGAGTGGCTGGGATAATTTATTTGCCGATGTCCAAGGATTTTGTGTTGCTAAAGGTATTCCGGTGCCAAATATGGATGACGAAATACCGGTTCGGGGCCGTTCAAGGGTAGAAGGGAGGACTATCACTAATCTTCATCATTACCGTGCAAAGATTTTTTATGTTGTTATTGACAAAGTATGTGTGGAGATGGATCATCGCTTTAGTGAAGGAAGTAACATTATCCTTGATTGCTTCTCATGTCTTGACCCCAAGAACTCTTTCTCCAGGTTTGATGTTGATAAGCTTGCTCGTCTTGCTGATATTTATGATGCAGACTTTTCCGATGATGATCGTGGAACAATAAGGGATCAACTTGAAACTTATGTTCTTCAAGTGAAAAGAAATGCTTTATTTTCCACTTGTGAAGATGTTCAAAGTTTGGCTATGAAGATGGTTCAAACTGAGAAACATTTAGTATTTCCATTGGTTTACAAACTTATTGAGTTAGCTCTGATATTGCCGGTGTCGACAGCATCTGTTGAAAGAGCTTTTTCAGCAATGAAGATTATCAAGTCTAAATTGCGCAATAAGATCAATGACGTGTGGTTCAATGACTTGATGATATGTTACACCGAGCGAGAGATATTCAAGTCACTTGATGATATCGATATTATTCGAACATTCACCGCAAAGAAGTCTCGGAAAGGACATTTGCCTCCCGATTTTATTTAGCACGTTATTGTAAGATTATGTTTCATATTTTTCATCTCTTTTATTTTAAGCAATTTATATATTATATACAATGTGAATTTAGGGTCTTAAATTTTTTTGCCCAGGCTTTATAAATTTTCTGGCTCCGCCACTGGGTGCAACCATTACCCACCTTATTGCTATCTTACTTTTTTTTCTTTTTCTTTTTAGGATTTATGTATTTGTGCATAACTAAGTTTGGTTTTTGATATTCATGAAGGCAATAATATATATATATATATATATATATATATATATATATATATATATATATATATATATATATATATCAAGCAATAAAAAATAAGTAATTATCGTAAAAATCCTAACTTCCCCAATCGTTATTACCCAAAAATAGTAATACAATTCAATACCCCTTCTCAATCTGGAGCAAAATCGATTGAGATTCCAAGCTTGGAAAGAATAAGAGTGAATGGATATGGATCAAGCGGTTTGGTTAAAATATTTGCAAGCTGTGTAGAGCTAGGGATAGGCAGAAGTTTAAAAAGTTTAGCAATCATTTTTTTTTCGCGTACTATATGGGAATCAATCTCAATGTGTTTTGTGCTCTCGTGAAAAATGGCATTGGCAGCGATGTGACGTGTAGATTGGTTATCATATTATAGTACAACAGGTGGAAGAAAGTCGACGTGGAGATCCTGTAAGAAATAAGTTAACCATTGTATTTCAGAGACTGTGGATGCGAGAGCACGATATCCAACCTCCGAGGAAGAGCGAGAAACAGTATGTTACTTGTTGGATTTCCATGAGATGAGAGAATCTCCTTGGAATATACAGAACCATGTGATAAAGCATCTTGTGTCACTATATGAGGCCCACTCAGAGTCCCTAAAGCCTTTTAGTTGTAGCGCAGAGGAGGAAGAAAAGAACAATCCTTGGGATGGTGGTTGTTTGACGTATTGAAGCACTCTATAGGCGGCTTGGGGATGAAAAGAAGTTGGAGAAGACATAAATTGGTTGAGTTGTTGAACGCTGAAGCTTAAGTCAGGTCAGGTGGTACATAGATAGATCAATCGACCAATGATTTTGCGATAGGTGGTAACATCAGTGGGGGAGTCATCGACAATGGTGTATTTGTGTGTTTTTGTCATGGGAGTAGGAGAGGGTTTAACAGCAAAGAAAACGCGTATCATGGAGTAATTCTAGGGCATATATGCGTTGGAAAATCGAGATGTCACTAGGAGAACGTATAACCTCAAGGCCTAGAAAAAAAAGTCGCCAAGGTCCTTGATTCTGAAGTGTGTGTCAAGAATAGTTTTAAGTTTATGTATGTCATCGATGTCATTGCCAGAAAGGATGTGATCATCAACATAAATGAGAAGGATAATGCATTTGCCACTAGGGAAATAAGTGAAAAAAATAGTGGTCAGAAGCAAATTGTTTGTGATGTAAAGAAAGAAGTAATTAGGAAAGTTTTGAGAACTATTGACTGCTGGCCTATTTTAGCCCATAATGTGACTTCTGAAGTTTGCAGACTAGGGAAGGATCGAAAGGGTTTAAGTCAAGAGGAGGTGTCATGTTAACTTCTTCGTTGAGATCCCCATGTAGAAAGCATTGTTAACGTCAAGTTGAATGAGATGGCAGTTATGAGATGCAGTAATGGATAATAATAGTCTGACAGTTGTCATCTTAGCAATTGGTGAGAAAGTGTCCATGTAATATATACCCTCAATTTGTGTGTACCCTTTTGCAATGAGTCGGGGCTTTGTGCCTTTCGATGGAGCCACCTGCATTGTGTTTGATTTTATATATCCATTTACACCTGATGGTTTTCTTATGTAGTGGTAAAGGAGACATAATCCAAGTGTAATTGTGTTGTAAGGCTTGTAGTCCGACAAACATAGTCTGGTTCCAACAGTCATGCTGGGAAGCTTATTTGAATGTTGTTGGTTCAGTTTCAGAGATGACATAATGGAGGTAGTAAGTGGAGTTAGGAGGTAGATGGTGAGTGTTGGTGTAATGTTGAATGGGATAGAGAGTGGTAGGTGCAAGTTAGTGTTGGGAAGAAGTTAGGTTATTGCTGATGAAATCTTCAAGGTGTTTAAGATTTTCAATTATTATGTTAGAGAAACGAGAAATAACAGATAGTGTAGAGAAAGGAATGTTGTTGTCAAGAGATTGTAAATCTGTGGAGGTGGTTGTATCAAGGGGTGGAGTGGTTGAAGAAGACAAGGTAGGTTGTAGAGGGTGATGGGAAGTTGAGGTTATGATGTGGAAACAATGGGTTTTATAGGTGCAGTAGGAGGCATGGAATCTTCAGGTGTATCAAAAAAGGGAAGATAATAGACAATGATTTTGGAATAGGTGGGAGAACCAAGGGTAAAAGTGGGATGAAGGGAAAGACATTCATAAAAAGAAACATTTCTACTTAAAGATATCTCACGCGTATATAAATTCATGATAATGAAGCCTTTTATGCCTTGTTTGTAACCAAGGAAGATGCACTTAGAAGCTCAAGGATCTAGGTTTTGGCGCCCTTGCATGATTGTGGACGCATACACAAGACATCCAAAGACCTTGATGTTGTTATACTCAGGAGGAGTTCCATGTAAAAGTTCATATAGAGGTTTTGAACTGGTAACAAGAGAAGGAAGTCTATTGATGAGAAAGATTGTATGGTTGA
This sequence comes from Lathyrus tuberosus, assembly GCA_022829125.1. Taxonomy (NCBI): domain Eukaryota; kingdom Viridiplantae; phylum Streptophyta; class Magnoliopsida; order Fabales; family Fabaceae; genus Lathyrus; species Lathyrus tuberosus. The sequence goes on along the minus strand of JALAZF010000261.1, from coordinate 6,595,044 downwards.
CAACAAAATTCCAGAAAATCTTTGGGAGATTTGATTAAAACATTATTTCTTGAGCCAAATTTAGAATGTGCCTATGTTTTCTTTCAGCTACTGCATTTTTTTGTTATGTCTCAATGCATGTTCTTTAATGTAGAATGTCATAGTTTTTGGAGTAGTTATGCATTAAGAATTATTTGTCATTGCAAGATATGATTTGTTTAACATGTGTGCTGAATTGATTTTGAACCATGGTGATGAACTGCATAATTAATGATCTAGCTTCAGTTTTAGATTTCATGAGAAAAATCCAAGTGTGTCTCGAATAGTCATATACAATAGTTAAAAAGTAAGCATGGCCATGGATAGATGAAGGTGAGAATGGCCCTCATATATCCATGTGAATTAGTTCAAATGTTGAAGTAGATTTAATGGCGCTTAAAGGAAAAGATAACTTAGTTTGTTTAGAAAAATGACAACAATCGCATATAAAATTAGAATTTGCATGAACATAAGGAACACTCTGTTGGATATATTTCAATACTTTGTGTGAAGGATGGCCCAACCTATTATACCAAAGACTAAACTTGCTAGAAACATTATTATTACACTTAGCAAAGGGATGTATCAGTCTGATAAGAAAGGGGGACACAAGGATCCTGATTTAGAATGTACAAGTGATTATACACTTTATCAAGCTCAATCATCCTCAATGAAGGTAGTTCCTGAATGGTGCAAGAACAATGATAAAAAACAAGGTTGCATTTATTGTTAGCAGATAATTGAGAAGCAGTTATGAGATTAATTGTAAATGCATGAACATATAAAACATGATAAAGGATTAAATGTTTATTTAATGTAACAATACCACATATGGTTGAAAGAATGTTATAGCCATTAGGTAATTTTATGGTGATGGGATTAATTGAATGATACGTGTAAAAGAGATTGAGCGAAGAGCAGATATGATATGTTGCACCCGTGTCAATAATTCAACTGTTGTTGGGTGAACTTACATTAGTGTTGATGAAAGATTGGTTCAAACCTGATGAAGAGGTGTTAATGATATGAGGATCATGTGAATTTGAAGCCTCAAATTGACTAAGAAGAGCTATCAACTTGTTATACATAGTTCAAGTGATCTCTACTTTGCCTTCTTGATTGTTAGCATCAGGGGATGAAAACTATTGACGCTCAGGGTCGGTACGAACATTATTGGTGAAACCTGCTTTGTCTTTGAAGCAAAATCCAGGTGGAAAACAATGCTAGTAATTGCATGTATTAATGATATGTCCAGTCTTGCCACAGAAAGAGCACACTTTATAATTGTTGGAAGTTCTGGCTCGAGAAGGAGGTTTGTCACGGTCTTTGCTTTGCTTAGGTTGGAATATGTTTTAAGAAGGGTTTTGTGATTGAGCCAATAGGATGTTTGAGTTATCAAATGAAGATGAAGAAGTTAATTGTCGTTCTTGTTGCAAGATTGAGGAAGAAAACTTTAGAAACATCAGGGAGCTGCTTGATCATAAGGATTTGAGACTCTATATTATTGGAATTTTTGTTCAAACCTTTCAAGAAATAGATAACGTATTCCATGTCACGTTGTTTCTTGATTGTGGCATGTGCACCATAAATGCAGGTTGGAAGAACTCTGAGGGTTTCTAGGTCCTCCCAAAGTGTCTTTAGCTCATTCAAATACACCGTTACTAATTTATCACCTTGGTGCATATAGTGAATTTGTTGAAGAAGATTAGATGACCAGAAATGACCAGTCTTGGAAAAGGGATTATAGAGTTCTGTCCAAAGTTGAGATGCATTGTCCACGTAAATGGTGCTTTGCACAATATCTATAGAAAGATACGCAGAGATCCATGCAAGAACGATATTACTGCATCGTTCCCAAGTATTGAATAAAGGATCATCTTCTGTCAGAGCTGTAATCTTGTCGTTGATGAATTTTATCGTGTTCTTGCTGAGAAGTGCACGTTTCACGGACATGCTCCAAGATTTATAGTTGTTCTCTAACAAGGGTGGTGTAACAAGAACGGTGTCTGGATTCTCAGCAGGATATAGATAATACGGGCTAGATTGATCAAAAGTTGGGTTCATGAGTGTAGAATTGTTGTTGTTGTTGTTGTGTGATGTGTTGTTGTTGTTTGTCGGTGGATCTTCATGTTCATTAACCATGATGGAAGATATGAAGGAAACTCAAGAATAAAAGGAAGGAGATGAAGAATAGTGAAAATGAAAATTAATCACACTGCTGATACCATAATAGGATTTGTGTATTTGTGCATAATTCAGTTGGCTTTTGATGTTTATGAAGGCAATAATATATATACACCATGTGGCTTAGATAACAAGCAACAAAAATAACTAACTATCCTAAAAAGTAGTAAAAACCCTAAGTGCCCCAACGGTCATTACCCAAAAATAGTAATATAGTCCAATAACTATATCCAATATATCCACTCAAAATTATAACTAGTGGGTCAAATACCACATTCAACCCGGTATGCATATGAAACAAAGATGAATGAATCCTCGTAAAGTAGACACCATATTTGATAAATAAGTATAGTAAAAAAAATCTACTTCAACCCCTTATGAGAATGAGTTCAACCCTTTATAAAAATGATTGTTTCTCTTCAACGATGTGAGTCCATATATATATTCCTTCAGCTAGAATGAGACGATATCGACCTTTTATGAAGATGGCCTCAACTCCTCAACATAGTGAGACCATATATAGCTCTTTATAAATTGATTATGGTAAAAAGTGATTTGAAGATAAAGTAATTTATGTGTTTGTACATTCATGAAAAGTGAGTTGAAAAATAAACTTAAGTGTAAAAACTACGTTTAGATTCTGTTCTGGGTCGACCAAAGGCCTAAATCACTAAGACCTAATTCATCTTAAATCATATTCACTTGACCCAAAGTATAAAATCAGTTCGCATGCAAAGAGTAAGTTTGGAATCAAGAATTAAGAATACATAATCTTACGGATTTTTCGGAAATCAAAAGGATTTGATCATGAGATACGGTACAATGTCAATTCATCTTTGTATAAACTTTATATGTTCAAAAATCTCTCATCTAATCCCCTCTAAAGTTTTCCCAACTTTCATGCATAATTGACATTCCAACCATAACTTTTAAAAGGCCAAATCTCATGTTTTTTAATAGTGCAATCGATTGCATATTTCAAGCAATCTGTTGCATGATGGTTTTGCCAGAAATTTAAAAACGTTGAAATTGCACTTTTTAAGTCAGGTAATTGGTTAACTGATTTAAGAAACCAGTTACATGACTATTGCTATTTGAAATTTGAAAATCGTTATACACTTTTTTAATTAGGTATCTCTTTAACCAATTTAAGAAATCTTGTACAGAATGTAGAATTGTGTCATTTCATGAATCATTGTCATTCTAAACTATTGCAAACCTTCATATAAATGTCTCAAACTTATACACCTATTATTAGAGATTTTTTATGATGTATTTAAGGAAAAACACACCAGTTTTTCAAATAACCTCTTTCATTAAAATTTTTAAACAATTCATTCAAATTTCAAGTGTTCAATCACAATTTCATGAAAACCTTTTCGTATAATCTTCATATATTATATAAATGTTTCATCAAACCTTTGATAACTTAAGTTCTATATGATTGTGAATTGTTTAATAGAAAAGAAAGATCAAATTTTTGAATTTTGAAAAGCGTCCAAAACCATTATTACTCAAAGTATCTTTTTAAGTGACAAATATGAGAAATTTTTTTTTTTAAATATTATTATTATTATTTATTTTATTTATAATTAATTGGAAAAATTAATTTGGTCAATAATTAATTCATCATAACGTTGATTTGACTTAGTCCAAGTCAGTAAACATTACTTATCTCTCTTATATATCTATTATCTTTTGGATAATTTGACAAAATCTCTGATATACTTCTTTTTACTTTTTGGTTATATCTTTCAGTTATTTTAAAGAGTGTTTTTTATTGTTCTTATACCTCATATTCATATATAATAAGAATTTAGAAGAACTTGTTGAATCCTGAAGCATTTATGTTATAGTAGATAAATTCTGAAGAACAATGTTCATACATACCTCATATTTGATTAACACTTTATTATTTTACAAGTTCAATGATTATTATTGTGAGAAGAAATAATCAGGTTGTTTTGATTTTCAAATTCTACAACAACATATAACCTTTGTATGCTCACATTTTCAAACAATTAGTTGATATTTTGACGAAGACTCTAAAAAAACATCAATTTGACTCTTTATTATTCAAGTTGGACGTTCTTCATCTTCATTCTCCAACTTAATAGAGATATTAGGGTAATATTGAAAACTAATTAAGTATAAACATCACAATGGATTTGATATGTTTTAGTTGTCACTAAAATATATTATCTTTGTCCTTAATTATAAAATCCTCTTGATTGGTTTTTTAAATCGTTTTTTATAAGATTCTCTTATGCATTAATTATTTATTTACACATATCCTCCTATTATAATCCATATTTTTTTATAATCTACATTAAATACTTTTATATAAATATTAATTAATTATCTCTTAAAAATAAACTTGAAAAATTATACAAATAATAAAAAAAATTAATATTTCAATAAATTTACAAAAGAGAAAAAAATGATGTACTGACAGTGTAAAATTTTTTTACATTGTCAATCAATAACGATCATGTATCCCACCAAGTCATACTTAAAATTTTAATATAATTATATGACATGATAGAATGATATATTTTTATTGGATGCTAGTATAAAATTTTTTTATACTATTAGGGGATAACAATTAAACCTTTTACAAAAATGTCTTATAGTTAGGTATATTTAGAGATGAATGTAGTAGTTTTTTTTTACTCAAATAGATTAATGTTGTAGTTAATTGCTTTCAATTCTATTTTTAATTTATAGTTGATTTTTAGGGCATGGTGTAAATACTTTGATACAGAGCAATCTGAAAACTGTATATATAAATGAGCATTAATCAAAATTCAAAACAACACTTTATGCCTCATCCTATTCCATTACATTTACCTATCAAACTAAAATCAATTTGCTGAAGCGAACTCAAACAGATGCTAAGTTGATTTTGCCCAAACCCTCAAATAAGCATGTATTTAGATGAAGAATAAAAATTAAAGAAGGAATTTTGAGAAATGTAAAGGCAACAACAAAGTGAAAGCAGTGGGAGTAAATGGAAAATCTCAAGTCGAGACAGGGCATGGCAATGGTACCTTCTCAAAAGGACAGAGTACCAAAGAGAGACATTTGACTGGTACTGGATGTAGCAGTGTAGTGGGTTGTGTGTCACTTTGTCATCAATGACTCGACACTTTCGATTAACATTTGTACTAATATTTATAATTTTTTAAAATATATGTTGTTTAAAGTTTTTATACAAATTAAAAAACATAATAAAATTTACAAAAAATTATATTTTTTATTAAATTAATCTTATTAATATATTTGAAAACAGAATTATTTATATATATTCGATTTTTAAAAACAGAATTATTTACATTTTAATATTATTTTTTTAAAAAATAATATATTGTTTATGTTTTTAAAAACAGAATTAAAACAGATCATATATATATTTTTTATAATATTTTATTTTATATTTTATATAATATTAAACAAAGTTTGTATTTTATAAGTTATATTTTAGAATTTTTTTAAGATAACATGTATTTTCAAAAAAATTATCAAAAAAAACCAAAATTTGAAACAATTTACCAAAGTGACATGTTTTGGAAATTCTCCATCTGGGTGGCGCCATATGGGATGACGCCACAGTTAGAGGCAAGGAGTCAAACCATATGACGCCTCAGGTGACTGGCCAACAAATAATTTCGTTTTGAAATTCAACTGAGAGTCGCCATCCCAGATGGCGCCTCAGTTGAGATTTTTTTTTTAATTTTTAAATGTTTACTATTCATTCACATGCCTATAGACTGATGAATCTGCATACCTATACTCTGCGTCTACTATTCATTCGCATGCCTCAGCACCATTATTTTTGTTTCAGGCCACTGTTGACATGACAATACAAGCATGTCTACACATGGCAGACTGCAAAGGCTAAGAAGCGTGCAAGAGAACACATGCCTACTCATGTGACTCCCCCTTTACACCATTATAAAAACCATCTCAGCATGCCACAATTTTCATCTCATCCCAAACTCTTCTTCTTCTTCTCTTATTTTCTGTTCAAACCTTTGCATCCATTCCATTATCTCACAACCAGTTACGAAAATGTCTTTACTCACGATGGGAAGCAGCCACCGAGGAACGCCGGAAAACATTGAAGACTTCGTAAGTTTTCCTGTATTATTTTGTTTTACAATATTAAACCTTGATGTATTTTATTGTCTTAGTAATGTTGCTGGTTTTTTTTGTTCAGGATGTTTCAAGGTTCGGTTGCCGTGGACACGCATACTTTCCTCACGACCATATCACTGAACCATATCTAACAAGATGTGGATTTGGAGATGTGATTAAAATCCCATCATACCACGTAGACCCAAAGTTCATTCTGGCCTTGCTAGAAAGATGGAGGCAGGAGACCCACACATTTCACCTTCCTTTTGGTGAATGCACGGTTACCTTCCAAGACGTGTAATGTTACTGGGCCTCCGCATAGATAGCATGGCCGTCAACAGCCCCGTAAATATAAATAGCCAAGTATGCTTCGATTTGTTGGGCACCCCCTAGAGATTGAAGAAGCTGAGCCTTCACCCGACGGTAAACCTAGGGGACAAGGTATTAACTTAAAACGCCTTAGAGAATACCATGACTCCATCGTATTAGACGAGGATTCCCTCCCCTTACACATAATACAAAAAACTAGATGCTATTTGTTGCTATTATTCGGTCGTTTTTTGTTTCCAGAAAGCACTAGAAACAATGTAAATATTATGTATCTCCTGTTGTTGTTTAACATTAACAGTGTGCACGAATATAGTTGGGGTTCAGCTGTCCTGGCACATCTGTATAGTGTACTCTGCAAAAATTCCAAAAAAAAAAATGCGTGCACATTTTATGGTTGCGCCTATCTCCTTCAGGCGTGGGGTTGGTCGAGAATGCCAACACTACCTCCAATAAACCGGAACCCCTTCACATTCCCCTACGCATTAAGGTAAGTCTATACACATCCCTGCGCCTATGGCCTATACTGATATGTTCAGGTGTAACTAATTCATTTTCTAACTACATTTTCAGGTGGGCAGTTCCGAAAATGAGCTACGATAGAAACCCCAGGAACGCCATAACAGTCTACCGCAATCTGCTAGACCACATTGGCCCTGACGACGTATATTTTCCTACAACTTTTGTAACATTTCTTCCATAGATATTTCTAACATTTTGTATACTTACTCAATAAATAATTTTTTCTTGTAGTTTGTCTGGAGGCCTTACGACGATCTCGACCACCAGCCCAACGCAAATGATGCTGTTGTGTGGACTTCTAAAACACCAATAATTCATTTCACAACTATTGAGATGCACCAAAGCGACCGAGTGAAACTACAATTCGGTATGCATCAGGACATTCCGGTGGATCCTACCAATTTGGAAAATTGGCACCTGCGCAGAGTCGACACGCAGTGGAAGGATGGTGTGTGGACCAACTTTGCAGCATCGTTGTGTCACCAGTGGGAGATGTGACACCAGCTCATCTTAACAGACCCAGTTGTACAACCTGCTCGGCCAATGGAACTATATATGAGCTGGTTTAGGTCTGTTACCACACCACAACCTTTCCTCTCTCAGCCGACGTATCTAGTTGACCCCCGCCAACGTGTGTCTTCCTCCCAGCAATATGCCCAACATCATTCACCAACCTCTCCACCACAACAACAAAACCCTTACTATAGCCCTGACGAGTCTTTCAAACCTACCGACGCACACCCAAGCCCGCCATAAATGATGACCCCATCTTCCTACCACTCAGAACCACAATCATCATACACCCAACAACCCCCCCTCTTTTCAACTATCAAACCCCACATCAACCACTGCATCAATACCAACACCCATCAATGCATCATTTTGGCCAACCATACCGTATGGAACCAAACCAACCCTCTCATCCAAATTACATAAACATGGGCATGCAGTTGGATTATGGAAGTGCTGTCGGCGGCAACTCCCCGACTATTGGGGACAGATGCTGCAGAATTTGTCTCATGCTCCGGGGCCATCGTCTGATGCACCGTGGCCATCTCAACAAACACAGAGACCAGCCACGCCTCAACAACCTCGTGGTGCTAGACAGAGACGTCAAACAAGAGCCCCTAATTGTGAGACCGGTAGTTATTTAAATAGGCACAATCATTGATTTTTTTTTGTATCCAACTATTGTACTAAATATTTAAAAAAAAATTAATGTTGTTTTTTTTATTTTCCCTTCTTAAAATTAAAAAAAAAAAGGAAATACACTAAGGCACCATCTGGGATGACGCCACCTTTAAAAAATTTAATTAGGGCATCTGATTGTACTGAGGCGCCATATGGTTTGGCTCATCGCCTTTAACTGAGGCGTCATCCCATATGGCGCCACCCTAAAAGGGTTTTCAAAAACACGTCAATTTCGTAAATATTTTGAAAAGAGGGTTTTTTTGATAATTTTTTTGAAAAAACAAGTTACATTAAAAAAATTCTATATTTTAGTTTATATTATTTGAAAAATAAAATTAAAATATATAATATATTTTATGTTATGTTTTATTTGGTATTAAACATAATACTTTTAATAATACTTTTAATGTCTTACATGTTGCGAGATATTTTTACCCTGCAAAAATGTGATTTGCGAGATATTTTATTCTGCAGTAAGGTTGCGAAGTATTTTCACCTAGTAAAGTTAAAGTATTTTCAGCTCAAACAAAATTGCGATTATGAACGTCTCTCAAGTTTGGAGCTGTAGAGTGTTTTTAAGAATTGTGAGGCGATATTCAGCTCGCATTTTTTGTAGTGTAATAATTCATTGGTATTGTGAAAAAGATTTTTAATTTGATATAAATTTTTTCTCAAAATAACTTATTATAAAAAATGAAAGGAATAATTATTACTCCTCCGTTTTTAATTATATTTGTTTTATCACTTTATATATATATATATATATATATATATATATATATATATATATATATATATATATATATATATATATATATATATATATAATCATGTTCTAATTCTGTTTTTATAAACAAAAATAATATTAAAGTACTATAATAAATAAAATGAAAAATATTTTTCTATATAAAATAAACAACCGCAACCCAATAATTCTAACATAAACAAAGTTTTCTAACAGCAAGCATCAATTTTATTATATAAATATAAATAAGGACCAAAAATTTTACATCTGCTATCACAACCCAATATAAATTAACAAAAAAATTAATTTGATATGCGTATCTCATAAAGATGAAGAGAAAAACGGATTTGGCAAAAATATAGGAGAAAATCTAGATCCAACTCAAGTCTTGAAAGAAAGCTTTGAGTGATTTATGAGAAAAGTGATTTTTGTTTGAGAAAAAATGAGTAAGATTTTGTTTTGTTGTGGAAGAAGATGAGAGAGTGCGTGAGTTTTGAGAGAGAAAGCATAATTAAGGGTTTCTTCGGCGAAGAGATTTGAAATATATAAAGAGGAATGCGATGTTTAATTGATCTTGCAATTTTTAAAACTGTTAAAATTTGCAAAAGTGAAATTCACCTCGCAATAGTGTTAGAATTTAGATCTTGAGAAGTGTTATTTACCTCGCAACTTCTAAACTAATCAAAACGTTATTCATTATCGGCACTCAATAACTCAATTAGGTTAACTTCCTTAAAAAAATTAAAAAAGTGTTGCGCTGTGTTTTAATTTCACCTTGCTATTTAATTTATAAAAAAAAAGTTGAATATCCCATTTCCAATTGTGAGCTGATAAATATTTTTTTTTTCCTTCTTAACTTTGAGTTTCGAGGTGATTAATACCCGGTACATGTTTTCTTTTTTTCATGATAATAAACACCGTGAAGAAACATCTCGCAATTTCTTCATTTTCTGATAGTGTTAATGTTATTTTATATATTATAATTTTAAATATTTATTATTTTTTCTTATTTCAATTTTTTGAATTTATATTTTTGTTATTATTAATAATAAGTAATTTAAAAAAAAAATCATAATTTTTCTTTTCATACAATAATTACATTTTTAATACATATTAGAATGTCAAAACAATTTATAATTAAAAAAAAATGAACTAAAAAGACCATCATTTTCTACAATCCAAATTACATGTATTTTAAAACATTTTTTTTTACAAAAAATTATCCTAATTTGAAAACGGGTGAACTAAATGTTACTCCATGTATAAAATATATTATATATAAATGTGTGTAACCATTGTTTTATAGAGTGAGTAACCATTTGTTTGGTAGTTGCCCCTGTTTGAGGGAACAACACTCAACCTCTGCAAAATTTAACTTCAAGTTTAATTTCTACAATTTTATTGGATCACATGTGTTACCTTAACCTGCCTGCCATATCTATTAATGTAAAAGTCAATCTTTTAATTTCAAAGACTCCAGTTGGTTGTTGAAATTTGAATGAGCGAAGTTGTCTTCATTAAACAATTGGAAAGCTGAATCATTTTATTAGAATTAGTATATAGAGTGAGGAACATATTCCTATATCATACTCCCTCCGTTCTATAATGAGTGACCCATTTGGAATAAAATGGTGTTCCAAAATATATGACTCATTTCAATTTTCAATGCAATTTTTCCTATTTTACCCTCTAATTAATATTACTTTCATCATTCCCAATACATCATAATGGTACTTTAGTAAAAATATCATTCTCTCTCCTTCAATTAATCATTTTTTCTTAATCTGTGTGAAAAATCAACTAGATCACTCATTGTAGGACGGAGGAAGTAGAAAACATGGAAGTTAACTATTGTTTTCAAAATTCAAGATAATATCAATTATGGTTATCAAAATTGTTGAAGAAAAAATATTTAAAGCAAAGTGTATTCAGTTTTTATGTAATCGGTTACTACTTTGTCTAGAAGCAAACATAAGTGACTTCTAACTAATTGGTTACTACTTTTGTTTAATCGATTATCACCAAGTCATTGCAAACAGAAGCGATGTGTAATCGGTTACTCCCTCCGTCTCATAAAAAGTGTCTCATTTGTACTTTTTTTTGTCTCAAAATAATTGTCTATTTACATTACCAATGTAACATTTATTATTATTTTTACACTACTTCCCCTATTCATTAGCTTTCACTTTATTCAACTACTTTATTAACTACATTTAATAGGGATATTCTAGTAAATGTCATTAGTTTTTTCACTAAAACCAACACATCCAATCATTTTCTTAAGAACCGCGCATTGCTCAAATAAGACATTTTTTATGAGACGGGGAGAGTATAATTTTAGTATAACCGGTTACAACTTTTACATAATCGATTACATATTCGAAAATTTTATTTATTTATTTTTAGTTGGTTAGATGTATAGTTGTGTACTGATGTATAAATACTCAATTTGAGTTGTTAATGATAATGTCACTATTTTCACTATATTCTCTCTAATTTTCACTCTCTACACTTCCACACTTCTTCATCATTGTTCTCTTGTAATTGTGTTTTGCCCCTAACATTTGGCAACAAAAGTTTGGTTCTTTAATCAAACACTTAGTGTGCGACATGCTTTCCATCTCCAATGAACGTATTCTTGCAAATTTCCCAATTCTTGATGCGAAGAATTATGATAAATGGTGCAAACAACACAATGTTATCAAGATGTTCTTGAAGTGATCAAGAATGATGTTAATTCACTTGTAGAAGGTGCGATGTCTTCACATAAGGAAGAGAAGACAAAATATTTTAAAGCTTTGTATCTAATTCATCAATGTGTTGATGTTGATAACTCTGAGAAGGTTGGTGATTGCACATTCTCAAAGCAAGCTTGGATAATTCTGGAGAAAAGCTATGTAGATGATAAGACAAGTGTGGCGAGGTTACAGACTCACAAGAGGCAGTTGGAATTGACTCAGATGGAAGAGGAGGAAACCATTAGCTAATTTATTACAATAATCATAAGATTAGTGAATCAAGTGAAGGCTTATGGAGAGACAATCACTAAGCAATATGTGGTTGGTAAAATCTTGAGATTGTTAACGTCAAGATTCGATAACATAGTGGTTGCAACTGAAGAGTCCAAATATCTTTCACACACGAGCAAAGAAGTGTTGCAAAGTTCTCTTGAGCCTCATGAGCAGAGAATAAAAGGAGAGGAATGTTGATAAAGCAAAGGCTAAAATTGCTTTATAGGCTCGTTTCGTTGGAAAGGGTAAGAAGTTGAAGGGAAAGTGATATGTGAATAGAGATAGAGGAAACTATTCAAACAATGGTAAAAGAGACTCCCAAAATTTCAACAATTTAACATTCCAAAAGGGTGAAAGAAAGTGCAACAGAGGTGGTGGATCGAGCAATTACAAAGGTGGCAACAATAGAGGAAGAAGAGGAAAGAAGGAAAGATGATAAGAGCAATGTCCAATGCTACAATTGTCAAAAAGCTTGGACATTTTATTCGTGAATGTAATGCCAACAACAATGGTTCACAAGAAGCTGAAGCAAAGTTTACAAGGCAAGAGAATAATGAAAACACACTATTGATAATGATTATGGAAGCACAAAACAACGCATGAAAAAGCAGCTGTAACCGATTACAAGCAGAGTGTAACCATTTATTAGTTCAAAATGTGGTGGTGAATACGCGAGAAGATGCAGAATGCAATGGTTAATGATACCATGACTCTAGGTGTTCAACTCACATGATGGGAATGAATTATTGGTTTGTAAAAATCAATAAAGCGATGAAAAACAAGGTGAAAATCGTGGATGACAGCACACTAACAACATATAGATTGATGATGTATCAATCATGTGAAAAAATGACTAGCATTCTTTGATTAAAGATGTGGTGTGTATTCCTTAAATGAAGTGTAATCTCTTAAGCTTTAGTCAATTACTTGAAAGGAATTACAAGATTCACATGGAAAATAAAGTGCTGAAAGTTATGAATGCAAATGAGAGTTTGATCCTAAAGGTCCCTCTGGCTCAAAATAAAACTTTCAAGGTAGAACTGAAAGTAATAGAACACAGGTGCTTGCAATTGTAGCTAGTAGGGAAGAATGTATATGGAAATATAGGCTTGGGCAGTTGAATTTCAGAGATCTCAATGCTATGCAGAAAAATAACATGGTTACGAGGCTTTCATTGATCAATATGCCAACTGAAGTATGTGAAGAGTGTGTGCAGGCCAAGCAACACAGAGGAAACTTTAGCAAAGACACAAAACGCAAAACCAAGTGTCATCTTGAGGTGGTGTATTAAAATGTTTATGGACCGATGCAAATGGACTCAATTAGAGGCCATATGTACTTTGTCACTTTCATTGATGATTATAGTAGAAAGTTATGGACTTACTCGATCAAAAGAAAAGATTAGGTGCTTTAAGTGTTCAAGAAGTTCAAATCCATTGTAGAAAGAAAAAGTGATCACAAAATCAAAACTCTAAAAATAGATGGTGGAGGTGAATATGTCTCAAATGATTTTGGGAAAATTTGTGTCAAAAGGGCATTCTACATGAGTTAGTGCCACCCTATACGCCTCAATAAATTTGAGTCTCCAAGAGGAAGAATCGATAAATTATGATCATGGTGAGAAACATGTAGAAAGGTGAAATTATGTTCCTCAAAGGATAGATGTAGAACACAATGTCCTAGACAACTGGTTCGACAAGTTAAACCAGAAATACCACAACATCAAGAACAAGATGATGGAGCTGAAAAAAAGTAAATAGCACAATAATTGTTTGCCCATTCCGATGCAAATGACGCATACGTCTAGGGGTTGAGTTCACAATCCAAGAAAGGAAATTCACTATTAGTAGCTTAGTATAATTAGTCTTATAAGCAACAACAAAGCCTATGTTGCTCAATGCCTCTTCCTAACACTACCCAATGACCTTCTATTTTTGGATCCCCCTAAACATGAGAACCCACTCACTTTCTTCTCAATCACACAACCCGTGATTAGAGATTAACACTCAATAGCCAATGTTAAATACTATCACTCAACTCAAGACAAACCTTCTATATCAAGTTACTGAGACATAGAGGTGTATATAATAATGTTGAATGTACAACTCAACTAGACAAACCTACAAGTATGCCAAGTTACTGAAACATAGTGTGGTGTACATAAAATAACAAGGACTCTTGTTAAACCCTAGAACTCAAAAATATTCAATGTGAATGCTTGGCTTCTAATGTAGGTTTTGAGCTCCATATATAGCATAATAATTCTAGGCTTTTCTCCTTAGATAATATCTTTAAATTCATTCAAAATTAATGTAGAATTTGTTGGATATTTGATTTGTTGCTTGAATATCTCCAACAAGATATGATTTTTTTTTTTAAATTTAAATTCAAATTTAAGTCTTCATTTAAATATGAATAAATATCCGGAAAACTATCAAACAAATCACCTAATTATATTGCTAAATCAATTAACAATAAAATAGAACTGGATCTTCTCAAAAGATTCATCCAAAATGCAACATTATGGCGCCTGTTGAGCAAGACCCAGTTGTCGTACCAACATGTTGAAGCATCGTGCCCAGCATGTGTCCATTTTTATAGCTTAATCAAGCTAGACCAATCTTAAATACTTGAACACTTCTCCATGTTGTTTTTTTGCTAAATACAACTAATCCACTAGGAACTATAATCTCCCCGTTGGCATATTGTGTCAAAACAACTCTTCAAGATATATCACTTATTTAGACTAGAACAAGTAACAGACTTTAGAACATAGAATCATCAGTAGTTCTCCTAATATCAGAGATAAGCTCAGCAGCGAAAAATCAGTACATTCATCACAAATGCCACACAAAACAAGGCTCAAGAATCTATCAGACAGACATGCAATCATTCACAACTTAGTCGTGCGTGACACTCAGTTAGCTCATAGTTAGTAGCATAAAACCCTACTAACTAACAATTACCAGCATGCAATTATTCACATACTTAGTCATGCATAAGACAAACAGTTAGTAGCTAATAACATGATGTGTAAAAATCTACTAACACAAAAGCCCACATCATATGGGCCAAATGACTTGCCCGGTGCTACAACATGTGAGCACATCATCAGTACTTACCCAGATGGTCGGTACTAGACAAATACCTGTTACCTTCTTCAACACCACTACTCCCCATTTTTACCATAATTTGGCAAAGGGTCAGTATTAGCCATGAGCACAGTTAGTGAACTTGCCAGTCAAGATCACACACAAAATTAAGAGTATAAACTATCAACAACAACCATGAGTGCAAATGTTGACCATAAATCCTGAACATCAGGACTGAAGCTAGGACATCAGAACATAAATCTATAATATCTCCTAATTAACCCAGTCTTCACCATCATCAGAGTAGGTTTACCTTCAGCATCAGTTGTTTGTTCTTCTTCAATGCAAATTCAATCTTCCAAATATTTATATCAAAGCAACATGGATTTGAACAAACCTTGTACTTGAATATATAGTTGAATCAAATATGAAGTCCATGAGTAACAACATTCCCATTTGGCTAATTTCTAGGCAAAGCACAAATTAAACACGTTTCCAAGATTGCATCACAGTTAGTGCACAAGGATTTTCATAAACAAAGAAGTGTGCCATTTTCTTTTTATCCCTCTATTTGCCTCAAAAGAGTCAAAGGTCATAGGACCATCCTCCAACAACAAACCAACAATAGATCCTTTAGACAGACAAAATCCTTCAGATACCAGATAGAAGCAACATTCTTTTTTGAGGTGAATATCATAATCTCCCATACATACTTGCAGTAGCAGCAAGAACAAATTGAGGTGAATAAGCTCCAACATATTTCCATTAAACACTAGATCATATTCATCAACTGGTACAAAGATGTTGGACATAATGTCTGAGACATCTTTCCCAAGAATTAGCTTTTAACTGAACTCAAAAACTCATGAGGAATACCATCAACAAATTCTAATAAGCTACAACATTCAACATTGTCTTCAAAAACTGAGCATCACTAAGAAGCTCCATAAGTTCATAAGTGCTTCCACAAAAGGTTCTTCTGCATCCTTATTTGCAGTTCCTTCCTCCTCCTTGAATTCCTTTTTCTTGGTCATAATAAAGGGAACCTTGCTTTACATTTTCCTTTATCATACACCATTATATACTCCTTGAAGCCTTCAAAATTACCCTCAACATTAATGCTCACACTAAATTCCTTGAGCATCTTTTCATAGCAAATACCAATATCAGTAACTGTCTTCATTAGCCCAACAACTTCCATGACTTCTTTGCAATCAAGAGCTTCTTTACCTAGCTCTCTCACAGCTGTTATCCTTCTTTGAAAAACACATTTCCACTTCTAAACACTTATTTCAAAATGTAATGCCACATTACCCATGGGAGCAGCAACACCATTAAAAAAAATCCTCTTTCCACCAACCTTTCTCCTTATGGTGGAGACAATGTCTTGGGCATCTGCTTCAGTGTATGTCTCAGATGCACAAGTTTGCACAAGATTCCTCTTTAGAGACTTTTTCTTTTGAACCACCATTGGCTATACAATGTTGGGAGGACCACCGGCCTGACCATCATCCTTCCCTTCAATGTCAACTTCTTGCATGAATCTCATAAAGTCCATAAAAGTAATTCATAACTACCAGTAAGATGTCAAAACATCTTATGCGTTCACTTAGATTGCTTCTCATCGTCACAAATTTTACCTCCTTCAATTTTGATATTAGACACACATATTCCATCTTTCTCTGCAACAAATTTCGTTGTACTCCCAAGCTTTTGTGCCTTACTTCACATGCAAAAATGATCACAAGAGAGAGAAAGTTTCCTTTTGCACGCCTCCTTTGCTTTAATTTCTACAAGATCTCAAACATGCAAATATCAAGGGTTCCCTTTGCTTTTCATCATTCTTTGCATACTTGCTTTGGGAACTATATATGTTGTCTCCATATTTACTTGACAACCAAGAAGGGGGTGTATTTTCCTCCTAGACTCATCCCAACAACATACTTCGTATGTTGGACAAAATGTCCCAATATCATGTATGAAATTTCACATTTATCAGCGTTATACCTCCAGTCCATCATGAGTTTTTCCTTATCATCCTTTACACAAAAGATTTTGTTTATTTCAGACATGATTTCCTATTGCATTGAATCCAATCTATAAGTGCACAATCCTTTTAGAAATATTTTGAATGATGTCAAAACTAGGATACTTAGTATTTGTGTACACTGGACCTTATCCTCTATGTCTAGATGTGCATTCTCATCTTAGGACACTTAAAATCAGGTTAAAAACATTTTAACAAGTCAAAATTGAGTTTTTATATGAAAAACTAGGTTAGGTCGACACATGATCTCTTGAGGACGAAACATGCTGAAGGCCTTTTAAAATCAAAGTTGTTGACTTCTATGTGTTGACACGCAAGGCTCTTAGGTCGACACATGATCTCTTGAGGTCGACACTAGCTAAAACTTTGGCAAGTCAAATAACTTTGTCTTCTTGAGGTCGACTCCTAGGCTATCATAGGCTGACACATATAAATTAAAATACTTCTATGGGTCGACTAATTCACCACATAGGCCGACACAAATTGTTTTAAAATTCCAACTTGTAATTTTTACTAAAATATATTTTTGTTATTTATTTCATACACACACGCGCGCGCACGCACACACACACACACACATATGTGTATGTGTGTGTGTGTGTGTTTGTGTGTGTGTGTGTGTGCATGAGTACGTGTGTGTGCGCGCGTGTGTGTGTATGTTTGTGTGTGTGTGTGCATGTGTGTGTGTGTGTGTGTGTGTGTGTGTGTGTGTGCACGAGCGCACGCATTCATGCATCCTTTTAAAAAAATTGAAACCAAGAATATACAAATAATTTTATAATCATCTTTAACTTTTTTCTATGCATACACACAACAACTACACATAATCATTTTTGTTGGGTGCCATTTAGATATAAGATTGATAAAGTCCAATTTAGGATTGGTGTAATCAAATTGAATTTAGAATTCTTTGGGGGGTTTTATTGATAAAACCTGTTGGGTTTTTCCCTTTAAGATCAAGGGTGATTTTGGGGTTTTCCATAAAATTTCACAACGAGGATTCAACCAAGTGAAAGGTTTGAAGAAATAGGTTTCTGTCAAAGGAGTCGCGGAACTGGAGGATCGAATTGGAAATCTTGGGTCACCTGATCTTGCTTAAGGTTAATTGAATATCTCAATTCCATTTGGATTGGGGGTAGACGTACCCATAGTGAGAACAATTAGGGAACTGCCTAAACAAACCGTTGTACTCTCTCTCTCTCTCTCCCCTCCCCTCCCTCTCTCTCTCTCTCTCCCCCTCACTCTCTCTACAATTTGTGTGTAGTGTTTTACATTGATAATTATGTTTATGTTGAAACATTTCAAACAGTTTTTTAGTAAGAAAATTGCAATCTAAACAATTGCAATTGGTTTTTCATATCATCAACACAAAGGAAAATCAGCTTGGTGTTTATTGCACACCAAGTGTTTTACAAATTGTCTTAGTCAATTTTTGTTTCTAAATTTCATTGGAAATTGATTATCAAAGTTTGATATTGTTCATATGTTAATTTGAAAAACATATTGATTTGTTTTCTCATTATTGTAATACGTTTTGTTACGGTTTAATACGCATATCTGATTCTTCCGATAACTGTTCGGGATAGACGAATGTGATCTGGAATTGCTTTCGCTTGCCATAGTAAATAAATTTAAAACATATTTTTAATTGAAGAAAATTTTATTTGCGATCTATTCATCCCCATCTAGATCATTGCCCTTGTCGAATAAGTGGTATCACGACACCAGATTATCTTGTGTTTCGAAATCACTTATTAGATTATGGCTCTCGAACCTAAAGGCCCCTATAATAGAGTGCCTATTTTAAATGGTGAAAACTATGGTTATTGGAAGGATCTTATGCGTGTCTAAATCAATTTTATTAATAGAAATGTATGGAACACCATCCAAAATGGTCAATTTGAAATTACTATGACCAATGCAGATGGTGTTGTTCTACCTGAACCGGAAGCACAATGGAACGCGAATGATGAGAAAAATTGGTTATGTGATTCGAAAGCAAGTAATATCTAATATCCACTTTAGGAGATTATGCATATTATCGTGTTTCCCATTGTACAACCGCTAAAGCTATGTGGGATTCGTTGCAAGTTGCCCATGAGGGCACAAATGAAGTCAAACAAACTAGAATCAATACTTTGAACCAAGAGTTTGAACTCTTTCATATGAAGCATGGTGAAACCATTACCGATATGCAAAAGAGGTTCACTCATCTTGTAAACCGTTTGAATGAACATGGTAAGCTTGTTTCCAATGAAATTGCTACTAACAAAATTTTAAGATGTCTTAATAGGGAATAGCAACTGAAAGTCACTACAATCAAGGAAGCTAACAACCCCTTGACATTAGATATTAATACATTGTTTAGAAATCTTAAAGAAAATGAGCAAGAGCTCATGTGCTTGGAGAGGCATGAGAAGAAGCTTAAGAAGGAGAAGAACAAAGAAAAAGAGGTGGAAGAGAATTCAATTGCTCTAATGGCTTCTAGTTCTAAGTCCTCTACTAAAGAGCAAGATGATAGTGGAACTAGTGATGATGAGTGTTCGGATAATGAATAAATGAGGTTGTTTGTTAAAAGTTACCATAAGTACATCAAGTAAAATGGAATGAAGCACTCTGACAAGAATCTCATCAACTATAGAAGACGATCAAATACCTCAAGGAAAGATGAAAGTAAGAAAGAAAAATCTAAAAGTTTATGCTATAGTTGCGGGAAAAGTCAATCGTTATAAGTCGGATTGTCCATTGCTTAAGAAGGATAAAGGAAAGGGTCTACAAGAAGTCAAGCAAGCCTAAAAGAGCATACATTGCTTGGGAAAGTGATAGTGATTCCTCAAGTGAAAGTGATGAAACAATAAACTTTTGCCTCATGGCCTATCATAAAAAGAAGAATTTAAGTCATTCTAAATATGAACCTATTGAAAAATGTCTTATTGTTAGCTACAAATTGCATTTGAAAATCTACATGGTGAAGTTGTAGAAGCTTTTAAGAGGCTGACTTTAAATAAAAGAATATATTCATACTTAGAAGCCAAAGTTTTATAAACGGAAAAATAAATGGAAGCTCTTAAGCAAACCATGTTAGAGGCTTCAAAAGTTGATGTTGAGGATGATAAGTCTTTTTAGTATGGTTGTTAAACTTGTCACATTTGGAAAAAAGAAGCTATTATTCTAAAATCCAAATTAAACAAGGCTTTAGAACCAAAAGTTACCTTTTCTATTGATCCAACAAAATTTAAAAGATCTTTGAACGTACAATACAAAAAGTACAAATTTGTTGAAAAGGAATCTAATAGCAAAAGTCACTCTCATCGTCACTTGACTTATCACTATTGTTGCAAGAAAGGTCATACCATTTCTAAATGCAAATTTAGGAGATACTTAGTTCCTAAAGGTGTATTTCAATGGTTGTCCAAGTGCAACAATGTTTTCACTCACTCTCAAGGACCCAATGAAAATTGGGTACCTATCACCCTTTTTTGATCTTGTAGGTTGAATTTCTTAGCTCTATGGAAAGAATGTAGTTTCTTGATAGTGGATGCTCAAGGCATATGCCGGATGACATCTCCCTATTCATTGACTTCACTCCAAAGAAGAAGGTCTATATGACCTACGAAGACAACAATAAGGGTGTTATACTTGGTAAAGGTAGTGTAGGTAATCCCTCTTCTACTACTATATCTGATATTATACTTGTTGAAGGTCTTAAACATAATCTACTTAGCATTAGTCAACTATGCGACAAAGGCTATAGGATAACTTTCACAAATAGTTATTTCATGATTGAACATAACAAAAAGAAAGATTACTCGTTTAAGGGCTTGAGGGTAAATAACATCTATATGCTTAACTTGAATGATGCATCATTGATAAATGCTAAGTGTTTAGTAACCATGAGTAAAGACTCTTGGTTATGGCATAGACGCTTAGCCCATATCAACTTTGATTTACTAAACAAAGTGGTCTCAAAGAATCTAGTTATTGGTCTACCTAAAATTAAATTTTCAAAAGACCACCTATGTGATGCATGCCAAATGGGAAATCAAACAAGATTAAATCTAAAAATATTGTTTCAACTTTTAGACCTCTTGAGCTTCTCTATATGAATCTTTTTAGTCTTTCACGGAAAAAAGCTTAGGTGGTAATTACTATGGTTTTGTTATTGTAGACGATTATTCTAGATTTTTTGGACCATCTTTTTGCGTGGTAAAGATGAGACTTTTTCAGCTTTCACAAAGTTTGCAAAGGTATCCCAAAATAAAATGAGTTTAGACATAGTTGCAATTCGAAGCGATCATGGAGGTGAATTTGAAACCACCTCTTCGAGGATTATTGTGATACATATGGTATAGAACATAATTTTTCCACTCCAAGAACTTCACAACAAAATGGTGTTGTGGAGCGTAAAAACAGAAATTTATAGGAGTAGTCAAGAACTATGATCAATGAGAGTGTTTTACAGAAATATTTTTGGGTCAATGCAAATAGTATGGTGTGTTATGTTTTAAATAGGATACTTATTCATCTTATCTTAAACAAAACACCTTATGAACTTCTCAAAGGTCGAAAGAAAAATTTATCAATCAAGCAAAGCCTATAGAGTGTATAATAATGGTAAGGACAACCTTGGAAAATTTGATTCGAAACGCTGACAAAGGTATCTTTCTTGGATACTCTCAGTCAAGCAAAGCCTATGGAGTGTATAATAAGAGATTACTTACTGTTGAAGAGTCTGTGCATGTCACTTTTGTTGAATCTTATCCGAGAAATGTCAAGAAAGGTATTCATTTTCATGATGTAGATGTATCTTCAGAAGACATACTCAAAGACACCGAAGAAGGAACTGATCAACCTGAAGAAGTGAAACCTGAGAACGAGGAAGATGACGATCCTGAAAAAGAAAATGAAGAGATTCCAACTAAAGTGGATGATCTTCCTTTGGCTTGGAGGACTTCCAAGGACCATCCAATCGAAGACACTCTTGAAGACGTCACCAAAGGTGTGACTACACGCTCTAAGATAAGTAAATTATGTTATCACTTTGCATTCATATCACAAATTGAACCTAAAAACTCAAAAGATACCTTAATTGATGAGCATTGGCTTATGGCCATGCAAGATGAGTTAAATCAATTTAAAAGAAATGATGTGTGAGACCTTGTCCCACCTCTGCAAGATCATCAAGTTATAGGCACCAAGTGGATTTTTAGAAATAAATTGGACGAAAACAGAGTGATAACAAGGAATAAGGCTCGACTAGTGGCTCAAGGATATAACCAAGAGAAGACATAGATTATGAGGAAACTTATGCTCTGGTTGCCCACCTCGAGGCTATGAGCCTTTTACTAGCGTTTTCATGCTCTAAAGATTTCAAATTATTTCAAATGGATGTGAAAGGGCTTTCCTTAATGGTTATATAAGTTAGGGTTAAATATGTTTTTGGTCCCTATAAATAACTCACAATTTATTTCTAGTCCCTATTAAAAAAAGGACATATTTTAGTCCCTACAAAAATTGTATGCATGCAGTTTTAGTCCTTGCTAATTCCTAAAATTTTGAAAACTATTTAATTACCCCTAAACTTTTAAATTTTTGAATAATTTTTTTCATACGTGTTCAGATTACTATTAAATATTTCTTTACCAAATTATATAATTTTTTAAAATGAGAAGAATTAAATGTGAATTTTTTAAATTTTCAAAGATAATAATAAAAGTAATGAAAATCTCGACTTTTACATCAAATTTTGAGTTCCTTTTTTTCCGAGGAACTTTTTATAACATTCTAAACATATCTGCAAAATAATCATTCAAAAATACAAATTGGTTTAACAATAGGGACTAAAACTACGTGCATAATTATTTTGTAAGGATCAAAACACGCTATTTTTTTATAGGGACCAAAAATATAATTTGGTAATTTTATAGGGACCAAAAACATATTTAACCCTATAAGTGAAGAAGTATATGTTTCACAACCTCCCGATTTTGAAAATCATGAGTATCCTAACCATGTTTTAAATCTAAAACGAGCTTTGCATGGTCTCAAACAAGACCCTGTGGCTTGGTATGAGCAACTTAGTAAGTTTTTACTTGATCAAGGATACTCTAGAGGGAAGGTTGACACAACACATTTATTAAACATTAAGGAAAACATATTTTCCTCTTTCAAATTTATGTTGATGACATTATATTTGGTTCTACAAACATGCAATTGGTCAAATAGTTCTCAAAGGTAATGCAAGGAGAATTTGAAATGAGTCAAATGAGAGAGTTGACTTACTTTCTCGGACTTCAAATATAGTAACTCAATGAGGGGACATTTGTGTGTCAAACAAAATACTGCCAAGAGTTGCTTAAACAATTTATAATGGTAGACGCAAAGTCAATTGACACTCAAATTCCCACTAATAGATTCTTGGACAGAGATGAAAATGTTAAGGATTTTGACGTCAAAAGGTATAAACGTATGATCAGATCTCTCTTTTATCTTACTGCATCGAGGCTTGACATTATGTTTAGTGAGTGCATGTGTGCTCGGTATCAATCTACTCCAAGGAATCACATTTAAAAGTTGTAAAGTGAATCCATAATTGTATCTTCATGGTACATCTAAGTATGGGCTTTGGTTTCCCAAAGGTAGCGATTGTAGTTTGGTGGGTTACTCTGATTTCGATTTTGCCGGTTGCAAGTCAGAGAGGAAAAATACTAGTGGAACTTGCCACCCGTTTTCAAACTCCTTAGTTAGTTGGCATAACAAGAAGCAAGTCTTCAGTTCTTTGTCAACTGCCGAGGCGGAATACGTTGTAGCCAATATTTATTGTGCTTAAATTTTATGTCTCAAACAACAATTACTTGACTTCGATATCAATCTTGAATATATTCCGCTAATGTGCGATAATACTAGTGCGATTAACCTAACCAAAAACGCGGTGTTACACTCTCGTACTAAATATATTGAGATACATCACAATTTTCCTACGTGACCATGTTGAAAAAGGAGATACCGTTTTTGAACATGTTGATAGAAAAATCAACTTGTAGACATTTTCACTAAACCTCTTGCAACTGAGACATTTTTCAATATTCGACGAGAATTGGACATTCTCGATATCTCAAATCTTACCTAAATGTTTTGTTGCATGCACTATTTTCATTTGTTTTAACTTTTGCTAGAATTTTTCATTTCACATAAGTGCATCCTCTGTAATGCCCCGATTTATTTAATTAATTTTCGTAAATAATTATGTGATTGTATGTGTTGATTGATGAATTGATATGTTAGAGGAGCCCTTGGGTGTAGGGTAGTAGCCTTAGATATTAGAATTTAAGGTGTTGGGGATGCGTGAGCAAAAATGTAGAGTTATGGGGGTGGTAGGAGAAGTATCGAATGCCACTATTGTTTGAATTATGACTATATATGTAAATAATAGTGATAGTTATAATTAAATAATTATTTTAATTACTTTGGTTATAGTGACATAATGAAATAAATATTTGATTTAGAATGGCTAAAATAAATATTTAGTAGAAATAATATTTATTTTATTTAGTTGGAATAAGATTTAATTAGAAATAATATAAATAAATAAGAAAAGAGGGAATAGGAAGGGAACTGTCAGAACGTGGAATTGAGGAAAAAAGAAGAGAAGGAGAAATTGAGCTATGGCATAGGAAAAGAAGAACCTTCATTAGAGAAGCTTTGAAATCTATCATCTAAGGTAAAAGTGGCATTTCCACTTGTATGTGGGATTGTATGATAACATGTGGATGGGTGTTTAGTTTCTCTGTGTCTGCATTTTCTTCTTTATGCTGTGAATTATCTGATGTGTGTGATGTTGCTATTATGGTGTGTGTTTGGATGAATTATGGATGGGTGAACAATTGGGTTATGGTACATTGTTGGAAATTAGAACATGAAACTTGAGTATAGGACTTTCCATGAAAATTAGGGTTTTTGGGATATTTCAAAACTAATTTTCGTAACACATGTTTGCAGAAAACACATTTTTTTAGGGTGTAACTAGTTACATTGTCAATGAAAAGCGTAAACTGGACATTTGAGGGGGGGAGGGGGGTGTAACCGTTCACTAGTTATGGTGTAAGTGCTTACACTAGGAAGTCTTGCTCACTGTTTTTGATCAGGTTATAACTGGTTACCTGTTTTGGTGTAATCGGTTACACCTACTGTGTCAAACTTAAATAATTATTAACTTGAGTTTTGGGTGTCCGTTTGAGATGTCGTTCAAAGCGTTGAAAGCTGACGCAGTGTACTTTAATTTAAAAATAGTTTCAGTACATCGAAATGATTTAAATGTTGCGTGATGGTGTTGTATGATATGCAGTGTATATGTTATGTTGTAGTAATGTGTGTGGATGGTATGTTTTTACCTGTTATGTTACTATAATGCTTTGTTGAATGTTTTTAGTATATGTTTGGTGTTTGGTGACCAGTTTTGGTGTGGTACATTGGTTAAGGTGAATATCATTATGCATGTTGTTGTTGCATGTCATTTATGAATCATGCATCATGATGTTTGGACGGTGGTCTGTTTTTGGTGAGCCTCAATCTTATGGTGGGGATTGGATGTAAGTAACTGGTTCCAGGTGGGAATTGGTGAATCATTACCTATGGTGATGGTAACGATTTTTGGTGTGCTTTGATCCTATGGTGGGGATCAAGAGCGAGTGAACTTGAGAGTTCACATTTGGTACAACATGCATTGAGTCATGGAGTGGAGCCTCATTGCATTACATACATGTTGTATTATTATCATTTGATTGTGTGGAGTGTGAATTGTGGATGGGTGATTATGTATGTGATATTCATATGCTTACATATTATTATGCAATTTCATTATATGATTGTGATTTCTCACTGCTTCTGTTTGAATGTTGCCTTTACACGGGCATCATGCAGATAATCAGTAGTAGGAGCGTGGATGTGAGTGGAAGAGATTACTCTTCTTATTGTTTTTGTTGAGTTGGCATCTGCTCTGATATGTAACATTAAAGGGGGATAACACTTGGTTTCTTTATTCCATGTTTGGTGGAGATTACTATATGAATCTCTTATGTTTGATAATTACTTTTAATTGCATTATGTTACGATTATTTTTTGAATAATTAAACTAATCAGTTGCTTAAATGTCTTTCTATTGCTAATAAAATGTTGAATTTCAGACTTGTTTTATAATTCTTATTAATTTTTAATTCCCTTTGTGTTACATATCCTATTCCATGAGCTGGTTGAAGTTGGAGGTAGCATTCTAATTGTTTGATTATTTTAAATTACTCCAATTTTTATTTATAAATTACGTGAGGAAAATTAGGGTGTTACATAGTGGTATCCACGCAGGTCAGTCTGTGCGGCCAAGTTGTCGAGTCGGGGAGGTGTGACAGTTGAATGTTGTCGTGGTAGTATTCTAACCATTGTTGTTGTTATTGTGGTGAAACAGAAAATGGTTGGAAGAAATGATGCTGCAATTACTGCTGCTTTGCAGGATGTGCATAATCAACCTAATGCTGGGGAAACGATGAATTCCGTCATCTGGGGAAGTTTTAGAGGAACGATCTACCTACTTTTAAGGGTAGGTATGATCCTTATGGAGCGCAGGTTTGGCTTAAAGAGATTGAGAAAATCTTCCATGATATAGATTGTTTAGAAGTGCAGAAGGTACAGTTTGGTACACATATGCTGAGTTAGGAGGCTGGTGATTAGTGGGTCAACATCCGTCAAGTGCTGGAAACTGCAGGTGAAGATGTCACTTGGGCAATGTTCAGCAGAGAGATTCTGAGGAAGTATTTCCCTAAAGATGTTCGCGAGAATAAAAGGATTTAATTCCTAGAGCTGAAACAAGGGAGTTCATTTGTTACCGAGTATGCTGCCAAGTTTGTGGAACTTGCGAAGTTCTATCCTCATTACAGTGAGGCAACTACTGAGTTCTCAAAATGTGTTAAGTTTGAGAATAGTTTATGCACGGAGATCAAATAGGCGATTGGGTATCAACAGATCCAAAGGTTTCCAGAGTTGGTGAATAGCTATACGATCTACGAGGATGATAGTAAGACACGGTCAGCTCACTATAAGAGTCTGAGCGAGAAAAGAGGGAAACAACATCTGAACCGTGGGAAGCCTTACAGTGCTCCACCTAAGAAGGGTAAACAAAAGGTTGCTGATGGTAAGAGGCCAAGTGGGGGAGGTGCTCCTGCTCCTCTTAAATGTTTTAGATGTGGGGAACTGGGTCATCGCGCCAATGAATGCAAGGGTGATGTGAAGAAGTGTTTCCTGTGTGGGAAGACAGGACATCTGGATGCTTATTGCAAAGATAATATGGTGACTTGCTACAATTGTGGCAAACCATGGCACATCATTATACATTGCTAGAAGCCGAAGCAAGCGCAATATGGAGGAAAGGTGTTTGCTCTATTGAGGACTCAGACTTCCAGTTATGACAGATTGATTAGAGGTATATGTTACATTAATAATACACTTTTGATTGCTATTATTGATACTGGTGTTACTCACTTGTTTATTGTTGCTGATTGTGTGAAAAGGTTGGGCCTTGTAGTGTCCTCCATGAATATAGAGATGGTTATCGATACTCTTGCTAAGTGATCAATGACTACTTATTTAGTTTGTTTGAACTATCCTCTGTCAATTTTTGATAGAGATTTTGATGTTGATCTTATTTTCTTACCACTGAGGAATCTTGTGTTATCTTTGGAATGAACTGGTTGGAGTCTAATCATGTTCATATAAATTGTTATAACAAATCACTACAGTTTCTTGCTCCTATTGAGGAAGAGGAAGCTGGTTTCTTATTTGCTAGGAAGTTGGAAGAGCTTTTGCAAGATGAAGCTCGGGTGCTTGCGTTGTTCGCATCTTTATTTGTTAAAAGTCAAGCTGCAATTAAAGAATTGTCGGTAGTGTGTGATTTCCCATATGTGTTTCCAAATGATATTTCAGATGTGCCGCTAGAGAGAGATGTGGAGTTCTCTATTGATTTTGTTCCTGGTTCCAAACTGTTTCTATGGCACCATAGAGGATGTCAACATCAGAATTAGCAGTGTTGAAAAAGCAATTATAGGATTTGTTGGAAAAGAAATTTGTGAGACCAAGCGTGTCACCTTGGAGAGCTTCAGTGTTGTTAGTAAAGAAGAAAGAGTATGAGGTTGTGCATGGATTATCAACAATTGAATAAAGTAACGATAAAGAATAAGTATCCACTTTCAAGAATAGATGATTTGATGGACGAACTGGTAGGTGTGCGTGTTTTCAGCAAAATTGACTTAAGGTCGAGTTACCATCAGACTCGGGTGAAGGATAAGGATATTCAGAAGACGACTTTTAGAACTCGGTATGGGCACTATGAATATTTGGTGATGTTGTTCGGTGTTTCCAATGCACTTGGAGTGTTTATGGAATATATAAATCGTATATTTCATACTCATCTTGATCTATTCCAAGTCGAATGAAGAGCATGCTGAGCATTTGTGAATTATGTTGCAAGTGTTGAAAGAGAATAAGTTATATGCAAAGTTGTCAAAGTGTGAGTTTTGGTTGTAAGAGGTTAGTTTTCTTGGGCATGTTATTTCAGGTGATGGTATCGTGTGGATCTGTCCAAAGTAGATGCAGTACTACATGGGAGGCTCCTAAGACGGTTACTAAGATTTGAAGCTTTTTGGGCTTGGCTGGTTACTACCGCAGGTTTATTGAAGGTTTTTCTAAGTTAGCACTTCCATTAACTCAGCTGACTTATAAAGGTAAAGCGTTTGTGTGGGACATTCATCGCGAAAAAAGTTTCATAGAGCTAAAGAAGAGATTAACCATGGCTCCAATTCTGAGTTTGCCATATCCTAATGAATCATTTATTGTGTATTGTGATGTGTCTAAGATGGGTTTAAGCGGTGTGCTGATGCAAGACGGCAAGGTAGTGACTTATGCTTCACGAAAACTGAGGGTTCATGAGAGAAACTATCCTACTCATGATTTAGAGTTGGCTGCAGTTGTGTTTGTTTTAAAGATTTGGAGGCATTATCTTTATGGTTCCAGATTTGAAGTATTCAGTGATCACAAGAGTTTAAAATACTCGTTTGATCATAAGGAATTAAATATGAGGCAATGAAGATGGTTAGAATTTGGGAATGATTATGACTTTGGCTTGAAATATCACCCCTATAAAGCGAATGTCCTTGATGATGCGTTAAGTCGGAAGTCCTTGCATATGTATGCATTGATGGTTAAAGAGTTGGAACTTCTTGAATAGTTCAGAGACTTGAGTTTGGTCTGCGAGCTAACACCGCAAAGCGTGATGTTAGGTATGTTGAAGGTAAACAATGATTTTCTTAATAATATTAAAGAGAGTCAGAAGTTGGATTTGAAGTTTGTGGATTTGATGGTTGGGAGTAATCAAACTGAAGGGAATGATTTTGAGGTGGATAAGCAGGGTGTGTTGAAATTCCGAGGTAGGATCTGTATACCTGATAATCCTTAGTTGAAGAAGATGATTTTAGAAAAAGTCTTAGAAGTAGCTTGAGTATGCACCCAGGAGCTACTAAGATGTATCAGGATCTGAAAAAGATATTTTTGTGGCTTGGACTGAAGCGTGATGTGGCACAGTTTGCGTATGCGTGCTTGACTTACCATAAGTCAAAGGTTGAGCACTAGAAGCCTACAGGATTGATGCAACCGTTAGACATTCAAGAGTGGAAATGGGATAACATTTCAACGGACTTTGTGACAAGATTACCGAATACTCCTAGAGGGCATGATGTGATTTGGGTGGTAGTTGATAGACTGATGAAATTGACGCATTTAATTTCGATTAACATCAGTTTTCCTTTGCAGAAGTTGGCAGAGATATACATCCGAGTAATTGTAAACCTGCATGGAGCTCCATTAAGTATTATTTATGATAGATATTTGAGGTTTACATCTAAATTTTAGGAGAGTTTATAGGAGGCTTTGGATTTTAAGCTGAGGTTGAGTTCTGCCTATCATCCATAGACAAATGGTCAAACAGAGAGAACTATTCAGTCCTTGGAGGATTTGTTGAGAGCTTGTGTCCTTGAGCAAGGAGCTGCTTGGGATAGTCATCTGTCATTGATAAAGTTCACTTATAGCATTACTTTCCATTCTAGCATTAGAATGGCACCCTTTGAGGCACTGTATGGTCGGAGGTGTAGGACACCTTTGTGTTGGCATGAATCTGGTGAGAATGTAGTGCTTGGACTTGAGATTGTCCAACTGACTACTGAAAAGGTGATATTAATTTGAGAAAATATGAAAGCTTCGTAGAGTAGGAAAAAGAGTTACCAACATAAGAGAATGAAGGATCTTGAGTTTCAAGAAGCAGATCGTGTTTTCTTGAGAGTCACTCTGGTGATCGGTGTCGGGCGTGCTTTGAAATCGAGAAAGCTTACTCCTCGGTTTATCGATTCGTATCAGATTTCTGAGAGGATTAAAGTGGTTGCTTATAGGGTTGCATTGCCACCAAATCTTTCGAATTTGCATGATGTATTCCATGTCTCACAACTTCAGAAGTATATTCCAGATTTGTCTCATGTGATTCTGATGGATCGTGTGCAAGTAAGGGATAAACTTACAGTTGAAGCTTTACCTGTGACGATCGAATAACTTGAATTGAAATAATTGCGGGGCAAAGAGATTGCTCTCGTGAATGTAGTTTGAGGAGGCGTTGTTGGAGGGAACATAATGTGGGAGTTAGAGAGTGGGATGCATGAGTCATATTCGAAGTTGTTCGCATCGGGGAAATTTTCGAGGACGAAAATATTCTAAGTGAGGGAGAGTTGTAACGCCTTGATTTATTTAATTAATTTTCGTAAATAATTGTGTGATTGTATGTCTTGATTGATGATTTGATGTGTTAAAGGAACCCTTGGGTGTAGGACAATAGCTTTAGATATTAGACTTTAATGTGTTGGGGGTGCGTGAGTAAAAATGTAGAGTTATGGGGGTGGTGGGAGAAGTATCGGATGTTGCTATCATTTGAATTAGGAGTATTTATATGAATAATAGTGATAGTTATAATTAAATAATTATTTTAATTATTATGATTATAGTGACATAATGAAATAAATATTTGATTTAGAATTACTAAAATAAATATTTAGTAGAAATAATATTTATTTTATTTAGTTGGAATAAGATTTACTTATAAATAATATAAATAAATAAGAAAAGAGGGAATAGGAAGGGAACTGTCAGAACGTGGAATTGAAGAAAAAAGAAGAGAAGGAGAAGAGAGAGCTAAGGCATTGGAGAAGAAGAAACTCCATTAGAGAAGCTTGGAAATCCATCATCTAAGGTAAGGGCGGGATTTACTCTTGTATATGTGATTGTGTGATAACATGTGGGTGGGTGCTTAGTTTCTCTGTGTCTGCATTTTCTCCTTTATGTTGTGAATCATCTGATGTGTGTGATGTTGCTATTATGGTGTGTGTTTGGATGAATTATGGATGAGTGGACAATTGGGTTGTGGCATGTTGTTGGAAATTAGAACATAAAACTTGATTATAGGACTTTCCATGAAAAATTGGGGGTTTTTGGGATATTTCAAAACTAATATTCGTAACACAACTTTGCAGAAAACTGGTTTTTGAGGGTGTAACCGGTTATAGGTTTTGGTGTAAATAGTTACATTGTCAATGAAAAGCATAAACTGGACATCTTTTTGGGGGGTGTAACAAGTTAGCAGTTTTTGTGTAACCGGTTACACTAGGATGTCTTGCTCACTGTTTTGAATCAAGTTGTAACCAATTACCTGTTTTGGTGTAATTGGTTACACCTGCTGTGTCAAACTTAAATACTTCATAACTTAAGTTTCAGATGTCCGTTTGAGGTGTCGTTCAAAGCGTTGGAAAGCTGACGCATTGTACTTTAATTTAAAAACAATTTCAGTACGTAGAAATGATTTAAATATTGCATGATGGTGTTGTATGATATGCGGTGTATATGTTGTGTTGTAGTAACGTGTGTGGATGGTTTGTTGTTACCTGCTATGTTACTATAATGCTATTGTTGAATGCTTGTAGTATATGTTTGGTGTTTGGTGACCAGTTTTAGTGTGCTACATTGATTAAGGTGAATATCATTGTACATGTTGTTGTTGTTGCTTGTCATTTATGAATCCTGCATCATTGTGTTTGAACGATGGTCCGCTTTTGATGAGCCTCAATCCTATGGTGGGGATTGGGTGCGAGTAGCTGGTTCCAGGTAGGAATCGATGAAGCGTTACCTATGGTGACGATAAGGATTTCTGGTGTGCTCTGATCATATGGTGGGGATCGGGAGTGAGTGAACCTGAGAGTTCACATTTGATACCATGTGCATTGAGTCATGGAGTGGAGCCTCATTGCATTGCATGCATCTTGTATTATTATCCTTGGATTGTGTGGAGTGTGATTTATGGATGGGTGATTATGTATGTGATAATCATATGCTTACATATTATTATGTAGTTTCATTATATGATTGTGATTTCTCACCCTTTCTGTTTGAATGTTGTCTTTACATGGACATCGTGCAAATAATCCACAGTAGGAGCATAGATGTGAGGGGAAGATATTACTCTTCTTATTGCTTTTGTTGAGTCAGGCGTCTGCTCTGATATGTAACACTCGGGAGAGGGGGGAGAACGCTTGGTTTCTTTATTTCATGTTTGGTGGAGATTACTTTGTGAATCTCTTATGTCTGATAATTACTTTCAATTGTAGTATATTACGATTATGTTTTGAATAATTAAACTAATCAGTTGTTTAAATGTCTTTCCACTGCTAATAAAATGTTAAAGTTCATACTTGTTTTATAATTCTTATTAATTTTAAATTTCATTTGTGTTACATATCGTATTGCATGAGCTGGTTGTTGTTAGAGGTAGCATCCTAATTGTTTGATTGTTTTATATTACCCTGATTTTTATTTATAAATTACAAAGGGAAAATTAGGGTGTTACATCCTCCGTCTATCATCCTATGAGGTAGTACCTGTCGCAGCCAGCAAAAATTTTCGAGTCGCCATCATATTTTTTAAGAAAAATAATGATAAACCTAAAATCCTAATCCTAAGGACAGAGATTCCTACGGTTCGGGAGTCGGTTAAGTGAGGGGAAGATGTTAGGCACCCCTCACTTCCATTGTACTCAATGGGATCCTCCTTAGGATCTAGGGTATATTTGTTTGTCGTCTAACTTTTTATTTATTTACAAAAGAATCCTAAGTTTTTTATTATTGTACTCGCTAGGGTTTACAACCCTATTCCTACGTACCCTCAATTTTGAAGGATCAGAGTAACCGTAGTTCACCTCCCCTATTCCTACCCCCTAATCCTATCCCAAAACCTAATCCACTATTTATACTCTTGGATAAAGAGTTCTATCCCCAAATCTATTGTTTATACTCCTAGATAAGGAGTTGTATCCCTTAATCTATTATTTATACTCCTAGATAAGGAGTTCTATCCCTTAAATCCCGATCCATTTATTTATACTCTCGGATGAAGAGTTTTATCCCCTTATCCATTGTTTATACTCTCGGATGGAGAGTTTTATCCCTTATCCATTATTTATACTCTCGGATGGAGAGTTTTATCCCTTAATCCCTTATCCCTTGGCCTATATTTATACTCTTAGAACCTAATAGTTTTATCCCCGTATCCCATCCCTTATTTAGGCTCTCGGACCAAGAGCTCTATCCCTTGATTTTATATCCCAAAAAGAACTCCCTTTTTTATTTTTATATTTACCAACAAAGGGACAAAATTCCATAAATAAAAACCCAAAATACCATTTAGTGCTAAAGAAAATAAATCCCAAATTATTCCAAGGTGATTTCTAAATTTCCAATAATCCCAAAAACAATATTTTAATCCCCGATTAATATCTAACCTAATTACATAATTAAATTAAGTTATTAATTTAGTAATCCAAAACCCTAAACCCTATTTATAAACCCTAATTAAAAATTAACCTAATTAAACAATTAAATTAAGTAATTAATTTAATTATACAAAAAAACCATAAGATTCTATTTCTAAATCCTAATTAAAATCTAAATCCTACTTAGGTAATTAAATTAAGTTGTTAATTTAATTAATTAAAAACCCTAAACCCTAATTCTAAACCCTAATTAATACCTAATTAAATTAAGTCATTAATTTAAGTAGACAAAAAAACCCATCCTAATTAAAATTAACCTAATTACTAATTATGTTAATCATTTAATTAAATAATTAAACCAGGGGGTGCGTTTTTTACTAGAAAAGTGATTGGGCCAGCGTTTGGGGGTGTATATAGCATTGGGCGTAAAGCCCAAATGCACTCAGGGTCCATTGACGTGGGAGGGGTCTACTTGGGAGAGAGTCAGATTTGACTCTTCCTGGAGCGCATGATCATCATCAGAAGGCCATAGTGCGTAAGCTCGCATTCGTTGATCAAGCATACCAGTCTGAGTAATCAGAATGGAAGGCTCAGATCTAAAGTCATCGCTGGTATACCCTGGGGGTGTGCCCACAGAATCAGCCGAATTCCTCCCATCCTGAGGTCCTTGTACGGCCACGTGGCCACCATCCGAGGGAGCATCCAAGGGAGTATTTAAGCTCTCCTCTCTTCAGTCACTCTCATTTCTCCCTTTTCTTTTCTCTCTCTATCTTCCCCGTCTCTCTCTAACTCTCAGAGCTCTCTCCTCTCTCTAACCCTTTCCGTCGCCGGTGTGCCTTCCGGCCACCGTGCACTACCCAACTAACCGCCACCAAACCCAGATCGTCGGTTGACATTCAACCGGGATCTTCATAATCCAGGAACCCTAACCCTAAACATTCATCCAAACCCCAGAATCGTATGAACCCCAAGAATCCTAAGGGTTCTGGGAAGAACCCTAACCTACCTAGACGAACCCTAACCCTAACCTTAAGAACCCTAAACCCAAAATTTCCAGAAAACCCTGGAAACCCCAAATCGCGACATTCAACAATCAATCAACCCAAAAGCTAAGTGGTTTACCTTCTTATCCGTTCTTACTTTATTCCTCGATCTCCCTCTGATCTCTCCTCTTTTGACTTTTGCAGGTTATCAAAGGGATTCGCGCCGCTGTAGGGATTTCTGCCTCTGTTCGTCCCTTCGTCCCAAAAAAAAAACCTTTCTCTTTGTTTTCTCTTAAGTTTTTATAGCCTTAGGAATTAGGTTTTAGAAATTAGATTAGGTTTTCGTTTTAGGAAGTTTTGATGTACTTTCAATATTTTTGATCCGATTTGATTTGATCCATGTTTTAGAATTAGGGTTTGATTTGATTGTAATTGGAGATTTGATTAGATTGTATGTACAGATTCGATTGATATTTCTTATTGTGAAACTTAATGGAATTGATTTTATTTTGTAAAAAAGATTCAACTCTGATTTAGTTTTGATTCTCATATCTGCTCAGATTAGGGTTAGTAATTTGGGGAAGAAGATGACTTCTTGGTCAACTATTTTGACCAGTAATAAAAATAAAAATAATAATAATAAAATACTGATCGTACCTGGATCAGATTATTTGAAAGTGGCCAACAGTGTCTGGAATAATTGCTACTTCAGTGATGATGAGAGACAGCGGGGGGGTGTACCTGTAGGACACTCCGATGCTAAAGTCAGTGAGTGCACAACAAATACAGAGGGTGTGAGTGATAGTAAGAAGTTAACTTATCCTGACCCTCTCAAGTGAGAGGGTATTTATAGGAGACCCCCAGCGCGTGGCCAACGGTTACTTGTAACGGGTGGGACCAGCGTGTGATCCGTTCCAAGTAACTGCTAGGGCTTACGTGTAGTAATAATGACCAGCTCGTGGTCAACACCCTAGTGTAACTGTCCTTTTAATGCCATTAGTAGACGGTTACATGAAACGTATCTGCGTAGATAAGACCGTTAGTAGACTCCTCGGGAGAGAGTCTATAATGTCGAGGAGATGTGGTGGTTGTGGTTTGGACATGACCTAGTGGAGGCGAACCATGTTTCTCGAGGACCCATGAGTCAACGAGGATTAAGAGTATTCTCGCGGGGAGAAGTTAATTTGTCGAGGAGGTCCATTTCATCAGGGTGTTGTGTCTTCCTTTCCTGTTTGTCCTTAGGTGCTCGACACTGTCCAGGAGTCAGGTGCCCGACATACCTTTGGCCTTGCGTATGGCAGACGTGTGTCCTTTTCTAGGACTTTATTGGGCTTTTTCAAGTTGTATGGATTGGGCCTGTTTGATTGTAGGAAACCACGACCCAGTCCAGAACAGGAGCCCCCCAAGTCGTTGCTTTGAGGTATCAGAGTAATGACTTGAGGGTCAATAATCGTGTCGGGGAAATGCCAAGGGGTGATCCGAGGAGGATATTAGCATAGTCAAAATTTTCATGATGTTGGGCAATGATGTCTTGCGGACAATTATCATGAGGCGGGCACTGACGGCTTGCGGGCAATGAAGAGTTGCATCTGGTTGAAATGATGGGATGATGAAAGGACACGCGTGGATTTTTTGACCGGTGTCAGTGTACCACGTGTCACTAGTCATCATTGCATAGGGTGGCTGCCTAGGGTAGAGTACTCGAGTGTCGCAGGCTTCTCGAGTTCCGTGATTTATCTATAAATACTCTCTCTTTCCTTCATTTCTCATTTTTCACTCTTTCATTCAAGAATCGTTTCCTCTTCTTTCTCCATTTTCTCATCCTCCATTTGCCACCGTCAACCACCGCAAGTTCGTCGTGAACTGCCATGCTACGCCGTGCCTGAACCCTATTCCACCATTTATAAGGTATTTTCTTCAAAACTGTTGTTTTCTCTGGTATCTTCTTTAAGTTCGACTTGCTTGAAATCATTTCTCTGATGAACTGATGAAGTTCTCATGAGAAATGGAGGGATTCCTGGCAATTACGGCAGGGATCTTTGGCTGTTTCAAGAGAAAGGGTGTATGAAATTTTCTCTGCTTCCGTTTCCGTTGAATAAAATCGAGGAGCTGGATGAATATTCCGGGGACTTGTAGAAACTTTCCAGGGAGTGTGATGAATATTGCGGGGACCTGATAACGTTTTGGGTCCCCAAGAATTACTCTTTTTCGTTGATTTCACGGGGAAAGGGGCAAGATTATCCGGGAAAGCGATGAGTTTCCCGGGGACATCTGTTATTCGTCTCCGACTGGCTAGTTTGGTATGACTCGTCGAATTCACCTGTTCCCTTCTGCTTTTCAGGTTGATGGACAGATTGGCTGCTGAAGTGGCCATAGGTGAATTCGAGGAGGATAACCAAGCTGAAATCCCGATGCTCCATATGGCTTTTAGGCAAGAGCGTCCGCTTGAGGACTGGGTGTGTGATGAGGCCCTCACTATGTCGTCTGTCTTCACATTCCCCGACGAAAATGGGTTTTGCACTGTTGAGCATAGGTTGCTCGGTTCCGAGCAATCCTGGAAAGTGTACTGTCCCAACGAGGGCCAGCGTATATGTACACCTTATATGGGAATGCGCTTCCCGGTGTATGAGTTTATGTTTCAAGAGGCGGGGTAGAGGCTCCCCTTCACAGACTTCCAAGAGGGGGTCTTCAAATGGTTAAAATTGGCTCCATCACAAATCCACCCGAACTCATTGGCCTTTCTCCGGGCTTTTGAGCTCGTTTGCAAATATTTGGAGATCAGGCCAACAATATCCCTTTTCTTCTTAATTTTTCATCTGTAGCGGTCTACAACTGATGGTCGACACGGCTGGGTGTTGTTCAAACAGAATAAAGCTCTATTTCATACCTACTTGGACTCTGTTCGAGATTTCAAGTGGCGTTATTATTTTGTGAAGCCGGTCACTCCCGAGGCCATTAATTTGATCTATGATCGGGTGAATCAAGAAGTGGATGGGCTGTCTACAGAAGTGATGGTGTCAAAATTCCCCCTTTACTGGACAGAAGAGCACTACAAAGAGGGGGTAGACAAATATAAAGTGAGACATAATAAGCTCAATGTCGAGGATCACGAGGCTTATGACAAGATTGTGGAGTACGTGGAGAGTTTGAATAAAATCTCCAGCGTATCCGAGGGCGGAGAGACCTCGATAGGTGGTGATGAGCAGGTGACGAAGACCCGTCGCCTGATTAATACTCGTGTTCTGCTCGAGACTTTCTTCGATGAAGAGGCTATCGAGATTTTAGGTGGTGCAACGATCCTCGAGTTAGATTTGTCTCTTGTTCGCGTATCTTGTTTTACTAATATTTTTCTTTCTTTTTGTAGGGAAAATGGTCAAAGCTGCAGCAAGATACGCGAAGCTAAGGGCAAAAAGGGCTAGGGAAGAACAATCCCGTCCAGCCGAACAAAGTACCTCTCAGCCTGCCTCTTCTACGATAGTGCCCGAGAATGCTCCCTCTACTGCAGTGCCCAAGGGTTCCGAGCAACCTTATGCAGCGTTAACTGCACCTGTGACCTCTGAGGATCAGTCCCCGGGGGTGCAAAGGACACCTAAGCGAGCAAGGACTGCTGGGTCGCTCATTGTTGACGTGGAGGGTAGTCCTCCTCCTCCTCCTGCAAACTTTGAGGTTCCTCCGTGTTATCTCCAGCGTCGCTATTTCTCCGAGGTTGTTTGTCCTCGTGTCGCTCCTTCTGAAGTCCAGGCTTTGTTGGGGAGTACCCCGGAAGCGAGGAAGAAAATAATCATGGAGGATATGTCTGCCGTCATGCGGCTCTGTTCGGCCGCCCTCATTTTGAATGACGAGAGTTGTTCTGCATCTGAGCTTTCTCGACAGGAAGAAAGGCTTCAGGCTTTGGAGGCTGAATTGCTCGGCGTGCAGAAGGATTTGAAGGACTGCCGGGAGCTAAACAGAGAGCAAAGCGAGCAGCAAAAACAGTCGGAGAAAAAGTTGAAGGAGGCTGAGGAAGTGGCGAAGGGCTACCTTGTTCGGATCACTGCGTTGGAAGGGGAAGAATGACGTCTCAAGGACAGGATAGCTGAACTAGAAGAGGCTATTCGGCCAGCCGAGAATGAAACCGAAGAGGATAAACTATTGACTTCTCGAGCAGCCCTGATAACCAAGCTCAGGGAAGTCGAGAAGGATCTTCGGTTGGCTAAAGATGATGCTCTAGAGTTTGCAGATGTCGGGTTCCAGAACGCTGTGGCGCAACTGAAACTCCTGAATCCAGACCTTGTAATCGATGGAGCCGATTCTAAGTTTGAGGTGGTCGACGACCAGATTGTGTTGCCCGGACAAACAGTACACGCTGATGGGGGAAGCGGGGAGCAGGAGAATCCCAAGGCAGTTGATGCTGCTGCGGATTGATAGTGTAGTCAGTTTGGCCTGCGTGCCAATTTTTTGTATTGATTGGCCTGCGTGCCGAATTTGTTGATTTGCCCGGCCTAAGGGTCAGTGCTTTATGTAATATTTTGACAATGGGCTTGCCCGATATAGAATTTCCATTTTGCCTCTTTATCTGCTCTGTGTGTGGTATTTTAATTATTTTTATCTAAGTTATTTTGAAATTGCTGGATACTTGGGAGTTTGCTCGACTCTAGTGATCCTCGACTGCGAAGAGAGCTGGTCGAGCGGTCAGGGGTTATACCCCGACCTTCAATGAAGCTAAGAGGTCAATCGAGGTCTTAGTTTCATGGCGTGAACTTCCCATCGCGAGCTGGGTGTTCTGCCTACAAGGTACGTCGATGACGGAGCTCGATAGAGTACTCCTCACCGGGCCAAAAGTTCGACGCACACACAATGTGACTTTTGACCTTTGTTATTATATAGAGGTGTCATCTCGCACCATGGCACGCTCCCCGTAACGGTAACTTTTGTATAGTTACATGCAGTGTTCAACTGTAATATTGTTTAAGCTTCTCAACATTCCATGGTCGAGCAAGTTGTTCACCTTGGAGGTTTTCGAGGTAATAAGCACCTGTCCCCGTCTTTGAAATGACGCGGTAGGGGCCCTCCCAATTTGCGGTCAGCTTTCCTT
The DNA here is from genome assembly GCA_022829125.1 of Lathyrus tuberosus. NCBI lineage: Eukaryota > Viridiplantae > Streptophyta > Magnoliopsida > Fabales > Fabaceae > Lathyrus > Lathyrus tuberosus. Next base: position 6,554,816 of record JALAZF010000261.1, on the reverse strand, counting down.
TACGTGAATTTTTCTGATTTCGCCATAAGACAAGACTGCCTACTTGGAAATCTCGTTTGATGACTTTGTCATTATAACACAAAGTTATTTTTTGTTTTAAAGAGGCTTCTCGGAGGGATGCGCCCGTCCTTATTTCTTCGACTAGGTCGAGTTCTTTGCGAAGGGCTTCGTTGTTCGCTTCTTTGTCAAGAGGAGCTTCTGTCCTTCTCGACGGTTCCCTGATTTCCATGAGGATTACTGCCTCGGTTCCATATGTTAACTAGAACGGGGTCTCCCCGGTCGTGGAATGAGGGGTAGTCCGATATGCCCAGAGGACGCTGTGTAACTCCTCGACCCACCGTTGTTTGGCTTTGCCGAGTCGTCGTTTGAGTCCTCGGAGTATTACTTTGTTTGCTGCTTCAGCTTGCCCGTTGGTTTGTGGGTGTTAGACTGACGTAAAATGTTGTTTCGTACCCAGTTTGGCAACGAAGTCTTGGAAGTTTCCATCAGTGAACTGTGTCCCATTGTCCGTGACAATGGCCTGAGGCACGCCGAATCGGGCGAGTATATTTCTCTTGTAAAAACGTAATATGTTTAGAGCAGTGATCTTGGCTAATGCTTCTGCCTCGATCCACTTTGTGAAGTAATCTACCCCGACGATGAGGTACTTATTTTGATATGATCCTACGACAAAGGGTCCGAGGATATCCATTCCCCACCACGCAGAGGGCCACGGGGATGTCAATGATTTAAGTTCGTTTGGAGGAGCGAGGTGCATGTCCGCGTGCCTCTGACAACGGTCACACTTTTTAACGCGTTCCTTTGCGTCTTGTTGCATAGTGGGCCAGTAATATCCTGCTCGGATAGCTTTTCGAGCCAAGGATCTTCCACCTAGATGTTGTGCGTTGATTCCTTCATGTATTTCCTGGAGAATCTCGGAAACTTTATTTTCCTCGACGCACCGGAGTAGAGGGATGGAGAATCCTCGACGATATAGCTTACCGTCGACTATGGTGTATGCACATGCCCGCCTCCTAACTATCCCAGCTTCTTTAGGGTTGTCGGGCAGTATGCCCGTCATCAGGTATTCGTAAATTAGAGTCATCCAACAGTTTGCGTCCCCGATAACGTTCACCTCGGTGGTCGAAGTTGGTTTGTTGATGCTCGAATGGGTCAGTATTTCTTGGATCACTGATTTGTTCCCTCCTTTCTTCTTAGTGCTCGCTAGCTTGGAGAGCACGTCTGCTCGAGTGTTATGCTCGCGCGGGATGTGAGCCACCTCCGCGGAGACAAATTTCTTCAACTTTTCTTGCACCAAGGTTAGGTATTCAATGAGACTATCATTTTTGGCCTGAAATTCTCCCCTAACTTGTGATGCTACGAGCTGAGAGTCCGTAAAGATTTTGACTTCTTTTGCGCCAAGGTCTTCCGCAAGTCGAAGTCCTGTGAGAAAAGCCTCATACTCGGCTTGGTTATTTTACGTTTTGAAAGATAGCTCTAGTGAGACTTCTATCAAGATGCCTTCCTCGTTTTCGACGATAATGCCGGCCCCGCTGCCCTTTGCACTGGAGGGTCCGTCGACGTAAATCGTCCATTTTTGGGAGCCATTGGTCGAGGATTCGGGGACTGTCATTTCCGCTACGAAGTCGGCCAGTACCTGAGCCTTCAAGGCTTTTTTCCCTTCGTACCGAATGTCGAACTCGGATAGCTCGAGAGACCACCGGAGCATTCTCCCCGCCATGTCTGGCCGACTAAGGAGCTGTCTGATAGGCTGCTCAGTTCTTACCACAATTGTGTGGGCCAGGAAGTAATGGTGTAGTCTTCTGGCTGCAGTTATGAGGGCCAAGGCGACTTTTTCAATCTGTTGATATCTTAGCTCGGGACCCTGAAAAGCTTTGCTCATGAAATAAATCGGTTTTTGTCTGTCGGGGGTCTCCCGTATGAGGACAGCACTTACCGCTTCGCTGGCGATGGACAGGTACAAGAAAAGTGTTTCCCCGTCACCTGGTCGGGACAAGATCGGGGGTTGTGATAAGACTTGTTTTAGATGGAGGAGGGCTTGTTCGCATTCTTCACTCCATTCAAATGTTGCTTTCTGTCGAAGAAGTTTGAAAAACGGGAGTGCGTATTGGGTAGATTTAGCGACAAAATGAGAGAGAGCAGTGAACATCCCGTTAAGTGACTGTATCGACCTCTTTGAGTTCGGAGTAGGAATCTCGGAAAAGGCCTTACATTTGTCGGGATTCGCTTCAATTCCTCTCTCTGTAAGGTAAAAGCCGAGGAATTTCCCTGCTCGAACTCCGAAAGTGCACTTGTCGGGGTTGAATCTCATGCGACATTTCCTCGCTGTGTCGAACACCCTTTTAAGATGAGCAGCGTGGTCGACTTCTTCTGTGGATTTGACGATCATGTCGTCCATATAGACTTCGAGCATGTCACCAATTTCTGCTCGGAAGACCTTGTTCATCATTCGTTGGTAGGTGGCGCCAGCATTCTTCAGACCAAAGGGCATTACATTATAATAGTAATTGCTCGATTCAGTCATAAAAGTCGTATGCTTTCTGTTGGCCTCATCCATGGGAATTTGGTTATATCCCGAATAAGCGTCAATGAAAGATGACAGTTTAAATCCTACAGAGTTGTCGACCAATCGGTCGATGTTAGGCAATGGGTAAGAGTCTTTCGGGCATGCCCGATTAAGATCCGTGTAGTCAATGCACATCCTCCATTTTCCATTAGATTTTTTAACAAGTACAACATTGGACAACCAAGTGGTGTACCTGGCCTCCGAAATAAAGTTTGCCTCTAGGAGGTCTTTTACAGCTTTTTCAGCAGCCTCCATTTTTTCTAGAGACTGCCTACGCCTACGTTGAACTGCAGCCCTAGCGTTTGGATCTATGGTCAGTTGGTGACAGGCCACTTGAGGATCTAATCCGGGCATTTCCGAAGCGCTCCAGGCGAACAAATCTGCATTCTCTCGGAGACATGCCTTCGGGTGCCTCCTTGCTAGGTCGGGAGTCCATGGCCGATCTTCACGGTTCGCTTTGGGTCGTCGCCAAGAGGGATCAGCTCGAAATCTCCGTCTGGATGGGGCGCGCTGGGTAGAGAGGCTGCCCGTTGACTTCAACTGGGAGGTCTTTGCCTGCAACTTCTTCTTGTTCCTCGGAGAACCTGCTATCAAGGTCGACCGCGCTGACCGGCGGCAGTGGCACCTGTGCGACATCTGAAGCTGCCCTTTTGGGGTGGACGCCACCGATGACTCTTAGACCTTTGATCGCTGCATCGAAACATCTTCTAGCTGCTTCTATATCCCCGTGCAGGGTTACCACACGTCCTTGAGGCGTATAATACTTCATTTTTAGGTGGACAGTGGATGGTACAGCTGTTATTTTAGCCAAAGTGGTTCTTCCCAAGATGCAGTTGTAGAGAGAAGGACAGTCGACCACTAGGAAACGCGTCTTCGCCTGTCGAGCTATTTCACCTGCTCCGAATGTGACCAACAATTCTACATAGCCTCGAGGTCTAGTAGACACGCCGTTGAAGCCTTGTAGATCGGATCCCACATATGGGGACAAGTGATGCCTTGTTAGTTGGAGAGTGTCGAAGAGGTGAGTGTACATGATGTCCACTGAGCTTCCCTGATTGACCAAAATCTGATGCACATCAAAGTTGGCCATTTGTGCCCGAATTAGGAGGGGTATATTAGCATTTGGGGATCCCCCTGGTAATTCCTCGAGATAGAAACTTATAGGGCATGATTTTCCATAAGATAAGCTGAGAGTTGGGTCTCGAGGAGTGGATGTCCTTAGTTTGTCGAACTTCCTCTTTATTGAACCGACGGTCACTCGTTCAGGATTTCCGCCTGATATGACTAGGGCTTGGGGGAAATTTTCCCAAGTAATGCGAACACTTACTAGTTCTTCCGCCGGGAAGCTCTTCCACATGTTTCGAACAGCTTCGGCATCGCTAACGTTTCCTTGGAAACCGAAGTCTTCAGGTTGTGTGATGCTTAGGGCAACCTGCAGTTTCCCGGTGTCCGGATGGTTTGACTCCTCGGTATTCAGAGCTTCTTCGCCGGTGGGACGAGGAGCCTCATCTTGTTTGGCGTACTTTTTCAGGTGGCCCTCTTTAATCAACATTTCGATTGCGTCCTTTAGGTGGATGCAATCCTCAATAACATGTCCGTGACTGCGATGGAACCGGCAGTATTTGGATTTATCAGTATTTGGTTTGGGAGCTGTTGGTTTTGGGAAGCTGATTCCCTCTTTCACGAACTCCGAATTTGCACATTCACTGAAAATGCGTGCACGGGACACGTTTGGTGGAGTGTAATCTTTGAAAAGATCGGCAGGTCCTCGAGATTCCCGGGACTCTTTATGCCGATTTTCTTTTTTCCTCTCCCCGCCTCGTCTAGGTGGAGGGGAATCTTCTCTTCTCTTATCCCCTCCTCGTCTAGGTGTGGGGGAGTCTTCCCTGTTCCGGCCGCGGGGGCCTTCTCTGCTTCTTAAATCAAGGGCAATCTGGGCGGCTTCTGCTTCTTCGAACTCGATTTGTGATTGAGCTCGTTCGAGGAATCCTTCGAAGCTGCGAGGACGGTGTAATCCGACAGATTCCGCGAACTTGGAACTAACCCGCAGTCCTTTGATGATGAGATATAATTTTATATGGTCGGCCGTGTGGACCTCGACCGCTTCTTTGTTGAATCTCTCTATGTAGCTCCGGAGAGATTCTTTCTTATCTTGGAAGATGGCCTCCAAGGATGATATAGTTTTTGGATGCCTTCGAGAAGCCGTAAAATGCTTCCTGAAATGTTCCCTCAGAGCTTTCCAGGACGCTATAGATTCAGGTGCCAGGTTTTTGTACCAAGCCATAGCCCCTTTTCAAAGAGTCTTAGGGAATAGCCGACATTTTATAGCGCCGAAGACGTTTCTAAAGTCGAGAAGAGCCTCGAAGCTCTCGACATGGTCGTCTGGATCAGATGTCCCATCGTACCTCCCCAAGGATGGAGGTCTCTCCAAGCCTTTAGGAATAGGGGCTTCCATTATTTGTCTGGATAGGGGAGTCCGGTAGTCTTCATAATCGCTATCTCCTGGGGATATAGAAGGAGAAATATGACCCCGAACATAGTGACGTCTCGAGGAGTTTTCTTTGTGACGGACTCTTGGCTCCTTGACATAAGGCTTGCTCTTCTTAATCTTCAAGGGACGAGTGGCCACTTTTGGTGGCGGGGAGCGATGGCGCTTCAGTGGATGCTCGGTCTGGTTATGCTCCAAACGTGGCCTGCGACCTTTATTTACTGGGGAGGGGCTGCGAGATTCCACTAGAGAGAGTGAATGTCCGGGATAAGGAGGTGGTCGGTGCTTTCGCTGGGAAGATCAACCACGGCCCTTTTCTAGCTTCTCAATCCGTAAGTTTTGGTTGAAGATCATTTGATTGGTCTGATTGACCAATGCAAACAAAGCAGCAGTGCTCAGATCTGCATTTGGTGGTGGATCCACGAGATGATATGTGGGCTGGAGGATTGCTTCCTATGCATCTTGTTGAGCAGTCTCGTATTCTACCTTATCGGAAGACGGGGAAGCGGTGACTCCATTTCTGACATCATTCTCCACGACGCGCTGAAGAGCATTGTTGTTGCCATGGGCGTTACCACCAAGTTGTGCGATGACATTATCTATGGCTTGATTCGTGGACGGGTTGGCCATTGCTGGTAGTTGAATGAGGAAACTTTGGTTTATCGCAAAGGAAAAACGGGGAAGTTTATGAAATTTCCCACAGACGGCGCCACTGATCGTACCTGGATCAGATTATTTGAAAGTGGCCAACAGTGTCTGGAATAATTTCTACTTCAGTGATGATGAGAGACAGCGGGGGGTGTACCTGTAGGACACTCTGATGCTTAAGTCAGTGAGTGCACAACAAATACAGAGGGTGTGAATGATAGTAAAAAGTTAACTTATCCTGACCCTCTCAAGTGAGAGGGTATTTATAGGAGACCCCCAGCGCGTGGCCAACGGTTACTTGCAATGGGTGGGACCAGCGTGTGACCCGTTCCAAGTAACTGCTAGGGCTTACGTGTAGTAATAATGACCAGCTCGTGGTCAAAACCCTAGTGTAACCGTCCTTTTAATGCCATTAGTAAACGGTTACATGAAACGTATTTGCGTAGATAAGACCGTTAATAGACTCCTCGGGGGAGAGTCTACAATGTCGAGGAGATGTGGTGGTTGTGGTTTGGACATGACCTAGTGGAGGCGAACCATGTTTGTTGAGGACCCATGAGTCAACGGGGATTGGGAGTATTCTCGCGGGGAGAAGTTAATCTGTCGAAGAGGTCCATTTCATCAGGGTGTTGTGTCTTCCTTTCCTGTTTGTCCTCAGGTGCTCGACACTGTCCAGGAGTCAGGTGCCCGACATACCTTTGGCCTTGCGTATGGCAGACGTGTGTCCTTTTCTAGGACTTTATTGGACTTCTTCAAGTTGTATGGATTGGGCCTGTTTGATTGTAGGAAACCACGGCCCAGTCCAGAACAAATACAATAAGAGATAATTTTATGAACATTAACCAAAAAATCGTAAATCCTATTGTTAACATAACAACAGTATGCTTAGTAAATAATAATAAAAATAATAAGAATAAGAATAATAAACATCGCATTAATAAATCAGCAACTATAAAATAAAATAATAATAAATAAAAATCATAAAAAACTTGATATTTATAGCTATATCACTAAAGAGAGAACTCTAATTACTAAATGAAAAATATCCTTAATTTCTAAAAATCAAATAGTCTTAATGACCCTTAAAGCCAATAAAAATCTCTTAAAAATGATCCAAAAATAAAACTTATTATCTAATAAATTTTATTATTAAAATATTGACTCTAAAATAAACCTAATTAATTCTAAAAACCTTTCTTAATACTTTAGAAATAATTAACCATAAAACTAGAATTCTAATTACTAGCTGATATATACAAAAAAACTAAAACCCTTAATTGCTAACCCAAGAACCCCTTATATAGAACCAAACCCAAAATGTACCCAGGAGCCCAATTACCTATAAACGATACCCCCCGGTAGCACAAAGAAATTCCAAAAAAGAAAAAAACACTGGTCAAAATTTAGGGTACTACAGCTGCCCCTATTTAATCGTCTTCGAATAAGAAGGATGATGTCGATGAGCCTTCCTCCTTTTGAGGAGGAGATGATTAAATATAAGAAGGACCCTAATTTTGACCGCAGAACCCGATAGGTGCTAAGTTGATATCCCAAAATCCCTGGTAATAGACCCCTGAAGAAATACCGGATTGAACCCCTTGAAAAACCCTTTTTTAGTGGAACCCCTTGATAACTCCTTTGATAAAATCCCTTGATGTTTAAATAAAAATCCCTTGACAAAATTTCCTGATAAAAATCCCTTGGTGAAATCCCTTTGGTAAATCCCTTTGGTGATTATAAACCCTATGCATGTATGCATGTTTGTGTATATACGTGCATGTATGCGTGCTCTTATGTATGATGCATTATTTTGGCTAACGCCTCTTTTATGATATGCAGTGCATGTCTTTGTCTGAAATAATACTTTTCATAACGTCCTGACTCCCTAACCCTTGAAACCTTGATAATTTGTAGTAAGCCATGATATCCTTGATTCCTGTTTAACATGCCGTTAAAGAACCTCCCGTGTCAGTTAGAGTGTAACGTATATTCCTGTCAGTGTATAGACCCTATATCCTGCTTTGGGCGAATATGATCCCTTTGATGATTCCAAAAACCGAAGTAAAATCCATTTCCCTTTTCAAAGCTTTTATTTATACCCGATATTTCCATGCATTATTTCACAATTAATCGACACCTTGTAATCAAGCAGAATAATTTAGGAGGCAAAGAAATATGTTTGGAAAGCAAATTTTACTGAGAATTGGCCCGAAAATGGGCAATGATAAGTAAGGAGGGTAATTCTCATAAGGAGATATTACCGTAAATCCAGAAAAATGTAAAATGGCAATAAGAAAACAAATTTATTTATGTTCCTATTAAATTTAACACCAGCTAATATCCCTAAGACTCCAAGATCACGACACTTCGCTTCTGAAGATGACGGCTGGAATGATCGTTCCCTTCTGAATTCCTGTTACGGGGCGACTTGAGTGTTTTCAGTCATATGCCTTTTGGATATCCCTAACTTTTACCTGGACCACTCTTTTTAGAGTCTTAGTCTACCAGGATGATATACCATTTTTTTTTACTAAGCCGCCCTTTAGGGTTTTCGACTTGTCGGGTATCATTTTTATCCAAGTCCCTAATTTTTTCCTGGATTGCTCTTTCGAGTTTTGAATCCACCGGGATGCCCTAATTTTTGCCTAAGTCGCCCTTTAGGGTTTTCGACTTAGCGGGCTTTTATCCTTTTTTTCTAGGCATATCATTTTTTACTGAATCGGAGTTCACCGGTCACGGTAAATCTGCTCCATCCACGGTTGTTAATATTAGTGCTCCGCCAGAGGAGGCACTCTTCACGACATATGGCCCTTCATAGGGTGGGGTCTATTTGACGTGGTGGCCTTTATGGATGGGTAATATTTTCCTTAACCCCAAGTCTCCCTCTTCGCGTAGGCGTGGACGAATTTCTTTGTGTAACGCTCTCTTAATTCCCCGTGGATATAACTGCCCACAGCCACACGTTTCCCTTATACGAGATTTAGCTGATCGAGCCTAGTTTGCACCCATTATGCCTTATCCAGTTTAGCTTCCTTTAAGATCCTAGATGATGAATTTTCACCCCAATTGATAGCCCCTCTTTGAAGCCTATATCCTTATGCAAATGAGGTTTCCATCGAGATCCAGGTCCCGGTCCTTCATAGGAGTCTGAAGTTTCACAATCCATTGGATTCTCAAGTATTGTTAAGTACATTATGAGTGGTCTCCTTGAGACTGGTAGCACCAATATAGGTGGCTTTCATTTTGTCCTTTATTCCCTTTTGACTGACCACGGATCCTGATATTTTCCAGATCTGATTCCATAGGTACACCTTGGGGGCTTTAGTCGTAACTTGAATTTCCTTAACTGATCCAACAACTTTTGCAAGTTAGTTATGTGATCTTCTTCCTTTTGTGACTTGGTAATCGTATCATCCGTATGAACCTCTATCTCTTTATGCCCCATATTACCATAGTCCTTTGATAAGTTACTCCTACGTTTTTTAACCCAACAGGCGTGACCTTGTGACCAAAAGTCGAATTGCTTCTTGACTTCTTCCTTGATCTGGAGGATCATATTTGATCTAGTCTTCCTCAGCTTTTGCTTGATTGGCGTGCATTCTAGTTTGAGTAGTGGTTTGTGCTTGACGATGCTTGTATCAAGTCCTGGCGTATCTTGGTATGACCCTGCAAACACGTCAGAGTATCCTTGCAATAGCTCGATCAACCTTTCCTTTATATCCTTATTCGGAGAAGCACCGACTTTGACCTCTTTCCTTAGTTCCCAGATTGATCACATCCACTGGTTTCGGATGAGGTTGTATTTCCTTGTCCTCTTGCCTCAACAGCCTGACTAACTCTTCGGGAAGCTCACACTCGTCCTCATCAACCTATTCCGCTTGGTTAATCGGTAATTCGAAGTCATTCGAGATTATAGTGGTGTCATTTTTAATAGGTTCATTTTTGAATTTGCATGAGGAAGATTTTTTTATTAGTATCCCTTTTTGGAATGAAGTGCTAGAAATGAAAATATTGAAAGAATGTATATTGCCATTTTGAAAAAACTGAGAATGAAAGAAAAAGATCTTGATTGAAAAAAAAATGCAATTTTATTGATAGAGATAATCCAGTGAAATAAAAGGTGGCCCTACAAAGCTTTGTCCACTTGCCTTGGGCATAGCAAGGGACTTATTATTATTTTAAGTAAAAAGTAAATTACTTCGAAACAAAAATCATCTCAGAAATCCTGATGGTTCTCCAATTGTCGAAATAAGGCATTCTTTTCTTCTTCTTCCATTAAGGCCACATGATCCCAAATTCCAAATCCCACACCATGGAAACCGCCTTCTAATCCTTCATTAGCCGGTTTGTAATCCAGCCCAAACAAATCCTTCTCCTCAGGTGACGCCCATTGTTTGCCCCAGTTTATTATGTCTCCCTTATTAATAAGGAATTCATCCCCCATCCTTTCCATGGCATTGACTATTGCCCCAATGTGCCCTAGTAATGCATTATCTCCCAGATTTGGACCTTCAGGGTCTACAACACTGGCATCATTTTTCTTTGTTTTGTTTTTGGGATACCTTTTATTGTTATGTTGGTCGGAGGATGACTGCCCAATCTTTCATGTCTTCAAATCGTTCTCAACCCTCTCTCCAATGATAACCAAATCAGTAAATCCTGTTGAGACTGCCCCAATCATCCTTTTGTAGTATGTTCCTTGCAGGGTATCCATAAACATATCCACAAGTTCACTTTCTAATAATGGAGGTTGCACACGAGAAGCTAGTTTCCTCCATCTTTGGGCATATTCTTTGAAGGACTCATTCCCTTTTTGAGACATGTTTTGCAAGTGCGTGCGGTTAGGAGCCATGTCCACGTTGTACCGATAATGCTTCAGAAAGGCGCTTGCAAGGTCTTCCCAAGTCTTAATGTGAATCCTCTCCAATTGCATGTACCAGTCCAAGGATGCCCCACTAAGGCTGTCTTGGAAAATGTGTATCATCAGCTTCTTATTAGTAGCATGGGCACCCATTTTTCGAGCAAACATCCTAAGGTGATTCTTAGGACAACTGACACCCTTGTATTTCTCGAAGTTCAGAGCCTTAAACTTGGGAGGTATGACCAGATCCGGCACCAGACACATTTCCAAGGCATCCACTCCAAAAATTTTGACTCCCTCCACGACCTTCAACCTTTCCTCAAGTGATTTATACTTATCAGTAGCCCCTATACTTTCGTTAACAGTGGTTCCTTTATTTTCGAGGGCCACTTGTCTTGGATTTTCACCTTGGTATTGGAGGTTCCAATCTGCGTGATCCTCACGCGGAATAGGTATGTAAGTAGTACAAGCTGCCCCACTGGAATTAGGTGTAGAGACGGTTCCCTCGAGAGGTTGGTCAACAGTTTTGTGCTTAGCAGTTTCGGTCTCCTCACGTTCCAGATCATGGACAAACCCTAGTAGGGGTTATTGTATTCAACATGGGGGGTAGGAGTAGGAACCTTCCTTTGACGACTTGACTCGGTTCCTCTGGCTATCAAATTCTGGATGGCAAGTGTCAGTTGATCAATCTGGCTTTTCATACCTTCCACATTCTCCTTAACAGTATCCATTTATCCTCTTAGAGTAACCAACTCCTTCTCCATCTGATCCATAGCTTTCCTTTGGTACGCTCGAGTGCGAGGTCGGGAAATCAGATTGTTATGCTCAACGACTCTGAGACAAATTTTGTAAAAGAAAATGATTTTTTTTATTCCTTTTTCCTTATTTTGAATGCATGTTGATGATGAATGTATGAATATGCATGATGTATGCTAAATAATTTTAAAATTTTATTTGGGGGGAATTCCAAAATCCATTGTAGTTAGAGATGAATATATCTAAAGGATGAAACCCATACACATAGAATATAAAATCCAAATCCATTAGCCAATCCCAAATCCAAAATGCCTTCCAAACTTATAACAATAATTCCTCGGGAATAACCCATAACAATCCCAAAAATGGAAAATCCTGAACTTAAGAAGGCGTAAACTACATAGATGCCCCCAATGCCTTCTTCAAATGAGCTTTAAACTCCTCCAAGTATCCTTTCTTGAGCCCTTGCACTTCCCTATCCTCATTGTGCTGAGATAATAGATCCTCAACAGGCACAGCTAAGTCTTTAGGCTTGACCCTTTTCCCCTATTCTGTTTTTCTTTCCTTTTTCCTTTTTTTTTCCTTTTTTCTTTTTTCCTTTTTTTTTCCTTTCCTTTTTTTTGCCCCCATGCCCCTTGTAAGGTTTTTCCCTCTCCTTGTAAATCCAGGTAGTCCCAATTGTTCCAGCGTAAGAGCTAGTTGAAAATCCTTGAGGAGGAAGTCACATAGAGGAGGATCCTAAGATTGCGCAAAAGCAATTACGGCCCCCACCTTCATAGGGATCCCTAAGAGATCGAGGATCCTTCCATACTTGTGTGTAAACATCCTTTGAGAAAATTTTGGCATTGAGTCTTAAAGGCCTTTGAGACTTTGTAAATCAGCACTTAGCATTCTGATGCGTAGGATAACCCTTTTATTTGAATCCATCTTTCCAGTGTTCCTACAACACATCTTGAAATTCCCCAAAAAAATGCATATATGCAACAAAAAAATAGTTTTTAAATGCATGATGACATGGACATTTTTTGTTTTTTTTTATTAAGTTTTTTTATTTGGTTAAGGAAGGGTGAAATGCAAGCATGACCCTAACAAGGTAGGCTCCCTATGATAGGTTAGATCTATGTCTTGTCTACCCAATCCCCTCACTTGTAGGATATAAAGTTTAGACAGCGTAACAACCCTAGAATGTACAGGCTGTACCCTTGTTTTACCATGAGAAAGAGCAAGTCTTCCTACGGTAAACCTTCGGGATAAGTCTCATCTGGGTAGGACCCTAGTAACAGCCCTTGAGGGTTGAATACATAGGGTCTCCACGAGTTGGCAAGGGGTAGGCTAAAAGTTCTTAGAGTCTCAGACCACATCCAAATCATCCTCTACGTTAGGGGCTAGCCCTTTCATGAGGACACCTTTGGAAGGATCTATTCTGAGTGTGGCATCAATGAATTGTTGGGGATGTCACATCCCCCCAAAACATTTCCGTTCCACGTCCTAATCTAGGGTTATACTCCAAGCTTGGGCTTTAGCTTCACACATCATATGCCCTAATCCAATGCATGATGACAAAATAAAACAAAAGGGTCAAATATAATAAATAAACAAATATATAAAATAAAACCTGAGAATAAAAGAAAAAAAACACAAAACCATAAACACCCAAGACAAACAAACAAAACCCTAAAGCCTAAAGTTAGGAGGGACTCTCTTTAGGGAGGACTTCCCCAGCAGAGTCGCCAGCTGTCGTGGCCAGCAAAAGTTTTCGAGTCGCCATCATATTTTTTAAGGAAAATAATGATAAACCTAAAATCCTAATCCTAAGGACAGAGATTCCTACGGTTCGGGAGTCGTTTAAGTGAGGGGAAGGTGTTAGGCACCCCTCACTTCCATTGTACTCAATGGGATCCTCCTTAGGTTCTAGGGTATTTTTGTTTGCCGTCTAACTTTTTATTTATTTACAAAAGAATCCTACGTACCCTCAATTTTGAAGGATCAGAGTAACCGTAGTTCACCTCCCCTATTCCTATCCCCTAATCCTATCCCAAAACCTAATCCACTATTTATACTCTTGGATAAAGAGTTCTATCCTCAAATCTATTGTTTATACTCCTAAATAAGGAGTTGTATCCCTTAATATATTATTTATACTCTTAGATAAAGCGTTTTATCCCTTAAATCCCGATCCATTTATTTATACTCTCGGAGGAAGAGTTTTATCCCCTTATCCATTGTTTATACTCTCGGATGGAGAGTTCTATCCCTTATCCATTATTTATACTCTCAGATGGAGAGTTTTATCCCTTAATCCCTTATCCCTTGACCTATATTTATACTCTTGGAACCTAAGAGTTGTATCCCTATATCCCATCCCTTATTTAGGCTCTCGGACCAAGAGCTCTATCCCTTGATTTTATATCCCAAAAAGAACTCCCTTTTTTATTTTTATATTTACCAACAAAGGGACAAAATTCCATAAATAAAAACCCAAAATACCATTTAGTGCTAAAGAAAATAAATCCCAAATTATTCCAAGATGATTTCTAAATTTCCAATAATCCCAAAAACAATATTTTAATCCCCGAATAATATCTAACCTAATTACATAATTAAATTAAGTTTTTAATTTAATTATCCAAAACCCTAAACCCTATTTATAAACCCTAATTAAAAATTAACCTAATTAAACAATTAAATTAAGTAATTAATTTAATTATACAAAAAAACCATAAGATCCTATTTCTAAATCCTAATTAAAATCTAAATCCTACTTAGGTAATTAAATTAAGTTGTTAATTTAATTAATTAAAAACCCTAAACCCTAATTCTAAACCCTAATTAATACCTAATTAAATTAAGCCATTAATTTAATTAGACAAAAAAACCCATAAACTCCTATTGCTAAATCCTAATTAAAATTAACCTAATTACTAATTATGTTAATAATTTAATTAAATTATAAAACTAGGGGGTGCGTTTTTTACTAGAAAAGTGATTGGGCCAGCGTTTGGGGGTGTAGATAGCATTGGGCGTAAAGCCCAAATGCACTTAGGGTCCATTGACGTGGGAGGGGTCTACGTGGGAGAGAATCAGATTTGACTCTTCCTAGAGCGCATGATCATCATCAGAAGGCCATAGTGCGTAAGCTCGCATTCGTTGATTAAGCATACCAGTCTGAGTAATCAGAATGGAAGGCTCAGATCTAAAGTCGTCGCTGGTATACCCTGGGGGTGTGTCCACATAACCAGCCGAATTCCTCCCATCCTGAGGTCCTTGTACGACCACGTGGCCACCATCCGAGGGAGCATCCAAGGGAGTATTTAAGCCATAGTTTTAAAAACCTGACCGGACCGGCCGGTCGGATCGGTTGGACCGGGAACCGGCCAGGTAACCGGTCGGGTTCGCTTGCTGGATCGGCCATGTCGTCGAACCGGTGAGAACCGGTGCGAACCGGGAAAACCGGCGGTTTTCGCAAACCGGCGGTTCAACTGCATATTTTAAAAAAAAAAGAAATTATTATTTTTTTTAATTTTTTTTTATAATTTTTTTTATAATTTTTTTTTTAAAATTTTTTTTAAAATTTTTTTTAAATTTTTTTTACTCAAATACATAGGAACTTTTCTTCAAGAATAATAGTAATCACTCATTTAATTCAAGTGATACACAAATTAAGTTTTGTAATATCCACAAAACTATTTTTACTATTTTGTATTTATATTGATTGAAAAACCATCCTACAAATATTTGTATAGAAATTTAAGAACACAAATTAAGAAACTAAATATAATATAATTTTAGACTTAACTGATTTTCATTATATATATATATATATATATATATATATATATATATATATATATATATATAGACTTGGAAAATTTATTATTTAAAATAATGTTAATATTTGTATTGTTTTAATTATTAACATTAAAACTATGAATTTAAATTAGACTCTGTTTAAAATTTACAATTAGACTCTTTTAAAATTTGAATTTAAATTATGAACCTGTGAATTTATGATATGATCTTTTCAAAAAATTTAAGTGCTAGTTATAGTTTTTAGAGACTGAATCATCCGGTTCGACCGGTTTTACCGGTTTTATACCTATTATAATGACAGGTTTATTCAACCGAGTTATCCGGTTTAATCCGGTTTGGTCATGCAGCTCGACCAATGACCCAGTGGTTCGACCGATAAACTAGTGAACCAGTACCCTCACCGGTTTGATGACCGGTCCGGTTTTTAAAACACTGATTTAAGCTCTCCTCTCTTCAGTCACTCTCATTTCTCCCTTTTCTTTTCTCTCTCTATCTTCCCCGTCTCTCTCTAACTCTCAGAGCTCTCTCATCTCTCTAACCCTTTCCGTCGCCGGTGTGCCTTCCGGCCACCGTGCACTACCCTTCTAACCGCCACCAAACCCAGATCGCCGGTTGACATTCAACTGGGATCTTCATAATCCAGGAACCCTAACCCTAAACATTCATCCAAACCCCAGCATCGCATGAACCCCAAGAACCCTAAGGGTTCTGGGAAGAACCCTAACCTACCCAGACGAACCTTAACCCTAACCTTAAGAACCCTAAACCCAAAATTTCCAAAAAACCCTGGAAACCCCAAATTGCGACATTCAACAATTAATCAACCCAAAAGCTAATTGGTTTACCTTCTTGTCCGTTCTTACTTTATTCCTCGATCTCCCTCTGATCTCTCCTCTTTTGACTTTTGCAGGTTATCAAAGGGATTCGCGCCGCTGTAGGGATTTCTGCCTCTGTTCGTCCCTTCGTCCAAAAAAAACCCTTCTCTTTGTTTTCTCTTAAGTTTTTATAGCCTTAGGAATTAGGTTTTAGAAATTAGATTAGGTTTTCGTTTTAGGAAGTTTTGATGTACTTTCAATATTTTTGATCCGATTTGATTTGATCCATGTATTAGAATTAGGGTTTGATTTGATTGTAATTGGAGATTTGATTAAATTGTATGTACAGATTCGATTGATATTTCTTATTGTGAAACTTAATGGAATTGATTTTATTTTGTAAAAAAGATTCAACTCTGATTTAGTTTTGATTCTCATATCTGCGCAGATTAGAGTTAGTAATTTGGGGAAGAAGATGACTTCTTGGTCAACTATTTTGACCAGTAATAAAAATAAAAATAATAATAATAAAATACAATAAAAGATAATTTTATGAACATTAACCAAAAAATCGTAAATCCTATTGTTAACATAACAACAGCATGCTTAGTAAATAATAATAAAAATTATAATAATAAGAATAATAAACATCACATTAATAAATCAACAACTATAAAATAAAATAATAATAAATAAAAATCATAAAAAACTTGATATTTATAGCCATATCACTAAAGAGAGAACTCTAATTACTAAATGAAAAATATCCTTAATTTCTAAAAATCAAATAGTCTTAATGACCCTTAAAGCCAATAAAAATCTCTTAAAAATGATCCAAAAATAAAACTTATTATCTAATAAATTTTATTATTAAAATATTGACTCTAAAATAAACCTAATTAATTCTAAAAACTTTTCTTAATACTTTAGAAATAATTAACCATAAAACTAGAATTCTAATTACTAGCTGATATATACAAAAAAACTAAAACCCTTAATTGCTAACCCAAGAACCCCTTGTATAGAACCAAACCCAAAATGTACCCAGGAGCCCAATTACCTATAAACGATACCCCCCGGTAGCACAAAGAAATTCCAAAAAAGAAAAAAAACACTGGTCAAAATTTAGTATACTACAGTATCATTTCACTTATCTATTTTCTCGTAAGTTTTTATTTCATGTGTTGCTTATATATGTATCTTAAATGTGATTGCATGTTTATGTTCCAAAATTATGTGATACATTTGATAAATGATACATTTTGTGTATGTTCACCTCCAAAATTTTCATTGTTAACCCATGAGTGTTTCAATCTTTATGTTTATAGTGACTTCATGTTATTATGTCATTATCATACGTGTTTCATGCTATTATATCTTCAAATTAGAAGTATTTTTGAAGTACTTTGTGTTTGAGCATGTTATTTATCGTCTTTATGCTTTTCTATTTTGACAAAGTTATGATGTGTTTGTAATGAACTCCTTATAATCTTGTATGAATTGCATGTTTATTTATGTTTAGGAAATCTTAACTTTAACGTCATTCTAATGAAATGTGAGTGCACATTATTGTTGTACATTTGTTTGAATACCTCTATTCCATTTGGAATTGGATGTAGACGTACCCATAGTGAGGACAATTGGGGAACTGCCTAAGAAAATCCTTATGTTCTCTCTCTCTCTCTCTCTCTCTCTCACACACACACACACACACACACACACACACACACACACGCTCTTTACAAATTATGAATTCAATTTGTATGCAATTTCCTACATTGATAATTATGTTTGTGTTGAAACATTTCGAACTATTTTCTAGTAAGAAAGTTGCAATCCAAACAAATGAAATTGGTTCTTCATATCATCAACACAAAGGAAAATTATCTTGGTGTTTATTGCACACCAAGTGTTTGAAAAATTGTCTTAGTTAAATTTTGTTTCTAAATTTCATTGAAAATGTATTATCAAAGTGTGATATTGTTCAAACGTTAATTTGAAAAATATATTTATTTTTTCTCATCATTGTAATATGATTTAATACGCATATCCGATTCTTCCGATAATGGTTCGGGATATACGAGTGTCGATCTGGAATTACTTTCTCTTGCCATAGTAAATAATTTTAAAATAGATTTTTAATCAATTTTTTTTATTTGTGATCTATTAAACCTCCCTCTAGATCGTTGTCCTCATCTAACACATTCTTTTAGAGGGGGTAATATGTTAGAGCATCGTGTGGGACATCTTGTAATCTCCTTTTATGACTTCTTCAGATATATCTTTTTGATTCCATAGCTCAGTTACATCAACCTTTGATGTCAACCATGTTGAGTGCTGACTTATAATCCATAAATAATAATTGTATTTGGATCTTAAACCCTTTATTAACACCACTTGATCCTTGCTAGAGACAATACATTCAGACTTATTGAATTCCACATTCAAACCCTAATCACATGGTTGACTTATACTGATCAAGTTTGTAGTAATACCTTCTACTAATAACACTTCATAAAGACTAGGAAAACCTGGACAAACCAGTTTTCCTATGCCATTGGTTTTTCTTCTAGTTCCATCACCAAGAGTAACATAACTACTAGAGGAAGTTATTAATTCTTCAATATAATTCCGATGCAGGGGTTGGATTTGTTCCCGCAACCATTCTATATCTATTCATAATTTTTCTAATATTTTATGGTTAGATGGAAGTCTTTGAATTTGTGAAAGAAAGAGTTTATGAGAGAAAGAGTGAGGCAAGGTGTAATTGATGGAAATTGGAAAATTTAAATTATTTAGGTTTAGAAGAATATGAGAATTTATTTAGGTAGTGGGAGTTGTATCACACAATTTGAATGAGAGAACGGGCTTCGATGTAAGGAAAATAATGGTTAGTTATATGGCGCTCATCTTGAGGTAAGAGGCAAGTACAATACATGCGAATTTTTGGTAACGTATCATATTTGCTTGTCGCGTACCATACAACCATACTACGCGATGCATCACCTCTTATCTATAGCTTATTTGTTTCATTCTAATCATCTACTTAGATCAAAAATAAAAAACTTGGCAAATATTAGTAACCTGAGTTGCCTCCCATAAACACTTTATTTTGAGAAGGCTCAAGACCAACTCACAATAAAAACCATGGTTCTTCGAGGTCTATGGTGAACTTCATCCTAGATAAATGATTACTAAAATACTATTTAACCCTCTGGTCATTCGCCCTTAAACTCATGCCTTGTTTTCTCATTAAAGAGATCAACAACTCCGTAAAAGCATGCCTTTAAGAGTCTGAATGAATCTAACCACTTTGACTTCAATTTTTATTTTTATAAAAATAATCTAAGTTTATAGTTGAAGATGAGAACATTTAGTATTCCCACTGTGAGATTTGGGTTGAACTCATGATGTGTCGAAGGAGAGTTTTCATGTGTTTCGACACGAGGCAAGCATGCAGTCGAAGCTTGCTCACATGCTGATGCCTGATTGATACAACTTGTAGTCGAAGTTTGTTCTAGTTTGTAGTGTTGAAATATTGTTCTGTCGAATTGGGCCTTGTGTTAAGGATCCAATTGTTTAGGTTTCTTGGGCTGCAAGTTACCTAGTTAGTCTATAAATAGGTTAGTACACTCAGTTTGTTGAGTGTGGAAAATTGTGATATTCACTTGTAATCATTTGTGACTTTAATGAGAAAGTGAATAGTAAACATAATTTATATTTGCCCAATCCTTGTTGTTCCTTCTTCAACTTCTTGTGTTTTCTTTCTTGGTTTTCCGTTAACCCTTGTTTGGTTCTTGATCATCAAGAGACCATTTTATACTTTGCTTAAAGATATCGTTTTACACAACAAATTGGTGCGGTGAGCGTGGATGAGATGTCTTCAACAAAGTATGAGATTGAAAAGTTCAACGGAGTGAACGATTTCGGTCTGTGGCGCTTGAAGATGAAAGCCCTACTGGTTCAGCAGGGTTGTTTAAAAGCGTTGAAGGGAATGGCAGCCATGGATGCTGCTTTGACGGAAAGAGAAAAGACGGTAATGATCGAGAAAGCCCACAGCGCGATTTTGTTGAGCCTTGGTGATAAGGTTCTCCGGCAAGTATCAAAGGAGACTACAGCGTCAGGATTATGGGTTAAACTTGAAAGTTTGTATATGACCAAATCTCTGGTGAATCGTCTCTACCTGAAGCAAGCCTTGTATTCATTCAAGATAAGTGAAGACAAAGCTTTGACTGAGCAGTTGGATTCGTTCAACAAGCTGATTCTTGATCTTGAAAACATTGATGTGAAGGTCGATGATGAAGATCAAGCACTGTTGTTGTTGTGTTCATTGCTCAGATTGCATGCTCACTTCAAAGAAACATTCTTGTATGGAAGAGAGTCCCTGACCTTTGAAGAAGTTCAAGCAGCCTTGTATTCGAAGGATTTGAATGAAAGAAAGGAGAAGAAACCTTCATCAGTTGGCGAAGGGTTGTCCATGAAAGGAAGATCGTCAAAGAAAGATGGTAGGTTTGACAAGAAGAAAGGAAAGGCTCAGCAGAAGTCTTATGGTGGTGATATGTCTAGTATCAAATGTTATCATTGTAAGAAGGAGGGTCACACAAGAAAGGTGTGCCCTGAGCGCCTGAATAATCATGGAGGTAAGGACAATGGGAGTGCAACTATAGTGCAAGATGGTTATGAATCATCTGATGTCCTTGTGGTGTCGAGCAGCAACTCTTGCGAAGAGTGGATTATGGATTCTGGATGTACTTGGCATATGACTCCAAACAATAATGTGTTTGAAGAATTGTGTGATCAAGATGGTGGATCAGTGCTGCTGGGGAACAATAAAGCTTGCAAGATTGCAGGTATTGGATCTGTTAGATTCAAGCTTCATGATGAGTAAATAAAGCTATTGACTGGGGTTAGGTATGTACCTGATCTTAAGAGGAATTTAATTTCTCTTGGTGAATTCGACAGAAAATGATATGCTTTCAAAGGAGAGCAAGGTATCCTGAAAGTCATGAAAGGGTCGAAGGAAGTCTTGAGAGGCGTGAAAAACCAAGGCTTGTATACCCTTGAGGCTGAGGTTGTAAGTGGTTCGACAAATGTTGTATCCACGAAACATGTGTCGAAGACAGAATTATGGCACATGAGATTGGGCCATGTCAGCAAAAGAGGCCTGGTCGAATTGGGGAAGCAGAACCTGCTAGGAGGTAACAAAGTCAAAAAGCTGGAGTTTTGTGAATCTTGTGTATTTGGTAAATCCTATAGGACGAATTTTAACAAAGGCAAGCAAAGAACACATGGATCCCTTGATTACATTCATGCTGATCTTTTAGGGCCTGCAAGGAATCCTTCATACTCAGGTGCAAGGTATTTTCTATCCATCATTGATGACTATTCTAGAAAGTTATGGGTATTCATTCAGAAGACGAAGGATGAAACTTTTGAGAATTTCAAAATTTGGAAGGTTCTGGTCGAAACTCAAACTGGCAGAAAGGTTAAGAGGTTGAGAACCGACAATGGCCTTGAATTCTGCAACGAAGCGTTCGACAGTTACTGTGTTGAGTCTGGGATTGCAAGGCATAAGACTGTAGAAGATACTCCTTAACAAAATGGCTTAGCTGAGATATTCAATCGAACAATCCTTGAAAGGGTTAGATGCATGTTGGTTAGTGCTGGATTGGAGAAGGTGTTTGGGGCAGAGGCTGTTTTGATAGCAGCTTATCTGATAAATAGATGTCCCTCAACTGCGCTGGAAATGAAGACACCTGAAGAAGTTTGGTCGGGTCATCCACCAGATCTCGACAAACTAAGAGTATTTGGCTGTTTAGCCTATGCTCATATTAGGCAAGACAAGGTCGAACCTAGAGCTCTGAGATGCATGCTCCTTGGATATCCTGAGGGAGTCAAGGGTTATAGGTTGTGGTGGCTAGGACCAGGTCACATAAGATGTATCACAAGTCGTGATATAGTTTTCAATGAAGTCGAAATGGCATTCAAGAAAACTGGTGATGTTAGTCAAAGTGCAGAAATCTCTGAAGAGGAGCTGGAACTGGTAGAGATGCCTGTTGAGGTGGAGCATAGTGATGCTGAAGTGCATAGCCCAGATGAATTCGAAGAAGAAGAGCAAGATGCTGAAGAGGTTGAGGAAACTGTCGATGACTACCTACTGGCAAGAGATAGGTCGAGAAGAGTCATCAAGCCACCTCAGAGACTTGGTTATGCAGATCTTATAGCGTTTGCTTTAATCTCTGCAAGTGAGGTACTTGACGAAGAACCTAGAGATTACAAGGAAGCTATAAGGAGTCGAAACAAGACTGAATGGCGAAAAGCCATGGATGACGAGATGAAATCTCATCATGATAATAACACTTGGGAGCTAATTGAGAAACCTGCAGGAGCAAGGTTAGTCAGTTGTAAGTGGATTTTCAAGGTCAAGGAAGAAATCAAATGAGTGATGTCGAAGCGCTTTAAGGCGAGGCTGGTTGCTTGGGGGTTCACTCAGAAAGAAGGAGTCGACTTCAATGATGTGTTCTCACCTGTTGTAAAACATAGATCCATTCAAATGCTATTGGCCATGGTGGCAACGTTCGACTTGGAACTTGAGCAAATAGATGTGAAGACAACATTTCTGTATGGTGATCTAGATGAAATGATCCTGATGCGTCAACCTGAAGGGTATGCAGAAAAGGGTAAAGAAGATTATGTGTGCAAGCTGAATAGGTCTTTGTATGGCCTGAAACAATCTCCTCGACAGTGGAACAGGAGATTCGACAAGTTCATGGCACACATTGGTTTCACTATAAGTCAGTTCGATCACTGTGTTTACTTCAGATTTCGACCTGGAAACTCACTTGTTATGTTGCTGCTGTATGTGGATGATATCCTCATAACTAGCAACAGTATTGAGGATGTGACGAAGGTGAAGGCTGAACTCAGTAAGGAGTTCGAAATGAAGGATCTGGGAGCTGCAGCCAGGATTCTTGGAATTGACATCCGGAGAGATAGAAAGCAGTCGAAGTTGTGCTTATCTCAGGAGACATACCCACGAAAGCTTCTCGACAAGTTTGGTATGTCGAATTCGAAGCCTGTTGTGACACCTACAAATCTTCAATTTAAGCTTAGTACTACTCAAAGTCCAAGTACTGAAGCTGAAAGAACCTATATGAATAGTATTCCATATGCTAGTGTAGTGGGTTCTTTGATGTATGCTATGGTCTATACGAGGCCAGACATAGCATATGGAGTGAGCCTTGTGAGCAGGTATATGGCCAATCCTGGAAAGGCGCACTGGCAAGCTGTAAAGTGGATTCTCAGGTACATAAATGGCTCTCTGAAAAGAGTCTTGATTTATGGTGGAGCCTGTGGTGGTGATAACATAGTCGAAATCAAAGGATTTGTTGACTCTGATTATGCAGGTTGTATGGATTCTAGAAAGTCCATTTTTGGATATGTGTTCACAATGTTTGGCACATCAATCAAATGGAAAGCGACGCTTCAGAAGGTTGTTGCCTTATCAACCACTGAAGCTGAATATATTGCCCTCACTGAAGCTGTGAAGGAAGCATTGTGGCTTGAAGGTTTTGCAAAGGAGCTGAAACTTCAAGGTCGAAGTATCACTGTTAAATGTGATAGTCAAAGTGCAATACACCTATCAAAGAATTCAGCCTACCATGAGCGAACTAAGCACATTGATGTGAGGCTGCACTTCGTCAGAGAGATAATCGAGCGTGGTGAAGTCCAGGTGCTGAAGGTTTCGACTGAAGACAATGCTGCTGATATGATCACCAAGACGTTGCCAAGTTGCAAGTTCTTCCACTGTATGCAGTTGATAAAGCTGCATGATGAAAGCTAGTTGATTCCCTTGTTGCTGAGTTGGATCCAAGGTGGAGATTTGTGAGATTTGGGTCGAACTCATACTGTGTCGAAGGAGAGCTTTCATGTGTTTCGACAGGAGCCAAGCATGCAGTCGAAGCTTGCTCACATGCTGATGCCTGATTGATACAACTTGTAGTCGAAGTCTGTTCTAGTTTGTAGTGTCGAAATATTGTTCTGTCGAATTGGGTCTTGTGTTAAGGATCCAATTGTTTAGGTTTCTTGGGCTGCAAGTTACCTAGTTAGTCTATAAATAGGCTAGTACACTCAATTTGTTGAGTATGGCAAATTGTGATATTCACTTGTAATCATTTGTGACTTTAATGAGAAAGTGAATAGTAAATAGAATTTATATTTGCCCAATCCTTGTTGTTCCTTCTTCTTCTTCTTGTGTTTTCTTTCTTGGTTTTTCGTTAACCCTTGTTTGATTCTTGATCATCAAGAAACCGTTTTATACTTTGCTTAAAGATATCGTTTTACACAACACCCACTAACTCTCTTTCCTGAATTATTTTTTATCATATCATTCCTAATTTTTTCCTTATAACTCTATTTCTTTTCTTAAAAAATAACCTATGTTTAATTGAGAGTGTAAAATTTGCATTGATAGTGTTTATAAATATATAAAAGTGGATATTATATATAATATATATATTTTTTATATGAAATAACGCTAGTAATATATTCTTTAACACTCACATTATAACATACAGGCACAGATGTAAGTATAGTGGAATAAGGGCAAGTGACCCCACTTAGTTTTTCTTTTTAAAATTAATAATGACTAATTTTGGTATATTGACCCCACATAAAATACATCACTGTCTCCATACCTCTCATTTGATTTAAATTCTAGGAAACATAAATCATACTATTAATTATATACTTTTTTAAAAAATAATGAAAATTAGAAAGACATAAAGAAGTTGTATATGTTCTTTTAATTATAAATCAATCAGCTTATTACAACAACATATTGTTTTCATTTGTACTCTCTTTTTTGTCCTCTTATTTTTTCTACACACTACTTTATTTTTTCTTCATAAATCTCCTACTTTTAAATCTTTTTTATTTTTTTATTTTTATCTTTTTACCATAGTGGAGTTAAAACAAAAATATTCAAGTTTCTCCCTTCATTCTTATTTTTTTTGGTATATTATATTATTATGTTGTGATTTCATATTTTTGTCTCAATTTTTATCATGTTTTTAATATTAACCTTATGTTTGTGATTGTATTAGAATCAAGTGACTAATTAGTGTTAAACTTTTATGAGTTAGAAATTGATTTTTTTTATAAAAAAAAATCAACATTAGAGTCTCAACAAGTTAATGAAGTGGAAAATGCATTTGCACGACAAGTAGGGCCATCTTTGAAAAAAAAAAATTTAGATGTTGATTTAGATAATCTTTTGGTTGATCATGGAGAGAGGAATCAAATTTTATGTTATCATCCAAATGATCGAGATGAAATCCGAAGAGCTTATTTTGTTTACGTTATGTATACAAAAAGGATGTGTCATTGAGAGGTTTCTTGGTATTGTCCATGTTGCAAATACAAGTGCTGCGTCTTTAAAGTTAGCACTGGAGTTCTTATTTGGAAAAGTAAAATTTAAGCATGTCAATGTTGGATTAATTTATTAATCCAAGAATTGTGACTCATGTAATTAAAAAGCTTAGCTTAAATGAAGGATACCATAATGTGATGATTATTTGGGTGGATGGATAATTAAGCCAATGGGGTTTTATTTTGAAATTCAAAATTTAAATCCCTCTTCTCTCTCTTCATGGATGTTGGGACATGTCTCTTGGAATGAAATGTGATTGTTGGAGTTAGAAGCCTATAAATAGGGACCTATAGAAAAACAACAACTTTCTCATTCCTTCTCACTTTCTCACAAATACACAAAAGTATTGGAAACAAGATTGAGAACTGGACAAAACGGCGTTATGGATCCGGGTACGTTTTTACCGTTTTTCATAAAAATTGGAATAGTGTGAAATTCATGATATCAAGATCCAAAACATGAACTTTTTCTAACAGTTGGTATCAGAGCGTAGTTACCCATATTATGATTTTCCAATCATGACTATTTGATTTAGTAGTAACTTAAATTAGATATAATCTATATGTTAATGTAACAAGAAATGTTGCGTTGTCGGTGTACAAAGACATTAACATTTTATATCAATTTGAAAATTTGTTACATGCATATGCTGAAAGTTTCAAGTTGTAACGTTAAAGTAAAATTATTTGAACATGGTTGCCTTTATATGTACAGGGCTTTGCCAACATGTATTCTATTTTGTGAACATATAATATAATTCATATGCTTGTATAATGATAGGAGTATTATATTAGTCATGCAAAAACGTGTTTTCGTACTGTGTAATATATATTAGAAAAGAATTAATTGAAAGTACTGTGTAATATATATTGGAAAAGAATTAATTGAAAATAAATTCATGTGTTATCCTGGTAAATATATTGCATAGTTATTTATTTATTATTACATTTTAAAATTATTTATTAAAGTTAGAAATTTGTTAATCACCAAAGTGATTAAATTCATTAAAGTTTGTAATTCAAAATTTTGCAAATGAATTTTGATTTGATGCTATACGAATAACACATTATGTTAAATGATACTTATCATTATAAGACATATATGGATCATACAAAGATGGATAATGACTTATAATTAATGGAACTAAAGTGCTTATTAATATACTTGTTGCTTGTATATCCAAAGATAGACATGCATGTTATTTTGAGTATGATTAATTCTTCATTAAAGTATGTTCATATAGCATCGATTTATTTTATTGAAATGTATTTATGCATCACCCAAAGGTGAATTTAGATATATGATTAAAGTTAAATTGGGTTAAATCCATAAAAATTTATTCAAAGCATTAACGTATGAGCGTGTTTTAAATGTTTGCAGTTGCTACTAATATATTTGCCTTGGGTAATACAATGACAAAGTTTAATGGGTTAAACTATGCTGATTGGTCTGAAAAGATCTAGTTTCAACTGAGTGTTATGGACTTGGACATGACATTGATAATGGATGAGAACGCCACAACCATTATGGAGTACAATACAGAAAAGGAAAGATCTCTTTTTGAGGCTTGGGAAAGGTCCAACAGGTTGTCTTTGATCTTGATGAGAATGACAATGGCTAAAAATGTTAAACCATCTATACCCTACATTGAAGATGCAAGGGAATTTATGAAAAATGTGAAAGAGTATTCAAATTTTGATATTACTAACAAATCTGTTGTGGGGAATTTGATGAGTGAGCGGACGACTAAAAAGTTTGAACGGTCTCAACCCATTCATGATCATGTGACTCAAATGGGAAATTTGGCAACAAAGTTAAAGTCCTTAGGTATGGATGTGAATGAATCTTTTCTTGTACAGTTTATCATTAAATCTCTTCCTCTTGAGTTTGGACAGTTCCAAGTGAATTACAATACCATCAAAGAAAAATGGAACTTTCAAGAAATTAAGGCCATGTTGATTCAAGAAAAAGGGAGGCTAAAGAAGATGAAAGATGATTTTGTTCATCTCACGACTCATGATGGAGCCAATTGCAGTAAGGTCAAACCCGACAAGAAGGACAAGAAGAAGGGCAAAGCTCCTTTAAAGGTTAATGAGGGTAGAGTCCAAAAGGAAAAGAAGTGTTATTTCTGCAAGGAGAACAGACACTTCAAAAAGGATTGTCTTAAAAGGAAGATGTGGTTCGAAAAGAAAGGTATGTTTTATCTTTCCATAAATTTTGAATCAAATCTTATTGAAGTACCAAATAATACTTGGTGGCTTGATTCGGGTGCGTCTACTCATGTGTCACATATTATGCAGGGATTCCTTTCGATTCAAACCATAAAATGAAGTTAAAAGTTTCTTTACATGGGAAACATAATTAAGGAACAAATAGAGGGAATTGGGACGTATAGATTGATCTTGGATACATGATATCATATATATATATATATATATATATATGAGAAAATGGGTGGTGCACTGACAGTGTAAATTAATTTTACACTGTCAACCAATGACGACGATGCATCCCACCAAGTCACCCTGTAACTTTCAAAATACTTGTATGATATGGCAAAATAATATATTTCCATTGGATGACAGAGTAAAATATTTTTACACTGTCAGTGCACCACCATTAAACCCATATATATATATATATATATATATATACACATATTTGTCTTTATGTACTTGGATGTGCTAGGAACTTAGTTTCTGTTGCAAAGGTGGACATATTGAGTTTTAATTTTAGGATTGGAAATAGTGTATTTTCTTTATTTAAAGGTTCATACTATTATGGTTCTAGTATTTTAGTTGATGGTTTATATCGTTTTAGTTTTGATGTTAATTTTAAAGAATCTCTGTATAATATTGAACATGTTGTTGGTAGTAAGCGAAATTTAAATAATGAGAGTTCTGCTTATTTGTGGCATTAAAGATTAGGTCACATATCCAAAGAAAGAGTAATGAGGTTAATGAAGGTGAAATATTACTTCAATTGAATTTTGGTGACTGGAATATATGTTTGGATTGTATTAAAGGAAAACACACCAAACAAATATCTAAGAATTCGTCTACAAGAAGCAGTGAACTCCTTGAATTGATACACACTGATATTTATGGTCCCTTTGATGCTCCTTCACGGGGAGGAGAAAAGTATTTTATAACTTTTATTGATGACTTCTCACGTTATTGTTACTTGTGATTATTGCATGAAAACTCTCAATCAGTGGACATGTTAAAAGTAGTCATTGATAAGGTGGAAAGGCAATTGGATAGGAAAATAAAGATAATGAGGTCTGATAGGGGTGGCGAATATTATGGAAAATACAACGAGAAAGGGCAATGTCCAGGTCCATTTGCAAAGTTTCTCGAAAGTCGTGGCATATGTACACAATATATTATGCCTGGTATACCATAACAAAATGGTGTGGCTGAGAGGCGAAATCATACTCTCATGAATATGGTTAGGTCAATGTTAAATTATAGTAATGTACCATCACCATTGTGGACTTATGCATTAAAGACCACTACGTATTTGCTTAATAGGATTCCTAGTAAGGCAGTTCCTAAGACTCCTTATGAGCTATGGACAGGACCTAGTTTAAGGCATCTCCATATTTGGGAATGCCAAGCTAAAGTAAGGGCGTATAATCCACATGAAAATAAGCTTGATGCAAGAACCATTAGTGGTTTTTTCATTGGATATCCTGAAAAATCAAAAGGGTATAGATTTTATTGTCCTAATCATAGTACGAGAATAATTGAGTATGGTAATGCTCGGTTTATTGAAAATGGCCAGTTTAGTGGGAGTGATAAATCACATAAGGTGGATATTATGGAGACTCGTGAAGAATCTTCTTTGCCTAAAGAGTCTTCTCAGGTCGTTGTCCCTCTGGTTGTGGTACCGTTATATAACACACATAGACAACAAATTAATATTCAAAACCCTCAAAATGAACATATAGTTGATGAACCGGTTGACAATATACAAGTCACAAATGGGCAAGAACAAGTAAATAATGAAACACAAGAAATAACAGTAGAAAGGTCTGAAAGGCAGATAAGACCAGCTATTTCGAAAGATTATGTTATTTATTCACTTGAACATGAATGTGACTTGAGCATTGATGAGGATCCAATCTATTTCACACAAGCCATAGAAAGTGACAATTCTGAAAATTGGATTAATGCTATGAAAGAAGAGTTAAAATCAATGGATGACAATAATGTATGAGATCTAGTTGAGTTGCCTAAAGGGTCAAAATGAGTTGGTTGTAAGTGGGTCTTTAAGACCAAACGAGACTCCAAAGGCAACATTGAAAGATATAAAGCTAGACTTGTCGCCAAAGGTTTCACTTAAAAGGATGGTGTTGGATACAAAGAAACCTTCTCTCCTGTTTCAAAGAAGGACTCTTTGAGAATTGTTTTGGCTTTGGTGGATCATTATGACTTAGAGCTTCACTAAATGGATGTGAAGACCGCCTTTCTAAATGGTGACTTAGAGGAAGAAGTGTATATGGCTCAACCTGAAGGGTTTGTTACTACGGAAAAAGAAAATTTAGTGTATAAATTAAAGAAGTCAATATATGGACTAAAGCAAGCTTCTAGACAATGGTATCTTGAATTTTACAATACTGTGTTGTCATATGGTTTTGTAGAGAACACTGTAGATCGGTGTATCTATATGAAGGTCAATGGGAGCAAATTTATAATTTTGGTCTTATATGTTGATGACATTTTACTTGCTGCCAATGATTCAGCTTTGTTACATGATGTAAAGAAGTTTCTCTCTAATAAATTTGAAATGAAGGATATGGGTGAGGCATCATATGTGATAGGAATAGAAATATTTCATAATAAATCACAAGGTCTGTTGGGATTATCTCAGAAAGGTTATATAAATAAAACATTAGAGAGATTCAGACTGGATAAATGCAATGTCCCAAAAATGAATTAGAACAAAAAGAAATGAAAACTATTCCCTATGCATTAGTGGTTGGGAGCTTGATGTATGCCCAAATATGTACTCGACCGAATATCAGTTTTGTCATTGATATGTTGGGTTGATATCAAAGTAATCCCAGAATGGATCATTGGAAAGTTGCAAAGAAAGTTCTTAGGTACTTACAAGGCACCAAAGATTACATGCTCACTTGTAGAAGATCAAATCAACTTGAAGTGGTTGGCTACTCAGATTCAGACTTTGCAGGATGTGTGGACTCAAGAAAATCCACATTTGGGTATGTTTTTCTTCTTGCTGGAGGAGCAATATCATGGAAGAGTGGAAAGCAATCCATCGTTGCTACCTCTACTATGGAGGCATAATTTGTGGCATGCTTTGAGGCTACAATTCAATCATTGTTGTTGCGGTGAAAATCGGATAACAAATTATTAATTAATTTGCATCATTTTTCTTTTACAACCGACTTTGATTTATCCAAAGGAAAGGTTCAAGATCGTTAGAAAAACCTAAAGGGGGAGATCTAAGGTTCGGGGGTTGGTTACGCCTAGGGAAGGTATTAGCATCCTAAACGTCCGTAGTACTCTACGGGAGCCTCTTGTTTAAATGCTATCTTATGTTTGATAAAGGTTCTATGCTAAAGGTTGAAACCCTAGGTGTTAGTATCTAAGTATACTCGATAAGGCATCGCACCTTACGCCTACGAATCATCGGGAATAGAATCAGAGTATGCGTAGTTCTACTTCTACTGAACTATTGACTATGATCAATATTTAGAGGGGAAATGAGTACAAGCTCATTGTAGAGTTTAAGAACTCTCTAAATCTAGTTGTAATGGTCCTATGTTATGTTTTAGTCAGTAGGGAAAGTGATAAATTCATTAGGATGAATATCACTAAGAGTTTAAGAACTCTCTCCTAAAGCTAGTTATGATTTCGTGGCTCTCATGAGGCCAAGAAATAAAGTTTCTCCTAAGAGGTTACTTAGGTTAAGGTGGGAGGTCAATTTACTTAGGAGTCAACCAAGTTCATCTTCCCTTGGAATGGGGGATATACAGTTGTAGGATAACATAAATATTGATATAGATGAATAAAGTAACAACAATCACATGAGTATGGCATAAGATATTTCATGATGAGCAATAGATAAACACCAATATCACAAGAGACCATAAGGTCAAGAATGCTCAACATACATTCCTTTTTAAAAAAGAAAATTTAGAGAAGTATCCCAAGTTATAAGATACATGATTATAAACATGAGATCAATCAAAGATGATATTTAAAGAATAAAGTTCACTATCAAAGTTGGGCAAATATATGATATGGCAAACAAAAGACAAATTAATTCAAGATTTTAAACAAATATTGGTAAATAAAAAATCAAATGATTAATAAAGATAAGTCATAAACAAAGTTTGACAAATAGTCTGAAGATAGGTAAGCAAGGTTCATAAATTAATAATTAATCCTAATTAAATGTTACTAAATGAAACTAAATAAAAGATTAATATTTTTGGAGTTTTTAGAATAAAAATAGGATTTTCTAAAACTTAAATAAACTATTTTTTTGAATTTTTAATAAGCTTTAAATAAAAGGAAATGATTTTAACTAAAAAAGAAAGGAAGTGTCCCAAGTGTGGTTTGAACCCACGCCCTTGGATTCAGCAACATAAAACCAAGGCCAACTGTGCTAGGCGCGCGTAGTGATCATAAAAGGGAAGTACACATATATATTTAAGAGGAAAAGAATCAAAAGAGAAAAAGCAAAAGGACTGGGTAGGGATCGAACCCCAGTCCTGTGGGCGAAATGGTGAAGGCAAGGCGTGCGTGCTACCGTTGGGATGACCAATACATCCGGTATATAATATGACTTAATAACTATATAACATGCATATGTGCGCATTTCCAAATTAAACAAAAATGCCCAATCAACCAACCGTGCCAGCCACACACACTGCTATGGAACTCATACAACAAAACCAAACTAGGTGAAAGGAAGACCTATAATCTATACACAAGATCAAAAGGTCTCACACGTATTGACTATCAACCGTGCTTTAACACGTGAATCCAAAGGAAAAGCAATTTAAGCAATGACTTTATAAATATCAGCAACAGTGGTAGCAAACCAACAAATTGAAAAATCACATAAAACAAAACGAATCATACTCAAACTGTGACAGTAGAGATTGTTAAATTTCAAGAAAGTTTAAAGAACGCAAGGAGATAAAGGACATAGCAGAGCATTACAGATTCCTAATGATCACACTTATATGCCTTGAAGCAACACCAGCAACCAATCAAACGACAACATGTTAACATTACTAAGCAAACGAAGTAACAACACAAATCAGGTTATGAGCAGAAATGCATCAGATAAGAGACTTGGACAAACATATAGATGAAGTCACACATTTCATTCACCAAACATATATAAGAACCAAACTGAACATGATATTGACCTAGTTCAAAGCAGGCTGGTAAACATCATCATACAATGAAATAATGATGAACAAGACAGCTCAACAATCAACCACATATGCCACTTAGATATCATCTACTCATGTGTTAGAAGCAACATGTACAGCATACTTGTTAGCAGTAATAAAAAAGGCAGAAACATACAAACAGAACCAATGGCCATAGATCAATAGGTTAGCAAATCAATATTGGCAGATCGTTCTCAAACACATCAAACAATTCTCAACTTTAAGCAAAGACAAAGTGTATTGATTTGGGCAAATGGACAAATAATGTTGACAAAACTGATACACACATGTCATGAGTTATAGATCAAGAATCAAACTCTCAAGGGTTAACAAGCGTGGAAATTAAAGCATACAGTTAAATGATGACAAGCAATTATATTGGTATGGTCATGAGAAACGATTATTAATAAACAGTTCAGGTGTACAAAGATAATAAAGTGTTGTGGCCATAAGGGAAAGGTTGAAAGACATGATTGTGACATGATCAATCATCACTCCAAGATGCTAACAGGTTCTACTATAAACAGATCAGTTGGCGACACAGGACATAATGCAAGTAAAAAAAAGTATCAGCAGGCATATGCATTGAGATATCATATAAGGTGACATGGCATCAAGGGACAATGATTAACATGGTATCTTATTATAGCACACAGACAGAGCTTTAGAATAAAAGCACTCTTGGACAGGCAAGCATACACACACATGGATAAGGTTTGGATTGCACACATATTAAGAATACAATGGCTTGGAAGAAACAAGTTCATAGTTGAAATAAGTCAGGTAATCAATTGAGGCCTATCATACAGTCTAAACAAGAGTGGCTTGAAATCATAAAAAAAGGGCAAGTGATCGAATTCATATGACATCTCAGTATGCATAAGGCAGCAACTAATACAAAAACTCAGAATAACATATCTCAGGTTATGATAACATCAACACTTCCAATAGGCATCCTAGGCTTCTTAGTACATCTAACTAACAAGTATAGAAATGCAAATACACAAAGGAGTCAGAAAAATAATCTCCTCAACCTCAAGACATAATGCACAAAATTATTTCATGTCAGTAGCATAAACAATCTTGGATATAAATTAACGATATGAAAGTTCACACACACCATAGGCTCGAAAATGAGAAGCATACAACAGCATATATTAATCAGCAGTCACAACATAGCTAAAACGATTACATTTAAGAAAACATGAACAAATGAAAGGATTAAAGTTTAAGGAAAAGGAAGGTTACCAACTTCAAATATGACTGGACTTGCTTCTCTTTAGACCAACCACAAGTTCTTGATGCCAATCCTCACTCTCTTCCCTCTTTTGCAGAACTTTGAACTTAGACGTTTTAAGTGATTTTGTAGAGATTATTGATGCCAATGAACTGAAATTGAGCCTCTTTATATAGGTAAGGAGATTGGGTCGGGTTAACTCTTCAAACACTTGGTGGGCATAGGTAGCAACTAGGGTTTTCAATTTGAATTCAAATGCCGTTCAACTCTTGGAGACAAACACTCATATGCTGCTCAAGCCTCAGAAATTGCAGGGTCAAAATGATCAAAATGGGCATTGCTTCTTGGACAAACTCCTGTGGTCAAATAGATGGTATTGAAAGAGGAAACGAAAGGGACATTGCTTTGATCATTTGCAGAAATCGCAGGTCATGAGCTAGATATGGAAGAGCTTCAAAGTTACTTTTGATGAACCAAATCCTTGGAAGCTTAATGAGGAAACACATCTTGGGATCAGCCATCTGAAGGTTTCGCGCCAAGGTTGATGAATTTGAAAAGAATTGAGTTCAATTGAAATTGCTTGAATTCATCTTCATTCCTTTTGCAAATCTGAGTATACGACAAGGAGAACGAAGATGTTGGCTTATTCTCATCTCTCCAATGCCACATGTTGATCTCTCATTGGATAATGGCCAAGTTTGAAAAGTCAAACAAAATGAGTTAGATCCTCATTGGTTGATAGCAAGTGTGGTTCTTCCAATCACAAACCACTCCATTGTCACGGAGGACCAATTATATTGGCAAGGAAAATGAACAAAATTTCTTCTCTTTTTCTTTTGAAATAGTAATAATAGGTGAAATAATAATATGTAACAATTAATTATCATTCTAATTAAATACCTAAAATAATAAGCTAAACCAACAATTAACCTAATTAGTTAAACTAACAATTTGAGCAATTAAATTAAATTGAGATTAAAATAAAGATAGGTCAATTTAACTATAAATGAAAATGAAATAAACCATATTGAAAATAAAACAAATAGAATTTTTTAAAATAAACATTAAACGAAAATAAAAGAAGTAAATAATACATTAAAATAAATATTAAATAAAATAACAGTAAATAAAAAAAAGCATATTAAATTAAAGGGTAGAGAAAAATAAAGCAAACATCAACTAGCAGGAAATGAGGGTAAAATTTGGGGTACAACAGTTGCCCCTATTTAAATATCTTCACCTGATGACATGAGAGATGAAGATCCTCATGTAATCTATAGTGAAAGATATTTAAATACAGATAACCGAAAATTTTTCCCTCAAATGCACACTCATGCAATGCAACAGACATGATGCCAAGGAGATGCAATAAAATGCAGACACAACAAGACACCAAGGGGCAAACAGAAAAAAAAGACACAGAGCTCCCCCGGGGAAGTACGAAAGTTAGTATCCATGAGAAACACCTCTCTAGGGATACCAGCTAACCAACAAAAGAGACCTACCGGGGAGACTCCAAGAAACACTGGGGAAAAGACCACAGGCAGTCTTCACCGGGGAAAGATCCCGGGAGATAGACTACTGGGGACAAAACAATCCCACGTTCTTCCTAGGCATGAAACCAGGAAGAAAAACCCGATCACTGGGGATCAGTAAAAAAGACAGACAACCAAACAAAGACTTCCTGGGGATTCTATACCGAAGAGTTCAAAATGGGATCTTCAAGAAAAGCCAGGAAGACAGAGACAAACCCTGCACATCAATTAGGAGTCTTAAGGGTTGAAGAAAATTGTTCCAAGAAGCTTAGCTTAAAGCAAGTTTTCAAAAATCCAAGGTAAGGGTTCAATGTCCGACACGATTCGAACAAGAACGGTTTTAAAACAAGAAGACAGTACTTGACACGATTCAAACAAAGTCCAAGTTCAAGTTTGACACGATTCAAACAAGAACAAGTTTTAAAACACAAGACAATGCTTGACACGATTCAAACAAAGTCCAAGTTCAAGTTTGACACGATTCAAACAAGAACAGTTTTAAAACACAAGACAGTGCTTGACACGATTCAAACAAAGTCCAAGTTCAAGTTTGACACGATTCAAACGAGAACAGTTTTAAAATAAGAGGCAATGTCCGACACGATTCGAACAAAGACTCTGTTCAGGTCCGACATGATTCAAACAAGAACAAGTTTTAAAACAAGAAGACAATGCTTGACACGATTCAAACAAAGCCCAAGTTCAAGTTTGACATGATTCAAACAAGAACAAGTTTTAAAATGAGAAGACAGTGTTTGACACGATTCAAACAAAGTCCAAGTTCAAGTCTGACACGATTCAGACGAGAACAGTTTTAAAATAAGAGGCAATGTCCAACACGATTCGAACAAAGACTCTGTTCAGGTCCGACATGATTCAGACAAGAACAGTTTTAAAACGAGAGGACAATGCTTGACACGATTCAAACAAAGTCCAAGTTCAAGTTTGACATGATTCAAACGAGAACAGTTTTAAAAATCTTTAACGTTAAACTTCTTGGGGAACAGCAAAAGATTCAAAACTGGCGCGCAAAGGTTAAGACCGAACAAGCACGACACAAGGCAAACCGGGAATGTCTTTACTTCACTGGGGAAATAAAGACAGGCACCAACAAAAGACCACAAGCGAAACAGAGCACAAGGATGCAAAGATGCTAGGGTATGATGCATATGCTTAGCTATATGCTAGAAACGACGTGAACGACGGAAAACAGGAAAGAAGAAAGGATAACACAAGCCAACACCCTGAAACCCAAACATCAAGGATAACCGGGCAATCCTCTTTTCTCTGGAGATGGCAGATCCATGCCAAAAACAGCACTGCTAATTCTTCTTGTACCAACTTGATTCCATAAAACATCTTGATACTAGAGTAAAACTTAGTTCGTCTTTGTGTTTTCTTAGAAATTGCAATATTACCGTTTTCAAAAATCAAGTGAAAATGACAAAGTTTTGCAGAATAAAGATGATAGTGCAATAAACAAGAAAATGGCTCAATAGCTGATATTCATTGAAAAATGGTGACTTGCCAAATAACAGAGTCCCATGAAATATTACAAATGCAACAAAATGGCAACTTGGCAAAGGTTACATTGTATTCAATGACCAATAACCCTAACGACTAAGGACTCTAGTTGTAGCGAAGACTTGAGCTTCCTTGAGGCCCCCAAGATATTAGTGAAGTATTCTTGTTTCAAGCATAATACTTCCGCACCGAATCAGCATTCACAGGATGCGCAAGCTGTTCACCATCCATAGTTGTAAGGAATAGAGACCCTCCTGAAAACACTGTCTTGACTACGAATGGACCTTCATAATTGGGTGCCCACTTCCCACGGGCGTCTCTTTGCGACGGCAGAATCTTCTTAAGTACCAACTCGCCTACTCGGAATTCCCGAGTTCGGACCTTTTATCAAATGCTCTCTTCATCTTCTTCTGGTACAGCTGACCATGACACATGGCTGTCAGGCGCTTCTCGTCAATTAGATTCAACTGATCGTATCTTTCTTGAACCCATTCAGCTTCCTCAAGTTTAGTTTCCATCAATATCCTCAAAGAAGGTATCTCAACTTCTATAGGGAGGACAACATCCATCCCGTATACCAACGAAAAAGGGGTTGCCCCTGTCGAAGTTCTGACTGACGTTCTGTATCCATGTAGTGCATATGGCAACATCTCATGCCAATCCTTGTATGTTTTGACCATCTTCTGAATAATTTTCTTGATATTCTTGTTTGCAGCTTCGACCGCTCCGTTCATCTTTGGACGATACGGTGAAGAGTTACGGTGTTCAATCTTGAAGTTATCACACAATTCCTTCATGGTTTTGTTATTCAAATTGGTTCCGTTGTCAGTTATGATTCTGCTCGGAATCCCATAACGACAAATGATATTGTTCTTAATTAAGCGAGCAACTACTTGCTTAGTCACGTTCACATAAGAGGCGGCTTCCACCCACTTGGTAAAGTAATCTATAGCCACCAAAATGAAGCGATGCCCATTAGACGCTTTAGGCTCAATCGCCCCAATCATATCGATGCCCCACATAGAGAACGGCCAAGGTGATGATAGCACATTCAACAGAGTAGGAGGAACATGCATTTTGTCCGCATAAATCTGACACTTATGGCATTTTCTAGCGTACTGGATGCAATCAGTTTCCATAGTCAACCAATAGTATCCAGCCTTCAAAATCTTCCTAACCATGGCATGTCCATTGGCATGGGTGCCAAAAGCTCCTTCATGGATATCATGGATCAGCAAGTCTGCTTCTTTCTTATCGACACATCTTAGCAAAACCATATCATGATTTATTTTGTACAGTACACCGTTGCTGATGAAGAACTTGGCTGACAATCTTCGTAGAGTCTTCTTATCAAGAACGGAGGCGTTGGCTGGATATTCTTGATTCTTTAGAAAGTTCAAAATGTCATGGAACCAAGGTTTGCCGTCCGATTCTTCTTCAATGGACTGACAGTAGGCAGGCTCAGTCCTCCTTTCAATACTGATTACTGGATCTTCATTAATAAATCTAACTTGCCACATTGAAGCCAGTGTTGCTAAAGCATTAGCCACATGATTCTCAGTATGTGGCACATGGCAAAATGGTATCTCATCAAAACACTTAATCAACTCCAAAGCATATGCCTGATAAGGGATAAGGTTCTCATCTTTTGTCTCCCACTCGCCTCTGATTTGATAAATAACCAGAGCAGAGTCACCCATAACTTCAAGAAAGCAGATTCCAAGATCGATTACAGCTTCCAGACCCAAAATGCACGCTTCATATTCAGCAATATTATTCGTACACCCAAAATCCAACCTGGCTGTAAAAGGGGTGTAGCCACCTTCAAGATTAATTATAACAACACCCATTCCATGCCCCTTGTAATTGGACGAGCCATCGAACATCATTTTCCACCTATATTCAGTCCTAGGATCTTCTTCAGAGCTTGACTCTTCACAATCTTTCACTGCCATGATATCCTCGTCAGGGAAATCAAACTTGAGTGGTTCATAGTCTTCGACTGGTTGATCAGCAAGATACTCTGAAAGGACACTTCCTTTAATGGCCTTTTGAGTGACATACTGAATGTCATATTCAGACAATAACATGTGCAGTGGGCAAGTCTACCCGTTTGAGCAGGTTTCTCAAAAATGTACTTTATCGGATCCATCTTGGAAATCAACAAGGTAGTATGACAAATCAGGTACTGTCTTAGACGTTGCGCGGCCCAAGCCAGAGCACAACAAGTCTTTTCAATTAGTGAGTAACGGCTTTCACTGTCTGCAAACTTCTTACTCAGATAATAAATTGCATGTTCTTTCCAGCCAGTCTCGTCATGCTGTCCCAAAACACAGCCCATAGATTCTTCCAAAACGGTCAAGTACATAAAGAGAGGTCTTCTGGGAACTGAAGGAATTAGAATAGGAGGTTCTTGGAGGTAACTCTTGAGTTTCTCGAAAGCTTGTTGACAGTCAGCATTCCACTCTACTGGCTGATCCTTACGGAGTAATTTGAAAATTGGAGCACATATCGGAGTCATGTTGGAGATGAACCTGGAGATATAATTCAAACGGCCCAAAAATCCTCTGATTTGGGACTCGGTTTGCAGAGCTGGCATTTCTTGAATAGCTCGCACTTTATCTGGATCCACTTCAATGCCCTTCTGGCTAACAATGAAACCTAATAACTTCCCTGACCTGACTCCAAAGGTACATTTTGCAGGGTTTAACCTCAATTGATACTTTCAAAGTCTCTTAAACAACTTTAACAAATGGTCTACATGTTCCTCCTCACTCTGTGATTTGGCTATCATGTCGTCCACGTACACTTCAATCTCTTTGTGGATCATATCATGGAACAGGGTCACCATAGCTCTCTGGTAAGTTGCCCCGGCATTCTTCAATCCAAAAGACATAACCTTGTAACAGTAAGTACCCCACGGGGTGATGAAAGTAGTCTTGTCCATATCATCTGGATCCATTTCAATCTGATTGTAGCCTGAAAAACCATCCATAAATGAGAACATGGCGAAACGAGCCGTGTTGTCTACCAGCGTGTCGATATGCGGTAGGGGAAAATCATCCTTGGGACTAGCTTTGTTAAGGTCCCTATAATCCACGCACATTCGTACCTTGCCATTCTTTTTCATAACTGGAACAATATTAGCTACCCACTCTGGGTACTTGGAAACTGCTAAAAATCTGGCATCCAACTGTCTCTTAACTTCATCTCGAATTTTGAGGACCATGTCCGGATGACTTCTGCGAAGCTTTTGTTTTACTGGCGGGCATTCAGGTTTGAGTGGTAACTTGTGGACCACAATATCTGTGTCTAACCCAGACATGTCTTGGTAGGACCAAGCGAACACGTCCACATACTCTTCAAGGAGTAAAATCAACCGCTGTCTAATTTCTGGCTTCAGTGATGCCCCAATCTTAACCTCTTTCTTCTCTTCCTCAGTGCCAAGATTGATGACATCCACCTGCTCTTCATGAGGCTGGAGATCCGTATACTGGTAGTCACACATATCTGCTAGATCCTTGGGCACCTCATAATCTTCCTCCTCCTCAGCTTGATAGACAGGG
Organism: Lathyrus tuberosus; assembly: GCA_022829125.1. NCBI lineage: Eukaryota > Viridiplantae > Streptophyta > Magnoliopsida > Fabales > Fabaceae > Lathyrus > Lathyrus tuberosus. The sequence continues at coordinate 6,514,142 of JALAZF010000261.1, read as the reverse complement.
GAGTCGAAGTCGATGGTAAGAGCAAGGTCATCGAATACAATGGGTTTATGATTCATTCTGCATGGTAGAATGACTTATATTATTAAAATGCACAACAATTCGAGAACATGCAAGATGAAGATGTTTTTGTTTGAAAAGATTGCCATTTTTAGAAACAGAATGCAATAAAGTAAAGACAACGAGAATTTTAGCAAAAAGTCATTTCATTGATTAAGATATTGAAAACGGGGGCCCGTACAAAACAATCCACTAGCTTTGGGCAAGACTAGGGAGATGAAAACAACAAATCAAAACAAGTTACTCTGGTTCTGGGTACAAAGTTGGGATCTAAACAGACTCCCAATTGCCTAATGCGCCTTCTTGGCGAAAAACCAAACGATCAATATCTTCCTCTTCTTCATCACCTCCAATGATTGTGTGGCCCTGATGTCCACCTCTGACAAATGTTTCCTGCACAGTCTTTATCTTCATTCCTCTTCCTCTTGTACCTGAAGCAGTCTCATCTTCTGGAGTTGGTCTGTAACCCAACCCTTGGTGTTGGATCCTCTTCTCAACCTCAATAACTTCGCCCTAACCTGCGGGCACGCCTTCTCGAAGGGCAGACTGGAAACTTTTATACGAAGCAAAGGACGGATATTCTGGTACCACTGGCTTCTCATCGTCAATCATAACTGCATTAGCTATTTCCATGGCTTGGAAAGAAGTCTCCAACGCATCCTCATCAACCTCAATATAACGGAAGAATGACAGGTTACTAACCACCAAGTCTTCTTCCCCATGCACGATGACTAACCTGTCATCGACCACAAACTTTATTTTCTGATGTAGGGTTGAAGTGACAGCGCCCGCCTCATGGATCCAGGGTCTTCCGAGCAGACAGCTATAGGCAGGGTTAATGTCCAAAACTTGAAATAGAACATTGAATTCCTGAGGTCCAATCAAAACCGGTAGCTCAATTTCCCCCATCACAGATCTTCGTGAACCATCAAAAGCTTTGACAATTAACGATGTGGGTCTCATGATCCCTCCTTTGTATGCCAGCTTATCGAGGGCCCTCTTCGGTAAAACATTCAGGGAGGATCCTGTATCTACAAGAACTCTAGCCAATGTGTCCTCCTGACACTTCATTGATATATGCAGAGCAAGATTGTGTTTCTGACCTGATTGGGTCAATTCTTCATTACTGAAGCTGAGCGTATTGCATGCAGTAATGTTAGCGATAACATGATCAAACTGGCCAGCGGTAATATCCTGAGCTACATGAGCCAGAGCCAATACTTTCTGTAGTACTGATCGGTGGGCTGGTGAATTAATCAATAGAGATAAAATGGAAATTTTTGACGGAGTCTGGTGGAGCTGATCCACGACCCTGTAATCACTTCTTTTTATTATCCTGAGAAATTCTTCGTCATCCTCTTTGGAGATCACTTCTTTACCTTTGTCATCGGCGGATACGTGCACATTACCTTCTTTACCAGACACTTCTTTGTTCACAGGGGTATAAATCCTCCCACTCCTCGTCATTCTTCCTGTTCCTACTATACTGGACACATTCTTCTCATCAGCCCCCACTTCTTTCCTTGGGACTGGTTCTTCTACAACGACCCCCGCCTCTTTCCTTGGGATCATTTCCTCCTTCTTCTTACCACCTGTAATGTCTTCGTAGATCCACGGTACCGCTTTGGTTCCTCTGAATCTGAATGGGAATGGTCTTGGGAAGTTATTTCGCCTGGCATGATTAACAGGAGAAACATCTTCAGGTTTGTTGAATCTTGGAACTGATTGTTTAAACACTGAATTCACGGTACTTGCTCTTGGATTGTTGAACACATGGACTACTGATATGTATTCCTCTTCATCAAACCATGGCACTTGCTTTGGCAAATTGAACACTGGTTCAATCACTGCTACTCTACTTTCTTTTCTGAAAACCTGTAAGAAACCTTCGTTAATCAGTTGTTGAACGTCATCTTGAACTAACTGACACCCTTCACTACTACCATCACACTCTTCACAACCATCATGGCAAACCTCGACCAAACCGGCGCTGAATAGCTTGGCATGAAAAATTCTCAGGGGAGTTTTAATCTTTGCTGCATCTGAGACCAACACTTCATCGTTCTCGTCTTCGATAGCATTAGTTGACCCATGAGTTGGCAAGGGGTTACTCTTCACATTTGGCTGATTATTAGCAAAAGACAGGATGTTCTTCTCCATCAAACTTTTCACTAGATTATTTAATGCCAAACACCCTTCTAAATCATGGCCCACCCCTCCTTGATGGAAAGCACAGGTTGCATTAGGGTTGAAGAACTGCAGAGATTTCTCAGATGGTGGCCCCAACGGCCTAGTAACAATTAATCCTTGCTCCACCAGAGAAGGATACAATGTTGTATATGTCATCGGTATGGGTGGGAAATTTGGTGTTACCGCCTGTCTTCTTTTAGGGGTATTTTGCTGTGGCGCTGGCCGCCTCGGCTGCTGGTAATTCTGATTTTGATTCTTCGGCCACTGCTGCTGATTCGGTGGCTGAGGAACAGGAACCTGTTGCATCATCTGATGATTAAAAGTGGGCGTAACGGATGCCACGTATGGTTGTTGTGCAAACTGCATAGGGTAAACTGGTTGTTGAGGAAGACTGGGACCTGGTTGTTGTTGAAAGAGAGATTGTTTCCATCTGGAGCTTTGACTCTTTGACATAACAACATTAGTCTCACCTTCTTTCTTCTTATGAAAATTACCCGGAGACTTCTTGACACTGCTACTAGTAGAGCTATTAGGTGAACTGGCTACCTTTCCACTCTTCAAACCTGCTTCTACTTTCATACCAATGGCAATAATATCAGAAAAGTTGGCACCAATATTACTGATCATCTTCTCGTAAAATTCAAGCTTTACTGTGTCCACAAACCAATCAGCTAATTCTTTTTCTGTCAACGGCGGTTCAACCTGTGAGGCCGTCTCCCTCCATCTTTGAGCGTACTCTTTGAATGACTCGGTGTCTTTTGAGTCATAATAAGCAGTTATCTACGATCCGGAGCTAAGTCCAAATTATACTTATAATGTTTCACAAAGGCGTCCATCACGTCCTGAAAACACTTGATCTGAGACTGATCCAATCCTAGATACCATTTTGCAGCGGCACCCTTCAGGCTATCTTGGAAACAGTGTATCATAAGCTTATCGTTGTCCATGTACGCAACCATTCTCCAGAGGTACATGACCAAATGCGCTTTGGGGCAAGTAGCACCGGAATACAATTCAAAACCTGGCAGCTTGAACTTTGGTGGAATTACCAGATCTGTAACTAAACACATGTCCTTGAGGTCAGTACTGAAGACATTGCTTCCCTCCATAGCTTTCAACTTCCTCTGCATAACCTCCACACTTGCTCTCAGCTTCTCATTACGATCATCCTCTTCCACATATATGTTGTCATTATCAAAAGGATGTTGATTATGGAAAACAGGTTGGAACTGGGTCTGTACCACAGGCAGAGCATAAGTTGGAATAGCTTGTTGATTCTCACCAAACAATGGCACTGCTTGTTGCGTGGACTGGGGAGCCGTGGCTCGTATAAACTCAAATGGCATCCCTAGAGTAGGGTTCACAACAGGTACAACTGGTGGCTCTACAGTTGTAGCAACGACCTTTGAGACTACAGTGGCCTGCGTATCCATCCTTGCTCGTATAATACTCAAGGCTTCCATGATCTACCCCATTCCTACTCTCAATTCACTGAGTTCGTCGTTAACCTGATCCAAATTCTCGCAATTCTCAGAAATTCTTCCTCTTCAAGCCTGTGCCCGGATGTTGTAAGGATGTAGAGAATTCAGGGTGACGGTTCTGGAGAAGACAAAACGACGATGAGACACAGAAGAATGCACATGCACATGCAAATATACAAATAAGGATGCACATGCAAATGCAGGCTAAACTATCAAGAAACCAAAGAGATTTTGCAAATAATATAGATAATAGATTCTCGATAAAATAAACTTCTTCATTCAAGAGTCAAGTGAACATTACATCAGGAGCAGGGCATCCCATACTCCAAGTGCATAAGTAGAAATACATTAAAGTGAAAGGGAACATTAGCAAGAGAGATAACAATAGTAATACTAAGGATTAATCTTGTTGGTTGATGATCCTTCTCCTCTATTGATTACTCTCATTATTTTGATGATACGCTCCTTTGTTTCCTCCTTTGCGAGAACCAATTCTCCTAACTCCTCCATCATCTGCTGCTTTGTCTTTGTAGGTGATTCATGGTAAGGATGTGGCTTCATCATTACACGAGCTATGTCACGAGACCATTGCAAGTGAACCTCTGTGACTGGGCATTCAGCCTTCCATAACTGTCTGTTAATCTGGCGCCAAGCGCGCCCCAGTCGCATCTTCATTTCAAAACCCCCTCTTTCATCATAAAACATCATCTGCATGTCTTAGTTATCTGGAAGTCCTTCCTTCAGATGGCCCAACTGTCGACGTGCAAGGACATGGTTGTAATTGATACAATCGTTTCTTCCCATAATAGGCACGTTGGGGCAATCCCCACAGCTATGGATTATGATGATTCCTTCTTCGGTTGAATCATACCATTTGATGTCGGTGTGTTTCAACTCCATCAGCTTTTTGGACCAAATCTTACAGTCTTCGACCTCCCAGAAAGTCGGAGTCTTCGGCAGATAAGAAACAAACCACTTGTAAAAGAGGGATACGCATCAAATAATTGGTCCATAGCCCCTTGTGTATCTGGTCTGTACGGAATGGTAAACATCAGCTAGCAGTGTTGGGACTGGATTGTTGACTGCAAAAAGATGGATGGCTTGGGTATCCATGAAATTCTTGGCGTTCGGGAACAGAAATAATCCATATATCATCAGAGCTAGAGTTGATTCAAACAAAGCTTCGCTTCCTCTATTTTTGAAGTACAGAGCCTTTTCCATTAAGAACTGGGTAGGCAATCCACGCTGTCCTCCCTTGTTAGTCAAGTTGGCCTGGATGTCAGATAGTCTGATTCTGGTTACTCTGGCGATGTCTCTGGCAGAAGGCACTTCTTCAATCCCAGAAAAGATAGGAGCCTCTCTGACTGGAATTCCTATCATGGCTGAGAATTCCTCCAGGGTCGGCACTAACTGGAATTCAGGGAACACGAAACAGCGGTACGCCGGATGATACAGCTGGACCAAAACTTCAAGAGGCCCTACAGTTACTGGTGTCTTCATCAGCGGGATGATGCATCCGTATCTGTCAGCGAAGGCTAACTGGTCTTCAATCATCTCTCCTAACCACAACAAACGCTCCACCTCCGGTAATTCGAAGAAATAAGGCCAGACTCCCTTCCCTGCAGCATCCATTTCTACAAAATCTGGAAAACAAGATTAGTAACTTGATAGCTTAACAGGAGTGCAAAATGCGATGCAAAGTTTCATGGAATTCAGACGTTCGTGAAATATCAAGAGATATCAAAAAACTCATTTTCATTAAATAAAAAGTGAATTACAATTGTTGATACACTTTCAAAAAAGCCCTAAACATAAAGCTAAATAAAAGCTAGAAAGTCCTAAGGAGATTCTCCCAAGAGTCGTAGCTTGAGTCTTTTGTTTTCTTCCTCCATCTGTTCTCTTTCTGCAACAAGGTTGTCGACGATCGTCTTCCAAGCTGTAGGTTGAACAATAGGAGAACTTGGGCCTTCTTGGACCTTCCTTTTTTTTGTAAGAGGTCAGTTCTTCATCCTTGGCGCATAGTTGTTTTCGAAGTTCAAAATTCTCCTCAACAACCACCTGATACTTGAGTTTCCATGCTTCCTTGGACCGCTGGGTCTGTCTTAATGATATCTCTAACTCCTCTTCCTTTGACATGAAGTACATAATAGGTTCTTCTTTCATGGGAATTGGTTCCTCCCTCTTGTATGGCATCTTCAATTCAATGGCTCTCTTGCGGACCCACTGAAGATATGGTTCCAAAGAAACACAATTGGGTTTCCCCAAGAAGCTACTTTCTCTTTTACACTTGCTATCCCAGGCTTTTAAGATTAAATCCCTTTGTTCTTTATTCTTATCATACTCTTCAAAATAAATTCCCTCTACATGAATGCTTAGGGGTTTATCCTTCATGGGGTATCCTAATTGACGGCGTGCCAATACCGGATTGTAACTGATTCCACCTTTGATGCCAAGAAGAGGCACGTTGTTATATGGGCCACAACTGTCTGTTATTGAAATTTTGTCATACACTCGATTGTACCAGTCAATGTCTGCATGAGAAAGGGCCATAATCTTCTTAGACCACCATCCCTTCTTAGGATCCCAAAATGCGCCTTTCTTTGGTAAGTGTGAAACGAACCATCTATATAACACAGGAATACATCAAGTGATCTATCCATTACCATGGGCATTTCTCGTATGGACTGAGTGGTAGGCTTCAGCAAGTAAGGTAGGTACAGGATTCTGCTTTAGGAAAATTTTGATTGCATTTAAATCCACAAAGTTGTCAAAGTTCGGGAACAGGAAAAGTCCATAGATGAGTAGAGCAAAAACAGCTTCAAAGGCGACCTTGTTGGAATGTTTGACAAAGTAATGGGCTTTTCCAAACAGGAACTTAGCAGTCAACCCAAAAATTCCTCCCTTGGAGATTAAGTTGTTTTTGATGTCAATTAATTCCAAATGAGTTTCTTTAGCTATCTTTTCCTCTTTTGGGTCTCTGTTGAAGATAGGAAATGGAGAATCATCCTTGACGGGTAAACCAACTATCTGAGAATGTTCTTCAAGCGTAAGTAAGAGTTGATAGTCGGGAAAGGTGAAACAATGATACTTTGGATCATAGAACTGAAGCAAAGTTAAAAGGAGTCCTTCATCAACACTTTTTGTCAACAATATCCATAAATTCCCATATCTGTCTTTGAATCCTTCGAGGTCTGTTAGAAAATCTCCCAATCTCCTTAGGTCATCCAATTTAGGGCTCTTGAAAGTGTATTTCACTGTTTTCCTTCTTAATTCATCCATGATATCTCTGTGACATTTAAAAAAAAGTCTGAGTTCCATGAAACTGATATGCTTATGCTTATGCTATATGAATGCAACAAACACAAACAAATACAAACACATAAAGGTTTGGGTTAATAGCATGGAGCCAAGGTTCACCCTCCCATTGGTATGTACTATGGTTTTCACCAGCCGAACAAGGTTCTAAAGGGTTCCCAGAGTCTACGATCCATCTTTCGGATTTTGTCGACTTCCCAAATGACTTGGTAATCAACAAAATTCTCAAGAGAACCTCGTCTGAGTGTAGTATCGCGTGACAACCAATTTAGAAATAGACTCCATCATGGTCACCGCACTACATCTAAAAGGCTTAAGTGGGGTTTGGTAACTACGGTTCTCAACCTCAATGGCACATACATTGAGAGTAGCGCGATTTCACGAAATGGATCGTTCAACATGACTAAACTCTCAAGAGGGCCTAAGCTGAGTAATGGTGTCTCAAGTTAACTTTTTCAGGAATCGACTCCTTCAAAGCCCCCTTGAATATACCATCGTCCTATCATAAGTGCACTCGAAATCTGGGTATAGGATTTATCTCACTCAAAGATATCATATCAACCCAATATAACAGGATAATAAAGCAAGAACAAAAATACAAGTACATAAGTGTCGTACCTCGAAAAATACGATCCTCGCGATGGACGCGAAAAAAACTGTTCGAAACAGAGTCGCCACCGAACTTTATTCATTCCAAGGAAGGAATAGGAAAATATCGATAAAACCTTTAAAGGATAAGAAAATGGTCATCGCAACCAAATTCGGGTTCGGGAGTCAATTACGCAAAGGGAAGGTGTTAGCACCCTCTACGTCCGTTGTACTCAACGGGAACCTCTTGATTCGATTCAGGAGAAATGTTAGCTTGGTTTGTTTGTTTTCTTCTAAGGTAATATTGTTTTCTAAGGGGGAAATGGGTAGTTTTTTATTATTGTGCTCGGCAAGGATTGAGAACCCTTGGGCCTACGTATTCCCTCGTGCAATGGGAAAGTCAGAGCATTCATAGTTTGTGGGACTACGGTTGGTTTGTGTTTTTTAGGCGAACGAGTGTTTAATTCGCATTCTAACTGCTAAACGTTGGCTTGTCTGCTCGTCAAGGGAGGCTGAAGCACTAGTTCATATGCGCGGAAGAATGGATTAAACAATGTTCTTTTTGTGAAAGGAGTTTGAGTTATGGATTAAGTGTATTAGGGTTTCGGTTGCGAAAAAGGTTTGATTTGGACGTGTTTTAGGCGAACGAGGGTTTAGGTTGCATTCTAACTGCTAAACATTGGCTTGTCTGCTCGCTAGGGGAGGCTGAAGCACGAGTTTATATGCGCGGAAGAATAGACTAAACAATGTTCTTTATGAAAAGAGTCTAAATTGCACGGCGGCGAGGAGTTGGATTAATGTGTTCGTATTTTGATTGGGTGACGATTACTCGAACTTAAGAAAGATTCCTCGGGCCCAAGTAATCGGGAAAGCGAGTCGAAGAACCGGCTCTCTCTCTCTCTCTTTTCATCCTTAATTATGAAAGAGTTTTAATATGGTTAGAGTATGTTAAATAGATGACAATTACTTGAACTTAAGAAAGATTCCTCGGGCCCAAGTAATCGGGAAAACGAGTCGAAGAACCGGCTCTCTCTCTTTTTCATCCAAGTGTTTAGGAAAAGAAGATTTGATTTTGTTTATTGTAAAAATGGTTTGATATGTAATCGTGTTATGAGTCTTTTAAAGAAGACAATTGCTTGAACTTAAGAAAGATTCCTCGGGCCCAAACAATTGAGGAGAAGAATCGAAGATTCCATTCTACCCCCTTTTCTTCTTTTATGAAATAGTATTTAAGTGTGGTTTAAATGTATTGATTTGATTTGAAAAATGCTCGATGTTGATCGAGGTTTGAATGTGCGTGTGAAATGGTTGAGGATTAATGGAAAGGAGGTCCTAATGGTTCAAGGTAAGGTCGATTGCAATGCAAAAACGCTCCACTTACAAGAGTTAAAGGGACTTGATATATGGATCAAGTGTGCGTTTGATGGCGAGGCAAAAGGCGCTCGACTTACGATTGGGCTCGATGGCGAATCGAGGACTGGTTTGGAAATGGTTTAGTTGAAAAGGTCGAAAGATTGAATGGATGACAACCCAAGGGGCGTGCCTCGAGAGCCATCCATTCAAAGACTCAAGGAATGCTTGATTCCTAGAATCTTCTCCTTTCGAAAGTTTGATTAAAAAAAGGGTGACATGCAATAAAAGGTCTCCAATTTAATGTATTTAGATTAAATGTATGAACAAAGAAAATTATTAGATAAACATGAATATGAATATGATATGGGCAATATGAATAGTACGAATAAAAATAATCATCAAGATAATATTGACAAGATAAACAAGATAGTGATTAATTGGGTGAATCGGGAAATAAAAGGTGACAACCTCGTCTTAATCAAGAACTCTAAAAAAGAGGCTCCATGATGTTTAAGACCTTCACTGATCGGAAATGAAAAGAATATAGTGCAAAGTAAAATGTGAAATAAAATCGAAATCGAAGAAAAGTCTCATCTTAACCGACAAAATTTGGTTTTAGATGTTCACCGACCCATAAAAAATGAAAAGTAAAAGTGGAATTAAAATCGGCCTCGTCTTAATCAAGATCTATAATCTTAGATCGATAAGCTATGATTTTTTGACTTTCATTGACCGATAAAAAATAAAAAGGTGGCCTCATATAAATCAAGATTTTGAAATCGATTTCAATAAATCAACTTAATCAAGATTTTTTCATATCATCGGCCCAAACAAAATTGAAATGAAGTCGAAAAGAAAATCGAAGACGAAAATCAAGGTGGAAATGAAGAGATTAATCTATAAACTAAATGAAAATATTTTTTTGAGATTTTTATTATTTTAATAAATTAAACTAAGACAATATATTCCTAAAATAAAAATTACTAATTAAAACCATATATGAACAATATATTAAAAATAACAAATTAATATGAAAAATATAGATTAAAACGATACCTTTTTAAAAGTTGAAGAAAAAATAAATAAAAAAAGTTGGGGCCAGGAATAAGGGATGGGGCGATTAAGCCCAAACTGGAAGCTGGGGAAGGCGGTTCGGGTTGGCCCCAGGCCCAAACCCGGCCAGTCTCCTTGGTTGAAGAAAGAAAAAGGGTTATGTGACAACCCTAGCACTCAGCCGCGAATGCATTCAGAAAGGAAAAAACGTCAATACGATTCAAATGCTTCAATAAACAGAAATCACGGTAAAAGAAAATCAACTCTGAAACCCTCATCTTTCTTAATCGCACATTCTCTCTCGATCCGCTCTATCCCTCTCGTTCTTCTCTCGAATCTCAATTTGTCTCATTACTTTTTCTTCTTTTTTCTTCAATTTCTGGTTTATGTGAATGGAGGGTGGGTTTGAGTTTAGCGGTTGAAAGGTACTGAACAAGGTTGGGTTGTTGGAGTTTTTGTATGGAATTAGCATATAGTTTTAATGGAGGTTTGTGGTGAGTTTGAAGTTGCTTTGGTTTGAGATGGTGGTGGCGGTTCAGCTTATATTGTTGCTGTTGGTAGTTTGGTGAGGTGATTCAAGATGATGGGGTTATGGTGGAGCATGGATCTTTGGTTTGTGCGTGGTCAAGGAGAGTTTGTCGGCGGCTTGGAGGAAACTTGGTCGTTTCGATGGTGTTTGTAGGAGAAGTCGTGGGTTGCAGTGGAGAATGTTCAGAATGAAGATGGATTTGGCGAAGGGAGAATGAAAGGTGGGGGTGGTGGAATTAGGAACTGATATGGTGTTGTTGTTCTGCCTGCAGTGGGGTTCAAAAGGTTGTTCCAAGAGGTCACGAATCCAAGGGACAAGCATACACAGTTTCGAAACGCAAGTATCAATAACCTCTCAAACTTCTCCTATTACTCACATTTTTCCTTGGCTCTTAGGCTCACACTCACTCTCTTAATGGTACATGAAGAAAAATCGACATCCTAGCAACACTCAGGTTTGTGACTTCCTCATGTTTTTGTCAAGTCAATCAAAACAGTTTAGAAAAGGGTTGTATCATCGATTTTAAAGACCATAACAAGCCAGAAACAAATAACAATATCACATTATTGACACGGCGAGAAAGATGAGGATGCGATACCTATGTGAGGGCGGATTGGATTTGAGCTCCAGGTACCCCTTAAATTCCTTTGACTTTATGACTTCCTCTTCTTGTGCTTTTTGTGTTGCTATGTCTGGTTGGTGGGTTTGATGGTTGGATTTTCTGTTGCTCTTGATGTTCTTCTGTGTATGTTGTGACTGGTTTTTTTTTGTTGTTTTTACCGATAAAAATATGGATACTGCTATCTGAGTTTTTGGGGTTGATCTCTGGTTTTTATGTTGCTGTTCTGCTAAGGTTTTTTTTTCTTCATTTCGGATCCCCTTTTCATGAACTTGTTGTTGTTTATATAGTGGAACAAATTAGGGTTAAGGTCTGATTGCTGCAGAGTTTTTGTTAAGCTGATGATGCTCTGCCTTTTCCTTTCAAGATTCTAAAAATTGTTCTACCAAAATGGCATATATCTGCCTACTGTACTTTTCTGCATTTGTTGCACTTGTCTCTGTCTCTGAACTTGATTGTTTGTTTGTGCTTGGACTCTTGCTGGACCTGTTATTAATTTCTTAGATTCAGAATTTGTTTTTGTCCAAATTATGAAATATCTCTGTCCACTTTTCTGTTTGCAATTTGGAATTGTTTTGTGAAATTCATTCTCACTTTGCTTTGGTGCAGCTTATGGCATATGGCTTTAGTAACTGGCTTGTTCATTGTTGCGGTAGAAGTACGGTCTGCAGAATGCGTGTAGGTTTTGACTTGGTGTGTAGATGTTATGAAGTTTTGGCTCTTATGTACAGGTTGCTTTTGCCAACCGTTGGGAGTGACTTGTGAGAAATTGGTAGCATGAAATTGATCATGTACATGTGGGTCATAGTAGTAACTGGCATGCTGATTTTTTTTTTTTGCTGAAAAGTTTTCCTTTGTGCTTTGGAGGTAGTACATGTTTTGCATCTAGGAATGGTGGTGTGTAGGAATGTTGTGTACGAACTGCAGGTGGTGATTTTGCAAATGGTAGCTTGAATAAAGTAGTAACAACATCACACTCATGAGTTTTTTTTTATTTTGGCACATTTTGTTAATGGACTTGGGCTTAGATCATGAATTAATTTTTGAAAATGGTGAGAAAGTGGATACTAAAAATAAAAAAAAAAGGATAATTGAATGGACTATTAATTTATGGACATATGGAAAATGAAATGGATAAAATATGAATAATGATGAATAATTAAAAAATGGATATGAATGGATAATTAAAAGAAATGGAAATGGAAATTGGAAGATATGGATATTATTGGATTGATTTAATGAAAATCGTCTAGAAGTGGATAAAAAAAAGAATGGACAAGAGTAAAAATGGAAATGATGGATTTGGTTAATGAAATGCACATGAAAATGGATAGTTGAATGAAAATTGGATTGAAAAATGGATAAATAAAAAAAATGGTTGCGGGAATGGATATGGATAACGGTAATGTGCATCCACCTTTGATCAACACTCAAAACCTCTGACAAACGAAACTTGCATACCACAATTATTGACTTAAGTCGAAGAAGATCCTCCTTGAATAAATTTCTAATTAATGACACCACAATCTTGAATCCGTCTTAACATGGTCTTGATTGAACTATAAATCTGACGAATCCTGGATCAATAACAAAGAACCTGGACCACACAATCAGTACTTGCACACAACTTGATAACTTGATCCACACACGGATAATCCGAATTGGCACAAAAACCATGACTGAAACTTCAGACACAAACACTTGAATCAATCACACCCAGGCCTTGGTCTTGAAACAAACTTTGTCTAACTGAACCAAAGCGACATATTTTTTGGATTTATTTTGAATATGGTTAGTGGATGGATGTACAGATGAAAATATATACTGGTAGGACAAATTTGGGGTATAACAGATGCCCCTATCTAATTGCCTTGAACCTGAGAAAATGAACAGCTGCAAAGCGTTTATTTTAAGGGTAGAAGTCAATTAGATACAAGAAGACCCTAAAATTTGTCCGGCATAAGGTAAAGTGATATAGAGTGAGAGTTGATAGAATGAAGTAACAGGATTCAAACTGAACAAAATAACTTGAAGCTCTTTGGGTGGTTGAAGCAGTCCCTTGTACATTAAGGTTCTTCGCGATACCAAAGTAGTATTTTTGAAAGGCAGAGGATTCTCTGGGTCGTCGAAGCAGTCCCTTATCCGTTAAGGTTCCTCGATGATACCAAAGCAGTATCATTGGAAGCAGAAGATTCTCTGGAATATCGAAGCAGTACCTTATCCGTTAAGGTTCCTCGATGATACCAAAGCAGTATCTCTGAAGTAAATTTGCTGAAGAATAGTTGAGCAAGATTCCTGTCGGAGGAAATGTGCTGGCTTTGCAGGGGAAACCTCACAAGAAACTTTCTATGGTATCCTCTGCTTGGGGAGTAAGAATAGCAACAGCTGCTGGGGATTGTCATTATCAACTGCATGGCTGAAGAATGACTTGCTGGGGAATAGGATTCCATGAGCACGTGCGGGGTACCCACCTCTCTTTAGAAGAATATTGCTGACTATGATGGAGGACTGGCCATGATGCTTGTGAACTGATCCTGGATCCTGCTATGCTATGCTGGGATGGATATGCCATGCATACAGGAATGCAAATAAACTCGTTTATTTATGAGATACACATTGGAATGCAACTGGGCAAGGCTTCATTTCTGGTTTCCGAAGAAGGATTAATGGGGATTAGATGGAGCAAGGTGAAAGACTTACTGGGAATACTGGAATATCAACTCGGGGGTTGAGAAAAGGAAATACTATCGACTCGGGGGTCGAGAAACGTTAAGATAAACTGTCGTCAACTCGGGGGTTGAAAGAAAGGTAAAGGTAATATCGACTAGGGGGTCGAGAAAATAAGACAATACCGACTCGGGGGTCGAGAAAATAAAGGCAAGGTAATCTATCAACTCGGGGGTTGAAGGAAATAACAAAATATCAACTCGGGGGTTGAAGGTAAAAGCAAATATCGACCGGGGGTCGAGGGCAGAGGTAAAGGCAATATCGACTCGGAGGTCAAGGAAATACAGACAATATCGACACGGGGGTCGAATAAGATAAAGATAACAATGACTCGGGGGTCAGTACAAGCAATAAGATGTCAACTCGGGGGTTGAAGATGTAATAATGATATCGACTCGGGGGTCGAGAAACTAAGGCAATATCGACTCGGGGGTCGAGAAAATAAAGACAAAATATCATCAACTCGGGGGTTGAAAGAAAGATAAAGGTAACCATGACTCAGGGGTCAAGAACAAATCAATATATATCAACGCGGGAGTTGAGGAAGGAAATAGGTTATGTTATGTATGCATATGGTGCACGTATGTTGTATGTGATGCATATGTGGATGCAAGCAGGAGATTGGTCTTAATGAAGGTGCCAACAAGGTGGAATTTTGGTGGTTGCTAAGGCAGGGTTGGACTTTAGTAGTTGCCAAGCAAGGTTAGAGTTTGAGGAGTTGCCAAACAGGGTTGGACTTTTGGTAGGTGGAAGGATTTGATTTCCCGACACTTAGTATCTGATAGTGCCATTATCGGAGGGTAGCTGTGGATGCTCTTGGTGCCCCAAGTTTGATCCTTTGCAGAATTTGCATACTTGTTCCCGAGAGAACCTCACTTATAACTATATGCCATGATGGCTCGCAAATAAATGGTTGTATGAGCGCAGCGACGTAACCAATGCACGTTGATTGTGTGAGCGTAGCGACTTATCCAATGCATTCTGATCGTGCATTTGCTCTACCCCGAGGCTTTTAATACTTGTTGCACTCAAGGGTCGCTTAGTGCATGACATGGCCAGCTTGACCAACTTGAATGTATGGAGGGAATCTGCCCCTGTCTGACGGGTATTGAGATGATCTGCCCCAGTGTCTGGATTTTGCAGTGGTCTGCCCCTGTGTCTGGATTTTGCAGCGGTCTGCCCCAGTCTTGACTTTTGAAAGACTTGCCTCAGATTGACTAAGTATTGCTTTGAAGGACTTGCCCCAGATTAACAAGGTTATGAGATAGTCTCGATTTGAGTCAGTGCCAGCGAATGCTCAAGTTTCTCTCTGATTGCACTTTGTTGGAATTTCCAAACTGCCAAGTACTGATTTGCAGCTAAAATTGATCATTCAGAAATGGTAACTTTAATGCGACGTTCATGCAAGTTTTGAAAAATCATTTATTGGAATGGTGGTGAAAGTGTGTGACGAGTGGACCGTTAGTCCAAACGCATTGCTAATTTATCTGGTGTGAAAGATACAACAATAATATGACACCAATGCAAAAGATTAGCAAATATGTAGGAGTCAGTTTACGCAACCTTGCTGTAGTATGCTTTCAGAATAAACCCCACCTCAATTAGGTCTTTTGAGGGTTGTAACGTGGTCTGGTTCACGGTTATAGAAACAAAGGATATAAGGATCAAAGTTATATTTGTACCCACCTCTTCTTCGTGATTATCTCCAGTCCTACGTTCACTTAAATCGACACACGTATTTTGACGGTGTAAGAATGAAGATAAAAGTTCAAGATTCGCTTGAAATGGCAGTCATCTTATTTTGCTTTTTTTTTATGGACGTCAGTGACCCTTTGGTTTTTTTTTTGGTGGTCACTGTATCTTATTTTTATTGCTTGAGGATTTAAAGATTTTTTTTTTATCCCTAATTTTTGCATGGACTGATTTTATTCTACGAGTCCATCGGGATTGCCCTAATTTTTACCAAGTCTCCTTTTTGAGGTGTTTGACTTAGCGGGGGTTTTTTTTTTTATTTTTCTCTTTTTAGAATAAGGCTTGTGACTGCCAAGTCAATAGTCATTGAAGAACAACCACCATAACTTCTGGATTTTGCATGATTTTTTCGTCACCTCAAGATGTGTACCAAGAATACGGAGTCAGATTAACTGAACACTACCATGCCCCGGGTTGAGTATAAGGGTTTGAATATCCGAAGGAAACTTCTACTTCTCGGCTCGAAGTGTGAACTAGGGATTAACTCCTTATCTCTCCAGTGTTTAGGAATTTGAAATAATGCCTGTACATCCTTGGCAGGATTCCATCCGAAAGCATACCATCAGCAATTATGGGTATCTCGTTTTCATCATCCTCCCTCCGATCTTTGCTAAACAACAATTTGGTTAAGAAAGTGAATGAGAGGTATATAGATGAATATTTTTGTTTTTTGATATAAGTGAAGAAAATGTGAGCGAACGCGACGTGATTAGTTCAAAAAATGCATGATCATTTCATTAATATAACCATTAATAAGCAACAATGTCTAAAAGCAAATAGCGCATAACATAAAGAAACTACAAATGCATAGAAACGACATAAACTAAAAGTTTCCAGCATTGGGGACTGGTTTTTTCTTTCTTGACCCACTGTTGGACTAGCATTTTTGTTCATCGAGACCACTATGATAGCCTTCTTCACACCTACTCTCAGCAACTTCTTCCATGACATGGACGGATGGACCCACCTGATCAAGTGAAGGACTGACGTTGATTTGAAGACCTCAGGGCGTAAACGAGATTAGCTTGGACTCAATCAGGTCTTGGATCTTGTTTTTGAGCTGTTTGCAATTCTCAGTTGAATGCCCTATGGCGCCAGCATGGTATCCACATCGTGCATTGGCGTCGAAGCCTGGTGGGTATGGAGGAATAACAGGATCCAAGCGTTTTGGCACTATTAACCCACTACTAATCAAACGTGGCAATATATGACTGAATGGCACTGGCAAATGATCAAAATGCCTTTTTAGTCTTTGACTAAAGTAGCGTCAGGGTTGTGAAGAGTGTTGTTGTGCAATCTGATGTTGACGAGGGGGGCCTCTATTGGCAGGAGTATATTGACCATGTGGAGAGAATGGAATCGCACAGGGAGGCCCATGGGATTGCTGACTTTGAACATTTGAGATACTTAGGTATTGAGGATAAGGTATCGGAGATGGAGCTTGTAGAGTGTCCCAGATCGCAATGATTTCATCCTCCTCTTCCTCTTGAGAACTGACAACGGATTCACTCTCACTAGCATGGATGCTCGAGGCATCTAGGATCTTTCCTTTCTTGATATGACTCTCAATGTGTTCTCCTACTAAAACCAAGTCAGAGAAGTTTGATGTCCCATTGCTCATCATTTTTTCTAGGTATGGGCCTTGCAAAGAATCTATGAACAGGTCAACCAATTCTCTATCTAAAAGTGGTGGTTGAACACGAGCAGCCACCTCTCTCCATCTCTGAGCATACCCCCTGAAGGATTCGTTCTCCTCTTGAGATAAGTCTTGCAACTGTATGCGGCTGGGAGCCATGTCAAGATTGTATTGGTATTGTTTCACGAAGGTGTTGGCTAAGTCCAACCACGACTGGATATGGCTACTCTGTAGATGCATGTACCAACTCAACGATGCCCCACTCACACTGTCTTGGAAGCAGTGGATCATAAGTTTATCATTGAGAGCATTGGAGGTCATCTTTCTACAAAACATCACCAAATGCTGCTTTGGACAACTATCTCTTGTATTTTTCAAATTTTGGCATCTTAAACTTTGGAGGTATTACAAGTCCGGGTACTAAACACATGTTCAAAGCATTCAGATCAAAAGCATCACGCCCCTTCATGGTTTCAAGCTTCTCTTCCAACACACGACATCTTTCTGCAAACTCAACATCTTGAGGTCGTTCAGTATTCACCACCAGGCCTGTCCCTCAGGAATTCGGCGTAGTGAATGCAAATCTATGGTATTCAACTGCATCATGAGACGAGGCATGTTCATCTTGAATAGTGTGACACTCTTGTATAACCTGGTCCCCAACAGGAATCCACACAGGCTGAAATTGGGCAAGATTATTCACTTGAGGCAGGATGACGTTCTCAGTGACTGCAGGCCTTTGAATGTTGTCCTCTTTCCTTGCCATAGCTTCCACAAGTTGGTCTAGCTGGTTCTTCATCAAGTCAACATCTACTCTTGACGCAAACTGGTTATGCTCTTCTGAGTCCATGATTCTTCCAAAAGCGGCTTCAATTCTGATACGAGTGTCGGGAAATCAACTGCGGGTTATAGACAAAGGATGGTTGAGTTTGTTGGAAAATGATATGCAGACATGCTAATGTCATGAGTATGCAATGCTTATGCACGGTTCTAGGATCAAAACAACATCTGATTCTGAGGAAGGAGTTAGACACAATATCTCTGATCGTCAAATCCCCCACAGGTAGGCTCTAATCGGGTAGGTGCCTAGAGTTATGGATATATTTCGAAAACATTATAGCCATGACAAAGATTTGTCCGACTATAATATTCTTGAAATAATCTCGTCTAGGTGAGGTCTTCGTTTCTTCCCCACGAGAAAGATTCCTCGGAGGCGCCCACTACACAACCATCGACACCCGGGTTCTAAGTAGGGTTCTCAGAATCCTAGATCGAGGTCAAAAGTATTACTGTCAGGAAGTAATACGTTCGAGGGATCTCATCTGATTGGGGCGTTCGCATTAACCCACAAAGGGTTAACACTACCAACCACCATGGGTAAATGGGTTAATGGTCCTTGGGATCGACGACTCACCTCAAAAATATTACCTCCATGGCAAAGATTCACCACAACAATAATATCTCCAAGGGAGTCTACTCCAAGTGGGGTTTTCGCTTCAGCTCACGTGGAAGAGACCACGCAAGCCTACACTACACAACCACCATTCTAATCCTAGGTTTTTCTCGACTCGGGTGTAGAGCCGTCTCACAAAGCACCACAAATCGGAGCATCCCTACAGTGTCACAAGAAACAATAATAGGATATAATAATAATGAGCATGCGATTAGATAACAGATAATCAAACAAGCTAGCAAACAAACAAGAGAAGATAAACAAACAAGCGGATCTAACACTCACGAATCGAGTCAAGTTAGGCTTGACTCTCTCTAGCATAGGGCAATGCAAATCCCCAGCAAAGTCGCCATCAGTCGTACCTCGAAAATACAATCCTAGCGATGGACGCGGAAAAAACTGTTTGAAACAGAGTCGCCACCGAACTTTATTCATTCCAAGGAAGGAATAGGAAAATATCTATAAAACCTTTAAAGGATAAGAAAATGGTCATCGCAACCAAATTCGGGTTCGGGAGTCAATTACGCAAAGGGAAGGTGTTAGCACCCTCTACGTCCGTTGTACTCAACAGGAACCTCTTGATTCGATTCAGGAGAAATGTTAGCTTGGTTTGTTTGTTTTCTTCTAAGGTAATATTGTTTTCTAAGGGGGAAATGGGTAATTTTTTATTATTGTGCTCGGCAAGGATTGAGAACCCTTGGGCCTACGTATTCCCTCGTGCAATGGGAAAGTCAGAGCATTCGTAGTTCGTGGGACTACGGTTGGTTTGTGTTTTTTAGGCAAACGAGTGTTTAATTCGCATTCTAACTGCTAAACATTGGCTTGTCTGCTCGTCAAGGGAGGCTGAAGCACTAGTTCATATGCGCGGAAGAATGGATTAAACAATGTTCTTTTTGTGAAAGGAGTTTGAGTTATGGATTAAGTGTATTAGAGTTTCGGTTGCGAAAAAGGTTTGATTTGGACGTGGTTTAGGCGAACGAGGGTTTAGGTTACATTCTAACTGCTAAACATTGGCTTCTCTGCTCGCTAGGGGAGGCTGAAGCACGAGTTTATATGTGCGGAAGAATGGACTAAACAATGTTCTTTATGAAAAGAGTCTAAATCGCACGGCGGCGAGGAGTTGGATTAACGTGTTCGTATTTTGATTGGGTGACGATTACTCAAACTTAAGAAAGATTCCTCGGGCCCAAGTAATCGGGAAAGCGATTCGAAGAACCGACTCTCTCTCTTTTTCATCCTTAATTATGAAAGAGTTTTAATATGGTTAGAGTATGTTAAACAGATGACAATTACTTGAACTTAAGAAAGATTCCTCGGGCCCAAGTAATCGGGAAAGCGAGTCGAAGAACCGGCTCTCTCTCTTTTTCATCCAAGTGTTTAGGAAAAGAAGATTTGATTTTGTTTATTGTAAAAATGGTTTGATATGTAATCGCGTTATGAGTCTTTTAAAGAAGACAATTGCTTGAACTTAAGAAAGATTCCTCGGGCCCAAACAATTGAGGAGAAGAATCGAAGATTCCATTCTACCCCATTTTCTTCTTTTATGAAATAGTATTTAAGTGTGGTTTAAATGTATTAATTTGATTTGAAAAATGCTCGATGTTGATCGAGGTTTGAATGTGCGTGTGAAATGGTTGAGGATTAATGGAAAGGAGGTCCTAATGGTTCAAGGTAAGGTCGATTGCGATGCAAAAATGCTCGACTTACAAGAGATGAAGGGACTTGATGTAACGCCCCGAATAATTAATTATTTATTTAATTAAATATGTAATTAATTATTTGTGATTATTCGGCTAATTGTGTGTTGAGGAGATTTAATCGATAAGTTGGTATGTAAGTTGGTTTGGTCGTAGAATTATATTAGAAATAATATAATTAAAATATTATTAAGTAATTTCTGAATAATTATGAATATGTCGATTATGTGGTTAAGTCGGTAAGTTGATAGTCGGGTAAAATTAGCCGAGAAATTAACACTAGAATTAGTATTGTATTTTTATTAAATTGATTTTGTGAGAAATAGTACTATTGGGCCTACATTGGGGTTTTTAGTAGCAATTTAGGGGTGTATGTTTTAGGCCCATTAGATATTATAAGTGATTATTATTATTTTAATAAAACAAATACAATAAAAGAGGTAGAAGTTAGTGTGGTGGTATCAGTTAGAAAAAGTGAGAACGTGAGACCAAGGAGAAGGAAACGCTGCGCTACAGTGCTTGAGGGAGAAGAAAGGGAAAGACGAAACAGTACTACCGGTGTGGAAAATTTCAGAAATTCGAGCTACCTTCGATCCAATCAGGTAAAGGTGGGGTTCGACTTTTATAATCGGGAGAATGATATTTAGTATGTAGAAATTGGGATTTATATAATTTTTCACTATGTGATATTTATTGGATTGAAATTGGTAGATTATAGAGACCCATTACCAATTGATAGAGTACATAGAAAAAATTTGAGTTGCAGTGTGTATATATTGACCAAATGGGGCGGTGTGGTGGGACTCCCCCTTTTTCTATTTTCCAGACGCTACAGTAATTTAGGTAGCACATTTGGATTAGTTTTGGTTAGTTAATTCATATATAATCATTGAAGTGGGGTAGGAGCATGTAAAGGGAAAATGAATTATTGATATATTAGTTGATTATATAGTATAATTATATGTGTTGCAAATGGAAGTAATTAAATTAAGAAAAAAAAAGAGTAATAAACTCTCTTTCCATTCCATGCGCTGCAGGTGACTCATTAAGAGCTGTTGAGTACATTTTAATGCACTACAGGGAATTGAATTATATGCATAGTTCTTTAATTTTTACAATTAAAATTTAAACTATAGGTACAATGCTTGGTAGTATAGAAGAGTAGTGAGATCCAGTTGATATAGTGGATAGTATTGAGTAGGTGTAGTGGATAGTGTTACAGAACAACCTTGCTAGCAGAAAACCAGAAAATAACAGAAAATAGTGTGCAGAGTAAAATTAAGCGGTATATTTAGTTGCCCGGAATCGAATGAAAATTTTTGGGAAAGTTTGTATATACGAGTAGATACGTGAATGGTATTTATTTCTGTTAAATTAAGTTGAATGCGTGGAATTTCCGATACAGTCGATTGAGTTGGTTTTTGTCCCAAAATATGGACACGTTTTGTTGGAGGCTTAAATCGCCAAAATTGAAAGTTGTTTATGTTGTGCTGAGTTGTTTTTGTTGTGTTGATGTTGTTGATTGTATGTCGTTCATATGTCGCATACATTGCATTGTTTAAGTTGGCCTTGATGGCATTGATCAAGTTGGCCTTTGATGGCACCTGTTTAAGTTGAAAAATTGCCTCGATAACCTGGCATATGTTTAAGTTGGGAGTTCTACTCCGAAATGGTATCACATGCATCTGCATAAGTTGAGTTGCATTGAGTCGTATTAATAGATTTGTTGTTTTGATGAATGTGGATTGGTTGTGATATGGCTGTTAATTGTGAAGTGGTGAAATTTGTATGGTTCTAATTTTAATATATTAATTATCATACTTTTGATTATATTAGTGGATATCTCACCCCTTTCTTTGTTTCGCCGTTGCCTTTATATTGGTAACGTGCAGGTAATCCGGAATGAAGGAAGTCTATCTTCATTGGTTTGAGTCGGTGGTTGTCGCTCTGATACGTAGCACTCGGGGGGATAATCGCGTGTTTTCCTATTAATTTAATTATGTTTAAGTTTTCTGATTTTGATTGTTTTGATTTTGATATTTGATCTAAAATGTTTTAGTGCGGTTTGAGTTGATTACAATGTTCAATTACTCTTGTTTTGCTGGACATGAATTTTGTGCGGTTAAATTGTGATTACCGACTATGTTTCAGCTATTGGTATTAATTTGTTTCTTGTTATTGAGAATTGTGGAAATTTGATATGTATAATAAGATTAACTATGGTAGTTATGATTTGAGCTACAGGTAAACTTAGTTGCCAAATTCTAACTTTGGAGTGTTGTTGCTTTTTATTGTGTCTTTGTCACACTTTTCGATGGTTGATATTATACTTTCTTGATAAGAAAATATAGTTTTTGCTTGGTTGACTTGGTCAATACATGGTGGAAGCTGTCGGTTGTACGTATTGTTAATTATAAGTTAAGCATTTTGCTAGTGATTTGTAACTATATATTTTCTTGGCTAGTTTTTTTGGTAATTATAAAGTGGAAGATTATTTTGTCACCTTTTGTTAAATATAGTTGTGAGAATATAATTCCTATCTAAGTTTTAGCAAATTTTTTATTTAATCAAATAAAAAGCTGAAGTTTTTAGTATTTGTACCATTTTGTTAAATACAAACTTTGAAGTTTTTGCTAGTGATTTCTTGGCATGTGATGTTATAGTTAATGCTTTGATAGTTTTTAGAATAAATGAATGTGACATCCGGTATGTTGCAATTTTATACTCTGATATTATATATTTACGTTGGGTAGAATCAGGGTGTTACACTTGATATATGGATCAAGTGTGCGTTTGATGGCGAGGCAAAAGGCGCTCGACTTACGATTGGGCTCGATGGCGAATCGAGGACTGGTTTGGAAATGGTTTAGTTGAAAAGGTCGAAAGATTGAATGGATGACAACCCAAGGGGCGTGCCTCGAGAGCCATCCATTCGAAGACCCAAGGAATGCTTGATTCCAAGAATCTTCTCCTTTCGAAAGTTTGATTAAAAAAAGGGTGACATGCAATAAAAGGTCTCCAATTTAATGTATTTAGATTAAATGTATGAACAAAGGAAATTGTTAGATAAACATGAATATGAATATGATATGGGCAATATGAATAGTACGAATAAAAATATTCATCAAGATAATATTGACAAGATAAACAAGATAGTGATTAATCGGGTGAATCGGGAAATAAAAGGTGACGACCTCGTCTTAATCAAGAACTCTAAAAAAGAGGCTCCATGATGTTTAAGACCTTCATTGATCGGAAATGAAAAGAATATAGTGCAAAGTAAAATGTGAAATAAAATCGAAATCGAAGAAAAGTCTCATCTTAACCGACAAAATTTGGTTTTAGATGTTCATCGACCCATAAAAAATGAAAAGTAAAAGTGGAAATAAAATCGGCCCCGTCTTAATCAAGATCTTTAATCTTAGATCGATAAGCTATGATTTTTTGACTTTCATTGACCGATAAAAAATAAAAAGGTGGCCTCATATAAATCAAGATTTTGAAATCGATTTCAATAAATCAACTTAATCAAGATTTTTTCATATCATCGGCCCAAACAAAATTGAAATGAAGTCGAAAAGAAAATCGAAAACGAAAATCGAGGTGGAAATGAAGAGATTAATCTATAAACTAAATGAAAATATTTTTTTGAGATTTTTATTATTTTAATAAATTAAACTAAGACAATATATTCCTAAAATAAAAATTACTAATTAAAACCATATATTAACAATATATTAAAAATAACTAATTAATATGAAAAATATAGATTAAAACAATACCTTTTTAAAAGTTGAAGAAAAAATAAATAAATAAAGTTGGGGCCAGGAATAAGGGATGGGGCGATTAAGCCCAAACTGGAAGCTGGGGAAGGCGGTTCGGGTTGGCCCCAGGCCCAAACCCGGTCAGTCTCTTTGGTTGAAAAAAGAAAAAGGGTTATGTGACAACCCTAGCACTCAGCCGCGAATGCATTCAGAAAGGAAAAAACGTCAATACGATTCAAATGCTTCAATAAACAGAAATCACAGTAAAAGAAAATCAACTCTGAAACCCCCATCTTTCTTAATCGCACATTCTCTCTCGATCCGCTCTATCCCTCTCGTTCCTCTCTCGAATCTCACTTTGTCTCATTGCTTTTTCTACTTTTTTCTTCAATTTCTGGTTTATGTGAATGGAGGGTGGGTTTGAGTTTAGTGGTTGAGAGGTACTGAACAAGGTTGGGTTGTTGGAGTTTTTGTATGGAATTAGCATATAGTTTTAATGGAGGTTTGTGGTGAGTTTGAAGTTGCTATGGTTTGAGATGGTGGTGGCTGTTCAGCTTATATTGTTGCTGTTGGTAGTTTGGTGAGGTGATTCAAGACGATGGGGTTATAACAGAGCATGGATCTTTGGTTTGTGCGTGGTCAAGGCGAGTTTGTCGGCGGCTTGGAGGAAACTTGGTCGTTTCGATGGTGTTTGTAGGAGAAGTCATGGGTTGCAGTGGAGAATGTTCAGAATGAAGATGGATTCAGCGAAGGGAGAATGAAAGGTGGGGGTGGTGGAATTAGGAACTGATATGGTGTTGTTGTTCTGCCTCCAGTGGGGTTCAAAAGGTTATTCCAAGAGGTCACGAATCCAAGGGACACGCATACACAGTTTCGAAACGCAAGTATCAATAACCTCTCAAACTTCTCCTATTACTCACATTTTTCCTTGGCTCTTAGGCTCACACTCACTCTCTTAATGGTACATGAAGAAAAATCGACATCCTAGCAACACTCAGGTTTGTGACTTCCTCATGTTTTTGTCAAGTCAATCAAAACAGTTTAGAAAAGGGTTGTATCATCGATTTTAAAGACCATAACAAGCCAGAAACAAATAACAATATCACATTATTGACACGGCGAGAAAGATGAGGATGCGATACCTATGTGAGGGCGGATTGGATTTGAGCTCCAGGTACCCCTTAAATTCCTTTGACTTTATCACTTCCTCTTCTTGTGCTTTTTGTGTTGCTATGTCTGGTTGGTGGGCTTGATGGTTGGATTTTCTGTTGCTCTTGATGTTCTTCTGTGTATGTTGTGACTGGGTTTTTTTGTTGTTTTTACCGATAAAAATATGGATACTGCTATCTGAGTTTTTGGGGTTGATCTCTGGTTTTTATGTTGCTGTTCTGCTAAGGTTTTTTTCTTCATTTCAGATCCCCTTTTCATGAACTTGCTTTTGTTTATATAGTGGAACAAATTAGGGTTAAGGTCTGATTGCTACAGAGTTTTTGTTAAGCTGATGATGCTCTGCCTTTTCCTTTCAAGATTCTAAAAATTGTTCTACCAAAATGGCATATATCTGCCTGCTGTACTTTTCTGCATTTGCTGCACTTGTCTCTGTCTCTGAACTTGATTGTTTGTTTGTGCTTGGACTCTTGCTGGACCTGTTATTACTTTCTTAGATTCAGAATTTGTTTTTGTACAAATTATGAAATATCTCTGTCCACTTTTCTGTTTGCAATTTGGAATTGTTTTGTGAAATTCATTCTCACTTTGTTTTGGTGCAGCTTATGGCATATGGCTTTAGTAACTGGCTTGTTCATTGTTGCGGTAGAAGTACGGTCTGCAGAATGCATGTAGGTTTTGACTTGGTGTGTAGATGTTATGAAGTTTTGGCTCTTATATACAGGTTGCTTTTGCCAACCGTTGGGAGTGACTTGTGAGAAATTGGTAGCATGAAATTGATCATGTACATGTGGGCCATAATAGTAGCTGGCATGGTGTTTTTTTTTGCTGAAAAGTTTTCCTTTGTGCTTTGGAGGTAGTACATGTTTTGCATCTAGGAATGGTGGCGTGTAGGAATGTTGTGTACGAACTGCAGGTGGTGATTTTGCCAATGGTAGCTTGAACAAAGTAGTAACAACATCACACTCATGAGTTTTTTTTTATTTTGGCACATTTTGTTAATGGACTTGGGCTTAGATCATGAATTAATTTTTGAAAATGGTGAGAAAGTGGATACTAAAAATAAAAAAAAAGGATAATTGAATGGACTATTAATTTATGGACATATGGAAAATGAAATGGATAAAATATGAATAATGATGAATAATTAAAAAATGGATATGAATGGATAATTAAAAGAAATGGAAATGGAAATTGAAAAATATGGATATTATTGGATGGATTTAATGAAAATGGTCTAGAAGTGGATAAAAAAAAAGAATGGACAAGAGTAAAAATGGATATGATGGATTTGGTTAATGAAATGGACATGAAAATGGATAGTTGAATGAAAATTGGATTGAAAAATGGATAAATAACAAAAATGGTTGCGGGAATGGATATGGATAACGGTAATGTGCATCCACCTTTGATCAACACTCAAAACCTCTAACAAACAAAACTTGCATACCGCAATTATTGACTTAAGTCGAAGAAGATTCTCCTTGAATAAATTTCTAATTAATGACACCACAATCTCGAATACGTCTTAACATGGTCTTGATTGAACTATAAATCTGACGAATCTTGGATCAATAACAAAGAACCTGGACCACACAATCAGTACTTGCTTGATCCACACACGGATAATCCGAATTGGCACAAAAACCATGACTGAAACTTCAAACACAAACACTTGAATCAATCACACCCAGGCCTTGGTCTTGAAATAAACTTTGTCTAACTGAACCAAAGCGACATATTTTTTGGATTTTTTTTTAATATGGTTAGTGGATGGATGTACAGATGAAAATATATACTGGTAGGACAAATTTGAGGTATGACAATAAGCATACATAAGCATGTACAAGTAAATAAGCAAACATTAATGACATAAAAACAAGGTAGGCTTAACCCTCTAAAAAAATGATGATATCCCCAGTGAAGTCGCTATTTCTGTTGCGGTGAAAATTGGATAACAAATTATTAATTAATTTGCATCATTTTTCTTTTACAACCGACTTTGATTTATCCAAAGGAAAGGTTCAAGATCGTTAGAAAAACCTAAAGGGGGAGATATAAGGTTCGGGGGTTGGTTATGCCTAGGGAAGGTATTAGCACCCTAAACGTCCGTAGTACTCTACGGGAGCCTCTTGTTTAAATGCTATCTTATGTTTGCTAAAGGTTCTATGCTAAAGGTTGAAACCCTAGGTGTTAGTATCTAAGTATACTCGATAAGGCATCGCACCTTACGCCTACGTATCCTCGGGAATAGAATCAGAGTATGCGTAGTTCTACTTCTACTGAACTATTGACTATGGTCAATATTCAGAGGGGAAATGAGTACAAGCTCATTGTAGAGTTTAATAACTCTCTAAATCTAGTTGTAATGGTCCTATGTTATGTTTTAGTCAGTAGGGAAAGTGATAAATTCATTAATATGAATATCACTAAGAGTTTAAGAACTCTCTCCTAAAGCTAGTTATGATTTCGTGGCTCTCATGAGGCAAAGAAATAAAGTTTCTCCTAAGAGGTTACTTAGGTTAAGGTGGGAGGTCAATGACTTAGGAGTCAACCAAGTTCATCTTCCCTTGGAATGGGGGGATATACAGTTGTAGGATAACAGAAATATTGATATAGATGAATAAAGTAACAACAATCACATGAGTATGGCATAAGATATTTCATGATGAGCAAAAGATAAACACCAATATCACAAGAGACCATAAGGTCAAGAATGCATCAACATACATTCCTTTTTAAAAAAGAAAATTTAGAGAAGTATCCCAAGTTATAAGAAACATGATTATAAACATGAGATCAATCAAAGATGATATTTAAAGAATAAAGTTCACTATCAAAGTTGGGCAAATATATGATATGGCAAACAAAAGACAAATTAATTCAAGATTTTAAACAAATATTGGTAAATAAAAAATCAAATGATTAAAAAAGATAAGTCATAAACAAAGTTTGACAAATAGTCCGAAGATAGGTAAGCAAGGTTCACAAATTAATAATTAATCCTAATTAAATGTTACTAAATGAAACTAAATAAAAGATTAATATTTTTAGAGTTTTTAGAATAAAAATAAGATTTTCTAAAAAATAAATAAACTATTTTTTTGAATTTTTAATAAGCTTTAAATAAAAGGAAATGATTTTAACTAAAAAAGAAAGGAAGTGTCCCAAGTGTGGTTTGAACCCACGCCCTTGGATTCAGTAACATAAAACCAAGGCCAACTGTGCTAGGCGCGCGTAGTGATCATAAAAGGGAAGTACACATATATATTTAAGAGGCAAAGAATCAAAAGATAAAAAGTAAAAGGACTGGGTAGGGATCAAACCCCAGTCCTGTGGGCGAAATGGTGAAGGCAAGGCGTGCGTGCTACCGTTGGGACGGCCAATACATCCGGTATATAATAGGACTTAATAACTATATAACATGCATATGTGCGCATTTCCAAATTAAACAAAACTGCCCAATCAACCAACCGTGCCAGCCACACACACTGCTATGGAACTCATACAACAAAACCAAACTAGGTGAAAGGAAGACCTATAATCTATACACAAGATCAAAAGGTCTCACACGTATTGACTATCAACCATGGTTTAACACTTGAATCCAAAGGAAAAGCAATTTAAGCAATGACTTTATAAATATCAGCAGCAGTGGTAGCAAACCAACAAATTGAAAAATCACATAAAACAAAACAAATCATACTCAAACTGTGACAGTAGGGATTGTTAAATTTCAAGAAAGTTTAAAGAACACAAGGAGATAAAGGACATAGCAGAGCATCACAGATTCCTAATGATCACACTTATATGTCTTGAAGCAACACCAGTAACCAATCAAACGGCAGCATGTTAACATTACTAAGCAAATGAAGTAACAACACAAATCAGGTTATGAGCAGAAATGCATCAGATAAGAGACTTGGGCAAACATATAGATGAAGTCACACATTTCATTCACCAAACATATATAAGAACCAAACTGAACATTGTAACACCCCTTCTATACCCCGTACAAAAATCGGAGTAAACTATTCTTATAAATAAAACATCAGAGCAAAGAATAATTTATCATGATATAGCCAGAGATGCCACACCAACGTGAACTAAAACAACCTGCTCATATAGATATATAACAACCTGATAGCCATATAAACATAGGAACTCAGTTCCAAAATACCATCATTCAGTTACAGAATTAAAGCGGAACATCCATAACTGATGTCATCACAAAAGATAAGTATGTCATATACATGTTCATACAAAGCCACTAGATACAGGCCAAAAGAAACATCTACACTCGAACCCCGACTACCCGTGTTACATATCAGAGCCGACGGAACGACAAAAAGACGAAGACACTAATCTTCGCAAAAGACTCCAGCATCTAATCTGCAATGCCTCATAGAACATTATAAAACAGCAGAAGGGTGAGAAACAAGATTATAATATACTTGCATATCATTATATAACACTTAGCAAAATATGCACAATTATTCTCACCATACAAATATGATACTTGTAAACAATACAAGACATATTAACCCCATTTCACACATCAATCACACAAGCCTATACATTAACACAATGCATAACAATTCCTTCTCAAAATTCAACACATAAACATTCATGTAATGAATTATGCAAATGCACAGAGACCGACACAACGACTCTATGCATGCGGTACCATTAGTCCCCCAGGAACTCTTGGAATCATCGCTCGTTACTTAGGGTAACTCCCCGTCGGGCATACGATGTTCCCCGTCGCTACCACTTATCACCAAGCATACGACGTTATGGATCGTTTTTAGTCCTTTATAATAGGCACACGATCAATACAACAATTGCTTACACCCATAAGGGATCTACAATTCAACATGCATTGTTTACACCCACAAAGGGATCTACAATATCTTCATGCATTGTTTACACCCACAAAGGGATCTACAATGTCTAACTGCATTGTTTACACCCACAAAGGGATCTACAATGTCTACCACATGATGCATGTCATATAATGACCCATGGCAATCAAAGCTCATACATTAAATCATGCATTTCAAGTACATATAAAGTAATGCACACAATTGCCCAAAATGGCCACAAACACCAATATACCATCAAAGAATCATCACACAAACCATCTCATAACATATCACATTCTATCGCACAATATAGAAAATAACTCAAAAATTCCATTTTACGGTTTCTCGGAAAAGTCGGCTAAAAGTCGGCCAAAAATAATATTTTCTACCATCATCAACAAGTACTCATCGATAGCTTCGATTCGGTATAAAGAACTCTTAAATACGATAAACGGTTAACAAGATATGAATATTTCAAAATAACGCGAAACATAAACCGGACGCTCGACACAACGAAACGGTTCGTAAAAACTGTACCAATTGGACCAAGTTCAGACCCCAAAACTATTTTTCCTAGAAAGAGCATCTCGTTAGCTTTCTAACGCTTCGAACGAGGGTTAAAACCGCCTTACGGTTCAAGAGATATGAATTTCCGAAGTTTCCCCGAAAAACCAGATTTTCGTGGTTCAGCACAGTATGTATCGATACATAGGCTTATGTATCGATACAAAAAGCCACATGTATCGATACATAGCACGCATGTGTCGACACATGCTGTAGTGAAAATGCTGTTTTTCCCAATTTTCACAGTATGTATCGATGCATAAGGGTTATGTATCGATACATAATCCATTTCGTATCGATACATAGCTTATGTATCGATGCATAGCCCTGTTTTTCTCAAAAATCAGAATTTCTCAAAATACACCTTTGCTGCCATTTTTCCTTTTGCCCGAAAACTCGACTAAATCGAACATTTTCACCGAAACAAACATATACGCGCAATCACCAAATACATAAGAACATTTTAGAACACATAAACGAAATTTCTACGACGTTCGATTTTTCGATTAAATTTCAACCTTCCAAAAACCAGAATTTTCAAACATCATCAAATCGAATAAAAATCACGACATACGACGACCTAACCTTACTCGATACAACTACGTAATTTATTTCAAATTCTAACCGTGAAAACATCGGTTCCTATCGACTTCCTACAATTCGACCTAAACGGACAAAATAACGGAAACATAGCGAAAACTAACCGAAACATATCCAAACTTCATGAGACTTTAAAACAGAAACTCACATACATATAACCAACCAACACATGTATTTATACGACTTTTCGACCGTAAAAACATCGGTTTCTAACGATTTCGTCCAATACGGCGTAAACGGAAACATATGGAAAACCAATCCAAAACATCCACACAAAACATATATAATCATACACAATGATATAATAACCGAGTTTCGCACCCTTACCCGATTTAATCGTGTTCTAGAAAGTCGGGAGATTGGTTTCTTCCTTCACAAGTTTTCCTCTCTTTTCTTCTTTCTTTTCTCTTTTCTTCTTCTCTCTTTTTCTTCTCTTTTGGAAATTCTTACTAACTTTTCTAAACTTATACTAACTATTTTCTTTTATATTTTCTTAACTTAAAAATTCTAAACATTTCTAATAAATATCTAAACTAACTATTATTAACTAATACTATTTATTATGAAATATGTCAAATACCCCCTATTCCAATTTTCCCCGCAACTCTCAAAAACGGTAAAAATACACAATGTGCAAAAATAACATATAATCACACCAATTAGCAATTAACATAAATATTGCTCAATTAAAAATAAAGACTCGACCAATTAACACCAAAAAGCACGGAAAAAGGAAATATTAAAAAAAACGGACCGTTACAACTCTCCC
The DNA here is from genome assembly GCA_022829125.1 of Lathyrus tuberosus. Classification (NCBI taxonomy): domain Eukaryota; kingdom Viridiplantae; phylum Streptophyta; class Magnoliopsida; order Fabales; family Fabaceae; genus Lathyrus; species Lathyrus tuberosus. Next base: position 6,481,963 of record JALAZF010000261.1, on the reverse strand, counting down.
CCACTTGAGAAATTTTCGTCCTCGAAAATATTACCTGATCCAAACAACTCCGGATACGATTCCCGCATCCGACTTTCCAATTCCCAAGTCAAATTGCCCTCAGCAGCGCCTCCCCACGCCACTTTCACAAGTGCAATCTCCTTGCCTCTTAACCTTTTCAACTCGCGGCCTAAAATCCTCACCGGTAAAACCTCAACCGTAAGATTATCTCTTACCTCAACCTCATCCATCGGAATCACATGAGACGGATCTGGAACATACTTTCGTAGCTGTGAAACATGGAAAACATCATGTAGATTCGAAAGATTCGGTGGCAATGCTATCCTGTAAGCCACTGCACCAACTCTTTCGGATATCTGATATGGACCAATAAAACGAGAAGTCAACTTCTTCGACTTCAGAGCACGACCCACACCCGTAACCGGTGTAACTCTCAAAAACACATGGTCGCCTTCTTGAAATTCAAGATCTTTCCTTCTCTTGTCATGATAGCTCTTTTGTCTACTTTGAGAAGCTTTCATCTTCTCCCGAATAAACTTCACTTTCTCCGTTGTTTGTTGTACCATTTCCGGTCCAACTATCGTCCTCTCGCCGATTTCATGCCAACACAAAGGTGTTCGACATCTCCGACCATACAAAGCCTCAAATGGTGCCATACTTATACTTGAATGAAAACTGTTATTGTAAGTGAATTCAATCAACGCCAAATAACCATCCCAAGCACCACCTTGCTCGAGTACACAAGCACGCAATAAATCCTCCAACGATTGAATCGTCCTCTCGGTTTGACCGTCCGTTTGCGGATGGTAAGCCGAACTCAATCTTAGCTTAGAACCCAAAGCCTTTTGTAAACTCTCCCAAAACCTCGATGTAAACCTAGGATCTCTATCCGATACAATACTCTTAGGAACTCCATGTAACTTCACCACCACAAGAATATAAATCTCGGCTAACTTCTCCAAAGGATAACTAATATCAATTGGAATAAAGTGAGCAGATTTAGTAAGCCTATCAACAATTACCCAAATAGCATTATGACCTCTTTGCGTATTCGGCAATCCCGTAACAAAATCCATCGATATACTATCCCATTTCCATTCCGGAATATCCAACGGTTGCATAAATCCACTCGGTTTTTGATGTTCCACCTTAGACTTTTGACAAGTTAAGCATGCATACACAAATTGAGCAACGTCCCTCTTTAATCCGGACCACCAAAAGATTTTTCTCAAATCTTGATACATTTTGTTCGCTCCCGGATGAATACTTAAGTTACTTCGGTGCCCTTCTTCCAATATCATCTTTTTCAACTCCACATCATCGGGAATACAAATACGACCACGGAATCTCAAAACTCCAAAATTATCAACTTTGAAATCTTCATTCTCATTCAACATCAAATCAACGAATTTCAAGTCCAACTTTTGCTTTTCACCTACCGTTGCAAGAAAATCATTTGTAACATGTAGCATACCAAGTCTCACACTTCTCGGCGTCATTTCACAAACTAAACTCAAGTCTCTAAAATCCTCCAAAAGTTCCCATTCTTTCATCATCAATGCGGACATATGTAACAACCTCCGACTTAAAGCATCGGCCACCACGTTTGCCTTACCCGGATGGTAATTCAAACCAAAATCATAATCCTTTAAAAGTTCTAGCCACCTCCTTTGTCTCATGTTCAACTCTTTTTGATCAAATAAATATTTCAAGCTCTTGTGATCACTAAAAACTTCAAATCTCGCACCATAAAGATAATGCCTCCATATTTTCAAAACAAACACCACGGCCGCTAACTCCAAGTCATGCGTAGGATAATTCTTTTCATGCACTCTCAATTGTCTAGAAGCATATGCCACAACTTTTCCATCTTGCATCAAAACACCACCTAAACCCGTCAATGAAGCATCACAATACACAACAAATGGTTCATTAGGATTAGGCAAAATCAAGATCGGAGTCGTTGTCAACCTTCTCTTTAGCTCATTGAAACTCTCTTCACAATGAATATCCCAAATGAAAGCCTTTCCTTTACAAGTCAATTGCGTCAAAGGAAGTGCCAATTTCGAAAATCCCTCAATAAACCTCCGATAATAACCTGCCAAGCCTAAAAAGCTTCGAATCTCCGTAACCGACCTAGGAGCCTCCCATTGCATCATCGCATCTATCTTGGATGGATCAACACTAATACCACTACCGGAAATAACATGTCCAAGGAAACTTACTTCCGACAGCCAAAATTCACATTTTGACAACTTAGCATACAATTGTTTCTCTTTCAAAATTTGCAACACAATTCTCAAATGCTCTTCATGCTCCTCTTGAGACTTAGAGTAAATCAAAATATCATCGATGAACACAACCACAAAACGATCCAACTGTTCATGAAAAATACGATTCATGTATTCCATAAACACACCCGACGCGTTAGAAACCCCGAATGGCATCACGGAGTATTCGTAATGACCATACCGTGTCCTAAAGGCCGTCTTTTGAATATCCTCTCCTTTCACACGAATCTGGTGGTATCCTGATCTCAAATCAATCTTGCTAAAAACATTCGCACCAACCAATTGGTCCATCAAATCATCGATCCTTGGAAGCGGATATTTGTTCTTAATTGTCACTTTGTTCAACTGTCGATAATCAATGCATAACCGCATACTCCCGTCCTTCTTCTTTACCAACAATACCGGAGCACCCCAAGGAGAAACACTTGGCCTTACAAATTTCTTGTCCAACAAGTCATTCAATTGCTTTTTCAATTCTACCAATTCCGATGCCGACATACGATACGGTGCCATCGAAATCGGTCTAGTACCCGGAACTAGATCAATAGAAAACTCCACCTCTCTTTCTGGCCTCAAGCCATTCACAAACTTCAAACACTTTGACCTCTCCGAACCAGCCGTATTATAATTGGGACAAAACTTCACCAGTTCTTCAAACTTAGCAGCATAATCCGCAACAGAGGAATTATCCTGCTTCAGTTCAAGAAATTCAATTTCCTTTTTACCTCTCTCATCTTCCGGAAAATACTTTTCAAGAAAAGCATCTTTGAACACAGCCCATGTAACCACTATCTCATCCTCCTCAAACCTCTGAGAAGCATTCACCCACCAGTCTTCAGCTTCCTTTTCCAACATATGAGTACCAAACTGCACCTTCTGATCCTCGGAACACCTAATGAAACGGAAGATCTTCTCAATCTTCTTCAGCCAAATCTGTGCTCCATCAGGATCATGAGTACCCTTGAAGCTCGGTGGATTATTCTTCTGAAACTTATCCATGCTACGCGATTCCTCGTCCGCCGCAGCATTGGGTAAATTCTGCATCGCTTGCGCCATAGCTTGCATGGCCGCAGTCATAGCAGCAGCACCTCTTCCAGCCATAATCTGAACGTTCCCAACGATAGCAAATTATGGTTAAACAACCACTCAACAGAGTGCAACAGACCAACAAGACACAACAGACACGACAACATGGTCGGACAAACCAAACATTGGCTCTGATACCACTTAATGTAACACCCCTTCTATACCGCGTACAAAAATCGGAGTAAACTATTCTTATAAATAAAACATCAGAGCAAAGAATAATTTATCATGATATAGCCAGAGATGCCACACCAACGTGAACTAAAACAACCTGCTCATATAGATATATAACAACCTGATAGCCATATAAACATAGGAACTCAGTTCCAAAATACCATCATTCAGTTACAGAATTAAAGCGGAACATCCATAACTGATGTCATCACAAAAGATAAGTATGTCATATACATGTTCATACAAAGCCACTAGATACAGGCCAAAAGAAACATCTACACTCGAACCCCGACTACCCGTGTTACATATCAGAGCCGACGGAACGACAAAAAGACGAAGACACTAATCTTCGCAAAAGACTCCAGCATCTAATCTGCAATGCCTCATAGAGCATTATAAAACAGCAGAAGGGTGAGAAACAGGATTATAATATACTTGCATATCATTATATAACACTTAGCAAAATATGCACAATTATTCTCACCATACAAATATGATACTTGTAAACAATACAAGACATATTAACCCCATTTCACACATCAATCACACAAGCCTATACATTAACACAATGCATAACAATTCCTTCTCAAAATTCAACACATAAACATTCATGTAATGAATTATGCAAATGCACAGAGACCGACACAACGACTCTATGCATGCGGTACCATTAGTCCCCCAGGAACTCTTGGAATCATCGCTCGTTACTTAGGGTAACTCCCCGTCGGGCATACGATGTTCCCCGTCGCTACCACTTATCACCAAGCATACGACATTATGGATCGTTTTTAGTCCTTTATAATAGGCACACGATCAATACAACAATTGCTTACACCCATAAGGGATCTACAATTCAACATGCATTGTTTACACCCACAAAGGGATCTACAATATCTTCATGCATTGTTTACACCCACAAAGGGATCTACAATGTCTAACTGCATTGTTTACACCCACAAAGGGATCTACAATGTCTACCACATGATGCATGTCATATAATGACCCATGGCAATCAAAGCTCATACATTAAATCATGCATTTCAAGTACATATAAAGTAATGCACACAATTGCCCAAAATGGCCACAAACACCAATATACCATCAAAGAATCATCACACAAACCATCTCATAACATATCACATTCTATCGCACAATATAGAAAATAACTCAAAAATTCCATTTTACGGTTTCTCGGAAAAGTCGGCTAAAAGTCGGCCAAAAATAATATTTTCTACCATCATCAACAAGTACTCATCGATAGCTTCGATTCGGTATAAAGAACTCTTAAATACGATAAACGGTTAACAAGATATGAATATTTCAAAATAACGCGAAACATAAACCGGACGCTCGACACAACGAAACGGTTCGTAAAAACTGTACCAATTGGACCAAGTTCAGACCCCAAAACTATTTTTCCTAGAAAGAGCATCTCGTTAGCTTTCTAATGCTTCGAACGAGGGTTAAAACCGCCTTACGGTTCAAGAGATATGAATTTCCGAAGTTTCCCCGAAAAACCAGATTTTCGTGGTTCAGCACAGTATGTATCGATACATAGGCTTATGTATCGATACAAAAAGCCACATGTATCGATACATAGCACGCATGTGTCGACACATGCTGTAGTGAAAATGCTGTTTTTCCCAATTTTCACAGTATGTATCGATGCATAAGGGTTATGTATCGATACATAATCCATTTCGTATCGATACATAGCTTATGTATCGATGCATAGCCCTGTTTTTCTCAAAAATCAGAATTTCTCAAAATACACCTTTGCTGCCATTTTTCCTTTTGCCCGAAAACTCAACTAAATCGAACATTTTCACCGAAACAAACATATACGCGCAACCACCAAATACATAAGAACATTTTAGAACACATAAACGAAATTTCTACGACGTTCGATTTTTCGATTAAATTTCAACCTTCCAAAAACCAGAATTTTCAAACATCATCAAATCGAATAAAAATCACGACATACGACGACCTAACCTTACTCGATACAACTACGTAATTTATTTCAAATTCTAACCGTGAAAACATCGGTTCCTATCGACTTCCTACAATTCGACCTAAACGGACAAAATAACGGAAACATAGCGAAAACTAACCGAAACACATCCAAACTTCATGAGACTTTAAAACAGAAACTCAAATACATATAACCAACCAACACATGTATTTATACGACTTTTCGACCGTAAAAACATCGGTTTCTAACGATTTCGTCCAATACGGCGTAAACGGAAACATATGGAAAACCAATCCAAAACATCCACACAAAACATATATAATCATACACAATGATATAATAACCGAGTTTCGCACCCTTACCCGATTTAATCGTGTTCTAGAAAGTCGGGAGATTGGTTTCTTCCTTCACAAGTTTTCCTCTCTTTTCTTCTTTCTTTTCTCTTTTCTTCTTCTCTCTTTTTCTTCTCTTTTGGAAATTCTTACTAACTTTTCTAAACTTATACTAACTATTTTCTTTTATATTTTCTTAACTTAAAAATTCTAAACATTTCTAATAAATATCTAAACTAACTATTATTAACTAATACTATTTATTATGAAATATGTCAAATACCCCCTATTCCAATTTTCCCCGCAACTCTCAAAAACGGTAAAAATACACAATGTGCAAAAATAACATATAATCACACCAATTAGCAATTAACATAAATATTGCTCAATTAAAAATAAAGACTCGACCAATTAACACCAAAAAGCACGGAAAAAGGAAATATTAAAAAAAACGGACCGTTACAAACATAATATTGACCTAGTTCAAAGCAGGCTGGTAAACATCAACATACAATGAAATAATGATGAACAAGACAGCTCAACAGTCAACCACATATGCCACTTAGATATCATCTACTCATGTGTTAGAAGCAACATGTACAACATACTTGATAGCAGTAATAAAACAGGCAGTAATATACAAACAGAACCAATGGCCATAGATCAATAGGTTAGCAAATCAATATTGGCAGATCGTTCTCAAACACATCAAACAATTCTCAACTTTAAGCAAAGACAAAGTGTATTGATTTGGGCAAATGGACAAATAATGTTGACAAAACTGATACACACATGTCATGAGTTATAGATCAAGAATCAAACTCTCAAGGGTTAACAATCATGGAAATTAAAGCTTACAGTTAAATGATGATAAGCAATTATATTGGTATGGTCGTGAGAAACAATTATTAATAAACAGTTCAGGTGTACAAAGATAATAAAGTGTTGTGGCCATAAGGGAAAGGTTGAAAGACATGATTGTGACATGATCAATCATCACTCCAAGATGCTAACAGGTCCTACTATAAACAGTTCAGTTGGCGACACAGGACATAATGCAAGTAAAAAAAAGTATGAGCAGGCATATGCATTGAGATATCATATAAGGTGACATGGCATCAAGGGACAATGATTAACATAGTATCTCATTATAGCATCCAGACAGAGCTTTAGAATAAAAGCACTCTTGGACAGGCAAGCATACACACACATGGATAAGGTTTGGATTGCACACATATTAAGAATATAATGGCTTGGAAGAAACAAGTTCATAGTTGAAACAAGTCAGGTAATCAATTAAGGCCTATCATACAGTCTAAACAGGAGTGGCATGAAATCATAAAAAAGGGCAAGTGATCGAATTCATATGACATCTCAGTATGCATAAGGCAGCAACTAATACAAAAACTCAGAATAGCATATCTCAGGTTATGATAACATCAACACTTCCAATAAGCATCCTATGGCTTCTTAGTACATCTAACTAACAAGTATAGAAACGCAAATACACAAAGGAGTCAAAAAAATAATCTCCTCAACCTCAAGACATAATGCACAAAATTATTTCATATCAGTAGCATAAACAATCTTGGATATAAATTAACGATATGAAAGTTCACACACACCATAGGCTCAAAAATGAGAAGCATACAACAACATATATTAATCAGCAGTCACAACATAGCTAAAACGATTACATTTAAGAAAACATGAACAAATGAAAGGATTAAAGTTTAAGGAAAAGAAAGGTTACCAACTTCAAATATGACTGGACTTGCTTCTCTTTAGACCAACCACAAGTTCTTGATGCCAATCCTTACTCTCTTCCCTCTTTTGCAGAACTTTGAACTTAGACGTTTTAAGTGATTTTGTAGAGATTGTTGATGCCAATGAACTGAAATTGAGCCTCTTTATATAGGCAAGGAGATTGGGCCGGGTTAACTCTTCAAACACTTGGTGGGCATAGGTAGCAACTAGTGTTTTCAATTTGAATTCAAATGTCGTTCAACTCTTGGAGACAAACGCTCCTATGCTGCTCAAGCCTCAGAAATTGTAGGGTCAAAATGATCAAAATGGACATTGCTTCTTGGACAAACTCCTGTGGTCAAACATATGGTATTGAAAGAGGAAACGAAAGGGACATTGCTCTGATCATTTGCAGAAATCGCAGGCCATGAGCTGGATATGGAAGAGCTTCAAAGTTGCTTTTGATGAACCAAATCCTTGGAAGCTTAATGAGGAAACACATCTTGGGATCAACCATATGAAGGTTTCGTGCCAAGGTTGATGAATTTGAAAAGAATTGAGTTCAATTGAAATTGCTTGAATTCATCTTCATTCCTTTTGCAAATCTGAGTATACGACAAGGAGAACGAAGACGTTGGCTTATTCTCATCTCTCCAATGCCACATGTTGATCTCTCATTGGATAATGGCCAAGTTTGAAAAGTCAAACGAAATGAGTTGGATCCTCATTGGTTGATAGCAAGTGTGGTTCTTCCAATCACAAACCACTCCATTGTCACGGAGGACCAATTATATTGGCAAGGAAAATGAACAAAATTTCTTCTCTTTTTCTTTTGAAATAGTAATAATAGGTGAAATAATAATAAGTAACAATTAATTATCATTCTAATTAAATACCTAAAATAATAAGCTAAACCAACAATTAACCTAATTAGTTAAACTAACAATTTGAGCAATTAAATTAAATTGAGATTAAAATAAAGATAGGACAATTTAACTATAAATGAAAATGAAATAAACCATATTGAAAATAAAACAAATAGAATTTTTTAAAATAAACATTAAACAAAAATAAAAGAAGCAAATAATACATTAAAATAAATATTAAATAAAATAACAGTAAATAAAAAAAAGCATATTAAATTAAAGGGTAGAGAAAAATAAAGCAAACATCAACTAGCAGGAAATGAGGGTAAAATTTGGGGTACAACAATTGTGGTTGCAGAACTTCATCTTAGGGCTTGGTATTATCGACAGTATAGCTAGGCCGCTAAGGATTTATTGTGATAATTCTGCAGTTGTCTTCTTCTCTAAGAATGATAAATATTCTAAAGGTCCTAAACACATGGAATTGAAGTACTTATTAGTGAAAGAAGAAGTGCAGAAACAAAAAGTGTCATTCGAACATATTGGTACAGATTTAATGATAACGGATCCGTTAACTAAAGGTTTACCGCCCAAGACATTTGTTGACCATGTAGAAAGGATGGGCATTATGTAGAAGTCCTTATAAACATTGTAATATAATTTTGTATATATACATGTATAGTTTAATGTTTGTATTATATAACACTTGTGAATTCAATTAAAGGTTATGTTTCTGTTGAGTTTTGTTATCCATATTATGTTATATATTTTATTATTAATATGTGATGAGAAAGGTGTCTTTGTAAAGACATGAAAGACACATTATTGTATCCCTTAAAGTTATTTGAATTGAATTGATTCGTGATACATTGAAGGAATCAAGTTGATGAATAATTTGTGATCACCATAATTCGATCATTTCAATTCATAAAAGATAATGACTCGGTGCTTTCAATGAATGGTGCACAATTATGGTATAAGATTGAAACATCAAGTTTTCACATGAGTCAAGTGGGAGACTATTGGATTAATTTATTAATCCAAGAATTGTGACTCATGTAATTAAAAAGTTTGGCTTAAATGAAGGATACCCTAATGTGATGATTATTTGGGTGGATGGATAATGAAGCCAATGGGGTTTTATTTTGAAATTCAAAATTTAAATCCCTCATTTCTCTCTTCATGGATGTTGGTACATGTCTCTTGGAATGAAATGTGACTGTTGGAGTTAGAAGCCTATAAATAGGGACCTTTAGAAAAAAACAACAACAACGTTCTCATTCCTTCTCACTTTCTCACAAATACACAAAAGTATTGGAAGCAAGATCGAGAATCAGACAAAAAAACAGTGTTATGGATCCGGGTAAGTTTTTACTGTTTTTCGTAAAAATTAGAATAATGTGAAATTCATGATATCAAGATCCAAAACACGAAGTTTTTCTAACAATCAAGAGTTCGTGGAAAAGGATATGACAAGGCAAGTAATATGCAAGGAGAGTTTAATGGCCTCAAAAGTTTGATATTGAAAGAAAATAAGTGTGCATTTTATGTTCATTGTTTTGCTCACCAACTCCAGTTGGCACTTGTAGCAGTTGCTAAAAAGCATGATGATATTGCTTGGTTTTTTCTTGTAGTTAACAATTTATCTAATAATGTTGAAGCTTCATGCAAGCACATAGATATTCTTAGAGAAAAACAAATTCTCAAAGTAATGGAAGCATTAGAGATTATATAAATTTTAACTAGTCGTGATTTGAATCAAGAAACTACACTAACAAAAGCTAGAGATACTAGATGGGGATAACATTATGCTACATTACTAAGGTTGGTTTCTTTATTTCCTTCTGTGTGTAATGTGCTAGATATGATTTTAAAAGATAGCATTAGCGCAGAGGAGCGAGTTGAAACTCGTCAATTATTGAATACTTTGCAATCCTTTGAATTTATTTTTAAATTGCTTCTGATGAGAAATATATTTGTTAAAGTATCAAAGGAAAGATTGCAAAATATGAGAGAAGATGGTTGATCAAGTCTACTTGATGAAGTGTCATGATTTTGTGAGAAGCATAGTATTGACATTATAAATATGGATGACGCCTTCATGTCACATGGAAAACCAAGTCGTAAAGTTGAAAAAGTTTCAAACTTTCATCATTTTCAAGTCGAGATTTTTTATCAAGTGATTGTTAGACAACTTCAAGAGCTGCATAATAGATTTACTGAGGTGAATAGTGAATTGCTTATTTGTGTAGCAAGTTTAAGTCCACATGATTCATTTTTTTGCATTTGACAAGGAAAAGTTGATTAATCTGACTCGATTTTATCCATCAGAATTTTCTTTGGTAGAGTTTATAGGACTCGACAATCATCTTGAAAATTACATCTTGGATGTTAGTTCTAGTGAGCAATTTTTTAATTTACAAGGAATTAGTGATCTTCCAAAAATGATGGTGGAGATTAAAAAACACATTGCTTATCCAATGTTGTACTTACTTTTGAAGTTGTCATTACTTTTGTCTGTGACTACGACAACTGTTGAAAGAAGTTTCTCATCCGTATAGAGGATGAGTTTTTGAATGATTGTTTGGTAACATATATAGAGTGACATATTTGATAGTGTTGAAAATGAAAAAATCTTACAATATTTTCAAAATATGAAGATACGTAGAGAACAATTATAACCTTTGAATATTATGTTTTTTGTCCAATTTTTTTATATACATTTGTACTTTGTTTTGTAATATTTAACTTTTTAGATATATATTATCATCATCATTTTATGCACAAATATTTATATATATTTTTATAAATATTTATATTATTTGATTTTAATTTTTGTATAAAAAGATTAACCTTAACACCAATTATTAAATTTTTTGGACCGTACCTAATAACATATTAACTTTTATTGGTTGAAAATGATATAAATTTCGTTAAATTTTTATGAGATACTCATGCTCATAATTTGGTGGAGTGCATATGCATTTTGACTAATATAAAAGAGTTTGTTGTTCACACACCTCTTTTATATATATATATATATATATATATATATATATATATATATATATATATACTTTTTTTTTGAGAGAGAGTGACTATTGAATTATGTGTTGGAGTTTGTTGTTCACACACCTCTTGTGAGGTCTTCCTCCTAACAGGACCAACCTTAAGCTTTCCATAATGTTAAGTATACCTTCCACATTCTTTAAATTCTTTTATATATCAGACAAATTCTTTTAAACTCATTTTTTTTCACTTTATATTTCAAGTCATTTATATTTTTAAATAATTTATGTTTCTAACATTTTTACTTTTTATATTTTTTAAATTCAACTATCATTTTAATGGATTCATTTGTTGTTCTCACAAATCAAACCTTTTGTCTATCAATTTCAATACATAAATTTAAATTCAATTTAGAGACATTTTCAAAACCACCATAAAAAATGTGATCTACAAGTTAAACATAAGTCGGAACTCTTCAATAATAAGTCGGATCTCTATTTTGAATGGTAATGCTCATGACTCATCCCATTTCATCCGCTGACAATATATTTCTAAATATTTCTTTGAGGATCTTTCAATTCATGTGAAGTTGTCATTTATCAAATTCACAAATTAAAGAACTCTTAAAATTCTTGGTCAATAACTTTGAGAGTTCTCAAAACACAACATCTTAAGCATGTGATTGATAGGCACTAGCAAAATTATCTCTCACCATTTGGAATATTTTTAGGCATCTAATTGATAATGATTGAATCAAATAACAAAAAGAAACATGAATCTCATTTCATTTGCTTATATTTTGGTCAAAGACAAGCCCATAAGTAGTAGGACATAGATTTGTCAACTAAAATTTGTTAGCATTATTAGTTATCAAAACAATTCTTTAAACATAGCTTTAACTTTAAAATGGGATTTCAATTAGTGGTTGTCATGTGGATTGCTTGAAAGTTGGTTAGATTTCAAGACACAAAACAAAATTAGCCACCACCCGGCATGGTTTGTGTTTCTTCTATCACTATCTGATTTGAACTATTCAGCTTGGATAATGTGCATCAACCCGTCCATTTTTTTTTAGCAAATTTTAGGCAGAAAGGAAAATTTCCATTATGGTATGTCACATTAAAAATATCATATTCTTTAGGTCATTGATATGATAGATAGAAATTTCTCTGATGTCATGGTATGAGCCTTCGGTAAAGGAGAACGGAGATTAACACTCCAACGTTAAAATAAGTGAAATAAAACAATTGTAATTTATAAAAATGAAAAAGAGTGAATATCTGTTAAACTTTTGACAAATTTATATATGGTAAACGGTTAACACTTTAACTGTTTATACATAATTTTATGATTAGATTTGACAATACTTAATAGACTAGTGTCTTAAGCAGGGCCATCTCAAATTATTTGGAGGCCCTGTGCTAATTTTAAAAATCGAACAATAATAACAAAAATAAAAAAAAAATTAAAACGAGTTGTCTTTATGTATTTTAAAATTTTGAAAAGATACACATACACTCAGCCACTTTTCCAATTTTCATATTCATTGAATATTTATTTGTTTATTTAATTTTATCTTTTTTTTTTTTTACTTTTGTTTTATTTTTTTATTTTTTTTATTTTTTTGGATTGTCTCTAAAGAACACAATTGAGTTTTAATTTCAAAGTTTTAGAATGGGTGTTCTAAAAGCAAATTGTTTTGAAACACTTTAATATTTTTTTTACTCTTGAGACACTATTAAAATTTATTGCAATTGATAAATATGAAAAAAAGTTGATTTAATTAAAAAATTATAACACTAATATCCAATATTTAAAATATATTATTATAAAATAAAATTTAATAATAAATCTTTTATAGAACAAAATCAAACCACTACTAATAATTATATGATATTTTTTAGCATAAAAACGTAATAAAAAATAATTTAGTTATATAAAACTTTTAAATATTTAATTATTAAAGATATATATTATTTAAAATTTATATTAAAGATATCAAATCTGAATGGTTAATAAAAATAATATTTAATATAAACAGTATAAAACATAGAGTTATTTAGTTTAGTTAGCAATGTAATTATATATGTAGTTACAATGCATATATAATTTAACTTCTTAAAAAGACAAATTATGATTTCAAGGCTCGAACCAGCGAGCTTGATTTGCAACCAAAACACTCCCGTTGCGGTAGAAACACAATACATTTATTAAATTCAACATAAATTATATATAATAATTTTATCACTAAAATTATAAAGCCCACATACAAATTTTGAGGCTCCTCCTTTTTTGAGGCCCTGTGCAACGGGCCAGGTTGCACAGGCCCAAAACCGGCCCTGGTCTTAAGTTAGACACGTCATCTCTCTTACGAAGATCCACTTGTTCGTTGTCATCCAACAAAAATATTTTAAATTGAATTTCTAAAACTAGGTCTAACTTATTGATATTCAACCTTTGATCCTTCCAAAACACTTTAGTTGAAAAAACACTTTAAAAATATAGATATTCTTTAGATGAAAAAGCACACCCTTACAATTAGGCTTTTTATACTAAGTAGATGTAATATTTTAAGTTCACTTGTGCAATAGCTCCTGGGAAGTTTGTCAAAAGAAACCCACTTTTTAGATTGAAAATTGGTAATTAAATACGTTTGGTGCTTAATTAATTATAAGATGTCAATTATTTCTTTGTGATCTCCATGGTTTATGACTTTTAATTGTAACTACCATTTCTAACCACTCCAACTTCTTTCAATCATGCATTGAACAAGGAACTAAATAAGGGGGTGGCAAGTCCCTATACATTCTTGCCTACTCTTTTAGGCAATTGTCTTGCACAAACTTTGTCATCCTAGTCAATATTTTAATTAAAAGTGGGCTTAATTAACTTTTCAAACAAGGGGATTTCGATAAGGTGGGGTTACTTTGAGTGTTGAAATTCAAGGCTATTCTAACTACTTTCCATTATATATGAAATACTAATGTTATGTTATTTTATATAAAAAATTTATGTTGATGAATGTCCTTAAAAAGTGTGGGATACATCTTTTGTCTCAAATCATAAATTATTTGCTAGTCTTAAATTATAAGATATTTTATATTTTCAATGTAATATTAATTATAATTTTTTAAATATATTTTTAAATATTTATTATTATTTATTCTTTTAATTCTTTTAATTTATCTCTTTTATGTAATTATAAGAGATATTATTGTAACATCATATATAATTTATTTTTTTCATAAAATAATAATTAAATTTCTTAATTCGAGTGAAAAGCTAAAAATATTTTATAAATTAGGATGGAGGGTGTAGGAGATTAAAATCTTCTCGAGATTGAAATTGCTGATGCGTAAAGGTGACACACGGCATGTATGTGCTGTTTTAGCTGTCTTGTAAAAATTTATAAAAATTGGGATGAGGTGAATATTCTTTTGGACGCAAATCTAAAACTTTAATCCATCTTAAAAAAAAAGAGTGCACATGCGGGAATTACATCTTTTGAGTTTAAAACATTAAAAAAAAAATACGTTAATATCTACGTCAATAAGGTTTTGCAAAAAACGTGACGGAGCGAGTTAAATATATTAAAAAGTGCGGATTTAAAACTTAGATCCGTTCTGTAAAAGGTACAGACAAAACAAATATGTTTAACGTCTCGAATCCATTTTACCATTCTTAGCAACGAGCATTAATAGCATGTTTGAATTGATTTTTGAAAAACTCAGAATCAATTTTAGCGATGTATAATTGATTATAGGTGATTTTAAGGTGTGTGTTTTATCAAAAGTAGAATTGATTTTACCTCCAGAATTGATTCTACTTGAAGGTAGAATTTGTAGCTTCTACATCCATAATTAATTATGGGTGATTTTTATACTGAAATTTATTATTTAACTCACTTTTTACATAAATATATCTAAACATAAATCAATACACTCAATTATACTATATTCAATTCTGTTCACCGTCAATTCAAATACATTCTAAGATCTGAATTGGAAATTAAGACAAAACAGATTTGATGCCCGGGGCGGGGTAGAGCAGAACCGCCCCCTTAACATCCTTCCTATCCAAATTCTGTCGATGACCAATTGACCATCCTTTACGTGTCATGTTTGTGTTATCCTTTGCCATTCCATGCTGCTGCTAAATGAGTGTAAGCTCTTTATGAATGCTGACACGTGATGAGATTTGAGGTTGAATAGAATAATTGAAGGAATGGGTTTAGATCTTGGTGAAGAGATATTCATGACTTCAGTGACGTGGTTAGATATAAATATAAAACATGAAAGGTTATATAAATTAATTGGAATAGTTATAGCCATCATGTTGTGTTGGGGGATTTGTGGAGCATTATAAATATTGAATACACATGAGTATTGGGATCCTTATAAAATTGATACTAATATATTATGAATGTTAAAGAGTTGTACCATATCATTATTGCATTATTAATAATAATGTACATTATTAAAAATTAATGGAGACTAAACAAATTTCAAAAATTATAGAATAGTATTTTAAAAACTAATTGTAGTAGCTTCTCCAAAATCAACTTAGCATATAATTGATGCATAGTTAATCAGACTAAGTATGAAAAATATAATCTTCAATTCACTTGTTTGGTTGTTTTGTTTTCAATGTGATAATATTGGGGAATGGATTGGCTAACTTTGGTGGGATGGTGCCTTTGTAACTTTAGGCCAAATAATGGAAAAATGAATCATTATAATATATTATTTATAGAGAGAAAATTAATTTAAAGTGAGATAGAGACAAAGGTATCAAAGATACTAAAATTCAAAGGTAGCAAATTTCATCCAATAATATTGAGGGAAATCTGAAACAATGGTAAAGAGTATTCCAAATTTTTTTTATAACATAATGTATTAAGCACAACATCTAACCTAAAATAGTTGTCCTCAAGGCTTGTCGTGAGCTATTGACTAAGAAGTCTTCCAAAATCTGCACCGACCGTATAATGTCGAGTTTACCATGGATGAGAATTGATGGGTCCGACCATTGGGGAATGGGGAACCGACACATTAAATGTCTTTCTCATCATTAAGACTTTTCACGTGAATTTTAAACATGTGGCCCTAGGTTAGTAGGTTAGGGCATGGCGTTTCCCCTAGAGTACTTGAGTCTACTTGAGTTTCGTGGTATTTTTAAGGTGCGGTCTGAACGTTGCTTTTTCGTTTTCCCGTTTTCTTTTCATCTTGGTCGTTGATTTCTTGGCACCATTTCTTATATAAGGGTTGCTTTGCCCTCTGAACTAACTTTCGCTCTCATTAATAATTGACACATACTTGATCTCTGAGAAACCATCCTTTCCTCTTCAAACTTCTGACAATTTCTGATTAAGGTTTCCCCATTTTCCTACCGTGTTCTTTGAGTTGTCTTCAACCTTCCACTTCCTTTGCTTGTCATTGCTCCTTTGATCCACCTTCATCTGAGGTATCATTTTCAACCCTGGACTCCTATTTCATATTCTTTACTTTTTACAGTGGTCAATCTGAATAACTAACTTGCTAACTCAGTAAGTAGTTCTGCCGATGGTAATTTTTCGTTATCTATGGGAGCGGAAACTCCAAATGATTTGAATAGTACTTCTCGGGTGCATGTTCACACTAATTCGGTTCTAGTGATTATATATGATAATGGTGTTTCCAATAAATCTAGTTTTGGGGAGGAATTTTTCGACGAGTCTTCTAGCCTCTTCTCTGATGAGAGCGCCGAAAAATCTGCTGGTGATGTTCAGATTTATAATGTTATTTCTACTTCTCAGTGGGTTATTGGTGAATCCCCTCCTCCTACCAATCCTTCATCCTTTGAGGAGATTGTTATCCAAGATGAGTGAAGACTTCAACGTTTTGTTAGGTCATATAGAAATACATAAGATCAGGATCATTACGAGGCTGTGACTAAGCATCAAGTCGAACTTCTAAACTTGATAAATGTGTATAGTTGGTGTTTTCCTCCGCCTGAAGGTCGGACAGATCCCTCATCTCTTCTTTTGACAATGCAACCAAAGTGGAAAATGATTTCATAGAAAGTAGGTTCACGTCTTGATTGAGAGATAGTCTCTGTAGACAATGATAAGAGGATATGTAGTCACTTTGACGGGTGTTCCATCCCATTTTACGAGTGTCTGTTTACTCAGCTAAATTTTAGACTGCCTTTCAATGAGTTCAAAGTAGAAGTATTAAAGCATTTGAAGATTGCACCCTCCCAGCTGCATCTCAATGCCCGGGATTTTGTGAAGGTGTTCTAGCTTTGGTGTGAATACCATGGTTGGATTCCATCTATAATCCTTTTCCTTCACTTTTTTATCGTGGAGTGTATATCCCTAAACAAGCTTCAAAATCAAAGGTTGATTTGCTACGACAAGAGGTCAAACAATTTAGTGAATATTCTGAGAATTAGGGAGACTTCAAAGATTGTTTCTTGTTGACACACCCTTGGACTCCAGAGGCTCACCCCATTTTCCATAGGACATTCGGGGAAGAGTCTTTGATGCATGATTTCTCTCAGATGGGAATAATAAGTTGTAGTGATCGGATTCGAAAAATTTGGGACTGGATCCACTTTAATCAAGAATCACATACATACATTGTTCTTATGAATTCTTCGACCCTAGAGGAGATATCAATGAAGGAAAACTTGGCGGCCTTTTGGGAGAGCTCAAGCTATGAGGAAAGGGCTGACCCTTTAGATGTGGGGTTCTTAATGTAGAAGAAGTGGCCCATTGACACTCGAGATATAGTAGATGATGCCGATGTTCAGGAAAGGAGATAACTTTTTAGCGATGAGAGGAAATCGACATTTCTTCATGTGTTTTTTAATCGTTAAATAATGATCTTGATTTTACTTTTGTAGATACAATGACTTTGGATGGCATGGTTGTAGCAAAAGTTCTCTTTGATAGATAGAAAGCTTGATAAAAAGCATGGGTGACTACTTCTTCACCATCTGCTCTTACTTCTACTTCTGTAGGGGTATGATTAGAGAAAATTCCAGAAAGTGTTGGGCCTCACTCGTGACTCAATCTTCCCTGACTATTTCTAAACGAGACCATCCTTCCTCCATTTGGTCGAATATAGGACAAAACGATCATGTTTTGACTTATGATAAGAGTATCAAAAGAGGTTGGGAAAGCTCGGACAAAAAATTCATGTTGCCTGATTCTTCTCCTAAGGGACTTATTATTCTTGTAGTTGGAGTTCCGCATAATCTCTTCAAATTTCCCACTGTCCTTCGGTCTCAGGTACCCTACACTTCACAAGAGGCATGAGATTGTGAGCATGAGTGGGATCTTGCTTACCTCCAGCATTTTTCTGATGCGGAGAAGATGAAGCTAATTTTGGATGGTGTCTTCCATATGTTCCGCAGTGCCTCCTTAAAGTCCATGGTGGTCACGGTTTGTGGAGAGGTTTTGGCCCCGAGTAATCCCTTAAAGAAGAGACATAGATGGAAGGATAAGTACAATGTGGTCGTGCATGATCGGTCTCAACTCCAAGATAAGCTGTCTAATCTCTAAAAAGAGATGGTTAGGTTGTCTGACTTTAATAAGGTGATGGATACTCACGGCTACCCTTCGGTTGTGGCCTCCCTGATGTCTGAATTAAGGGCATCTTTGGAGGCTAAATAGAAGGCTTTCGGAGTGGCAAAATTTTCTCTAGCGACAACGAATTCTTAATTGTCTGTAGCCGAAGATGCTTTTCAAAAGGAAAAAGATTCTCATGCCAAGGAACATGAGATTCATACCCAAAAATTAACGGCGATGCAGAGAAGATTCAACGAATCTCTTAATAAGGATCTTAAGACCGTCTTTAGAGCTTTTAAAAATGTGGCCGATCAAGTAAATCCGTTGTGTCCGGACACTCAAATTCTCGAATCAGAGTTGGACCTAGAGAAAGTGGTTCAGAATGGCGTCATTGTTGGAGATACTAAAGCCTCCAAAGGGGCCCCTGATGAATAATTTATTTTGTCTTAATTTGGCATGCACACATTTGTTTCCATTTTAGGCATTTGTAATGACATTATCATTATGTTTATTAAGCTTATCTTTTGCTGCCAGATTTCTTTAACAATTTGATCTTTTAGAATTGATTTCTTTCTTTCTTTAATTTTTCGTCGACTTTAACATTTTTCCAGGTTGATTTTTCTTCGTGCTTCCTTTTTGTTCAGAATTGAGGGCAACTCACTATGTTTGGTTCAATCGTCCCATTTGTTGGGAGCAGTCATAATGTTTGGCGTTTTGTCATTGCCCGTCTCATTTATTGGGAGATGGTGTAAATCTTACCCATCCCATTTGTTGTGAACTGCCGTAAGTTTTACCCGTTCCATTTTTGGGACCTGGCGTAACTCTTCAGCGTCATTGGAGACCGTCCCCGACCAATAACTAGGTTCTCTTCCCTGTCTCATATTTGATCCTTGTTCGAGATTGACGTCTCTGGTCTCCTCTGTCTACGCTATTGAAGTGTCTAGATCCTAAAGGGGTGTGTCAGCTGCGACTTAATTCACTTTATTTGATGCTGCTTTTAAATGAAAGGGGTAATGTGCACCATCTAAACAAAGATTATGCTATTATTCATATCATAAGATAATAAAATGATTTGAAATTTGAATGTGTTTTCTTAAATACCTAGCTTGAATATTGTTGGTACCTTTTAGTTTCAGATAAATTTTAGGTTGTCGTCTTCACAAATGAGATTGATGTGAATTGTCTTTCAAACGACTGTATGATTATTGTGACTCTTTCAAAAGCAACCACCTTTTATGCAGCCACGTATTTAAAATCGAGTGTTGAATTTTATAATCCTAACACTTGATTTTGAATACACGACCCATATGTATTCATACAAAATCTTAATACATTAAATTTTTATATATTATAAATTCAAATTTATTTCTAATTTAAGACCAACCAACTTTGAATACCATCACCTTTTCTAAATGCAACAAACAAACAAGCCAAAATCCAATGTTGACCACAACTTTTGTATTGTCCATTCCAATCATGATCATATGGAAGTTCAGTTCCAAGTGTCAAACCTACATTAATTAATTGAGGGCCAATATATCTTACACTAATTAATTTATACGCATAAGGACCCTGCAACAGTTTAATTATTAGGATAACACCAAGAATTAATTAGGCTGTTGCATTTATTTAATGGATTTGTTAAGACGTTGACAGGTTTTAAGTATGAGACAAATCTGTAAATCTGTTATATATATATATATATATATATATATTAGAGCTATATTTTTAAAAAAATAATCTGACATTGTTAATCATTAATCAATGTATTAAAAAATGTGAATGAATGTATAATGATGGTGCATGCATTTGCAAGTTGA
The DNA here is from genome assembly GCA_022829125.1 of Lathyrus tuberosus. Lineage (NCBI taxonomy): Eukaryota > Viridiplantae > Streptophyta > Magnoliopsida > Fabales > Fabaceae > Lathyrus > Lathyrus tuberosus. Next base: position 6,461,112 of record JALAZF010000261.1, on the reverse strand, counting down.
CTTATGAGATTTGAAATGTAGACCAAAATTTGTATCTGTCTTGAAACCACATGGCTGATTTCAGATTTGTCAAAACAGTATAATCTGATTGGTTCTAAAAAGATAGACAAATAGTAAAATGTATAATATTTATCAATTACCATATCGCATTTGTGTCATAAATCATGTTCTAGTTTTATTGAATAAGAATATTTTTTTAATTTTGCAAATCTTTTATGAAAATAACTTTTGCCTTTGATTTTGTTGGAATAATATAATAAGTGTGAGTAAGTGGAGAAATAATCGCACATTAGATATGAATGTAGTGACTTGAACATTTATAAATGGGAGAACCCACTCACCTATCACCTTAAGATTTTAGGTGGACAAGTGGTGTGTCTCTCACAAAGGGTGTCTAGTCCTACACTATGTGTCAATGCTCCCTAGTGAAATCCCCCCAACAAATGGTATCCAAAGCCCTGGTTCGTAAATGGGCCGACTTACTTGTATCGAAATGCCCAAGAAGTGGTGTCCCGTTGAAATCGAAACGCCCAAGGAAGAGGTGTATTCGAAATACCTAATTAGAGGTGTCTTGAAAAAAAGGTGTCAACGACGGTACAAATATATTAAAAAATGGGGAACGTTGTGGACTCACACTTGAGGGGGAGTGTTGGAATAATATAGCAAGTGTGAGTAAGTGGAGAAATAGTCTCACATTGAATAGGAATGTGGTGACTTAAACATTTATAAGTGGGAGAACCCACTCACCTATCACCTTAAGGTTTTAGGTGAACAAGTGGTGTATCTCTCACAAAAGGTGCCTAGTCCTACACTATGTATCAATGCTCCCTAGTGAACTCCCCCAACAGATTTTTCCTATAAAATTGATATTTATATTCTAATTAAAGAATATATATATATATATATATATATATATATATATATATATATATATATATTAGACAAAACAAAAGATGATGTTAGATTTGTGAATTTGAGTTTGGCTTAAAATAAATTTGTAAGGGGAAATATGTTATTCTATACAAATTATCTTTTTACTTTATCTTTAATCAACGTGAGATATTGATTTTTTTTCAACATATTTTTTCACTTTCAGCACTATCAAGTTTAATAAATAAATATAAATGGTAAATAATTTGATCGATAGATTTTGATGTCATATTAGAATTTTAAATTTAATTTAATTCATCGTTATAAAATCAATTTGTAATTTGCAAAGGTAAGGAATGTCACTTTATAAATTTGTTTTTCATGCTCTAGTATTTAGTTAATGGGGGAACTTGAATTTTGTCAAATAAAAGAAGAAAGTGGTTAAAGTTTTAATAATGAAAATGTAAATAACATAACTTATTAAAATAAGGGTTACAACGATAATACTATGTCTCTTTGTCCTATATTATAAAATGTTTTTGGATATTTCATGAGAATTAAGAAACATAATTAATTTTGTATGGGAAAAAAATTTTATGTATGATTTTACGATGTTATCTTTCATTAATTCCAAATAAAAGAGAAATTTAAAGAAGGTAAACACTCAGATATCTTTGAATTCAGTTGGATATCGATATCTTCTTCTAATGAAATATTCACATTTAATGTCATGTCATTTTTTATATATATTTTATTTAAAAATAAATTAATATTTTAAATCACTTTACAATAAAGGTACTTGTACTCAACTACTTATCATGGGTACCTAAAAATTTGCCTTTAAAGAATTGAAATAATAATAATAATAAATGATAGATGTCAAATTGAAAAATATATTATTAACGTTGCATTGAAATTTGTAAGTGCCTTATAATTTGAGACAAATATTTTTGTCTAAGTGACTTATAATTTAGGAGATAATATATAGTAAAACATAAAAAAAAATTAAACTACTAGTATATTAACTTAATTATAACAAAAAGTTCAATACATATTATCTAACATTTTTCTGCATTAACACGAAATACGTATAGTTTACCAAATTTAAAAAATAATCCAAAACAACTAACATTATAACTAAGAGAAAGAGAAACAAACCGAATATAGGAACATAATCAAATCAAACAAAACGAGAAACAATCAAATAGAAGAACTCAACGCTAGAAATAACCAAATTTTGTTATATGGATTTTAATTTTTTATACAAAAAAATTGACTTTAACTTGGTCAATTTTAAGAATAGAGGTGAAACAAAGATTTAAATGTTGAAGATAATATACAAGAAAGTCAAAGAGAAAATTTATGAAAGTGCACACCAAGATTTATAGTGGTTCGACCTTAAACCATGTGCCCTACTCCATTGCCCAAGAGTTTTCTCATGAGAGTTCTACTATATATTTGAGTTTTTATCTCAGGATCATCACACAACCTCCTTACACCAAACTTTTACTTAGGTTTATCTTGTAACATTTGTATCAATTACAACATCACTAGAGAACAATACTCTTGATTTACAGTTACAACACGATCTGATCAAACAAAATATTAAAAAACTTTTACTTTAAGCTTTTTTCTCTCTTAATACTAAAGTAATGAAAATTGTATAAAATATGTTCTAAGAAGATTGTTAGTAAGAGAGAAGAGTATAAAATCAAATTTTTCGTGTTTTGAAGTGATCATAAGGTATATTTTATATAAGAGAAAAAATTTGGCCAAAAAAGAAAAGAAAAAATTGGTCGGGAGTACCCTCCTAATCAAATATCATGCATCACTAATCGATTAAATCTAGTTAATTAGAAACAAAAACTAGCCTGATTTGGAGCCTCATCGATTAGGTGAGGAGCTCGCTTTATAATTAATTAGATACATGTTCTAATCAATTAGAGATTATTATTTTTTTCTTTCCTAATTGTTTAAGATGCTTGTAATCGATTAGCAAATGTCCAACAAATTTTAAACATAGTTTTAAAAGAGATGATATTTGTTAAATCATTTTGAATGTGTGTGTTTGTGCATTAGTTTTGTACCTTGAGGATTACTCACACTTAATTACAAACTATTGATCTTAAACAAATAAAATAACATTAAGAAACATTGCAAAGCATTGTTCTACATTCAAAAAAATAAGAATGCACATCATTTTAATAATATCTCAAAGGTTACGAGAACAAATGATGCATATGATATCCTAGAGAAATATCATGAGGGTTGAGATATGGTGAAACAAGTGAAAGTTCAATCATTAAGAAGAAAGTATGAATTGATGTAAATGGAAAAAGAACAAAAGATAAATGATTACTTTTCTAAAAGGATTGTTGTGGTGAATAAAATGAAGACATGTGGAAAATCCATTTATGAATAACAAATAGTTGAAAAGGTGATAAGATCTATGACTTCAAGAATTCAAAGATGTGAAAACCATGAAACTTGAGGAACTATAGAGTTATTTGGAGGCTCATTAGCTCATGGCAATTGATAGATAAATTTAGAGACCAGTTCAATAAGCTTTGTAAGTATATAGTGAAATCTAGGGGGTTGAATTAGATTTGTTAGTTTCTTTTTTCTTTTTTTTAGGAGATGGTTCATATATTCTTATTTTTCTGAATTTTTTTTAATAAAACATATGAAATAAAATGCAGAAAAATAAATACATAATGTAAAAAACAAAAGTATGTATCCTAGTTCACCTTTTCAATCAAAGTTACATCTAGTCTCATTACACACTGTGAGAGATTATCTAATATGTTAGATATTTGTATAAGTCTTACACCAAGACCTATCTTATAATCATCTAACACAAAAAAGCAATACCACTTTCTTTTACAACAAACACCAAAACTATGATGGACTTTGAATCTCCCTGAATCAAAGAACCTTTTACAACAATCGCCAACAACTTGTGATGATCAAACCAAAGAACAATGGTGAATAAACAATACAACTTTGTATAGAATTTTGAGTAATATTTGACTTGACACGAATTCCAAAATAATCAATTTGATATTATCTTTCTATTTATCACAATCCAAACATATATATACTTAAATGCTCAAAATAATTAAATGAAACTTTTTTTCAATGAAATGAAAGTTATGCATAAAGTTTTATTGTATGAGCATGTGCATTCGCATCGCCGGCATACGCATTCACACTTTTCCCTATGTGTTTCTTGTTGGAGGATATTCAGGTTTTCCAAGCCCGATTAATCACATTCTCACAAGGTCATCACATCATCAAAACAAGCACAAAATAAGGGTTTCTATGTCTATTCATCCAAGCAAGAGGTTGAAAATCGGAGCCATGGCCACAACACCATTTTTCAGGCAAATTTGGGGGAATTTTGGCCTGGTTAATCGATTAACCATTTGCAGTGCAAATGTGTTAATCGATTAACACATGCAAATTGGCAGATTCTGCTGCTTTTCATGACAGCAACCTACCCCTCCATATTTTTTGGGATTCTATATTGTTCTAGCAGCATGTGAAACATTCTAGACATCTCAAGACTATTCAAGACACTCCAAGTGCATTTATTCCAATGCATCACTCTAATTTAAGTGCACCATATTTCTTGGTTTCCAAGCATGTCAACCTTTGGATGTGAAGCTTACATTGGGATTGCTACCGAGTTAACTTCCTAACTAACCGAGTTAACCGCTTGACTCGGTGAGTCAAGTGTAACTAGCTCCTAGCCTAATTCCAAACCACCCTAAGCTAGCTCCTAACCTAATGCCAAACCTCTCACACTCCAAACCAAAACTCTATATAAACAAAGCTTCACTAGTTTCACAAAGCCTCCACAATTTCTCAATATTTCTCACACTTCACTCTCAATTCTCTCACATTCTCTCTGAATTTTTCTGCAACTTCTTCATCTTCATCTCAATTATCTTCCCAAACGTCACCATAGCTCTTCACCATTGAAGATTAATCACTTCTACATTGGAAGTGATTATTTCTTGAGCTTAACCTTCATCCTCTTGCAATTATACTTGGATTTATGGAGTTTCATAAGCTTTTGGATTCATCTCAAGTGTTTGCTTCAAGATTCAACGGTTCGGATTCGTATTTCGGAGTTTCGTCGCAATTTGCTCGGTTTCGGTACAATTCGGCTATAATTGAAGATTCCTATGGTTTTCTTTGATTATCCTCATCAATATCACTTTGCAACAATCACCAAGCCAAATCTCCGGCTTGTAGGTTGGTAGATCTTATTCATTTTACTGTTCCGAACGTTTTCGTATCATTCGCAATGTTGTTTCGATGTTTTTGTGTGCGAATTGATTATGCCATTGCTTGATCCATGATCTTGATGATTTAATTGTTTCCATTGTTGATCATTTGCTGGTGTTAAACTTGATTTTTCGTGCATAATTATTTGCCCTAGCATTGGAGTAATTGCACAATCAATAAGTGGCCAAAAGCACTTTTGAAAACAGTTTTTCCTGCCCCTGCGCCAGTGTTAATCGATTAACACTTTGCAGTGCAAAAGTGTTAATCGATTAACCAGTGTAATTTTTCTATTTTTCAAGTGTTAATCGATTAACCTTTTGTAGTGCAAAAATGTTAATCGATTAACACTGAACCAGAGGGCCATTTTCATACTTTTTCAAGTGTGTTTGCCATGCTTTCTTCCTCTAACTTCCATGGATTGATATGCTTGATTTTATGGATGTTTTAAGTGTCATTTAACTTCTGCTTGAAGTATATTCATGAACTTTCGATGCACGATTTCAATTATTCAATTTGATCACATTCTTGGCATTGTGTGAACATGATCTTTCTTGCACTTTCTTTGATCACAATAACATGATTTTTGTGTTGCATTTTAAGTAACATTTGGTACTGTTTTGCACTTTCTCTCATTTTTTTTGCTTTAGGTTTGTTCTCAAAAGAATATGCTTAATCTTGTACAATCAATAATACACTCTTTGCTTTATTAATTTTTCATTCATTTGGAAAATTATTAGCATATTCCTCCCTTTCGATTAATTAATGGAAACTTTGTTTCGATTATTAATCATCCCTTCGGCGCTTCTCTTTAGGCTTCCTTTAGAGCTTTCTCTCTTGATCCTCTGCTGAGTCGGAGATTCGTACGCCGCACGACACTGGAGAACTGTAGAACTTGGAGCTGTTACGTTGTCCGTTTCAACTTCTGCGCTACACCCTGTGTGTTAGAGAAGGAATGAGAAGGGAGAATTTCTACTCTCATTATGACTACTTCAGGTAGGGGAGGAATGACCCTGTGCTTGGCTTAGTCACCTCTATCTCCAAGCGATAGTGTACCTCCTCCCCCAGTTGAGTCGATCCTTGATCACTCCTATCTCTTCCAATCTATTTTTATCAATCACCATTCTTGGTTAAGATCATTGTTCTTTGGGTTAGCAACTCGCTTTGTTTCAATACCCTACTTCCTTTTCTTGTGGTCGATCATTGCTTTTGATTCCCCCAGAAGAATCTCAATTCCCTTTTCTCCGATTAAACACAGTCTTTCTGTTAAAAACGTATCCCCCAAGAATTCGCAACCTTATCTTGGCTCTTCTCCTTTGATTGGTTAACCACTGCCTGTCAGTTAAACACCAATTTTCACGTCTTCTCAGTTAACCACAGTCTATCTATTAACATACTGAGTTCCTCTTGGGTTAATCACCTTCTCTTGATTAATCACCCATTCTTTCAGTTAACCACAGCCAGTCTGTTAAAACACTGAACCTCTTTCGAGTTAATCACCTTCTCTTGGTTAATCACTCGTTTCTTTTCGGTTAATCACAGTTTCTCTGTTAACACTGATTCTTCAGCGGTTAGTAACCTCTTTTGGTTCAATACCTTGTTTTTTGATCAAGTACTATTTGTTCAGTCGTTATCAACATCCCCTTTGGGTCACAACCTTTGCTTGGTTCTACACCCGTTCTTTTGGTTGATCACAGTCTATCTGTTAAAACCTTTCTCCCCACCAAGTTGCAATCTTCTCTTTCCTTGGTTAACCACTGTTAATTAGTTAATATAAAGAAACCCTTTCAGAGTCAAACACCTTCTCTTGGTTCAGTACTCTCTCCTTTTTGGTTCATCACAGCCTGTCTGTTTACACCTAGTCTTTTTATCCCCTCTAGAGTTGTTATCTCTTTTTCTTCTTCGGTTAATCACTGCCAGTCAATTAACATACTGAATCCTATCTCTCTTGGTTTAGACACCATTCCTTTCAATTTTCCCCAGCGCGGTCACCCTTTCTGCGCGGGTTTTCCCCAGTGGAATTCCCTTTTCCCTTTCAGAGTTTTATCTCTTTTCCTCTCCGGTTAACCACTGCTAATCAGTTAATATACCGAATCCTTATTCTTTTGTTCCCCAGTAGGGTCACTACCCTCTGGTCCCCAGTACTGTTGCTTTGTTCTCTTATCTCCCCAGTGGAGTATCTTATATCTTATTTCTTCATTGCTTCTTTCTTGGTTTCGACACTAATCCTCTTTGTTATCCCCAGTGGATCTTGTTCTACCTCTTTTGCTCTTGGTTTTGACACCACTTTCCTTTTCCTTTTCCGTCTTAGTTCCACGAACTACGGAAGCTCTGATTCTGCATTCTTTCGAATGTCAGATACGTAGACACGAGATCGCGATGATCTTGGCGAGCACACTTCCACCCTCCTTCCTTCCTCATTTCTCCCTTCTTTTCCCTGGTTCCTCTGAACTACGGAGCTCTGATTTCCTCATTTCACTATGAGGGTACGTAGGCACGAGGTCCCCAATCCTCAGCGAGCACTTTCTTTCTTTTTCTCTTCTCCCTCTCTCTCTCTCTCTCTCTCTCTCTCTCTCTCTCTCTCTTCTCTTCTTTTAGCTAGAAGCCTTTAGATAGAAAACCCATCCAAGCCTAGAAGCAAGTGAAATGGTTCCCGTCGAGTACGATGGATGCGTAAGGTGCTAGTATCTTCCTTTCGCATAACCGACCCCCGTTCCCGTTTCTTTTCCCCTTGGGTTTTATCGATATTTTCCATGTCCTTTGAGACTAAATAAAGTTTGGTGGCGACTCTGTGGTATCTTTGAGTGTGCAATTCACTCAGGTATAAACCAGCCATCTTCAGCTGGCGACTCTGCTGGGGAGTCCTTGCGCTTACAAGTTGGGGTCTCGCCTAGTTTTGTTTGCTTTTTCTTGCTTGTTTGGGTGTTTATCTTTTGCGCTTTACTCGTTTTATTTTCCTTGCTTTATGCTTTATGTTTATTTACTGCATTTCTTTACTGCTTTGAATATTCATATACTGCATATTCTGGATATCTGCTATATTCTGCTGTTGTTTGGATGGGTAGATATTATTGGAGAGAAAAGTCCTAACACTGGGCTTAGCATACACATAGGCTAGAACGTGGATAGTCGTGAGGCCTGCGTTTTGCGCGTTGGGTTACCACGAGAGCCACATCCCAGATCGTGATTCGCTTGAGAATACTTCCATCCTGCGAGAATTCGTTATGGCGGGGGGTTTTCATTCTGAGTCCTATGGTTTAGGCGACCTTTCTAGGGACCACTTTGTCGTGTCTAGATCACACCTGTGAGGGGGATGGGTTTTTTGCACGAAACCAAGCTGCTTCATACCTTTGTTCTCTCATACACATTAGATTATGTTGCACCGACACAAAATTATATGCAGATATCCAGATTGTTCAGACTGTGATGGCTTCTTGTTGCTTGTGTTGCATATCATTTCATCATGTAAATTAATTTTTGCATGTGCATTTCCAGGTTATTCGAAGACTTTATCTTTGTTGACATTATCATAGAGATGAGTACTGGTTGTCGAGGCATCTTTAGCTACAAGTTTGTGGAGCCTAAGTTGGGTACTTTGAGAGGTCTAGCATCCCGTGTTGTCGAAGATAACATAGGGGTTTTCAAAGACAGTTATGGTAATCTGTTGTCTATCCTCAACACAGAAGTCAACACCACCGCCATTCATACTCTGGTTCAGTTCTATGATCCGCCACTTAGGTGCTTCACATTTCAGGATTATCAGTTAGCACCTACACTTGAAGAGTATGCTTATATTCTGGGGGTTGAAATTAAGAAACAGGTTCCTTTTGTATACACCAATGGTAGTCCGAAGTTTCCTCTTATTTCTCATGCTCTTTTCATTAGTAACAAGGATGTGGAGGATAATCTCAAGACCATAGGGAAGGGTATTCAAGCGTTTGCTTCAAAGTTCTTGGTTGAAAAAGCCACCTCCTTTGCTATAGATGGAAATTAGAAGAATTTCAACGCCGTTCTTGCTTTGTTGATATATGGGATCATCTTGCTTCCGAACATGGAGGATTTCGTAGATCAGGCTGCCATCAGTATCTTCTTGTCCAAGAACCCTGTTCCGACGCTCCTTGCTGATACCTATCATTCTATTCATTCCAGGAATGAAAAGAAGAAGGGAACCATTGTCTGTTGTGCTCCTTTTCTGTACCGATGGTCCATGTCTCACCTTCCATAGAAGGGCCCCTTTGTTGAGAATAAGGGTAATCTAAAGTGGTCTCAATGGATTATGTCTCTTGCTGTTGATGACATTTCTTGGTATTCTCGAGCCTTCGACTATACTAAGATCATTCTTCATTGTGGGAAATTCTCCAACGTGTCTCTCCTGGGTACAAAGGGTGGAATTAACTACAATCTGAGACTTGTCTTCCGTCAGTTGGGATATCCTATGGTTGTCAAGCCAAATCCTGAGGTAGTGGAAGAATTCATCTGTCATGAAGGGGTTGATGACATGGGATTGCTGAAGAGGTTTAGTGCTGCTTGGACTCAGATTCACTTCGAAGGAAAAGCCGATTTGGGTAAGAAGAATTGCTTCGCCAAGGAAGCTTACACACTTTGGGTCAAAGAGCGCGTCAAAGAGATCTTGTTGCCATTTTCTTTCGAGCCTTCCATGAATGCTAAGCCTCCTGAAATTGTTATTGTTCCTCCATCTGAAGTCGACCAACTCAAGCTGACTATTGAGAAGTTGAAGAAAGAGAATGTCAATCTTCATCTCAACCTTGTTAGAGTAACTTCCAAGAAGGATAGTCTACAAATTGAGCTCCACCAGAAGCGCGAGGGCATGCTCAAAGAGGTGGAGGTTGAACAGAACAAGCGTAGGAAAGTGGGTGATGCTTTGAAGAGTACATATGATGGACTTGTTTCGAAGAAGAGACAACTCGCCGATACCTAGTATCAAGCCTACAAGGACGAGTTAATCTACAGAAAGCAACTTTAAGAGCTTCGAGGTCAGTTATCTGAGTATTAGACAAAGTGGCAAAGTGAGCATGACCGTACTAATCAGTTGGTAAAATACTTTTCTCAGTTTCAAGCTAAGATCGAGAAAGTCTTCGGTGAGATTCGGAAGTTGCAAGATCAAGCACATCGGAGCCGAGAATTGATTAGTCAACTCAACACAGAAAGCACTCATTTGGGAGCAACAAATTCGTCATCTGCAAAACCTCTTGGATCAGAAAGAGGCCTTTCTTCAGGATATGCTCCAGGGACCTAATTATTCCTTACTACGCAACCTCATGAAAGATGCAAAGTATTGGAGTGAGAGGCATGGCCGTCTAGCCAGATTTGCTGAGCACGCGCTGGAGGACTTACCTGGGTTGTTGAGGGATGCATATGTCGATGTGTTGCCACACCAGCTTCCTGGGCTGTTTTCCATTTCTTGTCTGTTTGCAGGGTGGTATTTGAAAGGATCCATGTTGATTTCATTGTAGCCGAAAAGGCAGATATTTGATTTGTACTTGACTTGTACTTCTTTCTTTTATTATTGAATGAATGAATGAAGTTTCTTGCCAATTTTATCTTTTGCACCCTTACTGGTATGCTTTATGATTTTTGTCAACAAAGATAAGTTTAAGAATGCCTGGAATTTAAAACTTTATTTTTGCATGCATAGCATACATTCATTTGCACACATATGCACGTCCCTTCATCTGAAACCATTGCTTATCTCTGTCTGTCTCTGCTTGTAGCAAGACGACGACTCGACATCGTTATTTCACTCGCTCAAGCAAATCCAAGATCATGGCTGACTTCGAAGCTGAGAACGCTGCTTATAAGAAAACTCTGGCCTAATTCCAAGGTCGGATGGATCAGTTTCAGATGAACACGGACGCTATTATGGAAATCCTTCGTGCTCAGAAGGACGCTTCTACTGCTGCTGCTGTTGTTGCAACTGTCACTGATGCAATCATTGTCACTCCTGTTATGACTATTCCTCTTGTTGTTACGGCTACTCCTGCTGCTGTTCCTTCTCCTGCTACGGTTGAAGTGCCAGTTGAGCCTGTAATCCAGTCTGTTGTTCATCCGTCAAATTCTCAGTCTGGTTTGAACAAAATGTCTGCTGCTTTTCCTTGGGGCATGCCTCCGAATTATACTCCTTAGATTGCAAATAATGGTAGTGCCTTCGTACCATATCAGCCTTTTGTTGTACCCATGCCTAATGGGAATACTGCTGCATATCCATGGGGTATGCCTACTCCGGTTCCACCTCCGGGGGTGAATGATGGTCATGAGAATCTTCAAGATCAGACTCGTCAGACTCCTGGGTTGGCTGACATTGAAACTCCTGATGAAGAAGAGCATGTGTATAGGGGTCCTCCTATTCATGTTCCGATTTCATCTCAAGCTGCTCAAACTGCCGTTCAGAATGTTCATCCTGGAATGTTCTACCCTGGGGCATCCTCTACTGCGTGATACCTCCTCCGAATTATCCGTTTGGTGTTCAGTTGGATTGGAATGCTGGTCAGATGGTTAATCAGGGATTGGTATATCCTTCTCAGTTTGCTACTCCGCAAGTGCACGAACCGGCCGCATCTCAGCTACCAAATCCTCAAATTCTTATCAGGCCCACTAATCAGAGTAGACCTACTGACTACAAGTTGTTGGAAGACCGTATCAGAGCTATTGAAGGGTTTTCTGGTTTTGGCATGGAGGCCAAGGACTTGTGTTTGGTTCCGAATGTTGTACTGCCGCAAAAATTCAAGATACCTGAGCTGCCAAAGTATAAAGGTTTGAGTTGCCTGCGTAGTCACATCACTATGTACTGCAGGAAGATGTCAATCTATATTGATAATGATGAATTACTAGTTCATTGTTTTCAAGATAGTTTGTCTGGTGCTTCGTTGGATTGGTACATGGGCTTAGAACACAACAAAATTCGTACTTGGAGGGATTTGTCTGAAGCGTTCTTAAAACAGTACAAATACAATCTTGATTTGGTGCCTACCAGATTTCAGTTGTAAAACTAATCTCAACGCTCACCTGAAACATTCAAAGAGTATGCACAAAGATGGCGTGAGAAGGCATCTCGTGTGCGATCTGCTCTCTCTGACAATGAGTTGATTGACATCTTTATGGGTACATTGCAAGGATCTTATCATGAGAAAATGGTGGGTAGTTCTTCATCGAACTTTGCTGATGTTGTAACCATTGGTGAAAGGATTAAGAACGGTTTGAAGATTGGAAAGATTTCTGGAGCTGCTTCCCAGCAGTCGGTCAGAAAATCTCAGAACAGTCAGTCTAAGAAGAAAAAAGGTGAAGCCAACGCTGTGACAGCTCAAGTTTTTCCTCAGTATCAAGCACCCATGGCTCCCTTGCCTTACTATCCGTATCCGTACATTACTGCTGCACAATATTAATAACCTCCATATCAGTATCACCCGCAACAACCAGTTCAGAATGCTCAGAATCAGCAACAACCGTAACGTCAGCAATAGAATTAACAGAATAACAAAAATTAGCAGAATCAAAATCGTCAGAACAACAACAGCCATGGGAATCGTAACCGTCCAAATTTTGACAGAATTCCAGTGTCATACACTGAATTGTTCCATTACTTGGTTGACCAAGGGGCAATTGTTCCCAAAGAGATCGCACCTGCAATTTCTCCATTCAATCCGAAGCATAATCCAAATATGTCTCGTGTCTATCATGCTGGATACATAGGACATGCGATAGAGGACTGTTTTGTTTTCAAAACTAGGGTTCAGGAACTCATTGATCGAAAGATTTTAACTTTTGCTGAGGAAGGTCCTAACATTTAGCATAATCCATTACCTGATCACAGCAGACCTGCGGTGAACATGGTTGAGGATAACTTAAGGTCTGAAGTGATCATGGATGTCGACGAGGTAAAGACTCTGATGACTGTGGTTTTTAAGAGATTGAATGAACATGGGTCGTTGAAAGGACTGCATGACAAGTGTTATATTTGCGACGATAATCCCAACCAGTGTCGAAAGCTGAAGGGCTGTGTCCAAATTTTGATGAATCGAGGTGAAGTTCAATTTTCCAGATCTAAGCTTGTTGAAGAGGTTGCTACTATCGAGCCATTCACCATCGTCTATAGGAAGGTTCCTGTTGAAACCCCTAAATAGAAGAAGATACAACCTATCGTGATTTGCCCGCCAAAATCGTTTCCGTATCAGAATTCTAAGAAGGTGCCTTGGAGGTATGGGTCTACTGTGTTTTCTGGAGGTCAAGAGATAAGGTTTGCTAAATCTGAGATTGTGAATGTTACAACCTCTGGAGGTATGACTCGTAGTGGACGGGTATTCGTTCAAAAAGTCACTATAAAGCCTGTTCAAGTTCCAACCGTTGTTCCTCCTAAGGAGAAGCCTGCATCTGTAACTCCTGTTGTACAACAAGGGGTATCTAACGTTGTACCAGTACCTAATATTCCGTCTGAGGATGTTTCAAAGAACAAGGAGACACTTGATGATCAAGAGTTCCTAAAGTTGGTTAAGAAAAGTGACTTTAAAATTGTTGATCAGCTGGGGTAGACTCCCTCAAGGATATCAATATTGTCTTTACTCATGAGCTCTCCTGCGCACAGATCAGCTTTGTTGAAAGTCTTGAACATTGTTCATGTTATGCATGATATATCCATTGTCGAGTTCGATGACGTAGTGGCCAATATAACAGCAAGTAGATACTTGGGCTTTAATGAATCAGAATTGCCTCCTGAAGGAGCTACCCACAACAAAGCATTGCACATATCAGTAACCTGCATGGATGCCTTATTATCTCGCGTTCTAGTGGATACCGGTTCTTCCCTCAATGTGATGCGTAAGGGCACATTGAGTCAATTACTGGTAGAAGGAAGCGAGATGAGGCCGAGCGCCTTAGTTGTCAGGGCCTTTGACGGTTCTCGAAGGCAATTCATCGGAGAAGTGGATTTACCCATCAAAGTTGGACCGCATTTGTTCACCATTACTTTCCAAGTGATGGATATCAATCCCGCGTACAGTTGCCTATTGGGTCGTCCGTGGATCCAAGCCACAGGCGCAGTCACTTCCACTTTACATCAGAAATTGAAATTCATGTTCGAAGATCAGCTGGTCATCGTTTGTGGTGAAGAGGATCTGATTGTGAGCGAGTTATCATCTTTCCGATACGTCGAGACCGAGGAAGGCATAGCTGAGATGTCGTTGCAGTGTGTAATACCCCAAATTTTGACCACTTAGATTTCCCATCATTGTGAAAATCATCATCACAATATGGATGAACCATCATGCTTCATCAGTCTCCCCAAAGATGGGTGAGCATCCAATACAATCAAACTTAGGGTTTCAAGCCCTCTCTGAGTGCTTAGACAAAGGATCAATCAAGAAATGACATGATCTTCAACTTGTCTAATCTCTTAAACATCCACAAAGGATCAAAAAGGACTCCCACTTCAAGGATTAAGCACAAGGCTGCTCCCTTCTAGGTGGATCAAGTCTCAAGATCGACAGTGTCACCAAATTAGGGTTTTGGTCGACTAGGGCCTCCAAATGGAAATTTTCATCTGGGCATAAGGCAATGATCCAAAACATAACCTAATATACTTCATGGAACCTCATGAACCCATGCATCAAGTCAATTTTGCCTCAGGGGATGCATTCATCAAAAATCAGGAATTAGGGTTTCTTGACCTAATTCACCCCTAAGTTGACTTTTGGGACAAACCATGAGCCAAGACCTCAAGACATGATTTTAGGGTCTCTAATATACCATATTGATCCATTTGGAACAATGGATTGATCCAAGAAGCTTGAGCAACAAGTCTCAATTTCATCTGCACCACAATTAGGGTTTTAAGGGAAAAGTCAACTATAACTTTGACTTTTGACCTGGACATGCTCCCAAACCCTAATACATGATTGAATATACCCTATGACACCCATGGAACATGTCCATCAAGTTTGATTTAGGTCAAGGACATGATTTCCTGAAGAATTGCACAGTTTGGAATTCATCTGATAAAAAGTCAACTGTGCACAAAAGTTAACTTTGACTTTTTGAGATTTTTCACCAAAATGGATTTTTAACCCTAAAATGATGTTAATGTATGATTTGAATCATCATTCATCAAGAAAAATCAAGAAAAGTGAGATAACTTGTAAAAGGGGTAACCATAAAACTTAGAAATTTTTCTAAGTTAAAAATAAAGTGGCAAAGGTACAAACTTTGGAGGACCATAACTCCTAAACCACAAGGCCATTTTTTCTCATCCAAAGATGGATTTGTAGCCCTCATTATCACCTACAAAAACTTCAACTACAAGTCATTCCAATTCATTAAGGATTTTGAGTTATGGAGTGATCAAGGTGGCTGAAAAGTGAAAATGTCACTTTTTCCAACACTTAGTGAAATTTTCACTAAGTCAGATTCTGGTTCACTTTTTGCCAAATGTAGGGGGATTTTTCACTTGGAATCAAAAGAGATCAAAACCAAACTTGTTTAAACAGTTGTTGTATCATGTAAGAGCTTTCCAAAATGGCCAAGAACATTGTCAAATTCAACCTACATCATGAGATACAACATTGGCAAGTTGCCTTGCTGAAATCTGTCAAGGCAAGGCAGAATTTGCATTTTGGCTCGATTTGCCAAGATCAGCCAATTTCAATTGCTCCAATCCACTTGGACACCTCAGAGGATTGAATCCAAAGGGGACAATCACTGAGCCAAGCCTCCAAGGTCCAAGGAACAAGGAATAGCATGTTGAACCTAGAGTTGCCAAAATAGGGACAAGACTCCAAATTTGGATTGAAGCATTCAATGGAACCATCAAGGTGGCATGGACTGAGCCATTCTCATCTGAAATCAGTCAAGACTTATCCAAGACCAAGGGGACCAAAGCTCTGTGCCCTAACCTCTAGTCAATGGCTAGAGGAAACTTGGATTTTCATTTGCCAACATTGGCCAAACCTACTTACCAGCTGCCATGCACTATTCCTTGCAAAACAAACTTGCTCTACTATAAATAGAGCTCAATTGTGGTCAGTTTGAGTACACCAAAGCCATCTAACAGATGCTTTCCTCAAAATCTCTTTCTCTTGGCAAAAATGCCTTTCTTAGCAAGGTAGCTATCGGGTTTTGAGTTTGAGAGCAATTCCAATCAAACCATTCACTCACACACCTCACATACATCATATAGAAGTGATCCAAACACTTAGATTACTTCTGAAACATCAAAATCTCAAAATCACTTGCCATCCACACAAGTTTGAAGTGAAGTTGCAGCTGAGATGCCATAAACTGATCCAGTCCATTTCAATTCAATCCAAGTGTTCAAACACACTCCATATGGTGTAGGGAAGCTGTCCAGATAATCACAACTTGTCTGTAACACCTCCAACTCAAAATCACATCTGCTCTTGCTGTCACGACTTGGAGGTAAGCACATACTTGGTCATCTCTCAATCTATGCATATTTCCTCGCACAATAATTTGGCCATATGTTCATAATCATGCATGGAATGTTTTCCCTCAATTAATTGCATTGTTTGAATCGTGTATCAAAAATCCTAGCCTTCATGCAGAAATTAGGGTTCTTGAGGTCTCTTCGTGATTTCTTGTTGTATGTTTAATTTAAATGAAATTAAAGTACATAGACATGATCGTGAGGTTGAGGCGAGCATAATGATATGTAGATTACATGATATGATTACGTATTCATGGAGATTGGATAGAAAATGTAAATCTGAGAAACCAAGAACACGCGCGTGTTCTTCAGCCTGTTCTTGGCGCCATTTTCATATATTCAAATATTTGAATTTTGTGATTTTGTTTAATTGATTCAAAAATTAATTTCTCTCTGAGTTTTAATGATTTTGAGTTGATTCTTTTTTTAATAATTCACAAAAATGTTAAAATATTTTATTTTATCAAAAAATCCCAAAAATGTTATTTATTTCATATAATTGATATTTTTGTAAAGAATTAATATTTTGATTGTTTTTGGCATTTTAAATATTTTTTCTACATTGATTTTGCAACTTTTAATGCTTTCTAATTATTTTGTAGGTCAATACTTAATTTTTGAAGCATTAATCCAAGATCACAATTTGTTTTCCATGTGTTAAACAATTTTTGATCATTTTAATTGAATTTTTATTCAATTAAATACATTTTGAAAATAAATTAGGGTTTTGGATTAATTCAACCCTCATAAATCATTTTCAAAACATTTTGGGCCTCTTGAGAGAGTGTAAGACCCATCCCCTCTTGTACAAAAACTTTTTGGGCCTCACTCATTGTATAAGTCTCTCTGTACAAGTAAACGGCGCGATCGTCGCCCGTTTAAAAATAAAAATCATCTGAGCCTCTCCTTGAGCTATAAGACCCATTCAAAACACTTTGGGCCTCTATTAGAGTGTAAGACCCAATCCCCCTTTTGACCAAAACATTTTGGGCCTCACTTATTGTATAAGTCCCTCTGCGTTAAAAGAAAACCTCGGCGCGATCGCCATTTTTAAACGAAAAATCATTTGGGCCTACCCTCGTGTTATAAGCCCCACTCTTTTCTTTAAACCTTTTTGGGCCTCTTGAGAGAGTGTAAGACCCATCCCTTTGTACAGAAAACCTTTTTGGGCCTCAGTCACTTGTATAAGTCCCTCTGTACAAATTCAAACAGTGCGCTCACTGATAAAACCCTAGGCCTCTCCTTGAGCTGTAAGCCCCAAATCTTTCTTTTTCAAAGCACTTTCTCCTTTGATTTTGAATATACTGTTGTTTTCAATCTTTCTTTGTTGAACAACAAACCAAACAGCATGGAAGCACTACAACCGAGTAAGTGGTTATCGCTTTCATTTACTGCTTTCATATTATAAACTGTATTGTGGGGCTGCTCACTGTAAGTCTCCTTTCATAAACTCATATATACTGTGTAATAATAGTATAAATATTTCGAGTTTCCCCGGCAACTACGTCTAGAACTAGGTGACGCCGTTTCGTTTATTCGTAGAAATAGACGCCTAGATCCCCAATAGGAGCACCAGATACAGTCTTCTCTTCGGCTGTCCTCCTTAGGAATCATCAAGAAACTCTTCTCCCCAAGATGAATGTATTCTCTGTGAATGGCATCTTTGAGTTTCTTCCAAATTCTCGAACTTTCCTGACTTGATCTATTCCTTGTGGATAACTTGCCTTGAATGTCTCGGGGTTTGGGTACCCACTACGGTCATAATCTTGGACCTTAACTAAGGAACCCTCTTTAAAAAGTCAAAAGTCGCTGGATAGTAAACCTCGCACGTTTACCAGTGGTTTTTATCTTTAAAAGAGTTATCTCTCCTAATGGAAAGGAGATGATAAGACCCACGGGCTTCTTAAAAGCATCGGCCTCCTCTTGGGCATTATTCAAGGACACTACGGCTTCTTAGAAGTATTCACAGCCTCCTCTTAGGCTTCGTATAATGATCTCTTCCTTCGGGAATGATAGCCTTATCTTGGGCTTTGTACAAGGACCCGTTGGCTTCTTAAAAGTTTCCAGCCTCCTCTTGGGCTTCGTACAAATTGTCCCGACGACCTCCTAGAGGTATAGGAACAGAACCTAGTCATCCTCATAGAACAGTCCTTTCATAGAGTCTACTACTGTTTCTCAAAGCATAGTACGAAAGAAAAAAACTCTAGACTTGGACAGTCTAGCTTCCTTGAGTCTCAAAGACATTCTCAAGTGACCCCTTCGTTAAATAGGAAGGAAACCCGCAGACTCGGACAGTCTCAATACCCTTTGGATTTCCCGTTTCCTCAAAGTGAAGGAAATATCCCTGATCCTCAAATCAAATCCCTGAGTACAGTGTTGCTCATATAAGAATTGATTTTCTCTTTTAAAATCAGTATATTGGATCTGTCACTCAACTGAAACAAACCTTTAGCCTCCATCTCGGGCTTCGTACGAGATACAAAAACATTCTCTTGTTGAGTATCAAATACTCTCTTGTTGAAACAAACCTTTTCGACTCCATCTCAGGCTTTGTACGAGATACAAAAAGGTTCTTATTGAGCTAAACAAACAATAGCCTCCATCTCGGGCTTTATACGAGATACCAAAAGACTCCATCGTCGGGTCAAAATCTTTTAGCCTCTCTCTCGGGCTTTGTACGAGACACAAAATAGCCTCCTCTTAGGCTTTGTATAATGATTTTCCTAGCGGAAATTAGCCTCCTCTTAGGCTTTGTATAAGAAAACCACTGGTTGATCCAATCAACCTTTTAGCATCAAAACTGTGCCTCGTTCACAGTACACAAACATCAACAACTCCTTTCCTTTCATCTAATCGCTGTAAGCGGAAAGCCTCTGGATCATCTATATCCACGCCACTGTCCCTCTTTTAGCATGAGAAATTCCTAAGGAAAGATGGCATTTCTCTACACTGAGTTAAAGTCTTCTCCTTCAGGTTAAAACCCTTTCTTCGGAAATTATGGCATTGCTCGGATCCGCGTATCCCAGTTAAAGTAATTCTCCTTCCCCCTCTTTAGAGATGACAAATTCTCTCTAAAGTCGAGGTCTTTCAGCTTCACGTCTTGGGCTTTGAACAAGACACAAATCACCTTTCAGCTTCACATCTTGGGCTTTGAACAAGATACAAATCACCTTTCGCTTCACGTCTTGGGCTTTGAACAAGACACCAAAACACCCATTTCCTCGCATAGAATAGGAGGAACTACGAACGCTCTGATTTCCCTGTTTCGGTAAACGGGAATACGTAGGAATAAGATCGAAAGAAAAGATCTTAGCGAGCGCAATCAACAAAAAACCCAAATCCCATATCTCCATCAATTAAAAGCAGTATTTCAAAAGCACCAGTCCTAACATCCTAATCCTTGTTCCCCGCTAGAAAGTCCTAGAAAGAAATAAAACCGTATTGGCGAAAATACAAATAACCAGTACAAAGGCCCCCCCACATTGATAGCATCCGTAACCTAACAGACCGCTGTTTAAACTCAGTATGCAAGCAGGGTTAATTGGAGACATCTATTTTCCTTCCTTATTCAGCTCACAATAGGATAAAAAATGAATCGACCTGTAGTTTAAAGCTCAAACCGTAGAGAGCGACCAGCGCTTAAGAACCGCGTCCAAAATCGCTCGCTACACAGTGTCTCGAGTTCGAAGACGTCAGCTCTGCTTCAGCTAGTCATAGTAGATCACCACAAATGACTTTAGCATCTGCCAAGAGTGCTAAAGAGACCATCGAGAAAGGTGCCTTGCTAGGCTGGGGGCATGTGATTGATGTGGTTAAAAAGCATAACTGATTAGGATTGGGTTACCGCCCTAGTCGACAGTATAGCTCACCTGGTCCGAAGCCGTGTAACTTAATCAAGTTCAGCAGCGCGGGTTTTCAAATGGGTGGCATCGTGGCAGCTATTGATGAAGCTGGTCCTAGCAACAAGATTTTAGGCTTTGTGCGCAAGTGCCCGCCGGATTTTAAGCTCAACAACTGGACATCTACCGTGATTCCTGTGGTTTTTCCATATAACATATAATGCATTTTGCTTTCTCATTACCTCGTCCTCGCCCGAGACGAGTGGATAGCTTGTAAAGGGCCTCGCGCTTTTGCAATATTATGTGATCAATAAATAAAAGTTTTTGCATTCAAAATCTTGCTCTATTTTCTTTCTTTCTTTTACTTTTTCACAAACAAATGGCAAAAGTTTATTTTATTTTCAATTTTCAAAATAGCTCATTCTAAACATATTCATAAACATGCAGCACTAATAAAAGCATTGATAACAACATGGAAAACATCCGTTGTAATTCTGGGATTCATTTCAACCAAGCCGAAGAAGATGGTGAGGAAGATTGTGAATTACCAGCTGAACTAGCAAGGCTCCTTGAGCACAAGCATAGAGAGATTCATCCGCATAAAGGGCCAGTGGAAGTTGTCAATCTTGGTAATGATGAGGTCAGAAGAGAAGTCAAGGTTAGTGCATCCCTCGCAGAGCATGTACACACCGAGTTGGTCAAGTTATTGAGAGAGTATGTTGATATCTTCGCCTGGTCCTATCAAGATATGCCTGGGTTGGATACCAACATCGTTGAACATCACTTGCCACTCAAGCCCGGATGTCCTCCTATCAAGCATAAACTCAGGAAGACTAGACCCGACATGGCACTTAAAATCAGAGAAGAGGTAAAGAAATAACTTGATGCTGGGTTTCTAGCTACTTCTGAGTATCCTGAATAGTTTGCCAACATTGTCCCGGTTCCAAAGAAAGACGGGAAGATCAGAATGTGTGTGGATTATCGAGATCTCAACAAGGCAAGCCCGAAAGATGATTTTCCTCTGCCTCATATTGACGTCTTGGTAGATAACACAACGCAGTTCTTTGTCTTTTCCTTTATGGACGGTTTTTCAGGATATAATGAGATCAAAATGTCCCCAGCTGATATGGAGAAGACTACTTTCATCATGCCATGGGGTACATATTGTTACAAAGTCATGCCATTCAGTCTAAAGAATGTAGGGGCAACATACCAACATGCCATGAGAACCCTCTTTCACGATATGATCCATAGAAAGATTGAGGTTTACATGGATGATATGATTGCCAAGTCCAAAACTGAGGATGATCATTTGGTCCATCTGAAGAAACTGTTTGACAGACTCCGGAAGTTTAGACTGCAGTTGAATCCTGCGAAGTGTACCTTCGGAGTTCGATCTGGTAAACTGTTGGGCTTTATTGTGAGTCAGAAAGGCAGTGAAGTAGATCCTGACAAGGTTTGGGAAATTCAGAATATGCTGCCTCCCAAAACAGAAAGAGAAGTCTGTGGCTTTCTGGGCAGACTTAATTACATCTCAAGGTTCATTTCCCACTTGACGGCTACCTGTGAACCAATGTTCAAATTACTAAGAAAAAATCAATCGGTCGAATGGAACAATGATTGTAAAGAAGCATTTGACAAAATAAAACAATACTTGCAAGAACCACTGATCTTAGTACCGCCGGTTCCTGGTAGGCCTTTGATCATGTATCTCAATGTTCTCGATGAATCAATGGGATATGTATTAGGTCAACATGACGACATTAGCAGAAAAGAACATACAATTTACTATCTGAGCAAGAAGTTCACTGATTGTGAGACCAGATACTAACTCTTGGAGAAAACATCTTGTGCTCTGGTCTGGGCTGCCCGACGCCTAAGACAATACATGATTTGCCATACTACTTTGTTGATATCCAAAATGGATCCGATAAAGTACATATTCAAAAAGCCTGCTGTCTCTGGAAGGATTGCTCGGTGGCAGATGCTGTTAACTGAGTATGATATCCAGCATGTTACCCAGAAAGCAATAAAAGGGAGCGTCTTGTCTGACTACCTTGCTCATCAACCTGTAGAGAGTTATCAACAAATGAAGTTTGACTTTCCCGATGAGGATGTTTTGTTTATCAGAGACTATGAGACTCCAGACCCTGACAGTGAACCAGGGGCGCGATGGACGATCGTGTTCAATGGTGCCTCCAATTCTAAAGGTCGTGGAATCGGGGCTATCCTCATCTCTCCAACAGGTTTTCATCTTCCCTTCACTGCCAGATTATACTTTGCATGCACCAATAATATGGCTGAATACGAAGCATGTATCTACGGTATTGAAGCGGCAATTAACATGAGAATCAAGATTCTTGAGGTCTATGGAGATTCTGCTTTGGTCATCGGCCAAGTCAGAGGGAACTTTGTGACTCGGGATTCCAAGCTGGTTCCGTACCAAAAACACATAGCGAAATTGATTCCTTATTTTGATGAGATCTCTTTTCATCATATCTCCAGAGAGGAAAATCAACTAGCTAATGCACTTGCCACTTTGGCATCCATGTTCAAGGTTAAGTGGAAGACTGAGGCTCCTTCTATCTGCATTGATCATTTAAATGAACCAGCTCACTGTTTAGCAATCGAGGACGAGTTTGACGAAAAGCCTTCGTTCTACGACATCAAGAGATATTTGGAAAAATAGGAATATCCCGAGGGTATTACTATCACTGATAAGAAGGCTCTGAGGCGGCTATGCGCCAAATTCTTCTTGTGTACTGTGCAAGAGGAATTATGATTCTGTGTTGCTCAGATGCGTGGATAGACACGAAGCAAACACGATCATAAGGTCCTGCCATGGCCAAGAAGATCCTTCGGGATGGGTATTATTGGTCAACAATGGAGGTAGATTGTTAGAAATTTGCCAAAAGATGTCACAAGGGCCAAATCTACGGAGACAAGATCCATGTGCCTCCTACTCCATTGAATCTTTTGACCTCACCTTGGCCGTTCCCATGTGGGTGTTTACCTTGAAAATTGGTAAACAACCGCTGATCTTCTAAAACAATAAAGTTCTAGTAACTTACAGGATCGATCAGATTGATCCTAGGACATGTGTTATATGTGTATTTAGAATATCTCACGATTTGGTAAAGTATGCCTTTCGACAATGCACATAAATAAAAAAGGGTGTTTGAAGTGTAAAGGACAGCGAATAAGATCAAAGAAATAACTAAGTCGAACAATACATCAAAGGAGAAAAAAGGCTGAATGTAAAGGTTTGATAAAATCTGGAATTAAATGCTGGAAAGGAATGCGTAAAGATCTTAAAGTGCAGAAAGGTAAATGCTTGAAAGTAAAGGCTTTTAATGTAACTGACTTGAAAGGTAAAAGTTCGTGAAAAAGATTTCAGAGTAAAGAATCTAAAACAGAAACTTCAAAGTAAATTGCATTGCAATAAAGGATAATGGTGATTACAATCACGTACATTCTCACTTCACTTGTTTCTCGACACACTGGATACTTTGAGTGAATATAGAGTTACTTGTACAAATATGATTTTTCACACCTATTCTAACTCTAGGACTAACCTATTTATAATACTCTAAAGTAACCACCATTTGACGGTTTTACTCCTAGATCACGCCACTTGGCACTTTGCATGTCTTCAACTTCTGGATCTTCGCCACCTGTCCTCTTTCAAATTCAAATAGTAGAACTTCCCTCCACTACCTAGTTGTAACTGCAGCGCATTATCCATATCAGTTTCATCCTGTCGAATTGACTCTTTGAACTTAGAAATATTTGAAGTCTTGAAATCCTTCTATTCGACTCAGGCTTTTAGCAACATGGTCGAAGGCCTTCTAGTCGAAGCCTCTTTTTTTTTTTTAGCTTATTATTTTAAAGAATACCTTCCCTTAAAGCCAAATTGTTTGAAATCATGTAGCGTCGAAATTAGGAGCTAATAAATTGCCCCCCAAAAATGTCCTTTCGCCAGTGTTGGTAGGAATATTCAGTTTCTTTCAACCATGCTTATGACGTCATGTCTTGATGGCAAATCTTCAAACGTCTTTTCAGCCGTATTTACGAACAGTTTTCATCATCACTTTTCTTGGGATTAAGCATTTACAGTCTGCTCTTAACCACCACCATCCAACGATCTCAAAAGAGGACATGCGTCCCACTATCATATCTATTTTAACGGTGGATTCACAGTCCCCTCATCTTCCAAACGCCTATAAATACCCTTTTCTTCCAACTTGAAACTTTTTGCATTCTCAGATTCTCTTTAACTTATTTTCTCGTTCTCTAAACTCTCTAAAGAAACCCCAAAACGCACTCTCACTTTTCTCTTCAACTTCCAACAATGGCGTCTTCACAACCCATTCACCAAGAAACAAAAAATCAAAAAGGTAAAACCAGCCCGTTCAAGCAAACTCTCCCACCGTTTTCAAACATCCCCGGACCAAAGGTGGTGAAGAACCAACAGTTCATGCCGGAACCTCTTCTTGAGGAAGCAAGGAGCATTTACGAATCTCAGGTAATGACCCCTCTCCTTGTCTCTGATAAACCCTATGCTTTAGGTGGCCCCCTAGCTGATGTTAAACCCACCAATGAAAAACTGGGTGAGTTCTTTCCTTCTTACCGTAAATCTAGACCTTTAGGGCAAAAGAGCAACCCTAATGAGGATGGAGCCTCCGCTGATATACCCACTTTGACGAAAATGGATCTGAGGTACCTTCATATGGTACGAGATTGGTAAGAGCTGTCAACCCTTTAAAGGATTTTGACCTTTGAATGACCAGAATGGAAAGGGTCAAAGCTGATCATTGGAAAACCATTGGAATCTATGATCTGCTTATGCTGCCAAAGACAAACATCCCTTATTGTTTGAACTTGCTGGCAACATCACTTTACTTCTGGGATAGTACCCACTACACCTTTCATCTTCCTTGTGGGATGGTTACTCCCACACTCTTCGACCTTGCTGCCATTGCAGGTTTTCGACCCGATGGCATTTCATATGATCCTGATACTGATGCAGAGGATATCATAGGGATCTCTGACTCCAAGCTCACGTACACCCACTTCATCAACTACCACAAACGTGATACTGCAGAAATCACTGATAAGGAACACATTGCATTCCTCACCGTATGGCTGTCGAGGTATGTATTTTGTTCAAAATCCCTGCAGGTGGCCAAGAAGTATCTCACTCTGACCAACCAACTTCACAACAATAGAGGGGTTTGCCTTAGTGGGTTGATTTTGGCGAACCTCTACGAGTCTCTCAGCGAAGGGGCGGCTCGACTTAAAGACTTGGAGGCCCAAGGTACTGTTCACTTGAATGGCCCTCTCTAGCTACTTCAGTTGTGGCTCAATGCAACTTTTGAAGCTAGCCTTCCCAGGAAAGGGCAGGTCGATGAGGATTCTGCCAAAATCAAAGAGAAGAGGGTCGAAGGTACCCGCCTGGTGAAACTCACGCCCAATGACGATGGGGAAACTCTCAAGAGAGCCTTCTCCAGTTACATTATGATGTTTGCAAAAAGGCATGAGTTCACACCTAGTATGGCTCCCTTTGCTGAGAGAAGATGTGGACCTGAGTGGTTTACAAGGCCATTCCCTGATTCATCCACCAAACTCGACGCCGAATCTCTTTCAATCTGGGAAGCCTTTTTGATTCCTAGATTTATCATTCAAAGGCTGAATCTTGGAAGAGACATGGCAGCCTTAATTGCTTACCAACCAAATCTTGTCTCTCGACAGTTTGGGTTGGCTTAGATTTTCCCCAAGTGTCTATATGGGAAGAAAGGCCATGTGGTCCTTCACACTGCCAGTTTTGATGAAGGAGGTGCTGCAGTCACTTTCGACCGGTGGAACGCTAAGAAAGCAACCCTTTCCCCTGTGTACTTTCAGCCCACATTCTTGTGTACCAAACCCTTCCATAACTAGTGGTCGAAGTACTACAGTGAGCAATTTCTTGATGTTGCTGCTTTCTCTTCCTTACTTGACCAAGCATTTCTTGATGTGCAGGAAAAGACCAAGAAGAGTAAGTTCATTCATGTCAAAGAAATTCAAGCCTTTCAAAAGTACTTTGAAACTGTCTATCGACCAAATGATATTAGTCGAACCGTTCATGAGGATGCTGTCACTTTGAAGGAGAAATTTCTACAAAAAATGGATCAGTTGAAAATCCCTTCAAACGTTCCTCTTGAGAAACGTTATAAGGTAGCTTTTGAACTCTTTCCTCCAAAGTTCCCTCGACTGCCTAATGCTGATTTTGGAGTGGCCCTTGCCCCCCCCCCATTTCTAGACTGGTTTGTCTGTGGTGAGCACTTAAAACTCGTTCGACAACAGTCTCAACTGAAAGCCCAACAGGTGGTTGCGACTAAACATATGCTGGACAGTTTC
The DNA here is from genome assembly GCA_022829125.1 of Lathyrus tuberosus. Lineage (NCBI taxonomy): Eukaryota > Viridiplantae > Streptophyta > Magnoliopsida > Fabales > Fabaceae > Lathyrus > Lathyrus tuberosus. The sequence goes on along the minus strand of JALAZF010000261.1, from coordinate 6,434,268 downwards.
AAAGGACACCTTCATATAGGGGTCGAGGATGTCCGTGTCGAATCCGAAATATATGAAGGTTTGAGGCCCTTGATTTGTGATTTTTTAACTGACCACTCAATTATTAACCTTGTAATAATCGTCTGTCTTTCAGCCATGGCCAGGAAGACCAGCTCATCGAAGGGTGCTGCAAAGGTCGAAAGGGACACTGAAGGCACAAGGGTATTTTATATCCCTTGCCTAAGTCTTTTTGTGTAACCAATCTTCTAATATTTGCATCACCTTTTAGGCTACTCGAAAACCTGCAACGCCTTCAAAAAAGGGCAAGAAAGGTGCTCAAGCAGTTGTTCCTCCAGATATAGATGATGAGTCCCCTGAGGAGATAGTAGTTAAGAAGAAAAGGAAGCTTGTCAAAGCTTCTGGAACTACCACCCAATCTCCCTCAAAGGCGGCAAGAACCCTTGAGAAGACACCTGCTGGTAGTGGTGTCAAGAAACAACTCTCCAGGGTTGCGTCGAGAACGACTGCTGGCGATCCTGAGAGTGCGAACTCAAGTCCTGATGCTATGGCTGTACAGGTATATGTACTATCTTCATTCAGTATTTGGATTCCCTACTCAGATTTCTCCCAATCTTATTTCCTTTACTTGTGGTTTTCAGGCTGATGTAGGTGGTTCTAACCCACCACAATCTTCCTTCAGCTTTACAACAACTCTGATGAATAGCCAAGGTGATCCAACTTATCACCCTACCTCTGACCTTGGTTCTGGATATAGTTTAATCAGCGAAATTAACTAACCTATCCCTCTTACAGTTCCTCCTCCTGAAGCAGATGAAACAAACAAAAATTCTCCTGCCAGGACTAATACTCAACAATCCCAGACCGATGGCTCTGATCATGAAGAGGATGATGTTTCTCATCAACAACCTCTCGACCAAACAGAGACTATTGGTATGGACATAGAAGGAAGGCCCACTGAAGCAGAAGAGGAAGAAGTCGAAGAAGATGAAGAACAAGAAGAAGAGAGGGAAAGGACTGAGCAAGATCAAACCCATACACCTGTGGCTGAACCAGGTCCTGCCAACAATCCAACTCCTAGACCTACAGTCACTTCGACTGCTGGAGGACCCCCCCCCACAGGAGACCCCTTGGCTGCCCTCAAATGGTCGATTCCTCCATAGTATGCCAGGATAATACTTGGGAAGAAGTACAGCTCTTCAGGTACCAGCCTCAGTACTTCGACCATCTCTAGGGGTCCAGCTCCAGATGATTTTGCCAGCCCTATCCATCAAAAAATCAAGGACAAATTCTTCAAGGGAGACATCCATAATGTCTTACTTTCAGATCGAACTGCTCCTCTCTTTCTGGAAGATAGCCTCCAAAAACTGGACCTTTCGACCCTTAGTAAAGATGTTTCTGAATTCCTTGTGGAGCTAACTGCTTTAGTAAATCAAATGTCTGAGGACTTCAAGCTCCTTCCCAAGATCTAAGACAACATTGAAGTCACAACTGAACTGGAACATGCAGCTTGGGATGAAGCACATGCATCAGAAGCTAGGGTCGAAAGTCTAGAGATTGACCAACAGAAAAGGCAGGCAGAAGTGGAGTCGAATCAAAACAACATTGATGACTGGAAGCAGCAAATTGAAGAGCTGCAGAACAAGATTTCTAACGCTGAAAAGTGCAACCTTGAGCTGGGAGAATTCGACGACATTGAAATGGCCAGAGAGCTGAAGCGCACCATAGACTTCCTTGACAAGGCCCAAACGCTTGAAAAAGAACTTTCAGCAGCCAAACTCAACAAAGCTCTATGTGAGAAACGCCTTCAGAATCACAAGGTAAACTTCCTTGAGTTGAATTCGAAGCTCCCTTTCTAATTGTCTTATGATTTGTTGTTCGTAGTTCCAATTTTTGTTCATCATGTTTTATGGCCCTTTTAAAGCCCCATGTACAGACAATCTTAATGCCCTATGGCCTTTATCTAAATTCTTCTGTTTACTATTAACTCTTCGACTTGCAAAAATTTTCTCTTAAACTTTGCTAACTGAGTAATTAAAGTATTCTGCCTCTTTTCTTGGAAATCATGAAAATAGCGCAGCTTTTAACAGCTTAGTGTTCCAACAACACAAGTTTCTATTCCATAAAGGAATATTAATAGCGCAACCCTAGGGTCTATTCCCAAGGGTCATTTCACGTATTTCCATCGTTGAATGGCCAATCCTTACAAAGCTTTGCCTCTATAAAACCCTCTTCCTTCTTGGGATATTTTGCACCTACTACAGCAAGTATGAGTACTTCCTCAAAGAAGGTAATGCCCAAGAAGGTGGCTGGGGAGACAAAGAAAGTTGAGGCAACAACTACTGCCCTTAATAATACTTCAACTGGAGCAACATCTCGCGCCAAGAAGAGAGAAACCAAGATGAAGGTCCCCAAGAAAGGACATTCCAAAGCACTAAACTCTGATGATGAAGCTGACGAAGATTACGTTGCCTTCCTCAACTCTATTAATTGGAGGGACTATGAATGACCTTTCTTCTGGGTTTCCTGTTATTGTAATTGTTGTTTTTTTTGTATGCCATTTTGGCCCCTCATGGCCTATTTTGGCTTTTATAGTCTGAATGAAACTTACGTTTTAATATGAATTTATTGTAAAATAGGCATATATTTTTTCAAATATTTCCCATTTACCCTTAAGACTCTTAGATCACCCTCCATCTCTTGAATCTCATAAGCATTATTACTAAATGCCTTAATAATTTAAAAAGGACCTTCCCACTTAGGAGACCACTTCCCCAAAGTTCTGGTCTTTCGATCCATAGGTAAGATCACTTTCCACACTAGATCTCCAGCTGAAAAGGTTTTAATCTTGACCTTTTTGTTATAAGACTTCTCCACCTTTTTCTTTTGCCTTTTCAGCAACTCTAATGCATGGAGTCTTTCTTCATCTAAGTCTACTAATTCATCAAGCATCATATTCCAATAAGATTCAGATGGAATCTCATGATGCCTTTGAATCCTTATTGACTGAAGATAAATTTCCACAGGCAGAACTGCATCATGACCAAAAGTCAGTCGAAATGGGGTAGTATTAGTTGCCTCTTTGGGGGACGTTCAACATGCCCAAAGTATTTGGTCCAATGTCCTGTGCCAATTTCTTGGCCTTTTTCCCACATGTTTTTTTATCAACCCAATAACTACTTTATTTGCTGCTTCGACTTGGCCATTAGCTTGAGCATAATAAGGTGTGGATGTTACAAGCTTGAATCCCATTTCTTTAGAAAACTCTTGCATTTTTCGACCAGTGAAGACTGATCCTTGGTCTGTTGTGATTGTCTCTGGGATTCCAAACTTATAGATGATGTGCTTTTGGATAAATTCAATCACATCTTCTTGATCAACATTCGGTAATGGGATAGCTTCGACCCATTTGGTAAAATAATCAATACCCACCAAAATATACTTATGATTTTTAAATGATGCTGGTCGAATCTCTCCGACCAAATCCAAAGCCCATCCTCTAAAAGGCCAAGGTTTCACTATAGAGTGTAATTCACTTGCAGGGACATGTTGAATGCCAGCGTGAACTTGACATTCCTGACAACCCTTAGCAAATTCCATACAATCTTTTAACATGGTAGGCCAATACATGCCTTGTCAAAACAACAACCATTTCATTTTATGGCCGACCTGATGTGCCCCACATGCCCCACTATGGATAATTGAAAGGGCTAAATATGCTTCTGCCTCACTGAGGAACTTAAGCAATACCCCCTCAGGAGTCTTTTTGAATAATTCATTACCCAACAAGACATAACTTAAAGCTTGATACTTGATTTTCCTTTCTGTCAAACCTATTGGATTTTTCAGGTAATCCATTATAGGTTTCCTCAAATCTTTTTCAGTTATACTATCAATTTCCAGAATTGCGAAATTGTCTTCATCAACATATCCAAGCTTAGTTTCTTCCAAATCTGATGGGGCTAATCCTACTGATACCACCCTTCCTCTGACTTAGACTTCGATTGCATCTTGTAATTTGTCTTTCGAGACTTTATACCCTGATGCAATCTGAGCCAAGTCATTAGCTACCTGGTTTTCCAGTCTAGGGATGTGTCGAAAACTAACTGTGTCGAACTTTTTCAACAGTCGATTCACAACTACAAAGTACATAATCAAGTTTTCTTTTATGCACTTGTACTCTTTGGTCACTTGTTTTATGACCAGTTTTGAATCTCCCATTATTTCGACATGAGTTGCCCCCAATTCCAACAATACTTCAAGTCCAGCAATTAAAGCTTCATATTCAGCTTCATTGTTAGAACAACGACCTTCGATTTTATACTTAAGTGTTGTTGGAATTTTATTAGGAGAAATAACAAGTACTTCTATGTCTGTCCCATCTTTGTGGCTCGTCCCGTCGAAATATAACTTCCAAGGTTCCACATCAAGATAGTTCAGGGGGGTCTCATTTGTAGAATGGTCAGCTATAAAGTCTGCCACTATTTGTCCTTTAACGGCTTTTAAAGGCTTATAAGTTAAAGAATATTCAGTTAATGCTAATGCCCATGTTCCAATTCGACTATGCAAAATAGGTTTGGACAACATATGTTTAATAACGTCATAACGAGAAGAAACATAAACATCAACCGGTTTTATATAATGCTTCAATTTGGTACAAGAGTAATACAAACATAAACATAATTTTTCAATCATGCTATATCTAGTTTCTGCATCATTTAAAACTCTACTAAGGTAATAAACGGCTCTTTCGACACCATCATCATCCTCTTGAGCTAACATGCTCCCTAAAGTTCTATCTGACGCAGCTATGTACAATCTCATACACTTATTGCCACGAGGTGGTGAGAGAATAGGGGGTGACTCAGGTACTCTTTGATCTTGTCGAAGGCTTCCTGTTGAGCTTTCCCCCAATCGAACCCATCCTTGCTAGCTCGAAGCAATGGTGAAAAGGCTTGCATTTTCCCACTTAAGTTACATATAAATCTCCTCAAGAAATTTATTTTGCCCAAGAGAGACTGCAATTCCTTCTTTGTTGATGGCGCTTTTGCTTCCATAATGGCTTTGGTTTTATTCTGGTTAATTTCAATCCCCTTCTTGTGGACCACAAAGCCTAAGAAATCCCCTGCCTGCACACAAAAAGCACATTTGAGAGGATTCATTTTCAGACCATGCTTTCTCATCCTTTCAAAGGAATGTCGAAGATGGCTTATATGATCTTTTCCTGAAAAGGACTTAACAACAATATCATCAATATATATTTGCATAAAAGTCTCAATAAAATCATGAAAGATCGAATTCATTGCTCTCTGGTAAGTTGGCCCAGCATTTTTTAGACCGAAAGGAATCACTACCCATTCATAAGTGCCTAATGCCCCTGGACATCGAAAAGCAGTTTTTGGGACATCTTCCTCAGCAATGAATATTTGGTTATAACCAGAATAACCATCCAACATGCTCAAGTATTCATGTCCTGCAGCAGAATCAATCAGCATTTCTGCCACAGGCATAGAATATTCGTCTTTAGGGGTTGCAGAATTTAGATCTCTAAAATCTATACAAACCCTTAAAGAACCATTCTTTTTAATGACTGGTACAATGTTATCTAGCCATTCGACATACCTAGCGGTACGGATGAACTTGAACCTAAGTAGCCTTTCAATTTCCTCTTTGATCTTGGAAAGGATTATTGGGGCAAACCGTCTTGGATTTTGCTTGACTGGCTTTTTCCCAGGTATGATTGGCAACTTATGTTCAACAAGCTCTCTCCTCAAACTAGGCATTTCATCATAGTCCCAAGCGAAGCAATCCTTGAATTCCTTCAATAGTTGGACCATTTTGACTTTGAGTAGTGGGTCGAGACTAGCGCTAATATAAGTAGGCCTTTTTACACCCCCTTCACCCAAGTCAATTTCTTCCAAAGAATCTTGCGCCAGCATTTTAATATTATCCGACAGTGGATCCTTTTCAAAACCTAAAGGCTCATTATCGTAAACAGCATCAAGCCTTTGGTTTTGGTCTTCAATTTGAGGCTCATCAGGTGGCTCAAGTTCAAAGTCCTTACCAGGGCCTACTTCACAAATTTGAGTTTTGGCTTCGACAGCCATGTGGTTGTGTGCAGCCTCTAAGGCCGCTTGTAACTTAGATTCGGCCACATAGGCCGAAATTCTTTGTAGTGCGTCGAATTCAGTCATTGTTATTGAATTCACTTCCCCAGCCTGTGGGGTCCACCTCAGGCAGCCCATAGTATGGGGCATTGCCTTCTTCTCTTACGACTTCTCTGTCCCATCGAAACCCCTTCAGTGGGTACAAGTGTAATGAGCAGAATGCATGGTCATCTGGGGTGAGATCAAATTCTGCTGGAGTACAAGGCGCAATATGCGCCAAATTTTTGTCAAACTTAGCACCATCAACATGATTAACAGGCACCTTAAAGTAGCCTTGATCAGCTTCAATGTTTTCTACTATTCCATCAGGCCTCCAGATTGTTGTTCGTTGGTGCATTGATGAAGGTACTGCCCCAATGCCATGGATCCATTCCCTTCCTAGCAAAAGGTTGTAGTTAGCTTTGCTTTCGACCACCATAAACAAGGTGGGTCTTGTCACTGTACCCACAGTCAAGTCAACCTATAAGACACCTAGAGTGGTCCCAGTCTTCCCTTCATAGTTAGAGAGGACCATGTTGTGGGGTTTAAGATCAGTGTCGAATTTACCAATTTTACTTAGCATAAAATGTGGCATTAAATTGACAGTAGCCCCACAATCCACCAAGATCTTATTAATAGCCACGTTCTCTACTTTCTCTGTAATATACAGAAGCTTCAAGTGTCCCTTCATGGCCTCAGTTGATCGCTCAAAGAAAGCATTCTGTTCTTCGACACAGCCATTGTTCATTACATAATAGCACACAGGTTGGTGTGCTGCCATTTCTGCCTCAGCGTTGGCATCCAAGTTTTCCACTTCAGTCACCCTGTCATATTCCTTTGGCATTACTGACACTACGTTGACAATGATGTTTAAAGAATCATCAGAGTCTGAATCAAGATTGTGGGTCGAAGCTTCGTCTTCAACTGTTTCGACCGCAAATTTCTCAGCTTCTTCCTTCTTGGAAGTAAACAGCTTTCGACCCACCGGCATCTAGTTTGTTGTTCTCATGCCAACACCTTTATTGCTAGCTGGCAAGACATTGGTGCTGGTCTCTGTCGAATCCTTAGCCTGAGCTTCCCTTAGAGCCTTCCTTCGTCTCTGTTCTCTCCTCCACTAGGACCTGGACATGGGATTTTTTCCTTTGTAATTCTTAGAAACGTAGGCAGCTTTGTTGGAGGACTTGAATTCTTTCCTATACTCAATTGAAGAACCTCTAGCCACATCAAAACTCTTCCATCTCTGCTTCCTTTTTCCTACTGCTTCGACGGGTTTAACCCACCTTCCCGTTGGTACTTCGCCGCTGGGCTTGAAAGTAGCTTGCTTGGCCCTTGGCCATATTGTTTTTGAGTAGCTTTCCTTGGGTCGAAACGCCCTGAATTTTGAACAGCTCTCTTCTCACGTCCAGCTTTGGCCTCTTTCCCCGCTTGGAGGCCATGAGAAGCTTCTTTGTCGAAGATAACACTGCATCGAGGGCACAACATGACTTCAGAGTTCTTCCCTTGGCACCTGTGGAGAAAATCAACAATGGTTTCATCCTTTCTGGGATAAGCCAGTTTGTCGCAGTCCTCTTGTTCATCAATATCCATGGCCTGTCTGTCAGTAACTTCGACCATGTTTATCTTGACTTCATCTTTTAAACGCATCTTGGAAAAGTCGATATCAAGGCTTTCAGCAGCCTCGTCCATCTGTCTAAAATGATCAGCAATCTCTCTAGTCACCATCTGTAATTTTGGTGCTTCATCTTCAGCATGGGTCTCGACTATAGTTTTAGTGTCGAACCTTTGAACTTCATAAGAGGTGCTAAAGTAATGTTCAGCAGCCATACATATCAAATGCTCAAACTGGTAGCCATCCATTTCTTCAGCCTCTCTAATAAACACAACATCATTGGAAGGTCCTCAGTAACCTCCACCACTGTGGCATTTCTGCCAAGAGCTTCGTTGGTACTAACACTATCCGAACTGCTGTCAGATAATTCAACTAGTTCGACCATGTTGACCTCCTCAGGCTCTGCATAATTTGCTTCGGCTACTTCAAGGGGGTTGGTATCAATCTTCATCTGGGTCTTAGTCTTCTCCCCAAATTTGAGCATTCCCTCATGAATAGCATTCTGCACCAAATCCCTGAAAAGAAAACATTGAGACGTCTTATGACCCAAGTAATTATGGTATTTACAAAAACCTCTCTTTTTTCTTTGCTCTAAAGGTGGTATTTTAGAACCAGGAGGCACTAATATTTGACCATCCTTAACTAACAAATCAAAAATTTCGTCACATTTAGTGATGTTGAAAGTGTATGTTTTGTTTGGGAACCTATCATTCTTTTCGGTTTCGATAGGGTTTTTCCCATTCAAAGGAACTAATAATTTACAAGAATAAGGGGGGCCCTTCTTAAGTTCAGCAAGGTCTATCTCATTTTCGTCAAACCTAACGGACTCATCATACAGTTCTTCGATGCCCTCCTGGTATTCGACGTAAGCCACCTTCTTGTTTTTATTCACCCTAGCTTTCTCATCTTTGAGACGCTCTAGCTATCGAACTCTGTCAGCCAACTGGGCCATATCTCTTAAATACTGGGTGTCCAATTTTTTCCTGATAGAGTAATCAAGGCCACCAGCGGCCATTTCGACAAGCTCATGCTCAGACACTTGTGTAAAGCATCTAGCCTTGAGTAGTCGAAACCTATTCAAGTAATCATCTATTAGCTCATTGAACTTTTGTTTCACACTAGCCAATTCTTTCAAGCTAATTTTTGTCTGACCCATGTAAAATTGCTCATGGAACAAACGTTCTAACTGGGTCCAATTACAAATCGAACCAGATGGTAACGTAGTGAACCACGTGAACGCATTTTTAGTGAGGGAACTAGGGAAATACTTCACCCTTAGACTCTCATCATTCGCAATCTCACCAGCTTCGATCAGGTAGCGTGCAACATGTTCGACGGTAGATTCTGTAGTATCTCCTGAGAACTTAGTAAACTTTGGTACTTTTGTCCTGCGGGGCAATTCAGCTTAAAGTATATAGTCTACTATAGGCGAAGTAAAGTTTGGCCTAGAAAAACCCATATTCAGGCCATTTCGAGCCATTATTCTTTCGACCATGGCTGCCAAATTGTTCTCTGCTGCTACATTGTTGCGTCGAACCTGATTCACCACACGATCAACGTTTTGATTTCTGTTCACTAGCACCATCCTTGGTTCATCCTCTTCAAGTATTGGTACTTGATTTCTAGAAGGCTCCTCCCTAGTTGGTTCGACCAACCCTGGATTCACTTGTTGAGCATTCTCCCTCATCTCGACTCCTTGATTTTGGTGTTGAACAGGAGTCGGCATTCCCATGAATTCTGCTATACGCGCCATCTGGGCTGTCATCATTTGATTGGTTTGAGTAGTATTCTGGATCAATGGCTGGAAAATCTCTCCCATCGTCTAAGACAAAGTATGTACCATTTACATGTTGCTCTCATCCATCTGTTGCCTCAAATATGCTGCAGACTCATTTGTTAAGTTGGGCCCTTGAGCAGAATATCCCAAACCTATGGACTGGCTGTTTCGACCCATGTTAATTCCAGAACCTGACTCCTGCAAAGGGGAAGATATCACATTTTCTGAATATATTGCGGGTGCAGTATGCAGATTCTGCATCATTGCCGTTGGCATGCCATAGATTAGGTTCCTAGGCAAAGGCTGTGAAAATCCTGGGGGAGGAAACTGCCTATACGTCAAACCTCCTCCTGGTGGAGTCTGAGGATTTGTCACTGATGGGCAATGCACTCCAAGACTGGCTGAGTGTAAGGCCTCACGTATGTCGCCCCTGGTCCCGCTGTCAAAAACGCTGGCTCCGTCACCATGGTTAACACTGTTGACCCTCCTGTCAAAGGAACTGGTGCTGTTCTGAACACTTGAACTGCTTGGCTGAGTATTAGTCCCAGCAGAACTTGGATTCGAATTTCCTTGGCCAGATGCCATTCTCCTCATGTTTCTTCTCTTTGGTCTATATTTGTTTGAGTTGGCTACCTTTCCACTTCTCAAGCGCATACAATAGTTTGCCACAATCTCGACCAATGAAACAAAAATACTTAAGAAGGCAGTTATAAAACTTCCTTTTGACGGTTATTTAAAAGTTACAAACTTCCAAATGCACGTTTAGCACTGTCCCACTGGGCGTGCCAATTTGTTTACCTTGAAAATTGGTAAACAACCGCTGATCTTCTAAAACAATAAAGTTCTAGTAACTTACAGGATCGATCAGATTGATCCTAGGACATGTGCTATATGTGTATTTAGAATATCTCACGATTTGGTAAAGTATGCCTTTCGACAATGCACATAAATAAAAAAGGGTGTTTAAAGTGTAAAGGACAGCGAATAAGATCAAAGAAATAACTAAGTCGAACAATACATCAAAGGAGAAAAAAGGCTAAATGTAAAGGTTTGATAAAATCTGGAATTAAATGCTAGAAAGGAATGCGTAAAGATCTTAAAGTGCAGAAACGTAAATGCTTGAAAGTAAAGGCTTTTAATGTAACTGACTTGAAAGGTAAAAGTTCGTGAAAAAGATTTCAGAGTAAAGAATCTAAAACAGAAACTTCAAAGTAAATTGCATTGCAATAAAGGACAATGGTAATTACAATCACGTATATTCTCACTTCACTTGTTTCTCGACGCACTGGATACTTTGAGTGAATATAGAGTTACTTGTACAAATATGATTTTTCACACCTATTCTAACTTTAGGACTAACCTATTTATAATACTCTAAAGTAACCACCATTTGACGGTTTTACTCCTAGATCACGCCACTTAGCACTTTTCATGTCTTCAACTTCTGGATCTTCGCCATCTGTCCTCTTTCAAATTCAAATAGTAGAACTTCCCTCCACTACCTAGTTGTAACCGCAACGCATTATCCATATCAGATTCATCCTGTCGAATTGACTCTTTGAACTTAGAAATATTTGAAGTCTTGAAATCCTTCTATTCGACTCAGGCTTTTAGCAACATGGTCGAAGGCCTTCTAGTCGAAGCCTCTTTTTTTTTTAGCTTATTATTTTAAAGAATACCTTCCCTCTCAGGCTTTTAGCAACATGGTCGAAGGCCTTCTAGTCGAAGCCTCTTTTTTTTTTAGCTTATTATTTTAAAGAATACCTTCCCTTAAAGCCAAATTGTTTGAAATCATGTAGCGTCGAAATTAGGAGCTAACAGTTGGGTATAGATATGATTGGAATGATCGAACTGAAGGATTCCAACGGTCATCGATTCATTCTAGTTACTATCAACTACTTCACCAAGTGGGTTGAAGCTGCTTCTTACGCAAATGTTACACGACAAGTGGTTGCCAGATTCATCAAGAAAGAGATGATATGTCCCTATGGTATTCCTAGAAACATTATCACTAACAATGCAAGCAACCTAAACAACAAGATGATGAAGGAGTTGTGCCAAGAATTCAAGATCGAGCACCATAAATCTTCACCATATCGGCCCAAGATGAATGGTGTCGTCGAAGTAGCAAACAAAAACATCAAGAGGATTGTCCAGAAAATGGTCAAGACATACAAAGATTGGCATGAAATGCTTCCCTTTGCGCTACATGTCTACAGAACTGCAGTTCGCACTTCTACTGGGGCAACTCCGTATTCGCTTGTGTATGGTATGGAGGTTGTTTTGCCCATTGGAGTCGAGATTCCTTCGCTTAGAGTCATCATGGAAGCAGATCTGGATGAAGCCGAATGGGTCCAATCCAGATACAATCAGCTAAACCTCATCGAAGAGAAACGCCTTACAGTCGCTTGTCATGGTCAATTGTATTAGAGACGCCTCAAGCGAGCTTTGGATAAGAAAGTTCTCCCTCGAGCATTCCGCGAAGGCGAACTCGTGCTCAAGAGATATTCACCTGTTCACTCGGATCCACGCGGCAAATGGACTCCTAATTACGAATGAACTTTTGTTGTCAAGAAGACCTTCTCAGGCAGAGCCCTGATCCTCACTACCATGGATGGGGAGGAGTTGCCATCGCCCGTGAACTCCGATACAGTCAACAAATATTATGCCTAAAAAAATGGATAAGAGCCCGCTAGATTGACATCCGCAAGGACAATCTAGGCAAAAATGGGCGTCCCGATGGACCAAAAAAATTAAATGTCCATGCAAAAGTTAAGGACAATGAAAAAAAAACAATAACAGCCCGCTAAGTTGAAAACCCGAAAGGGCGACTTAGGCAAAAATGGGTATCCCGATGGACGAAAAAAAAAAGAGAAATATGTCCAGGCAAAAATTAGGGATAAAGGCATTTGACTGCGAACACTTGAGCCTCTCTTCATCATTGCTGGATTTCAGACAGTAACAGAGCAGTCAAATCATCATCAACTGGTGCAAGGCATTGGAATCTAGACTTACAGTGGATGGTAGCCAATGTTGTGATCAATGCAAACACGATTTCCCTTTGCCATTTACAGTTGTTTCTCAATTTTATTGTAAATTTCCTCATCAAGAATTTTTGCATCCTTGTACACATCTTATGTACAATATTTTCACATTCAATAAAAATACATCATTTGTTTTCTCAATTGTTTTCTTGCCAGTATTTTGTTTGCAAAATAAACAATTATTTGTGATCACATAATACTATAAAATGTTGAGAACAATAAAAAGCTAAATCAATTGGGAAAGCATTATGCATTGCATATTTTACTGGTAATTCACGTAGGATAATCAGTAATATCCATTGGCAAGCCTAACGCCCGGCCAACACCGTGACGTTTCTTTGAAGAAGTTGTTGTTTCCTCAGCGGAGCCATCATTTCCTCAGCAAGCGCCATTATGGTTCTCTGAAATGGTTGAGTACAGTCCATTTCCGCAATAGATCCATAAGGTTCCCAGTAAATTTGCCATGATGTACCCTGAGAAGAGACATGGTTGTTCTTTTCCCCAGCATGGGTCGTGCATCATCCCCAGCATATTAATTTGTCACGCACCAGCAGTCGTACGATTTGTTTCCTCGTCTTCCCCAAGCAGAGAAGATCCTCCGAGCCTTGTGAATTCCCTGCAGCAGAGTCAGTGGCAGCTTAGAAATCGGAGTTTTCTGATTTCATTCCCCAGGCATAGTAAGTCATGATGGAAAGGTTGGCCTGATCCTCTTATCCCCTGCAGTGTCAATGGTGATGGATTGGAGATTTGAGACTTCTCAGTTTCTTCCCCAGTGGGGTCTTCACCATTTTTAGGCTTTTCTGCAGCAGAGTTATCGCCTTTGGAGGCCGTTCCTCAGCAGGTTCTGTCCTCATCTGGGGGTTCTCTCCCTGACCGAGGATGTCGAGGTCGTTTTGCTACAATCTCTGCCTAACTCGCCGCACATTACCTCAACCCGCACCTTTGCATCGCATGATATCAAGCATCATGTAGAACGCATACATGGCATATGCATCAAGCATGCTCCCTTTCTTTTGGCCTGATTCATCTCCCTAGCAGATATTCAGCCTAACTTCGCACTTATCAACCCTCAAAACATTCAACCCTTCTTTTGTCGCCGTCGGCCAAATTTTCGAGCCACTCTTATATTTAATCCCCTTCTACCTCGAATCATCGAAAAGCTAGCGCAATTCAAACATTCAGGTCCAAGAGGATTAAATAGGGGCAGCTGTCGTAACCCGAAATTTGACCTCTCTCTTTTGCCTTTTGCATGAGCATGTGCATTTGCATCGTCGGCATACGCATTCGCACTTTTCCCTATGTGTTTCTTGTTGCAGGGTATTCAGGTTTTCCAAGCCCGATTAATCACATTCTCTTAAGGTCATCACATCATCAAAACAAGCACAAAATAAGGGTTTCTATGTCTATTCATCAAAGCAAGAGGTTGAAAATCGGAACCGTGGCCACAACACCATTTTTTAGGCAAATTTGGGGAATTTTGGCCTGGTTAATCGATTAACCATTTGCAGTGCAATGTGTTAATCGATTAACACATGCAAATTTGGTAGATTCTGCTGCTTTTCATGACAACAACCTACCCTCCATATTTTTTGGGATTCTACATTATTCTAGCAGCACGTGGAACATTCTAGACATCTCAAGACTATTCAAGACACTCCAAGTGCATTTATTCCAATGCATCACTCTAATTTAAGTGCACCATATTCCTTGGTTTCCAAGCATGTCAACCTTTGGATGTGAAACTTACATTGTGATTGCTACCGAGTTAACTTCCTAACTAACCGAGTTAACCGCTTGACTCGGTGAGTAAATTGTAACTAACTCCTAACCTAATTCCAAACCACCCTAAGCTAGCTCCTAGCCTAATGCCAAACCTCTCACACTCCAAACCAAAACTCTATATAAACAAAGCTTCACTATTTTCACAAAGCCTCCACAATTTCTCAACCATTTCTCACACTTCACTCTCAATTCTCTCACATTCTCTCTGAATTTTTCTGCAACTTCTTCATCTTCATCTCAATTCTCTTCCCAAATGTCACCATAGCTCTTCACCATTGAAGATTAATCACTTCTACATTGGAAGTGATTATTTCTTGAGCTTAACCTTCATCCTCTTGCAATTATATTTGGATTTATGGAGTTTCATAAGCTTTTGGATTCATCTCAAGTGTTTGCTTCATGATTCAACGGTTCGGATTCGTATTTTGGAGTTTCGTCGCAATTTGCTCGGTTTCGGTACAATTCGGCTATAATTGAAGATTCCTCTGGTTTTCTTTGATTATCCTCATCAAGATCACTTTGCAACAATCACCAAGCCAAATCTCCGGCTTGTAGGTTGGTAGATCTTATTCATTTTACTGTTTTGAACGTTTTCGTGTCATTCGCAATGTAGTTTCGATGTTTTTGTGTGCGAATTGATTATGCCATTGCTTGATCCATGAACTTGATGATTTAATTGTTTCCATTGTTGATCATTTGTTGGTGTTAAACTTGATTTTTCGTGCATAATTATTTGCCCTAACATTGGAGTGATTGCACAATCAATAAGTGGCCAAAAGCACTTTTGAAAACTGTTTTTTCTGCCCCTGTGCCAGTGTTAATCGATTAACACTTTGCAGTGCAAAAGTGTTAATCAATTAACCAGTGTAATTTTGCTATTTTTCAAGTGTTAATCGATTAACAATTTTCAGTGCAAAAGTGTTAATCGATTAACACTGAACCAGAGGGCCATTTTCATGCTTTTTCAAGTGTGTTTGCCATGCTTTCTTCCTCTAACTTCCATGGATTGATATGCTTGATTTTATGGATGTTTTAAGTGTTATTTAACTTCTGCTTGAAGTATATTCATGAACTTTCGATGCACGATTTCAATTATTCAATTTGATCACATTCTTGGCATTGTGTGAACACGATCTTTCTTGCACTTTCTTTGATCACAATAACATGATTTTTGTGTTGCATTTTAAGTATCATTTGGTATTGTTTTGCACTTTCTCTCATTTTTTTTGCATTAGGTTTGTTCTCAAAAGAATAAGCTTAATCTTGTACAATCAATAATACACCCTTTGCTTTATTAATTTTTCATTCATTTGGAAAATTATTAGCATATTCCTCCCTTTCGATTAATTAATCGAAACTTTGTTTCGATTATTAATCATCCCTTCGGCGCTTCTCTTTAGGCTTCCTTTAGAGCTTTCTCTCTTGATCCCCTGCTGAGTCGAAGATTCGTGCGCCGCACGACACTAGAGCACTGTACAACTTGGAGCTGTTACGGTGTCCGTTTCAACTTCTGTGCTACACCTTGTGTGTTAGAGAAGGAATGACCTTGTGCTTGGCTTAGTCACCTCTATCTCCAGGCGGTAGCGTACCTCCTCCCCCAGTTGAGTTGATCCTTGATCATTCCTATCTCTTGCAATCTTTTTTTATCAATCACCATTATTGGTTATGATCATTGTTCTTTGGGTTAGCAACTCTCTTTGTTTCAATACCCTACTACCTTTTCTTGTGGTCGATCATTGCTTTTGATTCCCCTAGAAGAGTCTCAATTCCCTTTTCTTCGATTAAACACAGTCTTTCTGTTAAAACCGTATCCCCCCAGGAGTTTGCAACCTTCTCTTGGTTCTTCTTGTTTGATTGGTTAACCACTGCCTGTCAGTTAAAACACCAATTTGCACGTCTTCTCAGTTAACCATAGTCTATCTGTTAACATACTGAGTTCCTCTTGGGTTAATCACATTCTCTTGGTTAATCACCCATTCTTTCAGTTAACCACAGCCAGCCTGTTAAAACACTGAACCTCTTTCGAGTTAATTACCTTCTTTTGGTTAATCACTCGTTTCTTTTCGGTTAATCACAGTTTCTCTGTTAACACCGATTCTTCAGCGGTTAGCAACCTCTTTTGGTTAAATACCTTGTTTGTTGATCAAGTACTGTTTGTTTAATCATTATCAACATCCTCTTTGGGTCACAACCTTTGCTTGGTTCTACACCCGTTCTTTTGGTTGATCATAGTCTATCTGTTAAAACCTTTCTCCCCACAAAGTTGCAATCTTCTCTTTCCTCAGTTAACCACTGTTAATCAGTTAATATACTGAAACCCTTTCAGAGTCAAACACCTTCTCTTAGTTCAGTACTTTCTCCTTTTTGGTTCATCACAGCCTGTCTGTTGACACCAAGTCTTTTTATCCCCTCCAGAGTTGTTATCTCTTTTTCTTCTTCGGTTAATCACTGCCAGCCAGTTAACATACCGAATCCTATCTCTCTTGTTTTGGACACCATTCCTTTCGATTTTCCCCAGCGCGGTCACTCTTTCTGCACGGGTTTTCCCCAGTGGAGTTCCCTTTTCCCTTTCAGAGTTTTATCTCTTTTCCTCTCCGGTTAACCACTGCTAATCAGTTAATATACCGAATCCTTATTCTTTTGTTCCCCAGTAGGGTCACTACCCTCTGGTCCCCAGTACTGTCGCTTTGTTCTCTTATCTCCCCAGTGGAGTATCTTTTATCTTTTTTCTTCATTGCTCCTTTCTTGGTTTCGACACCAATCCTCTTTGATATCCCTAGCGGATCTTGTTCTACCTCTTTTGCTCTTGGTTTTGACACCACTCTCCTTATCCTTTTCCGTCTTAGTTTCACAAACTACGGAAGCTCTGATTCTCCATTCTTTCGAATGTCAGATACGTAGGCACGAGATCGCGATTATCTTGGCGATCACACTTCCACCCTCTTTCCTTCCTCCTTTCTCCCTTCTTTTCCCTGGTTCCTATGAACTAAGAAGCTCTGATTTTGTCATTGCACTATGAGGGTACGTAGGCACGAGGGCCCCAATCCTCAGCGAGCACTTTCTTTCTTTTTCTCTTCTCTCTCTCTCTCTCTCTATCTCTCTCTCTCTCTCTCTCTCTCTCTCTTCTCTTCTTTTAGCTAGAAGCCTTTAGATAGATAACCCATCCAAGCCTAGAAGCAAGCGAAATGGTTCCCGTCGAGTATGACAGATGCATAAGGTGCTAGTACCTTCCTTTCGCATAACCGACCCCCGTGCCCGTTTCTGTTCCCCTTGGGTTTTATCGATATTTTCCCTGTCCTTTGGGACTAAATAAAGTTCGGTGGCGACTTTGTGGTATCTTTGAGTGTGCGATTCACTTAGGTATAAACCAGCCATCTTCAATACCTCATAACGCTTTTAGATGCTTTCTAATGATCAATTCCTGGATTTCTGAAATATCTACCTAACATCTTAACTATGAACGCAATATAAGAACGTGTACAAACTTGGGCATACATCAGACTCCCTACAACTGATGCATATGGAATCTTTTGCATTTCTTGAATTTCTAACTTTCCTTTTGGGAACTGACTAATACTAAATTTTCCTCTCTTAGCAACTAGATTATCCCTTGGTTTACATTCTTGCATGTCAAACCTTTTAAGTACCTTTTTGATATAGCTTCTTTGTGACAATTCTATTATACCTTGAGATTGGTCTTAGTGTATCTAAATAAGATCTTTCATTTTAAAATTTCTTGGTTTTGCACACCATGCATATATCTTTAGTGGCAAGCAGTATGTCATCAACATACAAGACCAAGAAACTTGCTCCCACTGAATATGTGATACACAAAATCCTTAACAACATTAACCTCAAAACCAAATGAGATAATTACTTCATGAAACTTATGGTATCTCTAACAAGACGCTTGCTTTAGTCCATAAATGGATTTTTTCAATTTGCAAACCATATTCTTTGAATCTCCTTACACAAAGTTTTCTGGTTGCACCATATAGATTATCTCATCAATGTTGCCATTGAGACATGCCATCTTGACATCCATTTGATGGAGTACAAAATCATAATGTGCAATAAGAGCCATAATTGTCCAAAAATATTCTTTCAATGAAACTGGATATAAAGACTCTTAAAATTTAATCCCTTTCTTTTGGATATAACCTTTATCCACAAGAAGAGCCTTATACCTCTCCACAATACTGTTAGAATCCCACTTGGTCTTAAAAATCCATTTGCAACCAATAGACTTCACACCTTCTGCTAACGGAACAAGTTCCCAAACCTTATTTTCTTGCATAGATTTATATTCCTCCTTCATTGCTTCAATCTAATTTACCGGGTTAGAATCCTGCATGGCTTGGCGGAAGTTGATTGGGCCAACTTCCATCATACCATTATTTTCCTCATGTTCTTGGAGAATGACTATGTATCATCCTGAATAAAATTTCTCTTTTCTCTAGTGGATCCCCGCAAAGGTATTAGTATTGGTTCCTATAACACTTGTTCTTGAGGATCTTGAGTTTGTTCTTCATGAATTACCAAATCATCTTGAGCAGGAGAAGATTCAACATAACTTATGGATGTTCCATACTTGCTTCATCAAAAGCAAATGTATGAATTAGTTTTGGAATTTTTACTGACGATTCCTCTAAAATAAAGTCTCTAACCTTATTCTACCCCCAAACTCAATATCCTTAAAGAATGTGGTTGTTCCCGTCTCAAAAATTGAGTTTAATTTGGGATCATAAAATTTGTAGCCCCTATACCTTTTAGAATAATCAATAAAATACACGCTCACTATTCGGGAGTCCAATTTCTTTTCGTTTGGCCTATAAGGCACTGCCTCAGTTGGACATCCCCATATGTGAAAATGTTTCAAACTAGGCTTTCACCCAGTCCAAAGCTCATAAGGTGTTTTGGCAGCTTCCATGGTTAGCACTCTATTTAGATTGTAAGTTGCAGTCTCCAGTGTCTCTCCCGAGAGTGACTAGCAAGGTAGAATGACAAATCATACTCCTTACCATATTCTTAAGAGTCTAATTTCATCTTTCAACCACACCATTCATGCTAGGCGACCCTGGCAAGGTGTACCGTGAGACGATTCCACATCCCTCTAGGTATTTGTCAAAAGGCCCCAGACGTTTGATAAGTGCAAAATGTACCTATTTTTGTATTTAAGTTTTGTTGCACTAATCATTACTTTGTGTTAAAATTGGTTGAATAAACCCCGCTTTGTTCGTAAATACGTTTACTTTACGTTTTCGGTGTATAGTGCGGTACCGTGTAAATATCATTAAGTTTAATTGATTTTCATTTATTTTTACAGGTGTTCCAGCAATGGGATTTTTCCATATTCATAAAGAGCATTGAATAAGCTTTCCAACGCTTCAAACCGTGCGTCAATCGGAGTTGCGGTTCATGAGTTATGATCAAAACAAATTCTGGTTTGGTGTCATGTTCGCACTGCGAACCCCCGTGGTGAGCACTCGCTAGCGAGTTCGCACTGCGAACCCGGGGCGAATAAAAAGTGCCTGGAAGCATGAAAAACACCATTCTGGAGGAAGTTAAGGCGGCATATGTTCGCAGTGCGAACGGGGGTTCGCAGGTCGAACCTGGGTAGCAAAAACCACCTATAAACTTCATTTTTCAGCATTTTTTAGAGGATGGTTTTGGGGATTCTTGCTCCAACTCCATCAAACTTTATTTTTTCAGTTAATTAGCTTAGAAAACATCATGGAAGCTTGCATGTGGATGATCCGAGGTGGATTGATCGTCGATCGGCGCCGACAAACCGCGAGATGTTTGGTTCATTTCTGATTTTCTTCATGTCTTTCTTCTTTGTTGGGTTTTGTATATGTATTGACTACGACCTCATGTATATTTGTCGCCTATGGCGTTGTATAAAACTTGCTTTACAAATCTTTATTGGTGATTGTCTCTGATTTTTGCTTTATGCGCGGGGTTTGGGGTGCGTTAGAGATAACCGTCGCAAACGTCGATTAGGGATGATTGTCTGTTAGTTTCTGGATTCTAGAGATAGATTTAGAGCTAACAATCTTCAATAGGCGTCGAAGCTTAATGCCTTCCGTGTTTCGAGGCTTCGCTCGCGAGAGTGACGAAGAGAGTGACACGGTTGTTATCTCAACTGTGCGTTAGACATAACCTTTGTTGTGAGCGATGTTGGGTGATATTGAGGAGTATTGTAGGTGGAGTATAACTGGTCGGTAAGTTTAAGTTTGTGAGGAGTGATTTATATGCATTGTCGGACGAGTTTTTCTTGCTGAAGAATGAATTTGTTTTTATATTTTAATGTTTACTTTTCTGTTTTCATGTTTTAAACCATTTTAATCTAAACTCATTACCGCAAGAGACTGTCGAACGACATTTTTTCCCTCGAACCGATCTCTGTGGACACGACATAAATCCCGGAGGGAATTCTTCCGAAAATAAATATTTTTGCTTGCTTGTCCTATTCTGCATTCAACAACGTTGCTCGCCCGAACCATCATATTTGACGTAATATTCACTACCACAGTCAGATTTGACACTCTTAATTATTTTGTTGAGGTGATTTTCAACTTCAACCTTAAATGATTTGAACACATCCCATGATTGAGACTTTTCATGTATAAAAATTATGTGTGCACATCTAGAATAATCATGTATGAATGCTATAAAATATTGTTGACCATTCCAATAAGGTGTGGAAAATGGTTCACAAATATCGGTCTGTATCAATTCTAAGACATGTGTAGCTCTATATGCATCAAAATGGTTCATCTGACACTAGTCGCTCAACTCTATTTTTATAGATGTGACCTAGGCACTTGTGCCATGATGCTCCTGAATTGTTATTATCAATTTTACGCTTAATACCACGTGATTCCACATTTAAGGATTCACTATAGGTAACTATTGTGTCAAGCAAATATAGATTATCATGACCCGTATGTGAACCAACTCTAACAATATATGCATTAAAAGACAACTTGAATTTATTGTTCCAAATCAACATAAATAACATGATTTGTCCAAAAAAGAAACAGAAATTAAATTTTGTCTAAACGACGGTACCACAAAATTGTCTTTCAAATTCAAATAAAATACAGTACACAATAATAAGCTAAAATGCCCTATAGCTTCCACCTTTACTGACTTACCATTTTCAACATAGATGTATCTTTCAACATTATTTGCCTTCTAGTAGTTCAGGAAACCCTGCATTGAAACATTGATGTTAGTAGTTGCACCGAAGTGTAACCACCAAGTATTTCTAGGTATTGAAGCTAAATTGATCTCAGAATAGACCAAAACATGAAATGTACCTTTCCTTGCACGCCAAGCGTGATATTTAGGACATTTCTTCTTCACACGTCCAGACATTTTGCAAAAGAAACAATTATCATCCTGTTTTTGTTTATTTTGGGTTTGACCTTTTACAACTTCATTCTTGAGCTCATTAGTTTGCTTTCTTTTTCCCTAGTCTTTAGGGGTGCTAACAAAATGAGCACTTTCTGTCTTTTCTTACTTCAATCTTTCCTCTTCTTTCACACAAAATGAAATGAGCTCATTAAAAGATCATTTCACTAATGCAAGAATGACAAAAGAATTATTAATATTATACCTATTTTACTAAAAAGAGGTATAATTTATATACATAATGTCCATTTTGTAAATATATTACAAATTTTGGTTTTAGTGAATAACATTTGACACTAATTTACTAATTAAAAGGGTGTGAATTGTACATTATATTTAAAGTAAATAATAAATATTAGTAAATGACACCTAATTTTGGATAGAACTAGCGCAAGAATTAGAAACGATATTGAATGTTATGTTATTTATTTTGGTATTGTCGTAATTCATGAATTTCTGTTACAGTCATCATCAATAGTAGTATAAAAGATTATTAGTTAATAATCAAACTGTGAATACTTTACTTAGACATAGTAGCAGAGGTTGCAGGGTATGTTTATTGGCTCTATTTAGAAGCTTATAAGGAGATTAGTAGGAAGCAACATGTAGAATTCCATTTGAGAATTACCATGAAATAGGTCATTAGTAGTGAATTTTGGGCATTGAAGTGGGAATTGTATCCCTTCATTCATGCAGTCATGTAGCTATCCACTTTTCGTAAGTTCGTTTTCCACCGGTTTCTTCTCGCAAGTTGTCCTCCATCTTAAGGTTTGTTTTTCCCTCTTTATATCTACTTTAGAAATTTAGGGTTTCTTATCCTAAAACCTTGTTTGCAAAAGTCTCATACTCTTTCAAATTTGATCCTCTCCCTCTCTCTCAATTGTTTGGCTACAAGTTCAATTAGAGGTTTAATTTTAGTGAGAAAGAGATTAGAGGTTCGATTTAGGGATTTAGGGTACAAATTTATCCTTCGCATAATTTAAGACAAGTGAAATATGAGATTCCTCTTCAAATTCAAAGAAAATTAAATCAACTTGAGTATGTGTACATTTTTTATATTTTCCAAAAATTAATCTAAAAAAATACATTGTAATAAACTAATATTTTGCAGTGCTTGCTTGAACAATTTTTTTAGTTGGATGTTACCTTTGTTTTGAAATGTATGAAGTTTGGTTTTTATCAGTTATCATTTTGAAAGGCGGACTGAAAAGTTGGGCATACCAAAAACTTATTTTGATAGATAACTATATGTTCATAGGGTTTTATTTGCATTAATTTAAAATGATTATTTCTGCTGACCTATAACAGTTGGTGATAAGTGCCCTTGTGACTAAATACTTACTCCATGCATCAATTTTAACCCAATATTTTTATAAAATTCAAACTAGTATCATGAAAATTTAATGATGATTCACGTTCTGTTACAATCTCTGTAAACTAGTGTTGTATTTCCTGCATGTCACTATAAACTAAGGATTCATAATGATTGATTGTTTGGAATTCAACAAGCATGTAGAATTTAAATATTGATATGATCTATTTTTAGAACAACTTTTTGATGTTTTGTGTGATTGTTTGTTAGGTACATGAAGCTGTTTTTGAAGATGTGGCTTGGCATTTGAGGCACGGGTACTGATTTGATTCAGTTGAAGATGGCTAGTATTGGCTGTATAGGATCTTTGAATATCATTTATTACCAAGCATGTTTAGTCTTGTGCTTCTCATTCAAGCAAGGTGTGTTGTTTAATCTAATCTAAATCGCGAAGTTTGTGTGTATTACAAGATTCTCAATGACTAGCTCATGCATGATGATGATATAATATGCTGTCTATATTGAATTTGCATACACAAGTTGTATCTATCGATATTCGATATTCTTGTCTATTTGGCTAGTTTTGTCAAAGTTGTGGACTATTTGTGTAAGAAAATTCTGTATTTTATCTTTTTTACTTATTTTATTATTAATATAATTATTTTGTCTTTTTAAAAATTAATAAAATAAAAGTTTGAGTGCTATGATTTTGTTTTTGCATATCTTTTTAATATATTACTGGGGTTTAAAGCATCCATAAAGCAACCTCCTCAGTTTATTCACCAACATACCAACGGTCACTTAAAAATTCTGCAGATAAATTGGGGGAATCTTTTAATCAGCAGTTCTCAAAACTTCCGCAATACATTTTGCGGAGGTCAGAAATCACTGCAAAATGGTAAAATAACCCCGTTATTTGAGCGTGTTTTTTTTTTGTAGTGAATATCTTTATCAAGAAGCTAGTTAGTTATGCAATCATGTGTTCTGTAAAATCAAAGTTAGTCTCTTTTATCTCTAATACTTATACATTAAACTGTCTAATGCTAGTATGGTAAAACGTTTTGGTGTATTTGGTCCATATTGCTGTTAAAATTAGAATTTTTGTGAACAGAAACCACCTAA
Organism: Lathyrus tuberosus; assembly: GCA_022829125.1. NCBI lineage: Eukaryota > Viridiplantae > Streptophyta > Magnoliopsida > Fabales > Fabaceae > Lathyrus > Lathyrus tuberosus. The sequence continues at coordinate 6,410,060 of JALAZF010000261.1, read as the reverse complement.
AATACTTTTCTTTTAAAAAATAAAACTAACACACACGACATCGGTTATTACTAAATAGGTGTGGAATAGTTACATTCAATACCAATTTTCTGCTTGAAATGGGTGTTAAAAGTTGATATTTAACACATATTTTCTAAAATAGGTGATAAATGTGGGACTCTAATACCAGTTTTTTTGCTAAAACATGTGTTGAAAGTTAACATTTAACACCGGTATTTTAATATACAAGTATTATATGTAGATTTGTAATGTAAACATAGACTTTTAATACCTATTTTAAAATTGGTGTCAAATGTATATTTACCATACCGGTAAAAAACTGGTATTATATGTAAAAAAAATTAGGCGTGGAATCTCATTTTCCCACTAGTGTTTATCCTTTTGACAGTTATAAGATATCATAAATTGGCAGAACTTTGAAGGAAGAGAAATTAATACTAAATGAATGAGTAAGTCTTCTGACATCTTAAGCTTTAGCACCTTATGTTTTGAAACAATGTTTGACAATTCCCATAATATATTCCCTTAAATTTCCTCTGCCTTGATACTTCATGGAAATCAAGTTCTGAAAAAGAGCACTTCTTTCTGACTTATTGTAGCATCCTAAAAACTACGACTCTTTATATATAAAAGATAAGCATATAATTTCTCAAATATAGGTGTTACACATGCTCAACACGCATCTTTCATTAATGTAATAAAATATAACATGTAGCGGCGTAAAACATCAAAACTTTAAATAATTTATTTATTGGTCTCAATATAATTTACTTAATTAAATAATCTGAATGACTTAGGAAAACATAACATGGAACAAAAATAATCCGTCCCCAGTGTTACATATCATAGAGGAATGCATAAATACTAAGTAAACTCAACAAAACGATAAATAAAGTGAAGTAGGCATCTACCCCAATCCTTCCACAGAGTAGCAAATGATGCTCCTCTACCGGAGTATCTGTACCATCGGCCCAATAAGCCATACAAGCAAACAAAAAGGGTGAGAAATACATTCATAATGTTAACGATGTAATAAAAAGTTAGGATAATATCATACACAACATTCACCAACACATGAATTATTCACAACAACAACAATCACCTCACAATGCAAATATGCATGCAATGCGATCAACATCTCAACTCTAATGCACGTGGTACCAATCATGAACATCATAGTTATGTTACTGGTTTTGTTCACTCACCGATGGTTCCCCTTCAAACCCTGACTCGTCACTGGTCATCTCTTCTGAACCCGAAACTCGTCATTGGACCGAGATCTGTACATCTATCACTGACACACATGATGCATGTTATGCAACAACAACATACATTTGCAATAATCACCACATGTTCCTCTTCAAACTGTAAATCATCGCCCAATAAGTCCACTACAGTAGTTTTTATCTAACTACGCTTCTCAACATATGCATATAACCATAACTCAAAAATATATATGTAATCACAACTCGACATATAATTATATATACAACACTCACCGATAAGGAAAATATTAACGTATGTGCTCAACAACACTCATCAACAGAGTAAACATCTTATTACTTATGTAAGCTCATCAACATGGTAAAAATAATATCCTACAACCCTTACACTCAACAAGGTCAACTCATAACCCTTCAGATAAATCATTACAACACATCATTATTTACCTTTGACTCTAATACTACCTTATGTCTTTGACAAAAGTTACCTTAACCCTCGCTTTAAACTCCAAAGTCACAACATTTCTGCTATTTGACAATGTTCTCGCCATAAATCTAAGTAATAAATATCTTCAAACCCTAATTTTGTCAAAAGGACTTTAAACTCATCCCTAAACATTTCAAGCTCAACTCTAAAAATATCAAACTCAACTCTCTTAATCTAAATTAACTCTAACACATAAGTTATGACTACAAAATATCACAAAAAATTATATACTTATGATAAAAGAATGAAACTCTCGAGTTTAAAAGATCATTAAACTCTTTTTCTAATGCAACTGACATCACCTCAAACAGACTTATGAAACTCAAGTTATGTGTGAAACAAGATGACCAACGCATGACTGAAATTTGACTACACCTCTAGTATAAAAACTAGAGAACTGCTACTGTTGTAGAGCTTCTAGTCCCAATTCCTCACTTCAAAAGAAATATTACTATGTTAGCTTTCTAACCCAATAGACAACACCTCAAACGAGCTTACGAAACTCAAGCTACACATGAAACAACACGATCAATCCCCTTTTATCTATACCTGCAATTTTTTGCATTTTTCTCTCTATTAAACATATTAAAAACTCGTCTATTTTTCCTATTTGAGTTCCCACAGTCCCAAAAACATACAGATAAACATAACCATTAAAAATAAAAACATTCTAACTCTCGCCCTATTGAACAAATCTACAACTCACTGACAACCGTCATAAGAAACATGGTGCAACTATTTCAATTTTACATTTTTTCTTTAAGGCATCACCATAGTTCATCAATCAACACCAAAGCATTAAACAGGAAAATCAGTTTACAAATTATACAATTTCATATGTTCTCGCCTTATGGCGTAACTATTGTTCATTCAATCAATTCCCTTTATCAAAAGGCATCAATAGGGTTAACAAATCAAAGTACATATAAACTAAAAATTCACATCATATTTGAGAGTAAAAACATTATTAATTGATCGCATCAAAGGTTTTGCCTAAACCTTTTTGGGCACAAACATCAAATACAGAGAAAGAACAGAGAGAAGATATGAGGGAAAGGAACCCTCACTATTCCTTTGTTTAACCACCCACATATGAATCATTTTCTCCTTTACCTCGAATTTGCAAATCAATGAAGCTTTTTGGGTTTTGAGATTCCCTCTCTATTCTTTCCAAAGGGCCGCTCTAGGTTCTCTACATCTTGCATCTTTTCTAGAATTTTCATGATCTCTCTAAAGTTTCCCCTCAACTTATTTATTTATTTACCCTAACTTAATCCAAATATCCACCTCATCACTCAACTCTCCTTACACACTTACTATCTCTATTTTTTTCTTTCTAAAACTCTTTTTTCTATCATTTTATTTTAATTCAAATATTACTCTACTTTAATTAAAATAACACAAATCTCTAATTTTTTTTAATAAACTCAATCATCCCAACAAATTAATTAAATAAAATAAATTAATTAAAACATTCAATAATTATTTAAAATACCCTAACACCCATATAAAATAATTTAAAATAATATTAATACTATTTAAAATTAAATCAGAATGTTACAATTATTGTTTTTTACAAAACTCTTTTCAATCAGCAAGGAAATCTTTAGCATTTTTTATCTCTTCCGTGATAGTACCCCTAAAGACATCATGAATTTCACGCTTAATGATCATGAGACTCATCCAATTCGAGCGATCTCACTTCTTATAATCTTTCCTCTGTTCAGATGTACTAGATTTCGTAGGAGAAAGTGGTTGCTCCATCATTAAGGACCAGAACCAAATTT